>OY019132.1:46368704-47568704 GCA_955652365.1 Eristalinus aeneus
AAAGCACTGAATTCCCCTGGAAACAAACGACCACACTCCGGCAAATCGTCCTGCGAGCACAGTCCCCCCTCCCCACGTGTCTGTGCCCGTGCATGTGCACGGTCGGGCGAAGAGGCATTTTTGCATTTGGCGGCAACTTTGGCCGAGGCTTTAAGGGTGATATGCAAATGCGTGCGGATTAAATTTAAATTTTATGTGCTCCATGGTAATGCCCGTCACAAGGCATCGCCGGCCAATAATTTATTCGCTCTATTGATACATAACTGTTTATTATTTTGAAATCAAAATATGCGGATGGATTCGGTGTTCAGTTGTTTAGATTGCTGATTGCATAATCGTGTGCATTAATTCTACGCTTGGGGCTGACCTGAGCTTGGCTCCTTAGAAGTGGATTGAGAGGAGGATTGTCGGCAGGAGTTCTTTTTGGGATGATGAATACATGTGTTCCCATCGGGACGCGTAGAGTGTGGCTACTGGTTGACGGGACCAATTATTGAAAATTATATGGGGAAGGGTAGAAGTTTGAAAGAACCTTTTATGCGATGTGGAAACAAGTCCCGCTGGCAGGCAGAGTGCTCCACTCCACACAAGGGGCGGTGACAGAAGAGGATTCCATCTCGCCGACCTCGACAAAGTCAAGACAGCGACATCGAGACTGAAGTCGAATAAGTCTGCTTGGGTAGAGGAATTGCCTTCAGAGATGGCAGCTGAGGAAGAGATCGTAGGGCGCACTCGAGGGCTCATCTATATTAAAGTAGCGAAGGAAAACACGTGTGAAATCTCGGTCCTGTTTGTTTTGGGTCCAAAAGAAAGGAGAGCCCTTAAACTGTGTCAACTACCGTGGAGCAAGCCTCCTAAGCTTCGCTTATCAGATCTTTTCCGATGTGTTGTGTGAGCCGCCAATTTGTCAGTAAGCTGATAGGTGATATTCGGTGTGGTCTTAGTCCGGGGAAGTCCACCTCTAACCAAATCTCTCCACAACGACAGATTCTGGAAAAGATCCAAGAGATGTAAATCGACACTCAAGATCTATTTCTTGATTTCAAGGTCTTCTGCATAGGGACGAGCTGTGTTTAGTTTTGGCATCCCTATCAAACTTGTCTGCTTTTGCATGACGTCGATGTACGAGGTGCGTTCAATTTATTCTCAGTATCGATATGATACTGGCCGCCGTAGCGTAGTGGGTAGAGTGCGACGCTCACACGCCGAAGGGTCTAAGTACGATTCCCAGCTCAACACCAATTTTTCGAATATTTCACGGCTCCACCTCTTTCGAGCTGCTGACAACACTCAAAGAGTAATAGCTGTCTAAGAAAGCTTCTCAAATTTCGACATTCGGAGTCGGTAAAAGACTGTAGGGCCCTTCTACTCGTGAGAGAACAGTAGCGCGCACAACACGAGTAGTTGATGAGCAAGCTAGGCCCTGGTCCCCCTGTGGACTGTCGCGCCAACAATTATTATTATCGATATGACGGATAATGCGAATTCAATTTAAATTGTTTTCATTTTTCAATATAATCTCCACTAACATCAATGCATTTGTTACATCTTAAGATAAAAATACATTTCCTCTTTCTTTTCTCCTCTTCTTCTCCTCTTTATTGCCGACTTGAGTCCTTCATCATCCGAAATTCTTTTTCCACGAAGATATGTTTTCAAATTCGGAAACAGGAAGTAATCACGAGTGGCAAGGTCTAGACTATAGGGTGGGTGTTTGATTTCTTCGAAACCAAAATCTCGCGCAGCAGCCTTGGAAACTCGCGCCGTGTGAACAGGAGCGTTGTCATGAAGAAGCAACACACTCGCTGCAAGTTTACCCCGTTTTTTTCTTTTGAATTTCCTCCCGCAAATTATGCAAAGTGGAAGCGTAGGATGTGGCCTTGATGGTTTCACCTTATTTCTTGTACTCAATGAGCATGATTCCCTTTGAGTCCCAAAAAACTGCTGTGTCCCGTGGCTTCTCGCCTTCGGCAGCAATTGCCCAAAAATTGTTTATCGCCCTTCAACGTGGTCAATCATACGTTTCTGTTGAGCACCGCAGGCAGCTTCCGTTAAGGCAGGAAATCAAAATTGAAAATAAGCGAGATATCAGAGACGGTAAATCGCGTCGTTGCATTGAAGAACAGAAACCTGTGTGGCAATGGGTGCAGGGTTCATTCATTCCGAAAAAGCAGAACGGTGTTGGGTGCTGTGGAAGAAGCTTCGTCGTTGTTCTTATTACTCTCTACGAATCATGTTCTACTGATACTCACCAGAAATCGTTGAAACAATGGACTTCAACTGGAGAACTTGCTTCAAAGAAGTCTTCATTGAGCCACGTCGGTTTCATTCGTCACAAGTTTCTGAGTACCTGGAAAGAACAGGTCAGTTATTAGACACTGCTCTGTTGAACTATTGAGCCAATTCGATCAGGGAGTTGAGGAAGGAAACAATTCTTTCATCGCCGTCACTGCCAAATGTGCGAAAAGTCTACGAACTGCTGAACCATTCACAAGATTCCTCAGGTGGCACTGCTACGCTTCTATTTGGAGCGTGGAAGAGTCACTCATTGTTCAGACATTTCAAACGATTGATGAGGTTATCGCCGACCACGGAGGTTGCCTTAAGTTTTGGACAGAAAACTTATTTTTTGTCAGACGCACTGCCTTGTCAATAAGCCATCAAACAAGCTGCCACTGAAGTACTGGGTTTCACGTCACCACCCAGAAGATGTCTGCCACGTTTAGAAGACGAGTGCAGGTAAGCACATGCAGTCAAACAAGCCGCTTACAAGACAACGCTCCATCGAGCAACGAGGGCTATTCGTGAGCTCTACGAACAGAGAAGAGGATAACAGCACCGGCTTCTCAAAAGAAAAGAAGAAGGTGCGTGAGAAGCGCGACAAACTCTATGGGCTAGGCTTTGTAGAGCGAATGGACATCACTTTGCGGCCCGCAAAGTTTTCGAATCTGAACCAACAGAGGACGGCCTAGAATAAGGGTGGGCACACAAGTAGAAAAGGACCTCAACCAACTTGGAGTGCGCAACTGGATGTGTCTGGAAAAGATCGTGTTGGCTGAAAAGGCATTTTGGTTTAGGCCCAGATCCACCCTGGACGGAAGCGTCACAAGAAGAAGAAAAAGAAGACTACCTCTTTGCCGTATGGTTCGTTTTTCATTTGTAGGCTCAGCGCTAGTTGGTCGGTGAGGGAAAAAATTGAAAAGGTCTCGAATTGTAAAGTGCGGTCTAAAAGTTGAGAAGTTTTAAGCTTCCTGCATTGTATAACCTGTCTTGTACAATGCAGGAATCATCTTGTTTTATTTTCGGATAGGAGCTCCAAGCAGTCAGGATACTCCCTGATCGAGCAAAGGACCTGATTTAGAGTTGAATTATTTTTTGGGAGTCGTCCAGCCTATGCCACCAATTCAAAAGTTGGAGGAACAGTGTCACTGCTCCGACCAAACTTTTATGTCTCGTTACAAAAGACGCCCAGCAGCCCAGCAAGGTCAAGAATCTTCTGATAACGTTAAGGACACCCAAGCACCGAGTTGAAGCGTTCCTACTTTTTCGAAGACTACTACCTTAAGAAAGGACTCGAACTTAAGTGGTTACGTTAAGTTACTTAAAACGAGTATTGAAGCGCACATCTTTGCAGGCAAGTTCTGAGCTTGGCACAATTTACAAAATATGACCATTGCACGGAAATAAGTAAATACCTTCCATGCCTGCGTAGCCCGCCACAACCCTTTGAACATCCTCGCCCATTTTTAGCGCCCCCAGTCCACGTTCGATTCTTTCAGGTCTCTGAGAAGAAAATCACGTCGAATTCCTTTGATTTTCCCCACGACAGCTGTGTTTGTCCTCCAGATTCACGCAGTTCAGCGTTGATAACAGGATTAGAACAGAATCCTCAAATCGGATAAAACGAACGAACACGATTATTTCAATTCTTAAATCACAGATTGAGTTTAAAACAAACAAAGTGGACATTCGGTGCTCTCCGGAGTCCCCTTTGATGGTCCACCGACACACTTTTCGTTTCAAGCATCCTGCCATGCGAGTGGAAATTTTCGCAGCTCGTCACCACACAAAAGTAGCGATTAACACCCCTCTCGAATGGGGCGAGATCTGTGGTAAGCAGTGCTCCTTCCAGTGGCTAGTTCGATCATTCACTCGCAATAAAGCAATCATCTAATCAATTCAGTTGGCAATCCTGCGAGCGCCCAACTGTGCCGCTTTGTCGCTCGACCGACTGCTTGTCGGTTGCCGCCACCACACCCCGGGGACAGGGAAGGGTCCTTCTGCCACTAATTATGGGTGCGGAAACCGGTTCCGAATTGCTTTTCACGCAGATACTCGGGGGGTTGGTCGGCTGAGACGGCCCAGCATACGTCGCAATTAGTGGTGCTGCTCATCTGAGGTTGGATTTCGGAATCTCGACCCCCACCCGGGTGCGCTCGCACACATGTGACCGGCGCGGCGACCAATCAACCCTTCGGGGGCACTGAACAATGCCTAATGAGCTCTATTGAATAAATAAAACCTGATTTCGCTCTCAATTGAGCACTTTTATGTGTGTGTCAAGTGAGCGAAACAGGTTTTTCGTTTGACAATGATCCACTCTGGTGTCACTTGAATGGTTTGCACGACTGGCCGGCTCGGGCGATAGCTGGATGGCTCGCGTGCCCAGTGGAGTGTGTCGCTGGGACTTAATAAACCGCAAAGTGAGCTCGGCTCCGACCGGGGAGAACGATGTCTATGAATAGCTAGCCAAACATATGCTTCGATTGTCAAAGGACCCTTGTCGGCGTGGATTCAAGTGGATGATGAAGCATGCAAAGGCGTGCGATGGAATCTAATTATGGAACATCGATTAGGATGGTTCAGTGGGTATTAGTGTTACATGAGGCAGCCCTTTTGACAATCCTTTCCCAGTGAGTGGCTTTCACTTGATTCACGTGTGTGGTTGTTTTGTCATCAAAAAGATGGCGGTGGCACACGTCCTGTGGATGGGTTGTGGTTTTGCTTTCTGTCCGGTTCGGTGTGGTGGTAAATTGGGTGTTGACAGGATTCATACGCGGTGTCTCCCTGGACATACAAGGAGACACCGGTAAGGCACCTGAGTGAGGTTGAATTTTTTATGGTTAGGGAAGGCTCAATATTTCTCGGAGTGTAAGATGGACAAAGGCCAGATTTGAGATCCACTGCTAGGTAAGGTGTGGCATTGCCTTTTGCTGGCTCCTTAGTCTGATGTGAGTGGAAATAAAAAATTCTTTCATCTAAGGCTTCTGATGACTTCAGGAATGGTTGGGACAAAGATTTGAGATGGGTTCTCCCTTCGCGTCATTTTAAGCCCCTTCCAAACCGATTGTGCACATAGCATGGGAGGCATTACAAGTTTATGAAGTATGATCCGCCAAGTCATGTCACGGTTCTTGATGCGGGCTGGTTACAGACTCCATCGAAGGTGCTTACAAAAATGGTCTTGATGGACTTATGATAAAGGGTGACTCATCATGAGACTTGCTTAGTAGAATAAAAGAGAACAAATGGAGTTGAAAGTGAAGTTGAAATTCTCGTCATCGGTTAAGAGAAGAATTCGTGGCGTTTACTTGTTGGAAATGTTACTTTGCAAGTGATGGTGGGGTTCACGTGGATGGTCCAATTGTGGTAAATTCCCTTGAGCATGGTAGTTCGATGTTTTGGTAAGCCCATCAGCATTGCTACCACAGATGATAATGTGAAACAAGTCCACTGACTTTGATTGGCAAATCGTCGACTGCAATTGTGGGAACTTTCCGCAACTGTATGCATTTCACACTTGAGCGTAGGACGTACCCTGCATAACTCCTATGAAGATGTTTAATCATTAAAACACTTCGGAATACTTCGAGACACCGTCACGCAATCCTAAGGAGTTTCTGTGTCGTGCCATGATGGTCGCTGAAGTATTGATTCGCTGGTGCACGTTAGACACTAAGAAGCACTCAATGCAATTCCAATCACGGATTATAAAAGAAACTTTGGCTTAAATGGCAGTTGGATTTTTCCAGACTGAAGACTGAAGACTGAAGACTGAGGACTGAAGACTGAAGACTGAAGACTGAAGACTGAAGACTGAAGACTGAAGACTGAAGACTGAAGACTAAAGACTGAAGACTGAAAACTGAAGACTGAAGACTGAAGACTGAAGACTGAAGACTGAAGACTGAAGACTGAAGACTGAAGACTGAAGACTGAAGACTGAAAACTGAAGACTGAAGACTGAGGACTGAAGACTGAAGACTGAGGACTGAAGACTGAAGATGGAAGACTGAAGACTGAAGACTGAAGACTGAAGACTGAAGGCTGAATACTGAAGACTGAAAACTGAAGACTGAAGACTGAGGACTGAAGACTGAAGACTGAAAACTGAAGACTGAAGACTGAAGACTGAAGACTGAAGACTGAAGACTGAAGACTGAAGACTGAAGACTGAAGACTGAAGACTGAAGACTGAAGACTGAGGACTGAAGACTGAAGATGGAAGACTGAAGACTGAAGACTGAAAACTGAAGACCGAACACTGAAGACTGAAGACTGAAGACTGAAGACTGAAGACTGAAGACTGAAGACTGAAGACTGAAGATGGAAGACTGAAGACTGAAGACTGAAAACTGAAGACCGAACACTGAAGACTGAAGACTGAAGACTGAAGATGGAAGACTGAAGACTGAAGACTGAAGACTGAAGACTGAAGACTGAAGACTGAAGACTGAGGACTGAAGACTGAAGATGGAAGACTGAAGACTGAAGACTGAAGACCGAACACTGAAGACTGAAGACTGAAGATGGAAGACTGAAGACTGAAGACTGAAGACTGAAGACTGAAGACTGAAGACTGAAGACTGAGGACTGAAGACTGAAGACTGAAGACTGAAGACTGAAGACTGAAGACTGAAGACTGAAGACTGAAGATGGAAGACTGAAGACTGAAGACTGAAGACTGAGGACTGAAGACTGAAGACTGAAGACTGAAGACTGAAGACTGAAGACTGAAGACTGAAGACTGAAGACTGAAGACTGAAGACTGAAGACTGAAGACTGAAGACTGAAGACTGAGGACTGAAGACTGAAGATGGAAGACTGAAGACTGAAGACTGAAAACTGAAGACCGAACACTGAAGACTGAAGACTGAAGACTGAAGATGGAAGACTGAAGACTGAAGACTGAAGACTGAAGACTGAAGACTGAAGACTGAAGACTGAGGACTGAAGACTGAAGACTGAAGACTGAAGACTGAAGACTGAAGACTGAAGACTGAACACTGAAGACTGAAGACTGAAGACTGAAGACTGAAGACTGAAGACTGAAGACTGAAGACTGAAGACTGAAGACTGAAGACTGAAGACTGAAGGCTGAATACTGAAGACTGAAAACTGAAGACTGAAAACTGAAGACTGAAGACTGAAGACTGAAGACTGAAGACTGAAGACTGAAGACTGAGGACTGAAGACTGAAGACTGAAGACTGAAGACTGAAGACTGAGGACTGAAGACTGAAGACTGAAGACTGAAGACTGAAGACTGAAGACTGAAGACTGAAGACTGAAGACTGAAGACTGAAGACTGAAGACTGAAAACTGAAGACCGAACACTGAAGACTGAAGACTGAAGACTGAAGACTGAAGACTGAAGACTGAAGGCTGAATACTGAAGACTGAAAACTGAAGACTGAAAACTGAAGACTGAAGACTGAAGACTGAAGACTGAGGACTGAAGACTGAAGATGAAAGACTGAAGACTGAAGACTGAAGACTGAAGACCGAACACTGAAGACTTAAGACTGAAGACTGAAGATGGAAGACTGAAGACTGAAGACTGAAAACTGAAGACTGAAGACTGAAGACTGAAGACTGAAGACTGAAGACTGAAGACTGAAGACTGAAGACTGAAGACTGAAGACTGAAGACTGAAGATGGAAGACTGAAGACTGAAGACTGAAAACTGAAGACCGAACACTGAAGACTGAAGACTGAAGACTGAAGATGGAAGACTGAAGACTGAAGACTGAAGACTGAAGACTGAAGACTGAAGACTGAAGACTGAGGACTGAAGACTGAAGATGGAAGACTGAAGACTGAAGACTGAAGACCGAACACTGAAGACTGAAGACTGAAGACTGAAGATGGAAGACTGAAGACTGAAGACTGAAAACTGAAGACCGAACACTGAAGACTGAAGACTGAAGACTGAAGATGGAAGACTGAAGACTGAAGACTGAAGACTGAAGACTGAAGACTGAAGACTGAGGACTGAAGACTGAAGACTGAAGACTGAAGACTGAAGACTGAAGACTGAAGACTGAAGACTGAAGACTGAAGACTGAAGACTGAAGACTGAAGACTGAAGACTGAAGACTGAAGACTGAAGGCTGAATACTGAAGACTGAAAACTGAAGACTGAAAACTGAAGACTGAAGACTGAAGACTGAAGACTGAAGACTGAAGACTGAAGACTGAGGACTGAAGACTGAAGACTGAAGACTGAAGACTGAAGACTGAAGACTGAAGGCTGAATACTGAAGACTGAAAACTGAAGACTGAAAACTGAAGACTGAAGACTGAAGACTGAAGACTGAGGACTGAAGACTGAAGATGAAAGACTGAAGACTGAAGACTGAAGACTGAAGACCGAACACTGAAGACTTAAGACTGAAGACTGAAGATGGAAGACTGAAGACTGAAGACTGAAAACTGAAGACTGAAGACTGAAGACTGAAGACTGAAGACTGAAGACTGAAGACTGAAGACTGAAGACTGAAGACTGAAGACTGAAGACTGAAGACTGAAGATGGAAGACTGAAGACTGAAGACTGAAAACTGAAGACCGAACACTGAAGACTGAAGACTGAAGACTGAAGATGGAAGACTGAAGACTGAAGACTGAAGACTGAAGACTGAAGACTGAAGACTGAAGACTGAAGATGGAAGACTGAAGACTGAAGACTGAAGACTGAAGGCTGAATACTGAAGACTGAAAACTGAAGACTGAAAACTGAAGACTGAAGACTGAAGACTGAAGACTGAGGACTGAAGACTGAAGATGAAAGACTGAAGACTGAAGACTGAAGACTGAAGACCGAACACTGAAGACTTAAGACTGAAGACTGAAGATGGAAGACTGAAGACTGAAGACTGAAAACTGAAGACTGAAGACTGAAGACTGAAGACTGAAGACTGAAGACTGAAGACTGAAGACTGAAGACTGAAGACTGAAGATGGAAGACTGAAGACTGAAGACTGAAAACTGAAGACCGAACACTGAAGACTGAAGACTGAAGACTGAAGATGGAAGACTGAAGACTGAAGACTGAAGACTGAAGACTGAAGACTGAAGACTGAAGACTGAAGACTGAGGACTGAAGACTGAAGATGGAAGACTGAAGACTGAAGACTGAAGACCGAACACTGAAGACTGAAGACTGAAGACTGAAGATGGAAGACTGAAGACTGAAGACTGAAAACTGAAGACCGAACACTGAAGACTGAAGACTGAAGACTGAAGATGGAAGACTGAAGACTGAAGACTGAAGACTGAAGACTGAAGACTGAAGACTGAAGACTGAGGACTGAAGACTGAAGACTGAAGACTGAAGACTGAAGACTGAAGACTGAAGACTGAAGACTGAAGACTGAAGACTGAAGACTGAAGACTGAAGACTGAAGACTGAAGACTGAAGACTGAAGACTGAAGACTGAAGACTGAAGACTGAAGACTGAAGGCTGAATACTGAAGACTGAAAACTGAAGACTGAAAACTGAAGACTGAAGACTGAAGACTGAAGACTGAAGACTGAAGTCTGAGGACTGAAGACTGAAGACTGAAGACTGAAGACTGAAGACTGAGGACTGAAGACTGAAGACTGAAGACTGAAGACTGAAGACTGAAGACTGAAGACTGAAGACTGAAGACTGAAGACTGAAGACTGAAGACTGAAGACTGAAGACTGAAAACTGAAGACTGACTCTACATACCCCCAGAGAAAGTAGGCGCAATATAGCATGACTTTTGTGACCAATTCAATCGACTGTTCATTCCCGTGATCAAGTTGATGTACAAAGGAAGTTTAACCTTTCGATAGAAGGCACTTTTATTCGATTGGCTCTTGAGCCTATAGAAACAGAGGTTGGCAAGAGTGCTTCGGCGTTTGATTGCGGCACTAATGTTGTTGTTCCTGTTTGCGGCTGGCCCGAGGTGGACAAAGTCTTTGACTTCCTTATAGTTTCTGTTGCCTAATGTGATGTTATGTCTGAGGCGTCGATGTTGAATGTCCTTTCCCGATGATAGTACTTACTTTGGATTCATTTAACGCTGGACCCATCTTTACCATTTCCGCTTCAATGCCAGCAAACGCCTCATTCATAGCTCATTGTGATCGACCATCACTCCAATGTTGTCCTCGTAAGCTAGCAAATGAGCTGACTGCTGTAAGTTTGGTGAAGACAGCCCATCAAAATAACGCAGAAACTATTACCAGTGACGACTGAGTTCCCATTTACCTCGTTTTTACTGCAATGTGAACTAATGATTCCACCAGCCCATAAACCGCACCATATCGTTGTTTTAAATGTATGGAATGGTAGTGTTTGGTACTCATCGGTTTGTTCATCAGCTCAAACATGACAACTTTGCCTTTAGATTGATCCCGAAATAGTCCCAACGAAATTTCTCCATTAAACATTGACCTTTTATTGAGTTGTTTCCGAGACCGTGATGGCCGCGGCTTTGTGGGGAAAGTGCGATAACTAGATGCTCAAGACCCCAGGTTGAATTTCAGAACAAGTCGCTTGTTTTCACGGCACTATCCTTGCGTGTTGCTGATGTCGCCATCGCTTTGTCCATAAAAAGCTTCTTTAAATGTTGAAGGTCGAAAAATATGCAGGTCCCTTTGACTCATCAGAGAATACCAGCAAACATACCATAAGTAGTTGCTAAAGAATAATCATAATACTTGTATGGCGCGACAGTCCACAGTGGACCAGGGCCACTGTAGCTTGCTCATCAAATACCCGATTTGTGCGCGCTACTGTTCTCTTAAAAGTAGAAGGGACCTACGGTTTTTTGCCGACTTCGAATGGCGGAATTTAAAAAACTCTCTTAGACAGTTGCTTCTTCTTGAGTGTTGTCAGCAGCTCGAAAGAGGTGGTGGCGTGAAAAATTTGACGTGTTCAGCTGGGAATCGAACCTAGACATTCTGCGTGTTAGTATCGCACTCTACCCACTACGTCACGGCGGCAGACAGTAGCTAAAGAAGCTGGGTCTTATTTCCTCTGTAAAAGTGTGCGTCGTTCATTTAAATGAAAAATGACTCAGACTCAAATCGTCTGGCTTGAATAAATTGAATTTTATACAGTCGATGCCAAGTCATGCAATACTTCAAGTCAAAGGCTATAGTCTCTTCGGTACGTGCTAGGTGTGGTCTAACCGGACAAGTACCGTCCATGACTGTAAATGGTGATCAAATTTAGGACTTGTATCGGTAGTGGTTTTATAAACCCAATTTCGAGCACAGAAAGTTCTTACAATCGCACGAATCAAATATTTCTTACAGACTACTGATTCTCGAAATGCAGTTCCTACTAGACCCTACTCTGCCATAAGTCTCCATTTGGATATTTGCGAACAATACTGAACAAAAATTACAAAGCGGTTTGAAAGAAGTCACACCAAAGAAAGTTTACTGAAAATGAAACCTCACAATAAATCATCTGTCAGAAAACGTGCACTCGAAGCTTATTAAAGAACATTAACGGAAATTTCAGAATTCGGAACTGTTTGTCTTTGATTTTTTGAAAAATAGACAACATTCGTTTTTGGCACTAACTGACATTTCCGCTCAAAAAATTCACCAAAACTCAAAACAAAGCGGAAAATAATTAAAAAAATAAAAGTTTGCATTTCGCTTGAAGGAAGCTTGGCCCCCTACGACAATTGACCTTTTTGTGGCGAAGAGTGAAGAGAGGACAACACAGGTCCGCGGTATGACATCTTTGTTAAGAGGACAGCGAAGATTGGCCAACACATCAAGTACCTCGAAGAACCTCGAACTCTCAACCCGAATTGTACCATTAAACAGATAAAAATGGGAGTGTATGGAATGGGAATGGTATGATAGTGAAGCAGTTCCGCTTCTGAATATTCATGAACACTCGTTCATGCTATACAGCACCTTGACGATATTTGTTTACCTTGACGATTGTTTGTTACCCGTATGAAGTGAGCGTCAAGATACATATGTCTCGATAGGAAGCATTTGTTGTGAACGAGCCCTTATTTCGATTCGGCAAGAAAACAATGCTGTGTGTTTGGTGGGACCAGAAAGGTGTGCTGTACCACTTGGCTGTGAGCAGCTACCCCACCCGCCTTATTCACCAGACTTGGCTCTTTCCGACTACCATTTGTTTTCATCGATGGGACCGTATTGGCTGAGAAACACGTTGACTCCTTCGGAAAACGTTTCACGTCATTTCGTACTGGTATACCTGGTATAACCTGACTAACGGTTGTAGACGAGGTAAAGATAGCAATATCCAACTGAAGTCAAACAAAGCTGCTGCAACAGATGGACTGCCCGCAGAACTATTTAAACAGCTGGAGATGAGTTGGTTGGGCGCATGCACCAGTTCATCAGTAAGATATGGTCGGAGCAAAGCATGCCCGATGAGTGGAATCTCAGCGTCGTTTCCCCGGCTCACAAGAAAGGGGACCCCTTTGACTGCGCTACCTAGAGAGGGAATAGTCTCCTCAGCATCTCTCTGCCGTATTGTGTGAGAGAGGATCTTGAAGGCGATATTAAGGAGACTGATCCCTCGATAATTGGCGCGAAGAGCCCTTTGACTGCTAAAATTAGAGGGATCAGTCTCATTAATATCGCCCACAAGATCCTCTCTGCCGTATTGTGTGAGGGTCTGAAACCGTTTGTCCATAACTAGATAGGTCTCTATCATTGTGCTATTTCAGGCCAGGGAAGTTCACGATAGACCAGATTTTTACATTACGGCAGATCCTGGAAAAGACCCAAGAACTGCAAATCGACACTCACCACCTTTTTGTCGATTTTAAGGCCGCATATGACAATGTGTATAGAGACGAGCTGTACAGTGCCTCCTGTTTGGCATTCATACCAAACTCGTCAAACTGTGGAGGATGACGATGGAGAACTCTCGCAGCTCCGTCAAGTTCGGTAACGAACTCACAGGGACCTTCAATGTCAACAAAGGTTTTAGACAAGGCGACGCACTGTCATGTGACTTCTTCAACATTATCCTCGAGAAGACTGTGTCTAACTCACAAGTCAACACCAGAGGCATGATCTTTCAGAAGTCAGTTCAACTGCTAACTTACGCTGATGATGTGATTGGACGAACACAGCGAGCAGTCAATGAGGCGTTTGCTGGCATTGAAGCGAAAGCGGCTAAAATTGGTCTGGCGGTAAAGGAGAGCAAAACAAAGTACATGCTGTCATCAAGGAAGGACACACAACATCGAGGTCTCGGACAGAGCGTCACACTAGGCAGCTTCGAGACTTCGAGGTAGTAGAGGACTTCGTCTACCTCGGCTCCGCTGTAAACAGGGATAACAACATCAATGCCGAGATCAAACGCAGAAACACGCTTGCCAATCGCTGTTTCTTTGGGCTCAAGCGGCAATTGAGAACGTTTCGGCATACGAGCCCTATTTGTGTTGTTTACAGTAACTTAAAAGATTCATCTCGCCCAAAACATGGAATTAAATCGTGAAAATTTGCGTGCGATTATTTTTTACAACTTTCGATGTGGATTAACTCAACAACAGTGCATCGATGAACTTAATTCAATTTTCGGCGATGAAGCTCCATCAAGGATCAGTGTTTATCCATGGTATGGTGAATTCAACCGAGGTCGTAGTTCACTACAAGACGAATTTCGTGAAGGTCGTCCAAAATCAGTTGTTGTTCCAAAAACCATTGATGCTGTGCAACAACTGATATTGCAATATCATCATGTGATCTATCGTGAGGTTGAGACAACCTTAGGCATTAGTGGGGCCAGCGTACATTCAATATTGCATGAACATTTGACCGTCAAAAAAATTTTATCGCGTTGGATCCCACACAATTTATCACTCGCTCAAAAACAGGCTCGTATCCATTGGTCGAGAGAAATGCTCCAAAACTACGATCGTGTTGCTTCGAAACACGTCTATGACATCGTGACAGGTGATAAATCGTGGATTTATGCGTATGAGCCCGAAAGTAAACAGCAGTTGACTATATGGGTGTTTCAACTTGAGCAACAAAAGTTGCTCGCGCACGAAGCATTTCAAGCATACGGTCGCCTGTTTTTGTGGAAAATCTGGACATGTCGCAACCGTACCACTAGAACAACGCAGAAAACTCAATTCTGAGTGGTATACAACCATTTGTTTGCCAGCTGTCTTCCAAGAAATCAGGAAAACCAACCGCCGAAGACGTTGCACTCTTCACCACGACAATGCGAGCTCTCACACATCTGCATTTGCAAAACATCGATTTGATGAGTCATCCGCCGTATAGTCCTGACTTGGCACCGAATGACTTCTTTTTATTCCCGTACGTAATAAAATAAAATGAGAGGTTAACGTTTTTCGACACCTGAAGAAGCGGTTGATGCGTTCAGAATGCATGTTTTGGAGATACCTCAATCAGAGTTGCAAAAGTGCTTCGACAATTGGTCCAAACGCATGCAAAAGTGTGTAGATCTTAATGGGGAATATTTTGAAAAACAATAAAGTTATTTTCGATGATTTATAATTGTTTTTGTTCTCTAATCCCGAAATATACAAGGCAACCCGTATAATAGCTTGATCATCCCAGTCCTACTCTTTGCAGCGGAAACCTGGACCTTACCAGAGGTCCAGACTTACCTTAATCTTTTCGAGAAAAAAGTTTTGTGTGCGATTTTTGGTCCTGTTTGCGTTGATGGCATCTAGATGGGAAGATTTAACGACGACCTCTATAGGGTGTACAGCGACATGCGCCTGGTTAGGCGTCTACGAATACAGCGCTTAAAATGGTTAGGCCATGTAGAGTGTACGAGCACCATTGCTCCGGCCCGAAAAGTCTTCTAATCCGAGCTATTGGGACAACTCAACAGAGGAAGGCCTAGGCTTAGGTGGCGCACACAAGTGGAGAAGGACCTCAACCAACTCGGAGTGCGCAACTAGAGGCAGCTGGAAAAAGATCGTGCTGGCTGGAGGTCCACCCCGGACTGTAGCGCCACAACAAGAAGAAGAACGGTTGTTCCAAAAATGGCAACAATTTGTCTTGTAGTCCATGCAAAAATAAGAAAACCTTATATCTGGGCCATCAATATTGAGAAAAGCTTTGTAGGGTACGAGCGGAACTGTCGTATTAGGCGGGCGTATCGACTATATGATCTTAAGCCTAGTTAATATGTCGGTCCACATATTTTATATTGGAACGGACAGATTGTGTCAGAATGTGTTGGGAACGGCTTTTGATTTTGATCACCATTCACAGTGGGTGTGAATGGTTAACAGTGATCCTGTTAACTTGAACAGGAATCTTTTTAAGCCAACTAATGTAAATAGAAAATAAAAAAGATATATTCCAAAGCAAAAAAAAGCCAAGTTTTACCCTAGGGTGGACTCCAACGCAGCCTTAACAGTTGTAGTTATTTTCTTCGTGCGAATTTGTTTTGTATCACTTCTCGCTTTATCATCTTTCCGTCACTATGGAGCATGTCAACTTATGGTTTCATCAGTATTTTTTTAATTTATCACGTTTTCCCACAAACTTTGAAGAAGTAGAAAATGTTTGGCTTTGTTAGATACTTTCACACATTCCAGACGTGCACACTGCTGACAGCGTTGTAATATGGTCATTTAAAAGTTCGTCAAATCCTTGACATTTGGACAAGACCATTGCTTATGCGCTCACTTAAGGAAGCACCTTGACCAACTCGGTGTGCACAGCTCGCAATATTTTGAGTGCGTCCCAGACAAATTAGGGACCGTAGCGCCACTACAGAGAAGAACACAGAAAGACGTTTGAATGCTGGAAGGATTCAATTTTTACCTTCATCAGCGGACATGTTGTTTTTTTTTTTTTTTTTTTGTGGATTCATTCTTTGAAGGTGGTCGCCGTGGCGTAGTGGGTAGGGTGCGACGCTCACACGCCGAAGGGTGTAGGTTCGATTCCCAGCTCAACACCAATTTTTCGAATTTTTCACGGCACCACCTCTTTCGAGCTGCTGACAACACTCAAAGAGTAATAACTGTCTAAGAAAGCTTCTCAAATTTCGCCGTTCGGAGTTCGGCAAAAAACTGTAGGTCCTTTCTACTCGTGAGAGAACAGTAGCGCGCACAACACGAGTAGTTGATGAGCAAGCTAGGCCCTGGTCCCCCTTTGGACTGTAGCGCCAACAATTATTATTATTATTATTATTCATTCTTTGAAGTGAAATCTGTATTTTTAGGCAGAGGAAGGATATAAACATTTTTCTACATACGCTTCGCCATGTCTGGAGGACAGACTCTACTGGCTGTGCCGTTGGGTTGGTTTCAAGGTGTATGGAGGACTCTACAGGCTGTACCGAGGCATGTGACATATCACGTATCAAGCGATGTAGAACGAAAGAGCGTACATGTGGGAAACTAAGTTTCAGCCTGAAAGGCCCTTCTTTCCGAGCAATGTAACAGATAACTTCTGTGTTAAGTTGCCAAGATCCCAGTCAACTTGGCCTGCAAAGTCAGGGAGGAGTGTCGACATTAGAGACGTGGAGCGATCTGCTTCTTGAGGCCAACCCAGACTGCAGTGCTCGACACGAAAGTGTTCAATTCCTTTAGGTTCACCTCTGATTTTCGTTTAAACGATTGAGATCAATAACTTAATGCCCGTCAAAGTGTCTTACTTCGTGCGGTATTGGCTGTGCAATGAGAACAGTTAACAGATTGGGATAAACGTGATTAGGTGCCTTATTGGCTTCCATATTCCCAAGAATCGTGGATAACGCAAGACAAGACTCCACTCGCCGTGGCGTAGTGGGTAGAGTGCGACGCTCACACGCCGAAGGGTCTAGGTTCGACTTCCAGTTCAACACCAATTTTTCTAATATTCCACGGCATCACCTCTTTCGAGCTGCTGACAACACTCAAAGAGAAATAACTGTCTAAGAAAGCTTCTCAAATTTCGCTGTTCGGAGTCGGCAAAAAACTGTAGGTCCCTCCTACTCGTGAGAGAACAGTAGCGGGCACAACACGAGTAGTTGATGAGCAGTCCCCCTTTGGACTGTAGCGCCAACAATTATTATTATTATTAAATTATTACTAAGTTCAGATCATGTTCAAAGAACACTCACCCCATCTTGGTTTGGGGCGAGGCCTTTCTAAATCCTCTGTGGCTCTCTCGGTTGGGAGCTTTACACAGAGGCCGGAAAGTCGTCTTAACGCTTGGCTCAGTCTCTTGTACATACAGTATACTAACTCCGACCCTGCCCACGATATTGTGTTTCAAGCCACATCTTCCATGATATTCCTGCAAGGCGGCCAATTGCACGTAGCTCCAGGGGCTTCTGTCTTCCCATGGAACCAGAATATAGGCTCTGGTCAAGCAGTCTCTACCACAGAGGTTCCCTCAACAGCTGGATCTGTAAACCACGACTACAACAAATGGTCTTTTGTTCCATCAGTGTTTCCGTTGCATGCAATGAGAACAAAAGGTTTTGTGGTTATGTGGAATGGAATTCGCTACAGTCCTGGGTGGACCTGGGCCTGGAATGTAAGATTATCATAGACCATTTTGGGTCTCCCTACAATGATTCGCTGGTCCGCCTTTCTGTTTTCAAACTCTGCCAAAGCCATTTCCGACTACTGTAAGGACCTTCCTATTTTCGTTTGATGCACAAGCCTTGAAATGAGCTCAGTTCAGGACTCTTCTCCCGCCTGTGCTTGAAGTTCGGTTCAGTTGCATTCTCAAATTGCAATCAATCATCAGCCTTATGTCTCTAATGACACTCTAATCTCCACAGGCAGTTAAGCACTAACTGCGACATGAACTCCTAGTTGGCAGGAGCAATTGCAGTCCGCTCCATAAGCCAAGGAATTTGCAGGAAAAACGGGTCGCACACAACCCATTCCGAACATCGCCAAATCGACTGAAACAATGCGCTCATCTCTGTGGAGGACGAAATGTAGAGTTTCCTTGGAATAATTTTAAATTCACCCGCTTCCGTCAACTTTCACTTTCTGACTCGCATCCGACAAAGGTCCCATCGAAGCCACAGTCATGCACGGGAATTCCCATGACTTCGTGTAGCCCTCTGCCGCTCCAATAACACGCTTGCAGTAAGAGCAAATTGATGATTAATTAATAATTTAATGCGCTTCCAGCTATCAACGCCTGTCATCTGAGTCAATTCGAAATTAGTTTGCGGAACCCGACCGGCGGGATATGGATATTCACTTGACATAATTGCCGGGCGGGTCCTGTTGCCCAGGACACCACGGGCACAAATGTTCCGTCCGCACGGCAGCAATTCAATGGTGCAGGCAGTGCGTAGGTCAGGGAGCGCCGCACTCAATCCGATTGTGTCGTACCTATCGGACACTTGGACTTGAAACTCATTTTGGTAACGTTGCTGCTGTGCCCGCTTGAAGGGCGTTAGATCACACACATCGGACATTAATTGCGGTGGGCTGTTGCGAAGGCCAATGCAGTGGCAATGTGTGATTCGGAGGGAATATGGTTTTGCGGTTAAATCTGTTGATAATTGGCTTTTGACTTAATTATGCGAAATCCATTTGCAGTGTTGTTGTAATTGAAGCATGCAATGCTCCTTGAAGAACTGAAATTGCGTCTGATGGGAGGCGGGTGGCGATTCGAGGGAAAATTGAAAGTTGGGGTTGTTGCTGGATGTGTGGTTGCAAATTTGCAGTTCCAGTCAAGAATCTTATAAGTGAATTTTTTTGTGTTTTTTGAAGGTACGAAAGGGAGGTGAAAAACGTTTATGTTGAAACTACATACATCTACAGTTGAGTTTCTCCGAAGTGAACAGCAGGGAACCGAATTTGTTTGACGGCATTAGAGGAAAGTTGGTGGCGGTAGAACAGGTCTACAGCTAATTTTTGACATCGAAGAGCTAGATTTAAGGAGCTTAACGAATGTAATAGATGCAGCTTGAGTGCTGCCAGCATTAAGAAAGTGGTGAGTTCCTAAGAAAGGAGATCGAATCGATCATGGGCCTCTTAGTGTAAGACTTAACGAGTTTAATTTTAATACGCTACTGTGGCCGGGTTTATTGAAAAAACAGAATAAAAGAGAACCGATTTTTTTAAAAGAGCTTATACTCAAATATTATTAAAACCCCTCTTTTGAAAACTCAAATTATGTGGAAAAAAAGCGTTTAAAATCCATTCCTTTGATTGACAATCCAAACTCTTCTGCACCGCAATGAATTTCTTATGATGTTGAATGTTGACCTCCTCTCAACAAGAGTTGCCGGTATCGAAAGAAATGTGCCCAAAATTTGTTCATATTGCTTTGATTCAGAAAGTTGGTCAACTGGCTTAATGATACAGGTTAGGTTAGGAGGTTAGGAGGGAAGTGCTAGAATTTGCACCGGTCAAGCTCAGTTGACATTAAAATCTTCAAACACGTACTCCAAAGGGAGCATTCAAATGTAACCAATTTTCAAATACTTCGCAGCAATTGTGTTCTTGAGCAACTTTCTAAATTGATGATTTTTTAAATTACCCAACGGGCTTAAAATGTCAAGATCTTTTTGCAAAACTTTGCATAATGACGATTTAAACCATAACTCAATGAGTCCTGGGTCTGACCCACATTTTTTAGACAAAATTCAACTTTATTCACCAAAAAAGTGCCCTTCAAGATTGACACAATCAGTCCAACGACGCTCTAACATTTCGATACCATTTTTAGCGAACGATTTATATTTGGCCTCAAAATAGGCTTCAGTTTCAGCGATAACCTCCTCAATCGAACCATATCTTATTCCGACGAACATCTTTTCGAGGTCTGAAAAGAGGCAGAAGTCGCTGGGAACCAGATCTAGAGAATATGGTGAATGCGGAAGCAATTCAAAACCCAATTCGTGCGATTTGGCCATTGTACCCAACCCATTGTGACACAGTGCAATGTCTTGGTAGAAGAGAATTTTTTTCTTCTCCATATGGTTCTGTTTTTTTTTTTTTGCAATTTCTGCCTTCAAATGCACAAATAAGGCCATGTAGCTGATGATCCCTTTTCCTTTCTCCAGGTAGTCGATAAATAAAATTCGGTGCGCATCCCAAATAATGGATACCATAACCACCCAAGCCGACCTTTGTGTGTTTGGACGCTTTGGGCGTAGTTCACTAGCTGTTATTCAATCCGCTGACTGCCGATTTGAATCTGGAATTAAGTGGTGGATCAACGTTTCATCCATTGTGACATACCAATGAAACACGTCCCGTTTACGAGGGTTGCCCCTTATATTCCGGGATTAGAGAACAAAAACAAATATTAATTATCGAAAATAGCTTTTTTGTTTTTCAAAATATTCCCCATTGAGATCTATACACTTTTCGGTGCGTGGGCTTAGCGACCTCTTATGTCCAATCTGTGATCATAGTATAATAATTTTGTTCAATTATGATGTGAGCACACACACACTTTTGCATGCGTTTGAAGCAATTGTCGAAGCACTTTTGCCACTCTGATTGAGGTATCTCCAAAACATGCATTCTGAACGCATCAACCGCTTCTTCAGGTGTCGAAAAACGTTGACCTCTCATTTTATTTTTACGTACGGTAATAAAGAGAAGTCTTTTGGTACCAAGTCAGGACCAGAGACCAATAGGAAAACAGTCAACTCCCTCGTCTCCCGCCATTGAATTCATTTTGACAGCGTTTTTTATAACATTTCCCCTCCTGAACAGCTGATTCACAGACATGATTTTTTTGTTTTTAAATGAGAATAAGTGTGAACTGCCTGTATGGTGGATCTCCTACTTTTCAAACTGTTAGAAGGAGGGGGCATATAAATCAAAAAATTGGAAGAGAGAAGGTATAGTGTTGTCCAACGCAAAGTAATGGTTGACGATAGCTGCGTTCAGAAACGATGTTTGTAAGGCAGAAGTTGCATCACAAAAGCAATATACTTAAAAATTGTATGATTATTTCCAAAACAAAATAAAGACATAAACTTAGTTTAAACGCAAACATTATCTTTATAGTTCTTATGAACTATTGAAAATTATAAAACACTGAATAACTGCTACTGATTTTAAACACTAAAACCCGTTTTCTATACATATGTATCAATCTTATAACTATTGTTTAATATGTCTGATATTATTTTTGTTCTTATCGCCTGAAAAAATACTCGAAAGGTATCTTGAATTTGAAAATATGTACTCGTTTTGAAGCAACCTAATTGTTTTGAGTATATTTAATGTGTTACAATTGTCATATATCTTCGCTCTGTGTTATATTAGACAAAGATGTTTCGCAAAATATATTCGTTTTATTTTTATTGTTGTTATTTTCATTGCACGAAATGTGTTTAATATTTGTTTTTATGTTAGGTTTCATTGTTTTTTTTTTTTTTTTGATTAAAAAACCTTCATATTGAATGGATGTCATTTGGACAATAAAAATAACATTTTGTAAGAATAATATGCAACACCAAATATTTATTTTAATTATAATACGCGTAACTCGGTACATCAATTGATAATAAATCTTTCCCAAATGTGCGACTTTTCAGCACGACTTACTCTCCTGTTTTGCTACATATTTCATGAGTTATTATAAATATAAATGCTATCGGATTATCAATTAATAAAATATAAATCATTTTAAAGTTTCGGTTACACTTACTTGCGTTTGCAGTTGATTTTCTGAACACGTTTTGTTGACTGTACACAAAATGGCTGATGAATTCACGAACAGTTGACAATTTACGAGTGTTTGACACTACTGAAGGCATAAATTGACAATTTTGGAGGGGAAACGTAAACATGTGTGAGTAAAGTGAGACAATGTTCGATTATACGTAAATAACTTTCAGAATTTGAGGTTATGTCCGGATTATGGCTACTATAACACGTAAATAACAGTCAAACAGTCGATGGACAAAGGGGAAATCAGCTGTTTGATTGGCTGTTCAGTTAACCATCTCCTTCCTTATTGGTTTCTGGTCAGGACTATACGGCGGATGACTTATCAAATCGATGTTTTGAGTGCTCAAAAATGCAGTTGTTTGATCCGAAGTGTGGGAGCTCGCATTGTCGTGGTGAAGAGTGATCCGTCTTCGGCGGTTGGTTTTCCTGATTTCTTGGAAGACAACTGGCAAACAAATGGTTGTGTACCACTCAAAATTGACTGTTCCGCGTTGCTCTAGTGGTACGGTTGCGACATGTCCAGTCTTTCCGAAAAAACAGGCGACCATTTGCTTGGGAGTGCTTTATGCGCGAGCAACCTTTGTTGGATTTGCAGTCGCAGTCGGCTGCTGTTTACTTTCGGGCTCATACGCGTAAATCCACGATTCATAACTTGTCACGATGTCAATTACATGTTTCGAAGCACCGCGATCGTATTTTTGGAGCATTTCTTTCGACCAATCGACACGAGCCTATTCTTGAGCTATTGACAAATTGTGTGGGATCCAACCCGAACAAATTTTTTTGACGGTCAATTGTTCATGCTATATTGAATGTATGCTGGTCCTACTAATGCCTAAGGTTGTTTCAATCTCACGATAGGTCACATGATGATCTTGCAATATCAGTTGGCGCACAGCATCAAGGGTTTCCGGGGTAACAACTGATGATTTTGGACGACCTTCACGAAATTCGTCTTGGAGTGATTTACGACCTCGGTTGAATTCACCTTACCATCGATAAACACTGGTCCTTGATGGAGCTTCATCGCCAAAAATTGAATTGAGTTCATCGATGCACTGTTGTTAAGTTAACCCACGTCGAAAGTTGTAAAAAATAATCACACGAAAATTTTCACGATCTAATTCCATTTTTTAGGTGAGATTAATCTTTCCTATGTCAAAACGTTCTGAGTACGTACCAGGTTTTTTTTTTTGAAAATAAAACACTAATTATAAATAGGAAAGTAAAAACACTATATTCAAAGTATGTATTGGCCATTGTTTTCTACACATTTTGACCACCTTTCTGGCAAGTTGTGAATACCACGCCAATAAAATTGTTCGTCTTTTAAAGCAAACCAATCCAATACGTGTCCCATCGACGAAAACAAATGGTAGCCGGAAGGAGCCAAGTCTGGTGAATACGGCGGGTGGGGTAGCTGCTCCCAGCCAAGTGTTTTGATTGTATCCTGAATCGGATTTGCTTTGTGTGCAGGTGCATTGTCATGGAGCAAAATTACCTTGCCTTGTCTTCTGGCCCATTCTGGTCGTTTCTCGATCAATGCATGGTTCAAACTGATCACTTGTTGTCGAAAGCGATCAGTATTAATGGTTTCACCAGGTTTTAGGAGCTCGTGGTACAGCACACCTTTCTGGTCCCACCAAACACACATCATTGTCTTCTTGCCGAATCGATCTGGTTTTGCAGTCGATGCTGATGGTTGTCCCAGATTAACCCATGATTTAGGATTCTTAAAATAAATCCATTTTTCATCGCTAGTAACAATCCGATGCACAACCGATTTGCTTTCGTGTCTTTGAAGCAAAATTCCACAAGTGTTTTTTCGGTTTTCCATCTGTCTTTCATTCAATTCATGTGGCACCCATTTTCCACACTTTTCGATCTTTCCCATAGCTTTTAAACGGTCAGAAATTGTTTGTTGTGCAACATTTAACATTGCTGTCATTTGCTTTTGACTCAAAGTGTCATCTCCATCCAATATCGCTGCCATTTGCTTTTGACTCAAAGTGTCATCTCGTCCATTCGGCGTCTTCAAACCTTTTTGGTGGTCTTCCACGTTCTTCATTTCTCACATCAAAATCATTATTTCTGAACCGTTGAAACCATCTTTTGCATGTTGCTTCTGATGGAGCATGATCACCATATGCCTCGACAAGCATTCGATGCGACCCTGCAGCACTTTTCTTCAAATGAAGACAAAAAATTAATGCTTTCCGCAAATCATCACTTTCTACTACAAAATTCGACATTTTTAACACGATGAAAAAATATGATGTTGTCTGTTCAATGACTTGATGTATACTAAATATTTTTCACAGATGTCATAGCAAACAAAGAAAAAAAAATTAGAGCTCGTTCACAACAAATGTTCCCTTCGAGACATTTCTATCTTGACGCTCACTTCATACCGGTATACCTGGTATAACCTCAAAAATGTCAAACTTTACGATAGGGCTGACAATTGTCAGATTGCAACACTAGGGTTGCCCAATCCCGAAATATAAAACGCAACATTCGTATTATGACGAAACAGCTCCAAACAGTTGTCAGAATCATCGATACGTCTTTATTTTTGGACAGCTTTCTCATGGAAAAATGTTTGTGCCAAATAGTGTACACACTGCCTTCTGATTGTGTACTGTGCTGACTTGTCTAGTTCATTGTTCAAGCACAACTAGGCAAGACGGTTAGGGGACTATCCCTTCTCAGTGTGGAGTTGCATTCTCAACCGAGCGCTGCGACCCAGAGAGCGGAGGAGTTTTTAGAAAGGCTTCGCATCAAACCAAGGTGGGGCGATTGCCCCTCAAGCATGATCTCAGGTTGGTACTTGGGTAACTAAGGCGTTTAGTCTTGCGTAACTTACGACTCTTGGGAAAAAGGTTCACCGTGATATAAGCCGTAAAGACAGGTGGTCACGTAAAACCAAATCCCACTGCCTTCTGAAATCTTTAAGTTGTCAGCTTCCTCACGCAATTTCACTTTGCGGCTTCCAAAACGATTTTGTGTACTTTTGTAACGTTTTCCGGTCCAACCACCTCAATTTGCTTTCCAGAGTATTGACCATCATTAGTGTCTATACGGCCACGTTTAAAGTTAGCTTACCACCAACAAATAGTTGGTTTTGATGGCGCATAGTCGCTGTAACACTTTTCAAGCTATTGCTGAGCTTGCACGGTGTTTTTTCCCAGCGAAAAGTAGTGCTTAATCAACACACGAAATTCTGTTGTTTTTCCATTGTTTTAAAACTAGTAAAGTAGCGTCACTTGAAGCACTGTAACTTGTAACCTAATAATCGGATTGTCATGAAAATTTGGAGGCATCATTTAAACGTTTGTACTTCCTAAAAATAATATGTACTTATTGGTAATGGTAGCCCTTATACGCTAGTCCTAGGACTTATTAGGTATTGTGTTAGAAATCTCAGTTACACCATGGTGGGTGACAATTCTGGCCTTAATTGCAAATTATAGGATTGACTAATGTGCGGTTTAAACAGGTTGATTCTACACAACATGTGTTATAATCGGGCGGACGCTTGAGTCCTTCGTTTGGTTTGGTAAGCATGTTATTTTGTGAAATGGACATGTCGCAATACCGTCTTGTGCCCGTCTTCTTTAGCTCAACGTGAAGTCATCGGTTTGTGCCAATAGACTGACGACGATAGATGAACTCAGAGTCAATATTGAACACAAAATATTGTACTTTGCGACCAATTTATGCGAATAAGTGGTCGAAAATTGGATTCAACGTCATTTGTTTGGTCTACGGAATTATTTCTTATACAACTTTCTCTATTTGTCCCTAAACCTAATTTTTAATAACTCGTTTCATTAAAAGCAAAATTGATGCACCCATAATCCAGAAATCTTCAAATCACTCCCGTTACCATTTAACGGCGCTACATTTGAATTCACGCCGAACCAAAACATAGGCGACAGGAGTATATGAGCAAGCTGGCCATCTGTTGGATATAATATGCAATATCCTTGCAATCAAGCGGATATCTTTCTCAGATGCGTATGATGCACTGCGCAAATGCTGAAATGTGGTGAAATGAAAAAGGAACTTAATTAAAACTCGATTTGGTTTGGGTATGTGATGAATTTTTCACTAAAAAGTATGAAAGAAGCTTTTTTAAGCTTTAGGCACCACAGACAATTATTGACAGATTCCTAGGCCGATTAAAATACTGGTTCACGTTATGAAAAACCTGCCAACAAACGCTTTTTTTAAATGAATCAATATACAGCGAGTCGACAAGGATTAATGTAAGGGAGTGAAAATTAAAAGAAAATACCGATGAGTTGCAACATTAGATCATTGAATTTAATGCTTTAATATTTACTTCGACGTATTTACGGTTCATCATTTCTGCAGACTCCTAAACGGCGATGACGACCCAAATCCCGCTGTTAGGCAGAATGTTCCACTCAATTTGGACGATGATAGACAAGCATTCCGTCAACCCCGACTTAGACGAGGTGAAGATAGCAATATCCAAGCTAAAGACGAACAAAGCTGCTGGAGCGGACGGACTGTCCGCAGAACTATTTAAAGCAGCTGGAGATGACCTGGTTGGGCGCATGCACCAGCTCATCTGTAAGATATGGTCGGAGGAAAGCATGCCCGATGAGTGGAATCTCAGCGTCGTTTGCCCGGTCCACAAAAAAGGAGACCCCTTTGACTGCGCCAACTACAGAGGGATTAGTCTCCTGAACATCGCATACAAGATCCTCTCTGCCGTATTATGTGAGCGTCTGAAACCATTTGTCCATAACCTGATAGGTCCCTATCAGTGTGGTTTCAGACCAGGGAAGTCCACAATAGACCAGATCTTCACATTACGGCAGATCCTGGAAAAGACCCAAGAAATGCAAATTGACACTCACCACCTATTCGTCGATTTCAAGGCTGCATATGACAGTGTGCATAGAGACGAGCTATACAGTGCCATGTCTAGTTTTGGCATTCCTACCAAACCCGTCAGATTGTGTAGGATGACGATGGAGAACTCTCGCTGGTCCGTCAAGGTCGGTACCGAACTCACCGAGACCTTCAATGTCAAAAAAGGTTTTAGACAAGGCGACGCACTGTCATATGACTTCTTTAACATCATCCTCGAGAAGATCGTGCGTAACTCACAAGTCAACACCAGAAGCACGATCTTCCAGTTCAATTGCTAGCTTACGCTGATGACATTGACGTGATTGGACGAACACAGCGAGCCGTCAATGAGGCGTTTGCTGGCATTGAAGCGGAAGCGGCTAAAATGGGTCTTGCGGTAAATGAGGGCAAAACGAAGTACATGCTGTCATCAAGGAAGGACACACAACATCGACGTCTCTGACGGAGCGTCACACTAGGCAGCAGAAACTTCGAGGTAGTTAAGGACTTCGTCTACCTCGGCTCCGCGGTAAACAGGGACAACAACATCAGTACCGAAATCAAACGCAGAATCACTCTTACCAACCGCTGTTTCTTTGGGCTCAAGAGGCAATTGAGAAATAAAGCCCTCTCTCGGCAGACGAAGCTCGCTTTATATAACAGCTTGATCATCCCCGTCCTACTATATGGCGCAGAATCTTGGACGTTAGCAAAGGCGGATGAGGAAGCCCTTAGTCTTTTCGAGAGAAAAGTTTTTCGTGCGATTTTTGGTCCTGTTTGCGTTGATGGCATCTGGAGGAGAAGATTTAATGACGAACTCTATAGGCTGTACAGCGACATGCGCCTGGTTAAGCGTCTACGGATACAACGCTTAAGATGGCTAGGCCATGTAGAGCGTATGGACACCACTGCTCCGGCCCGAAAAGTCTTTGCATCCGAGCCATTGGGACAACGCAACAGAGGACGGCCTAGACTGAAGTGGCGCACACAAGTGGAGAAGGACCTCAACCAACTTGGAGTGCGCAACTGGAGACAGATGGCGAAAGATCGTGCTTGCTGGGGAGGCATGTTGGTTGAGGCCCAGGTCCACCCTGGACTGTAGCGCCACAAGAAGAAGAAGAAGAAGTATTTACGGTGTTTTGTTATCCTTTTTTGTGTTATATACTTACGAAGAAAGAAAAAAATATTAACGCATTTTGAACTTAAAGCACTTTCAGTTGAAAAGTATAAAAACAATGATAAAAACACCGCCCACAATATCACAGTAAAGCAATTTTATAGGGCAAATTCACTAGGTTTCTGTTTCCACTATTATGATTGTGTTGTTTTTTCGAACACCAATTGTCTGTGATGTAATTTGCTGTTGCTTGAAACGAAAAGCTTCTTCAACCCATTCAGTGTTGAACGCACGAACTACAATAATTCTTTGTTAGCAGTCGGCAAGGGTTTGGAACTTCGATGGTGGTGGTTTGATTGCGAAATATTACAGTTTGCGGAGCTCTGTTAGTTGTGCCTTGCTTAGACAAATTTGAATATAACAATTTAATTATTCTGATTCCCGGAATTCTTCGTTTCTACTTCAATGGTTTGTTTGTTTCTGTTTACTTTATATTTACATATGAGCGTTAAGGATTTTTTATTGGTCGCCGTGGTGTAGTGGGTAAAGTGCGATGCTCACACGCGAGTATAGGTTAGATTCCCGGCTGAACACCTCGAAATTTACCCGGCACCACTCCTTTCAAGCTGCTGACAACACTCAAACAATAATAATTGTCTATGAAAGAGCCTTTCATACTTCGCTTGTCGTAGTCGGCAATGAACTGTAGGTCTCATCCATTCCTGAGAGAGCAGTAGTGTGCACAAGACGAGTAGTTGTTGAGCAAGCTATGCCCTGGTCCCCCTATGGACTGTCGCGCCAACAATTATTATTATTTAAGGATTTTTTGTCATTGTTTGGTATATCGTTGTATACCCACTTTCCATCTTCAGTCACAACCCAGTGCGAAAATTTCTTCTTTTTATATCTCCCAAGAAGCACTTTCGAGGAGAAATACCGCCTTTCGGTATCATCGCTTTTAAATACATCCAAATTTCTGTGAGCATAACCTTACATACTTCTATGCTTGGCATTGATCTTGATTCAAAAAGGCCTCCATTTGTAAATGTTTACGGGCTGACTAGTATGAAGCGTCTTCGACGATAAAATCATCACTTTTGAAGTGTGTAGACCACTCTTTGCGCGACATATCAGTCGGAGAAGATTCGTCACGAACTTCTTTAATCAATGGATGGCCTTTACGTGATTCACAATTTAAAAAGAAAATTAAAACTTCCCTTAAATGCTGTCTATTTATGACAATTGCGATTGCAAAAATAAAGTTTGTGTCTTAAACAGACGCTAGGGCACAGTAATTGCTGCTGACAAATGTCACATCTTTCCCATGAAATAGGCATTAGCTTCCCAGATTAACCACAACTAGTAGGTGGCGCCATCTATTGAAAACAAATAGAATTGTTCGTGAAACAATTTGATTTTAAGGGCTTGGAAAGTCTAAAGATTTCCACAGTCGGAAAGGGATATTGTAAAAATTTGCTAATGTGTAGTGAACGTTGGGAGCCCAAGCAGTGGTGGGTAACTCGATTCCAATTTTCGGACGGAGCGGAACGGGACGAGTGACTTCGTCAACACATTCTTGAGGAGATTTTTCGTAAATCACAACTCAGCAACAAAGGCATGATCTTCAATAAGTCAGCTCAATTGCGACCTTAAGCTGACGTCATTCATGTGATTGGACGAACAGAACGAGCCCTCAATGTGGTGTTTTCTGACATTGAAGGGGATGTGGCTTAAATGATGGCTAACGAGGGTAAAACGAAGCACGTGCTGCCGGCAAGGAAGGACACACAACACCAGCCGCAGCTGAAGTGAAGGCTCTGCGATAAATAGAGACAGAAATGATGTCAGTCGTAGAGTAGTTTCTGACAATCGCTGCTTCTTCGAGCTTAAGCTAATAATAATAATAATTGTTGGCACGACAGTTCACTGGGGGACCAGGGCCTAACTTGCTCATCAACTACTCGTGTTGTGCGCGCTACTGTTCTCTCACGAGTAGAAGGGACCTACAGTTTTTTGCCGACTCCGAACGGCGAAATTTGAGAAGCTTTCTTAGACAGTTATTACTCTTTGAGTGTTGTCAGCAGCTCGAAAGAGGTGGTGCTGTGAAAAATTCGAGGTGCTCAGCCGGGAAGCGAAAACAGACCCTTCGGTGTGTGAGCGTCGCACTCTACCCACTACGCCACGGCGGCCACACGAGCTTGAGCTACAACAGAGTAATAGAGCCCTTTCTAGAAACACTAAGCTGGCTCGATAATCCCAGTACTGCTTAACGGTAAGGAAACTTGCAAGCTATTAAAAATGTATGTGGAAGCCCTTTGTCTTGGCGAGAGAAAAGTTTTGTGTGCGATTTTTTGTCCTGTTTGCGTTGATGACATCTGAAAGGGGCGATATAATGAGGAACTCAATGGACTGTAGAGCGACATGCGCTCGATCAAGCATCTTCAGACACAACGCTTGAGATGGTTAGGCCATGTAAAGGACATTGAAAACCACTGGTCCGGCCTGAAAAGTCTTCGAATCTGACCCATTGGGACAACGGAACAGAGAACGGCATATATTAAGGTGGCGCACGTAAGTGGAGAAGGACCTCAAGCAACTTTTAGTGCGCGCCGAGAGATCGTGCCGGCTTAAGTGGTATTCGGGTTGAGGCCAAGGTCCACCGTTGACTGAAGCGCCACAAGAAGTAGAAGACTAAGGAGCGGGACGAGATCATTAAGCCAAATCGAAGAGTACTTGGTCGCTATGCACTGTGATCTAACTTTAATATGGTAACAGTCAAAAATTGGTTAAATGAGTTCTAACGTGGTTGGATGGCAACTTGAAAATAATACTAATTGAATTCCGTGACAGTCCACAGGGGGACCACGGTCTAGCTTGCTCATCAGCTACTCGTGCCCGCTATGGTATGGTGGTATGACCTGCTTCTTCAAGAAGGGACTAACAGCTCCATACTGACTCCGAGCGGCGAGGTGGAGAGGCTATTGCTTAGGCAGTTTCCACTCTATGAGTGTTGTCTGAAGCTCGAAAGAAGTGGTGCCGTGAAATATTCAAGGTGTTCAGCTGGGAATCGAACCTGAACCTTCGCCATGTGAGTGTCGCACTGCGCCACAGAGGCCCCTTACTTTCCAATATTGAGGGTATTTATTTCACAAACCATTCGAGAAAGTGAACAGCGACAGGCATGAGGAAAATGTCGCGTTTCACTTCAAACAGCAAGCTGAACTGGGCAGTTTTTAATACCTATCTAGAGTAATGTGGCCGCCATAGCGTAGTGGGTAGAGTGCGACGCTCACACGCCGAAGGGTCTAGGTTCGATTCCCGGCTGAACACCTCGAATTTTTCACGGCACCACCTCTTTCGAGCTGCTGACAACACTCAAAGAGTAAAAACTATCTAAGAAAGCTTCTCAAACTTCACCGTTCGGAGTCGGCAAAAAATGTAGGTGTCTTCTACTCGAGAGGGAACAGTAGCGCGCACAACACGAGTAGTTGATGAGCAAGCTAGGCCCTGGTCCCCCTGTGGACTGTTGCGCCAACAATTATTATTATTATTCTAGATTAATCCGATAGGACTTCTGTGCAGAGTTATTTGATTGGGCCCTGATAGGGCTTCTGTGTAGTAGACCATCGACGAACTGGACCACACCGCAACCAAGGGATAGTCAAAAGGAGTTTGTTTACCAATTTTTTCGATTTGTTTATACATATATTCCAAAATTGTAAAAGAAGCTCATTTTGTTTAGATGTAGCCCGCGCCCTCTGTGTGGGCGTTACGTGTTTCCTCGGATGTTATCCGAAGAAGACGAAACCGTCGTATCAGACGGAAAGCTGACGTTCACACGCAGCACTTGGTGTGACCTGTCTCTTCAAGAATAAAGGACTTAAAGGGTTTCTGGATAACGTGTAACGAGCTAAAAACAAAGACTGTATTGAGGTATAAATCGTTTCCAAAATGTTACGTCTTTCTTTTCCATGTTGCTCTGTAAACAGTTGCCACTCTCTTCCCCATAACCATGATTTGGTGCAGTTTTAGTTCTCGAAGGCTTAGGGGCTATGGGATTCAACAACTATTTGTGCAGTTTGTGCCGTTTGGCCGCAGCATGTTGGCCAATATTAAAATTCAATCAAGTAAAGACTGAAACATGAAAAACTTGGAAATAAGGAAGAAAAGTGTAGATGAGCAGAAGTACAGCAAATGTTCACATTCTGTAGTAATTTCCCATCGTCCTCAGAAGCTGCGCAGAAAATTTGGTTACAAATGCTTCAACTTAAGTAATCAAAGTTCAAGAGCCATGGACTTATGGACTTCCTAATTCAATCGCATTAAAATAAATTCGCCCGGGTCACGAGCAGTCACACTCGTCACATCTTCGCCGTATGGCCTGAGTACTTAGATCTCTCAGACGGTCATTTGTAAAGCGCACATTTCATCCTGAACTTCAGCAGAACTCTGCCACACATCAACATAAAGCCAAGCCAAACGAAAATATTCATTCACCCGCCATCCGATTTGAAGCCTCCCCAAAATTTGTTTTTCTTTCCACAAGACATTTGAATAAGTAATACGATTGTAATGGATGCGAGTGGTCTTTTATCTCGGCTCCCCCAAGCGTCGAGCCAACCCCCGATGAGTCAGAGTGGCCCCCACCCAGTGCCCATAACGACTGCGGCACAACAAAGTGCCTCGCAACATGTTGCAGAAAATGATTTCACGGCCAACTTAATATGATTACCCGCGTCCTCCCCTCAACTTCCAGGCCGAGCCATTAAAAGGGCATTTGTCGCAATTTCCCTACAATTGACTTTGTCTTTGACAGACTCTGTCTGCGAACCCACTGAAGTTGCTCCGCCTGCCGTCACAGTGCGGGCGCAGGACGGGTACGCTTGACACGCTCTGCGAGTATGACAGTTTGATTTATTTATTATTGAAAAAGTTTCATTTCTTTATTTTTTCACCCCGCCGCCGGGGTGCGGTGGGAGGGGATGAGCATTCTGGAGATGTGCATGTGAGAGAGAACATAAATTATTTCGCTCTCATAGAATCCGTCAAGAAAGCGAAGAAAATTAATTTTTGATGCCTCGTCTCTGTTTTGGGGCCACCGTAGGACGGCGTTGAGGTGCTAGGACCTGTCGAAAAATGTAGAAGCGATGAAAGACGTTGGCGCAGGAAAACGGAAAATTAATTAAAAAACTTTTCAATCAGCCTAGACGAGGGCAACCTCACAAAATTTGTGTCGCTGCATGCGATGCAGTCACTGGGCGCTGCTGCACGGCTTAGATTGCGGAGGCGGAAGGCGAGGGTTCATCAATAATTCAGGTGTGTGGTGCTTTCAAAAGGAATTGATAAGTTCCTCCCCTGCACGTCCTTGGCAGAGCTGTGTAACATCTTCAAGTGCACTCTCGCGTCGCACAAAGTGGATATGGAGGTCATGCATTATATGCTGCCACGTCGTCTCAATTTTCAAACCTTCCACCACCCCACAGGCAAGGATAAATCCCTTAATTTTGTGAAAAACTTTGTTTTACAAGGAATAACAAATGACACATAATATCCACTTTCTGGTTCTTCACGTTGTTCGCGGCGGTGTGTGGTGGCGCAGCGACTATCGGCGAAGGATGAAGTGGAAAGTACACATCCTCAGGCGAGGCATTCATCGAGGCACAGCCGACGGCGTCTGGGTGAGGTCTGTGCTCCACTCGACGAGCGAAACTTTTAATTTATGCCCAAGAGCTTTGCCAAGAATTTTAATATGGGAACGTTCTCACAAGTTTACACGGTGTTATGCGAAGTTTTGTCGCTTGATAGGAAATAACTTATGATAAGTAAGTGTGACCACCGTATCAAAGCTTTTCGGGTGATGGTGCACTTAGGGAGAGGTCTGGCGCAGAAGGGGTTCGGCTGAAAGGTTGCTGATCTGGTCAAAATATTTAAATTTCTTGTGGCAAGTTTCTGATGAATTATCCTCTCCTTGTGGAGGGCGCAGTCCTTCGAGTTTGTGGGTGACTGTCATGGAGGCGAGATATGGGTGGGTGACTTTGAAAAGTGGTGAGATGGCCTTTGTGGGGACTGGAGGAGTGTTGAGAGTTTAAGTCGACTTCGGGCCGAAATGTGGTAGGAAAGGGTTTTCTTCTGGTTTTCGGGAAAGGGAGCGAGGTACCTGAACAGTGGCCTTGAACCTCCTTCGATGATGAATTCCTTGTGGTGGCGTGGTTTTTGGTTGAATCCAATGACGAGGGCAGAAGGCAACAATCGCTGGATGCTACCAAGCTGTTTTCCCATCCTAACTTCCTATTGGTACTCTGAAAGGCCTCTATCGTGAATATCAATTAAGGAAAGGCCATGACAGCATGACGAAGATGTACAAGGAGCCATTCTACTCCTGTGGTGTAAGGATGAAAGAAAACATGCTTCCGCAGCCAAACAGGAACGCCTTCTGACATCCAGTGAAACAGGTGTGTCCTCAATCTAACGCCGTGTGCCAAAAAGACTTTCCTCCTTAAGTTTCTCAGTCTCGGCATGAGTAAACCTCACAGGCGGGATGTTGTTTATGAGGGATGGTAATGTTGGAGGCAACAAATTGACATGAACCAAGTGCTCCCGGACCTGCTCGGTATACTCCCCAACCTTGTCGGTGATCGAATTGCCAACACATCAGGTCTGTTTGTTGATTGAAAATAAAATTTCATCTACTGGCAGCGCTAACCTTTCCACGCCCATATGGGACACGAAAGGAAGGACGCGCAATTTCATCATACTTGACCAACAGTAGAGAATCCATCATCACTTAAGTGGATCCATTTCTGTCTGGTGGTTACAGGTCTAAGTAATACGAAGGAAGCAGTAGACGTGGCAAGGATGATGTTAGGGGTTTCCAACAGCCCTCTATGGTCTAACGTGGGTCCAGTTCAGATGGTTGTTGGGGAGACAGTCTCTAATTGTTGAAATTCCGCAGGAGCAGCAAACTCAGTTAGTATAGAGAGAGATGGGCCTAATGCGCTTTTCAATATTCAATTTCTTAATTTTTATTTGCGTCATTTATTTCAACTCAACTCGTCGTACTCTGTTCGTTTCCTAGAAACTTCACACATGACATTCAATGCCTACAAGATTTACAGTGGAACTTATCTAATATAGACAAACAAATTATCCTGGGATCGCCACATGAGGGCTGCGCTTTACATACCAGGCCGCGGCGGGCACTGAAAAAACTCAATGAAAATTCGCGTAGTGGGTGGAGAGCGACGTTCATACGCCGAAGGGCCAGGTTCGAATCCAGGCTGAAAAAACTCACATTTTTCACCGCATCACCTTTTTCGAGCTGCTCACAACACACAAAGGGTAACAATTGACTAAGAAAAATCTTCTCAAACTTTGCCGTTCGGCAAAACATTGTAGGTCCCTTCTACTCGTGTGATGTTGATGAGGAAGCTACCAGGTATACCGGTTTGAAGTGAGCGCCAAGATACAAATGTCTCGAAGGGAACATTTGTTGTGAATGAGCCCTTATGTTTTTTTTTTTGTTTGTTTGAGATGACATCTGTGAAAAATATTTAGTATACATCAAGTCATTGAACAGACAACATCATAGTTTTTCATCGTGTTAAAAATGCCGAATTTTCTAGCAGAAAGTGATGATTTGCAGAAAGCATTAATTTTTTGTTTTCATTTGAAGAAAAGTGCTGCAGAGTCGCATCGAATGCTTGTCTAGGCATATGGTGATCATGCTCTATCAGAAGCAACACGCAAAAGATGGTTTCAACGGTTCATAAATGATGATTTTGATGTGAGAAAAGAAGAACGTGGAAGACCACCAAAAAAGTTTGAGGACGCCGAATTGCAAAAGAGATGGGTGGAGATGACACTTTGAGTCAAAAGCAAATGGCAGCAATCTCAAATGTTGCACAACAAACAATTTCTGACCGTTTAAAAGTTATGGGAAAGATCCAAAAGTGTGGAAAATGGATGCCACATGAATTGAATGAAAGACAGATGGAAAACCGAAAAAACACTTGTTGTGAAATTTTGCTTCAAAGACACGAAAATAAATCAGTTTTGCATCGGATTGTTACTGGCGATGAAAAATGGATTTATTTTAAGAATCCTAAACGGAAAAAATAATGGGTTAATCTGGGACAACCGAACCGTGGTCGCCGTGGCGTTGTGGGTAGAGTGTGACGCTCACACGTCGAAGGGTCTAGGTTCGACTCCCAGTTCAACACCAATTTTTCTAATATTTCACGGAACCACCTCTTTCGAGCTGCTGACAACACTCAAAGAGTAATAACTGTCTAAGGAAGCTTCTCAAATCTCGCCGTTCGAAGTCGGCAAAAAACTGTAGGTCCCTTCTTCTCGTGAGAGAACAGTAGCGCGCACAACACGAATAGTTGATGAGCAAGCTAGGCCCTGGTCCCTCTTTGGACTGTAGCGGCAACAATTATTATTATTATTATTATTAATCTGGGACAACCATAAACATTGACTGCAAAACCAGATCGATTCGGCGAGAAGACAATGTTGTGTGTTTGGTGGGACCAGAAAGGTGTGCTGTACCACGAGCTCCTAAAACCTGGTGAAACCATTAATACTGATGGCTGCCGACAACCAATGACCAATTTGAACCATGCATTGATCGAGAAACGACCAGAATGGGCCAGAAGACACGGCAAGGTAATTTTGCTCCATGACAATGCACCTGCAAGGCAATTCAAAACCGGTTCAGGATACAATCAAAACACTTGGCTGGTAGCAGCTACCCCACCCCCCCGTATTCACCAGACTTCCGACTACCATTTGGTTCCATCGATGGGACACGCATTGGCTGAGCAGCACTTTGATTCCTACGAGGAGGTCGAAAATTGGGTGTCTGATTGGTTTGCTTTAAAAGACGAACAATTTTATTGGCGTAGTATTTACAAACTGCCAGAAAGGTGGTGTTATACAACACATTAACAAATAAAATAAATAAATTAATTAAAACAATTTGTTAATTATAGTAAATAGTTAAAGAAGTCATTATGTACACTTTTTATGTAAAGTAATATACTGCATTACCGACGACTACAGTCGATACTCGATGTATCATGTATATAATGTCAAATCCAAGAAATCTAACTCTCTTTCTTTCTTCTGCTGTTAATTGGATTCGACCCAAAAATACATTCTGTTACCAACAGCTGTTTGTCTTTTACTTTTTTTGCATTTGAGCATTCGGCATTTGAACCTTTTCATAAAAATCATTGGTCCTTCGAGCCGGACATAAAGGCCTGGAGAGGGCGAGGGTCTAAAAGTCTTAAGGCATATTTTGCCTTTTTTGTTTTGTTTGGCTACCAAAGCGATCCACCTGGAAGTTGTCGTTGATCTAACGTCAGAATCATTTATTGCAGCACTTCGACGGTTTATTTCCAGACGAGGAATCTGCTCCCACTTGTATAGTGATAACGGGACAAACTTCGTTGGAACCAACAAAGAACTGCAAAGGCTATTGAAAAACGCTAAATTCGGATGGGAAGATGCCGCCAGATTCCTGACTGCCGAAGGCATTGAATGGCACTTCATCCCGCCAGCCTCGCCACATTTCGGTGGGCTTTGGGAAGCCGGAGTCAAATCGGTGAAGTACCACTTAAAAAGAATTTTAGGCGAAGAAAAGTACATGTTTGAAGAACTATGCACATTTCTGCATCAAGTAGAAGCGTGTTTGAATTCCCGACCACTGTGTCCGATGACGAACAATCCTGAAGACTTCACCGCACTTACTCCCGGCCACTTCCTCATCGGACGCGCATTGAATTCAATACCGGAAGCTAATATAATAATAATAATTGTTGGCGCTACAGTCCAAAGGGGGACCAGGGCCTAGCTTGCTCATCAACTACTCGTGTTGTGCGCGCTACTGTTCTCTCACGAGAAGAAGGGACCTACAGTTTTTTGGCGACTTCGAACGGCGAGATTTGAGAAGCTTTCTTAGACAGTTATTACTCGTTGAGTGTTGTCAGCAGCTCGAAAGAGGTGGTGCCGTGAAAAATTCGAAAAATTGGTGTTGAACTGAGAGTCGAACCTAGACCCTTCGGCGTGTGAGCGTCGCACTCTACCCACTACGCCACGGCGACCACCACTTTCCCATTAATAATTAGTGTTTTATTTTCATTTCATACCTGTATGCCTGGTATGTACGAGAATATATACCAAAATGATCCTGTTGCTTAAAGGAGCATTGTGAGTACCCACCCGAGAAGGTAGATCTGTAACTACGTTCCCTTCAGTCTTTAACTTTGATCCTTCAACTTAACTGTGTAGAGTTCCATTTCCCATCGCTTTGACCAGACAGGCAAAGGCCCTAAACACCATGTGTGCTATAAATGAAACTTCACACTGGATGGAACTGAATCTTTCACTCAGTTGAATCATTCAACCAAAACAAAATTACAGGCGGTTCGATCGCTTTATGGAGTCTGAGCCATCCACTTCATGGTCTTGACAGACGGATACAAAATTAAAATTAAAATGGAATCTCTCTTTCATTGTGCTAAGTTATGCTGCATTTAATCCAATCCACGCGACTAGGCAAATGCTTGCGTGACAGCCTTGACTGCGGGTAACTTTCTAGACCACCCATAAGTAGTCAGAGCCAGACCACACCGAATATTAAGTTGCCTCTCAAGACACACATTTTACGGATCTCTGTGCCTAAAGTTTGAGCACATAAAAAACATTAAGATGGCACTGCCAATTGTTCAAATGCCTAGTCAGTGGGATATGACATCACTTCGCCAATCATCAACACTATTAACCTGCTCTTCTGCCTTCTGCAATAAGGACATTCTTGTATTTAATTGCACCTGGAAGTGACTCAGATTCAATTGCCTTCACATCCGATAAGGCGTATTACGCTCACGTCACTTCCGACCACCTTCCCCATAAAAGACTATCCTTTCCGGTGGATGTGCACTCATCGTAAAGAAAAAATCAATTATCCTAATTTATTTTTAATTATCGAGGACAAAGGCTTATCGCGAAAGTGATAAATAGAATATCGCCCGTTAAGCAATTACCGCTATCTACGGCTCAATTCCATCGTGTCCTTCGGGTGGGGCTGCCGCAGGCGGTTGATAATTGAGAGCCATAAACCAGCGCTGTGCCATGATTCGATGCCATCTTTCAGGTTTTCGTGTTTATTGTTCTCGATGTCTTGCGACAGTACGACCGCCAATCGATGGGGAAGTAACGTGGGTCGTTGGTCGGCGACCATTCAATTATTGCCCCAAAGTCATTTGTTTTGTGCCAATTGGCTTGGGTAATGGGGCCGAGGACACACACACGCCAACCAGAGGGGGCAGCCCGCAAATGGCTAAAGTTCACTCAAATATTGGTTTCGGATAAATATTTGTGGAGCGCGCACCTAATGGCGTCGTTCGGGGCCCATAACTTCCACCTGATGCAGATGTCGATTGTGGGTCGCTTTGATTTTCGGCAGTCAAGGGTTGGTGGCTGGCAATGACAATAATTTTGTCGGTTATGTTTATCTGGGGTAAAATTAAATAATGTTGATGGTGCTAATGGAGCGTACGGGTCACGCGGATTGGATTCAAATTGTGAAGGTGTGAATTGATTGCGACCTTTCGAACGGTGGGAGCTTATTTAATGGGCAGCTGCCTCAAGGAGTGATTTATTACAGATTTGCCGCGGGCTATCTGTAGTGTAGCCAAATCGAATTGTAGTTGCTGTCAAGGGATTATTTGACAGACAGCAGACATGGTGGGTTGGGGCGTTTCCTTCCTAATGGTTCAACGTAAACTGCATTCAATTCAAAGGCATTAACAGCCGATTAATAAGAACGATCACGTGGATTCGACGTTTCCGGCAGAACTCTGCCCTACAAGCGAGAGGAGATAGTGGGAAACAGTTACTTTGCCTAAGAAACAAACAACTGTCAAGTGGATACAGTCATTGGTAAGCACTCCTCTGGCGCGCGTAACCAGGCGTCTGTCAAAAGGGGAATTTTTCGCAAGAGGGACGTTGGATTTGTTCTTTTTTGTAGAATAAAACGATTTTTTTTTTCAACATAAGAAGACGATCGTATAGAGGTTTGAATTTAAATTACCATCTCTCCTTTACATTGTGCTTCGTTGTCACATACATTGAGTGGTATACGAAGGTTGTCTTTTATATTTCGGGATTGGGCAACCCTAGTGTTGCAATCTGGCAACTTCCAGCTCCATCGTAAAGTTTGACATTTTTGAGGTTATACGTACTCAGAACGTTTCGACATACGCTATACATACGCTATTTGTGTTGTTTACAGTAACTTAAAAGATTCATCTCGCCCAAAACATGGAATTAAATCGTGTAAATTTTCGTGCGATTATTTTTTTACAACTTTCGACGTGGATTAACTCAACAACAGTGCATCGATGAACTTAATTCAATTTTTGGCGATGAAGCTCCACCAAGGACCATCAAGCTCGATCAAGGACCATCAAGCTCTATCAAGGACCAGTGTTTTTCAATGGTATGGTAAATTCAACCGAGGTCGTAGTTCACTCCAAGACGAATTTCGTGAAGGTCGTCCAAAATCAGTTCTTGTTCTGGAAACCATTGATGCTGTGCGCCAACTGATATTGCAACATCGCCATGCGACCTATCGTTACGTTGAGACAACCTTAGGCATTAGTGGGGCCTGCGAACATTCAATATTGCATCAACATTTGACCGTCAAAAAATTTTGTTCGCGTTGGATCCCACACAATTTGCCAATCGCTCAAGTGTCGATTGGTCGAAAGAATGCAGCATTTCACGATCGCGGTGCTTCGAAACATGTCTATGACATCGTGACAAGTGATGAATCGTGAACTTACGCGTATGAGCCCAAAAGTAAACAGCAGTCGACTGTATGGGTGATTCAGATTGAGCCAAATCCTACAAAAGAGACTCGGGCACGAAGCACTTCCAAGCAAATGGTTGCCTGTTTTTTCGGAAAAACTGGACATGTCGCAACCGTACCACTAGAACAACGCAGAACAATCAATTCTGAGTGGTACACAACCATTTGTCTGCCAGTCCTTTTCTAAGAAATCAGGAAAACCAACCGCCGGAGACGGATCACACTCCACCACGACATGCGAGCTCTCCCACATCGACTCGAAAAACTGCATTTTTGAGCACTCAAAACATCGATTTGATGAGTCATGCGCCGTATAGTCCTAACTTGGCACCGAATGACTTCTTTTTATTCCCGTAATTGGAGAAGCGGTTGATGCGTTTAGAATGCATGTTTTGAAGATACCTCAATCAGTGTGGTAAAAGTGCTTCGACAATTGCTTCAAACGCATGCAAAAGTGTATAGATATAAATGGGAAAAACAATAAGGCTATTTTAGATGATTAATGTTTGTTTTTGTTCCCTAATCCCGAAATATAAAAGTCAACCCTCGTATAGCCACTGTGTTCCCCGGTGGCTTATTCGGAATGGGCGACAACCACTCGCCGGAATTTCCTGGTGCGATTTCTGGACTGAAGAACTCGTTATATTCTACAGCACCACCATCTTTGGAGTTACTGGCAACACTTAAAATGTGTCGTTCGGATTCGACAAAGTACTAAAGGCCTCATCTATTAGCTAGAGAACAACAGTGCGCTCAACACGAGTTGCTGAAGTTGCTGAAGAAACCCAAGGCCCCTTGTGAACTACTGGGCAACGCAATCGTTTCAATTAGATAGCCACCGTGGTGTTTATATAGCCAAGGCACAGATTTAATGGGAGTTGATCTAGCAGTCAATAGCCTAAAGGTTCCTTCTACTCATAGAAGAACACTTATCAGGCACTGTCCACGTCCACATGCCCACAGTAGGAAGAAAACAAACTGACTTTCGACTTGCATTGGAGTGGGACTCTCGGTTTGGCTCAAAGTCGTATTCCAAGACACATTTCTAGTTAATTGACTGATGCTATCAATGCTTCGGACACAGATGAATGTCAGACAGTTCTTTACACTTTTCTTAAGTTTAAGTGTTCACGCGAAGGAAACCAATTCTTTTACTTGGTTCCTTAAAACATCGCGATTATTAAGACCGATTGAAATAAAACCTTCTCTCCAAAATTCTTCAATAAAATTTCCTCGTTTGGCAGCGAAAAATTTCGTATTGCAGGCTCACTGTTCTATAGTTTCAGAAACTACAACAGAAAACCAGAAATCACTTAATCGCTAGTTGCATAACTCAACAGTATTTGCAGAAGAGACTTGAAACTTAGAACAGATATCAACGTCAGTAGGGTCGGTTCACCTTAAGGAGGCTTAAAACAATAATGAAATAAAACAAAAATAATTTTACACGTTCGCACACTGATGTCTTTGTTTCGTTTTTAGATGCAATTTAAGAGTGCCCAAAACATAGAATAATTTTACATGTAGGTATTTAAATAAAATTTGTTGTTTTTTGTTTTCTTGTTAAACTGTGGCCACCGTGACGTAGTGGGTAGAGTGAAACACTCGCACACCGAAGGTTAAGATTCGATTCCCGGCTGAACACCTCGAATTTTTCACGGCACCACATCTTTCCAGCTACTGACAACACTCTAAGAGCAATAACTGTCTATGTGGCTTCTCAATATTCGCCTTTGGGAGTCGGCAAACAACTGTAGGTCCCTTACACTCGTGAGAGAAATGTTGCGTGCACAACACAAGTTGTTAATGAGCAAGAAAGGCTCTGATCCTGTGTACTTTCGCGCTATATAAATATTACTACTAAAATGAGGTATTTAAATTTTATATATTAAACTATTAATAACAAAGCGAGGTTCAACTATGGCTTTTGGCCACAATATTGAGCTTTAACAAGTTTTTTTTTTCTTTATTTGGATTATATATTAAAACCAGAAACGAAGCCTTTAGCGTGCGAGCTTTGGTATAAAACTTTAAGTTGGCAACAAGATTTTAATTGGCAGCCATTTCGTCAGATGTGGTTCTTCTTTGGATGGCGCTACAGTCCGGGGTGGACCTGGGCCTCAACCAACATGCCTCTCCAGCTAGCACGTTCTCTTGCCAGCTGCCTCCAATTGCGCACTCCAAGTTGGTTGAGGTCCTTCTCCACTTGTGTGCGCCACTTCAGTCTAGGTCGTCCTCTGTTGCGTTGTCCCAATGGCACGGATTCAAAGACTTTTCGGGCCGGAGCAGTGGTGTCCATACGCTCTACATGGCCTAGTCATCTTAAGCGTTGTATCCGTAGACGCTTAACTAGGCGCATGTCGCTGTACAGCCTATAGAGTTCGTCATTAAATCTTCTCCTCCAGATGCCATCAACGCAAACAGGACCAAAAATTGCACGCAAAACTTTTCTCTCGAAAAGACTAAGGTCTTCCTCATCCGCCTTTGCTAACGTCCAAGATTCTGCGCCATGTAGTAGGACAGGGATGATCAAGCTGTTATATAAAGCTAGTTTAGTCCTTCGAGAGAGGGCTTTATTACTCAATTGCCTCTTGAGCCCAAAGAAACAGCGGTTGGCAAGAGTGATTCTGCGTTTGATTTAGGTACTGATGTTGTTGTCCCTATTCACCGCGAAGCCGAGATAGACGAAGTCCTTGACTACCTTGAAGTGTCTGCTGCCCATAGTGACGCTATGATGCTCTGCGTCGTTCTTCGATGACAACATATACTTCGTTTTGCCCTCGTTTACCACTAGTCCCACTTTGGCCGCTTCCGCTTCAATGCTAGCAAACGCCTCATTAACGGCTCGCTGAGTTTGACCGATCACGTCAATGTCATCCGCATAAGCTAGCAGTTGAACGGACTTGTGGAAGATCGTGCCTCTGATGTTGACGTGTGAGTTTCGCACGATCCCATCAAGAATGATGTTAAAGAAGAAGCATGACAGGTCGTCGCCTTGTGTAAATTCTTTTTTGACATCGAAGGTCTCGGTGAGTTCGCTACCGACCTTGACTGACCAGCGAGAGTTCTCCATCGTCATCCTACACAATTTGATGAGTTTGGTAGAAAACTAGAGATGGCACTGTATAGCTAGTCTCTATGCACGCTGTCATACGCGGCCTTGAAATCGACGAATAGATGGTGGGTGTCGATTTGTACTTCTTGGAACTTCTCCAGGATCTGCCGCAGTGTGAAGATCTGGTCGATTGTGGACTTCCCTGGTTGTTGACTAACGGTTTCAGGTGCTCACACAATACGGAAGAGAAAATCTTATATGCGATGTTAAGGAGATTGATCGCTCGGTAGTTGGCGCAGTCGAAGGGGTCTCCTTTCTTGTGGACCGGATAAACGATGCTTAGATTCCACTCGTCAGGCACGCTTTCCTCCGACCATATCTCACAAATGAGCTGGTGCATGCACCCAACCAGCTCATCCCCAGCCGCTTTGAACAGCTCTGCGGATAGTCCGTCCGCGCCAGCAGCTTTGTTCGATTTCAGTCTCGATATTGCTATCTTGACCTCGTCGAAGTCGGGGGGACGGAATTCTTGTCCGCCGTCGTCCAAATTGAGTGGAACATTCTGCCTAACAGCGGGATTTGCGTCTTCATCGATGTTTAGGACTCTGCAGAAATGATCCTTCCAAATTCTCAGCACCGACTGCGACTCTACCACTAGTTGTCCATTTTGGTCCCGGCAGGCTTTTGTCCAATGTTTGTAACCGCCGGATAACTGTTTTATCTTACGGTAAAAATTTCGGACGTCATTCCTGCCATAGCACCTCTCCATTTTCTCGACCGCGCGCTTCTCGTGCTCTTTCTTTTTTCTTCTGAGAAGCCAGTTTTCTTCCCTTCTTCTCTGTTTGTAGAGCTCACAAACAGCTCTCGTCGTTCGATGGAGCGTTGCCTTGTATGCTTCTTGTTTGGCTGCATGCGCCTGCCTACACTCGCCGTCAAACCCTGGGTTCCTCTTAGGTGGTGGCGTCAAACCCAGCACATCAGTGGCGGCCTCTTTGATGGCTTCTTGACAACGTTTCCACTTGTCTTCTATTGTTTGTGCAGGCAGCGTCGAGCCTTGAGACAGTTTCAGGGAGAATCGATCGGCAAAGGCTCTAGCGATCAGCTGCGATTGTAGCTTTCGGACATCAAACCGTTTTGGCCTGTCTCGACTCCGTTGCTCTCTGGATATCCGGGTTCTTACCTTGGCTACAACAGGGTGATAATCTGAGTCGATGTTTGCCCCTCGGAAGGTTCGGACATCGAGAACACTGGAGGAGTGTCTGACGTCGATCGCTGTCAATCTGGTTGACGGTTGATTGATCAGGTGATCGCCAGGTACCTTTAGGAATGTTGAGGTGTGGGAACCGCGTGCTGGCCACAGAGAGATTTAGCCCCGAGGCGAAGTTAACTAGCCTGAGTCCGTTTCCGGAGGTGTTGGCGTGAAGGCTGTGTCTTACGATGACTTTAGCAAAGACTTCTTCTCTTCCCAGCTGAGCGTTGAAATCTCCTAGAACGATCTTGGTGTCGTAGCTGGGGCATCGATCGTATGTCCTTTCTAGGAGGTGATAGAAGTCTTCTTTACTGCTGTCGCATATGGGCGTGGGCGCATATGAGGCTTATATTCCCGAATTTAGCCCTGATGCGGATTGTTATGAGGCGTTCGCTCAGATGCGATTCACTTTTAGTTAATTTTGCCTCTTTTTTATGACAAGTCACATAAATTTGGCAATTCCCAAATTAATATTGCGTTGATCCCTAATTGTATAAGCGAATATTGTCCTACCATGAAACTTGCTTTTGCTAGAATGGAAATCTCAGCAGACAAAACTTTCCTTTATGAAGTGATTGTGATTCAAGGCAATATTGGAACACCGTTATATAAAAACTATTTGAAGTGTTTTATGTGTTGGGGGAATAAATGGCCCGTACTTCTAAAAATCGCTGCTGGAAAGAACGTTACAGTGACTCTTATACAGCCATAATAACTTATTATTTTCTTCACTAACTGCCAAGCCATGAGCAGTCCCTGAGGTTTTAAAAGGACCGCACAGCATGTCACACAGTTGGTACTACAATTGATTTATTGGGGAAAACCCCTTGAAATCGCATGGTTAAGGACCCGTTAATTGTCACCCAGGGTCGTGCAATTTAACGCGACCCGATTATTTTGTGGGGATATGTGATGTTGCTTATCCATATCGTAAAATCCGAAATGATTGACCCCCTGGACGACATTAGCCGTTGAGTTATTGCCGATATATATGCTCAGAAGTGATGGAAAATGTCGTCCAAAAGGAAAGGTGCTGACTAGACTACGTCCCAGAATACAAAAATACGTTTGTCGTCAAAAGTCATACTTAAATTTTAATGTCAGAAAATTATTTTTTTAATTAAAAAGAATATCGTGTCAATTTAAAAAAAAAGTCCCATGACTCTAAAGAAACATCCAATACAGATGTTACGATATGCACACTTAGCGAAGCCCAACGCCCGCACTGGAAAGTGTGATTTACTACAGCTTCCTTAAAAGCAGTTGCTACATGTGCTTTGGCACTCAGCAGAAGATCATCAACAATGAACCATCAACCCCATACTCCTGTAGAAAACTTCCGAGAATGCCTTTTTCAAATTTTTCAAAAAGATTGGCCTGGCATACGTCAAATACCATTCTTGTGGTCTTCGTTTCTCAAAACAAAACTTGAGTCTATGCTGTCCACATAAAGTGGCCTCTCACAATCCACATTTCATGGACAACAACCTTTCTCACATTAGACCAGTCGCTCATGTTTTGAGCTAAACAGATATTTCGTTTTTTCCACCATTTTGTGGAAGAAATTGAACAGTCAAAGTCTCAAGGAGGAAGATTCAAAAAGTTGAAATAAACCGCTTGTCCATAAAAATTGCAACAGCACTCCAATGAGTCTGTCCTCGCTCAAAGCAGTCAGCCATGCTCGTGCACGCGCTCCCTCGCTCATGTTCCGTACCGAAAACGTGCCTTCCTCCGAACACTGATTCATTCCCAAAACCATTCATACACAACGGCCGATCTTTCAAAAATGTATTCCTCCCACTCCCGCCCTCTCTTTCTCTCTCACTCTCAATAGGCACACTATTCAAGGAATCCAACGAGATGAAAAAGTTTCGTCCGCTCTCAAAGCGAAAATCGAATTCCACCATAATCCCCAGCAGAGGGGGCGAAAAATCCTTTTAATAAGGACTCTGCCGTTATTGAGTGCTTACAACTAACTAACAAACTGCCATTGATTATTTAACGACTTCTTAAGTGATTTTCTCAAGCTCCTCGGCCAGCCGGAGCTCCCTGGAGGAAAGTCTTTCATCGTAAACCAACAGCAAATCCACTCGCCCACAGCCGGCTTAGCTGGGAATTATGTGTGTGCACACATCCAGCCAACGTCCTCCCTAACATATTGACCCAACGAATAACTTTCACGCGTCAGAATGTGTTCGCTTTATGAATTATTTAATCTGGTCCGTGGGCCCCGAGAATTGAGCGCAAAAACCCGCTCGGCGTGTCCTCGTCTGAGTGCACATTTGAATAATCCTTTTTTGGAATTTTGATTGTGTGCCATAAATTCAAATAAATTGACAAACTGCACAGGGCTGAGTGCATTCCCGTCGTTGAATAATTGAAAAGTCATATGCTGTGCGCGTCGGGCGACAGGTATTGAATGGAGCGCGGCAGGCAGCGAGCAGGAAAACCCCCTCCCCGATGGCAGGTGTGCAAAAAAGAGGCAATCAGATACCCGGCAGTCAGCTGCACGGGGAGTCTAAGGAGGTGAAAGGCGAGTTTGAAACGAAATGCAAAGCCATGAATAATTCCAATGCCACTTGCACTTCCCCGGGTGTCGGTGCTGGTTCGGGTGTTCGCAAGTGATGTGTGACCTGTGGCGGGGGGTGAGTCTGGGTGCGTGCCCTGATTCGGGGTGTAAAGGAACTCGCATTGGAATTCAGATTTCATGCGAATGCATGTCGGATTTATTGGACAGGAGATGTGATTATGCTCCCTGCTGTTGAGTGCATTGATCATGATCTCTAGGATGTCTGACAGGGCGGATGTAGCACTCTGAATGAGACGAGTGAGAAGAGCTTCAACTCAAATGAGCGGCCGGCTATTTATGAGTGCCAGAATTTTTTCCAAAGGAAGAATCGAGAGGTTCCATCCTTTTGCCCGCTGTTCGTAGTTCTAACAGTTCCTTTGACTTTTTAATAATGCTGGAGATGTATGTGAAAATTAAGAACTTTTCCAGTGTTCCAGTGTTTATTGTTTTGCCTTGGATTCTAAGCGTCATTGGATTTATCTTCAATTGGCACGGCAAGCAGAAGTAGCACGCAGAGTCCTTAAACTGACAAACACCAGCTTGGATACGTTTAGTTGTGTCGATTTCACATCGGCCTAATGACGAACACTATTTAGGCCAATAAAAGCCGAAATTGTTCATCCCAAACAGGAATCGCGTTAAAAGCAAACACAAATTGGCTCCGTCGAAAGAGTTAAACAAACAAGCACCCCATTAGGCCGACACACCACCCGCATTAAGTTCCCCATAACGCACCGCCCAATCGTTATGAGTATGATTTTCAATTACGCTGTTTATTTAATCGATTTCAATTAATCCAAACATACTGGTCAAAATATTGCGCTAATGGAGTCGACTGCGGTGCCGCTTGCCCACTGCGGTGCATTCAATTTGATCGACCACCTCCAGCAGCATAGCGCCACGCAGCGACACCAATCCACCAGAGTCGATTATGCAGATTTAATCACCAGCAATAATATTATTTTGCAAAATTTGCATATCTCATGCTCGACAAGGATGCCCACTTGTTGTCTACCCAGCAACGTGCAGTCTCCATCCACCAGCGCCACTGGCATCCACAACCGGAGCCCGGCCACCCGGCGCAGAGTGTTTGCGTGCAGCTGCCAGGAGGATTCGTTGGATGTGCAGAGAGCAGACCGAGCACGGCTAATTTATCGTGTGTCTAGCTGTGTGCATAATCGGTGAGCAAATAGAGTCACTGTAATTAGAATTATGCCCGCGGGTCACAAAAAACTGACACAAAAAATGATTCGATTGCAAATACGCCGAATTTCAATTTAAAAAACCACACATACGCAGAAATCATGTTTATTTATCGCAGGGATAACGACCGACCGACGATTGGTTGTCGATTGTGCGAATCGAACAGGTGGCAGCCATGTAAATCACACTAATTCGATGGCAGTCGCTTATTCTTTATGGATGCAGCTGAGCGCGGATTAACGCTGTCCACTCGAATTTGCATACTGACTGTATTAACCATCCCTTGGAAAAGTCATGAGTAGCGATTGCAATAAATGAATGGCAATCCAATCAACGTCGCAGATTTTGTGTACGGGTTGATTGGGAATGGGGGGGATTGTTAACGCCGCGTCGTCTGGGTATGAGAGGGGGTCTGCGGACAGCCGCTGGAAATGTTGTGCCTTAAAGAGAGCAGTCGGAACTTTGTAGTTTTCAAACAATTTTGGTCGAAAAAGCACCAGGTCGTTAGACCACCAGGCCATTAGACCACCAGGTCGTTAGACCACCAGGTCGTTAGGCCACCAGGTCGTTAGGCCAGTAGGTCTCTGGACCACTAAGTCCTTACACCAACAAGTCGTTAAACAACCAGGTCATTAGACCACTAGGTCGTATGACCACTAGGTTGTTAGACCACCAGGTCGTTGGACCAATTGGTTGTTGGACTAGCAGGTCGTTAGACAACCAAGTCATTAGACCAACAGGTCGTTAGACCAATAGGTCTTTAGACCACCAGGTCGTTAGGCCACCAGGTCGTTAGGCCACCAGGTCGTTAGACCATCAGGTTGTTAGACCACCAGGCCATTAGACCAGCAGGTCGTTAGACCACCAGGCCATTAGACCAACAGGTCGTTAGGCCACCAGGTCGTTAAGCCACCAGGTCGTTAGACCATCAGGTTGTTAGACCACCAGGCCATTAGACCAGCAGGTCGTTAGACCACCAGGCCATTAGACCAACAGGTCGTTAGGCCACCAGGTCGTTAGACCACTAAGTCCTTACACCAACAGGTCGGTAGACCACTAAGTCGTTAGACCAACAGGTCGTTAGGCCACCAGGTCGTTAGGCCAGTAGGTCTCTGGACCACTAAGTCCTTACACCAACAAGTCGTTAGACAACCAAGTCATTAGACCACTAGGTCGTATGACCACTAGGTTGTTAGACCACCAGGTCGTTGGACCAATTGGTTGTTGGACTAGCAGGTCGTTAGACAACCAAGTCATTAGACCAACAGGTCTTTAGACCAACAGGTCGTTAGGCCACCAGGTCGTTAGGCCAGTAGGTCTCTGGACCACTAAGTCCTTACACCAACAAGTCGTTAGACAACCAAGTCATTAGACCAACAGGTTGTTAGACCAACAGGTCGTTAGACCACCAGGTTGTTAGACCACCAATTCGTTAGACCACCAGGTCGCTAGACCAGCAGGTCGTTAGACCAGGAGGTCGTTAGACCAGGAGGTCGTTAGACCACCAGGACGTTGGACCAAATGGTTGTTGGACTAGCAGGTCGTTAGACAACCAGGTCAATAGACCACCAGGTCGTTAGGCCACCAGGTCGTTAGACCATCAGGTTGTTAGACCACCAGGCCATTAGACCAGCAGGTCGTTAGACCACCAGGCCATTAGACCAACAGGTCGTTAGGCCACCAGGTCGTTAGACCACTAAGTCCTTACACCAACAGGTCGGTAGACCACTAAGTCGTTAGACCAACAGGTCGTTAGGCCACCAGGTCGTTAGGCTAGTAGGTCTCTGGACCACTAAGTCCTTACACCAACAAGTCGTTAGACAACCAAGTCATTAGACCAACAGGTCTTTAGACCAACAGGTCGTTAGACCACTAAGTCGTTAGACAACCAGGTCACTTTACAACCAGGTTATTAGACCACTAAGTCGTTAGACCACCAGGTCGTTGGACCAACTTGTTGTTGAACTAGTAGGTCGCTAGACTACCAGGTCGTTAGACCACCAGGCAATTAGACCAGCAGTTCGTTAAACCAGCAGGTCGTTAGACCACTAAGTCGTTAAACCAGCAGGTCGTTAAACCACCAGGTCGTTAGACCAGCAGGTCGTTAGACCACCAGGTCCAAGTCGTTGGACCACGAGGTTCTAACTATAATCTTTGTCGAGTCTGCAAATAGGTGTGGCCCTCTCTTGAACCCAAACGCTTCGGACTGCTACTATCGCTCAAAAGATCAAACATAAGCTTGGCCATATGAGCCATAACCGGGTACTATGCTAGCAGGCTAGATGCTCCCTCAAACGACTTTTGCAGAAGCTGCAGAGATGAGGAAGAATCAGAAACTCTCATACACCTGTTATGCACATGCCCGGCGCTCTCGCGCCTCAGATACGAGCACTTTGAAAGCTACTTCCTCAACGGCCTTCTTGACCTCAATAAGACCCCTCCCGCCGACATTTTAAATTTATCGGCTCCAGCTGGTTTTAGGTTCTTCCCACACGGTGTGGCAGCACAATGGCCCTGTATGGGACTAAGTGCATTCATCAGCCACCTTAACATGCCTACCTACCTAGACCAACTCGTTGTTGGACCAGTAGGTCGTCTGCTACAATGAACCCAATGTCAATGCATCCCGTCTTTAGAAGCTAACCCCGGTTCGCGTGCACCAACCGCTGAAATGAGGAGTAATCCTGTTTGTGTGTTTATCGTCTAGAAATATCAAATAAAAATGTTGATTAAAGAACACTATACACTATACGGAAAGCTAGGAATACGCTGTACATGCATGGCCTTTCAACAACTAGGCAGATACCTTAAAAAACTATGTATGCTGGCCGCAAGACCAACTTTCGTTGTTACAAACGAACGGTGGCGAGGGATCGTATTAATGAAGCACGAGTAACATTTTCTGGCGGAGATGTCCTTACTGAAGAAGAACGACTTACGTTTCGTATTGGAGCCGCCTGTCTACTGTTTGGCGTACGGCGTGATACGAACATAATAAGACATCATTTTCTATACTGAGTCATTCATTTGGAGTCTAGCTGCCTAGCAGCACCTCCTCGTAATGCATAATGTGGGGATATGTTTGTTTTGTTTATCAGGCAGACAAAGCATGAAGCGTCTGAACCTGCCTTCCATCGGTAACGGTGTTGGGCACGCTGCTTCCAGTCATTAAGGTTCAGCTGTCTTACATCCGCAATGACTTGGTCTCTGTACCGGAAGTTCGGTCTTCCTCTCCCTCTCGAACCAAGAGGCTCGGTTTCTAAGACCCTCTTTGCTGGAGCTTTGTTGTCCATTCGCTCTATGTAGCCAAGCCAGTGTAGTCAATGAATTTTCGCCTTCCGGAGTACATCCTTGTACAGTTCGTAGAGTTCGCTGTTATATCTTATCCCCCATTCACCTTTCTCGCAGATGGGATCATATATCCGGCGTAGAATTTTTCTTTCGAAGGCACCAAAAATCAGCTCTGCAGCCTTACTTAATGTCCAGCTTTCGGCTTCATAGAGCAGGACTGGCAGAGTAAGGGTTTTGTAGAGCATGACTTTGGTCCTTCGAAGACGTTTCGAACCCAGTGGTTTTGACAGACCGAAGTGGCATCGGGCGATTCTACATCGGATTTCCACTACGAGGTCATTCGTGGAGTTTACGTTTGCCCCGAGGTAAACAAACTGCTCGAAATTGTAGCTATCGATTGTAATGCTTGGCGTAGGTGGTGTGCAGTGGATCCTTTTTTGCTCGACAGCATATATTTGGTTTTGTCCTTGTTGACTTTTAAACCAGATCGTTTCGTCCTCAGGCTTCTACTTCGGCGCGTTTCGCCCGTGCGATAATGTCGATGTCATCAGCGTATCCCAACAACTGGACTGACTTGAAGCAGATAGTGCCTTCCGTGTTGACTTTTGTCCGCCGCACTATCTTCTCCAGTACCAAATTGAAGAAATCACACGACAGTGGATCTCCTTTCCGAAATCCGGTGCAGGTATCGAACTGTTCAGAGGTTTTTGAAACGAACTGAACGGTGCTTTGCTTATGTGTTAGCGTGGTGCGACACAACCGGATCAATTTTTCCGGGATCTCAAATTCGGCCATCGCTTCGAATAGCTCCTTGCGATTAATGCTGTCGTATGCGGCCTTAAAATCGATGAAAAGATGGTGAGTATCGATTTGAAACTCATTGGTCTTCTCCAGGATCTACCTTAGTGTGAAGATTTGGTCTGTAGTCGATTTGCCGGGCCGGAAGCCACACTGGTACTGGAAGCCACACTGGCTTTAGACGTTTACACAGTAAGCAGGAAAGGATCTTGTAGGCGATGTTTAGCAGGGCTATACCTCTATATTTCTTGCAGGAGGTGGGATCGCCTTTTTTGCGGATGGGGCTGATGGAGCTAATATTCCAGTCGTCGAACATGCTTCCATCTTCCCAAATTCGGCAAATAATCCGGTACATGTTCTCTACAATTACATTGCCCCTGGCTGCAAAAAGCTCCGATGGTAAGCCACCTGAGCCTGCGGCTTTGTTGTTCTTTCCTGGTTCCCTATCACTCTCTCCTGGTCATGCCCGCTAAGCAGCAGTTGGAAGTGTTGCTTAAACACTATTCCCTTTGGGCCCGTAACTCTCGATAGGGAACATTTCATGTGAACGAGCCCTTATGTTCTTTTTTGTTTGCTTGCGATAACATCTATGAAAACTATTTCGTATACATCAAGTCATTGAACAGGCAACATCATATTTTTTCATCGTGTTATAAATGTCGAATTTTGTACCAGAAAGTGATGATTTGCGGAAAGCATTCATTTTTTGTCTTCGTTTGAAGAAAAGTGCTGCAGAGTCTCATCGAATGCTTGTCGAGGCATATGGGGATCATGCTCTATCAGAAGCAACATGCAAAAGATGGTTTCAACGGTTCAGAAATAATGATTTTGATGTGAGAAATGAAGAACGTGGAAGACCACCAAAAAAGTTTGAAGACGACGAATTGCAAACGATATTGGATGGAGATGACACTTTGAGTCAAAAGCAAATGGTAGTAACGTTAAATGTTGCACAACAAACAATTTCTGACCGTTTAAAAGCTATGGGAAAGATCCAAAAGTGTGGAAAATGGGTGCCACATGAATTGAATGAAAGACAGATGGAAAACCGAAAAAACACTTGTGAAATTTTGCTTCAAAGACACGAAAGAAAATCGGTTGTGCATCGGATTGTTACTGGCGATGGAAAATGGATTTATTTCCAGAATCCTAAACGGGAAAAATCATGGGTTAATCTGGGACAACATTCAATATCGACCGCAAAACCAGATCGATTCGGCAAGAAGACAATGCTGTGTGTTTGGTGGGACCAGAAAGGTGTGCTGTACCACGAGCTCCTAAAATCTGGTGAAACCGTTAATACTAATCGCTACCGACAACAAATGATCAATTTGAACCATTCATTGATCGAGAAACGACCAGAATGGGCCAGAAGACACGGCAAGGTAATTTTGCCCCATGACAATGCACCTACACACAAAGCAAAACCGGTTCAGGATACAATCAAAACACTTGGCTGGTAGCAGCTACCCCACCCCCCGTATTCACTGGACTTGGCTCCTTTTTTTTTTGTTTTCATCGATGGGACACGCATTGGCTGAGCAGCACTTTGATACTTACGAGGAGGTCGAAAATTGGGTGTCTGATTGGTTTGCTTTAAAAGACGAACAATTTTATTGGCGTGTTATTCACAAATTGGCTGAAAGGTGGTCAAAATATGTAGAAAACAATGGTCAATACTTTGAATAAAATGTTTTTACTTTCCCATTAATAATTAGTGTTTTATTTTCAAAAAAAAAAACCGATATATCTGTTAGATTACCCTCGCAATTTTGAAGAGCCTGTGTGCCTTTCCTTAAGCCTGCTGTCAGGCTTTTGGCTTTTTTGTAAAAGTCTGGTATTTTTTGTGTGTCCCTAGATCCTTCGATATCCTTGAGTTTGTAGGGACACAAGGTTCCAAAAGCCAGACTCTTAGACCAAATTATCGCTCTTGTGATGTACCCTCGAGTCAGCTTAGTTATAGAACCTATCTTGGTAAGATATGATTAGTTATGCAAGACCTCGTTGAAATACAATTTCTTGTAATCGGAGTCAGGCGTTCGAGACAAAAAGAGGCAGGTCCGAAGCCATTGGCTGGGATAGACCCAGGCAATGTCTTGCACCTCGAAAGAGGTGTCATGAGAAATTTCATGTTTTCACTTCAAGGACTTTCCTACCCACTGCCCTAAGGCCACTCATTGATTGAAACAAAATTAGTCTCATGCTCAACTGGTTCCCGAATTCTGTTATCAGCCGTCCTGACGATATCAATTGCCTGTTTCAGAGTTTTGTGTTGATTACGCCAAATTAAGGTGTTAACAACAGCTTCGCTCAAGTAATCCGCGAACTCCAGTCCAAAACCCTTGAGAATGTCTAACGAAACTAGTACAACCACAAATTCAGTAAAATTATGCTTTTTCCCTAATTAATGAGAAAGCCTCTTCCTATTCAGGATCGCCATTAAACTGCTGATTCCGTGGCTCCTTGATCAACTTACAGCACTTGGAGCTGCTTAAGGTACAATCTTTTGTACATTTTATTATCGTTTAGTTGAAATGTCGACAAAATGTGTCCCGCTTACTCCAGAATTTCCTGTTTCTATGCTGTGCTTTTTCATCCCTCAACTACAAACAACGAACTTCTGCAAAAACAACAACTAAACAAGATTGGTGAGCGAATTCAAGTTAAGGGAGTCGGCACACATAACATAACACCTCGAAATGACTAACGAAATGTACTCCTCCGTCTGCCGCCCTGACAGTTACGCCCTTCAAGAGCTCATGCCTGTGGCCTGCAATTAGAACGAAATAATAAGTTTAAATCAACAAAGCCTTTCCTCACACACACACACACACATATGTCTTGCCCACTTTCAAGTCAGTTCGTCCTTGAAGTTCGCACAAGAATCCCGTCCGCCCCACACAAACCTACGCACCCGTTTGAGTGCGCTCATAAACCACCCCCCTAACTGCACTAATGCTAACCACGATAAACGAAATGAAATGAAACCTAATTAAGAATTTCCGGCTTTGTGCAGCAACATGGCTGCCAGCAGTGCCACAACAGCCCCCTCCCGCACAGACAAAGGGAAATGATTTAATGCAATTAAAATTTTCCACACAATGGGAGGGGGAAAGTGGCAGGATGTGAGATCTCGGCGGTTGCGCCTGCCCTCCCAGGGGATCGCGTTTTATGAGTTTCACAAGGCCGCAAGGTGACTCCAAGCCGCAGCACAATAGTCTTGACAATCGCTCAATCAGAACTTAATTTCGCTTAATGTTGTTCATGCAAATTGAATTGGTGGGGGGTGGAGGGGAAATAGCGCCAACAACGCTGGCAGGTGAATTGAGTTAGTCAAGTGTGCACACAGTGTTTCTTTCGGTTCGGTATTCAATACGCGTACAATCCTCCCCCACTCACTGGCGTCATCGAAGTCCCAACACACTCACCCGTCCCGGCCAAGGACCATTGTCCCGGAAATCTGCTGTTGCTCTTTGAATCGTGATTCTTTCTCTGCTCGTTTTTCATTGATATCATGTTCGCTGTTTGTCCTTCCAATGAAAACACTAAATGCGGGATGTGTTGGCACATTCCAAAGCACAAGTAAATGTTTACCAAGCCAACCCTCACACCCCTCACACGAGAAGAAAAGAGTTTCTCTTGTATCCTTTGAAGGGGTAAACACTGGCGCTCTGGGTGGGCGCCCTTGAAAGCGAAGGTAATAATTTCCTGAATGTTTACATTTGGTTTGGTTTTGTGCTGTGCGCCCGGAAGAAAAGGACGTCTTGAATGCGAAACTGTTGCGAATGAATGGAATTCTGTGACGTGTGGTGTGTGGAGGAAGATTGCTCGAGGTGTCTTTGGAATGTGTCTGCTGGTGCAGTTGAGCTGCGCACCTGCAACGTTCATCTTGCGCTTTGCAAGTGGATAAGTAAACACAAAGCCGCTGCGGTCTTAAGACATTCAGGCGGGTAGAAATGGCGCTGAATCAAAAGGCCGTTTTTTATTTCTGTTCACGACGACGAAAGCGTCTGCAAAACGTTTGCATGAGCGGTGGAATTCAGCGCTTCAGTGGCATACAGTGTCAAAAAAGTCGCCTTTCACCTGTTACAGGGTCCGCCCTAAGAACACATCTCTGTTGGCACTCACTCACCTGAAATCGATTTCATTCCAATTAGCTGTTAATTACGGTAATTGAATATGTGCCAGTCGATTAACATTGAATCGATTTCCGGCCGGCAGGATGAAAAAGAGAATCCAGCGCACCCCCACTGAAAGTACACTCCCCTTGTGCTCGAGCAAACCCACTGCTAATCCTCATAGTCGAGACAAAAAGGACGAACAAAAAATTAGGAAGAAGGAAAAAAAACAAAAGACCGTCCTAAGCTCCTCCTTTCGACGATGTTTCCGCACAGGAAACTGAATGTATATAAATCTTCATCCTTAATTACTCCGTGTTAAGCTTTTAATTGATATCCAAAAAGCACTCGCTTTAAGTAATTAATTCTCTGTGGTGCTGCTCGAGTGTGGATGGCGAGACCGATAAGGGGGACATTCCTCTCAACCACTGGATGGAGAAGAAGAAGGAAAAATTCTTGTTTTGTCTGCCTTTCCCCTGTGTGTCCACTTCCTCGCCTTGGAAGCGATGTTTTCTGATTGATGATAGCTTGCACCTTAAAGGAGCTTCCTGTCAAATTATTCTGCCATTATCCGGGCGAGTGGGGACAGCGCAGACAGCAGATGTTTTAATTAATTCATGAGACCGTAACAGGACACCTGTGGAATTGATTTTGTAATTACGAGTTTGAAAATGAAGATTTAAGTGGAATTGCACTTGTGTGTGATGTCGGAGAATTTCATCGCGAGTCGTCGTGAATCCCATGAATTCGTCTTGTGGATTTTCGTGTTCCTCAACGAAATCCTTGTAATTTATCTTTGCACAGTTCAGAATTCCACGAACTCCGGCGGCAAGGATGCGCTGGCATTAACGGCGGTGCTGGTGGTGGTGTTGGCTTCAATTATTATTATTACGACACATTTTATCTCGTTCATCCTTTTTGGCAATTTCTTTTTATCCTCCCTCGAAATCTATTTGTGTACACTGCTGAGAAGAAGGCTGTGGAATGTTTTTCAGAAATTCGTTTCGGGGCGGTTCACAGTGTGCTTGCCTGCGGACAATTTTGTTCTGGAGACGATGTCCCCTTCGGTAAGTTAAAGAAATCCGCTCCTTCTGACAACAAAGTCGTGTGTGGATAGGCGATGGAATTTTTTCAACAGCAGAGGTTGAGTACAATATCGGGATTGCAGGAATCTTGTGTGATCGCGTCTGGTCTACAGAGTTTTATTTGTTTTTTTTACTTGTACTCTTTGTTTTTGTTCTTATCGCGTGGTTGAAATAAAGTGGGGAAAGATTAAAAGATTGGCGCCGAACCTTGGAACGTGAATAAAGATTTTTTTGTTGGAATTTTGGAGACACTGCACTGGAAAAGTCAGACTCAAAAAGAAGTCCATTTATTCCTCATGTCTCCACTTCGAGAATTCACCCGCAATACCCACCTCGCTAGGAATGCTCACCCGTTCACCCTTACGCCCACCTTCGGTCGTACAGTAAAGTTTAGAGACCCGTTCTTCAGCCGCACCACAAAAATATGGAATGTCCAGCCAAATTTTACCCCCCCTCCCACCATATCAATCCACAGGCATTTAAAACCAATGTGCATCGATACCCCCTTTCCCTCTCTTCCTCTATACTTTCGGCCCCTGCTGTGACTTCATTCCAGTTACTTAAGGGCATAAACAATCCCTTTAGTGCTCGCCAATTATATAAAAATAAAGTCCATTGTACTACCCAGGAGTCTCGGAGGAATTCCATCAAGAACTTGTGTGATAAAGAGCTTACATATTCAGCTCTAACCACATGAGAGCCGACACCTAATCCGAGCAAAGACGGGACATGGGAAGGAAGACTCTACAGTGTAGTTATATTCTCTAGAGGCTAGAAAAGGGAGTCATAATTTTTCCAAAGCACACTTTAGTGCAAAGCGAATGTGAGGTGTCGCGTTTGTATGTTAACAAGCTGTGTACAGCCTTTCCTACCTTCTTCTTGTTGTGGCGCTACAGTCCGGGGTGGACCTGGGCCTCAACCAACATGCCTCTCCAGCCAGCACGATCTTTCGCCATCTGTCTCCAGTTGCGCACTCCAAGTTGGTTGAGGTCCTTCTCCACTTGTGTGCGCCACTTCAGTCTAGGCCGTCCTCTGTTGCGTTGTCCCAATGGCTCGGATTCGAAGACTTTTCGGGCCGGAGCAGTGGTGTCCATACGCTCTACATGGCCTAGCCATCTTAAGCGTTGTATCCGTAGACGCTTAACCAGGCGCATGTCGCTGTACAGCCTATAGAGTTCGTCATTAAATCTTCTCCTCCAGATGCCATCAACGCAAACAGGACCAAAAATCGCACGCAAAACTTTTCTCTCGAAAAGACTAAGGGCTTCCTCATCCGCCTTTGCTAACGTCCAAGATTCTGCGCCATATAGTAGGACGGGGATGATCAAGCTGTTATATAAAGCTAGTTTAGTCCTTCGAGAGAGGGCTTTATTACTCAATTGCCTCTTGAGCCCAAAGAAACAGCGGTTCGCAAGAGTGATTCTGCGTTTGATTTCGGTACTGATGTTGTTGTCCCTGTTTACCGCGGAGCCGAGGTAGACGAAGTCCTTAACTACCTCGAAGTTTCTGCTGCCTAGTGTGACGCTCCGTCCGAGACGTCGATGTTGTGTGTCCTTCCTTGATGACAGCATGTACTTCGTTTTGCCCTCATTTACCGCCAGACCCATTTTAGCCGCTTCCGCTTCGTAACTAACAATTGAACTGACTTCTGGAAGATCGTGCCTCTGGTGTTGACTTGTGAGTTACGCACGATCTTCTCGAGGATGATGTTAAAGAAGTCACATGACAGTGCGTCGCCTTATCTAAAACCTTTTTTGACATTGAAGGTCTCGGTGAGTTCGGTACCGACCTTGACGGAGCAGCGAGAGTTCTCCATCGTCATCCTACACAATCTGACGAGTTTGGTAGGAATGCCAAAACTAGACATGGCACTGTATAGCTCGTCTCTATGCACACTGTCATATGCAGCCTTGAAATCGACGAATAGGTGGTGAGTGTCAATTTGCATTTCTTGGGTCTTTTCCAGGATCTGCCGTAATGTGAAGATCTGGTCTATTGTGGACTTCCCTGGTCTGAAACCACACTGATAGGGACCTATCAGGTCATGGACAAATGGTTTCAGACGCTCACACAATACGGCAGAGAGGATTTTGTATGCGATGTTCAGGAGACTAATCCCTCTGTAGTTGGCGCAGTCAAAGGGGTCTCCTTTTTTGTGGACCGGGCAAACGACGCTGAGATTCCACTCATCGGGCATGCTTTCCTCCGACCATATCTTACAGATGAGCTGGTGCATGCGCCCAACCAGTTCATCTCCAGCTGCTTTAAATAGTTCTGCGGACAGTCCGTCCGCTCCAGCAGCTTTGTTCGACTTTAGCTTGGATATTGCTATCTTCACCTCGTCTAAGTCGGGGGGACGGAATGCTTGTCTATCATCGTCCAAATTGAGTGGAACATTCTGCCTAACAGCGGGATTTGGATCGTCATCGCCGTTTAGGAGTCTGCAGAAATGATCCTTCCAGATTCTCAGCACAGACTGCGACTCTACTACTAGTTGTCCATTTTGGTCCCGGCAGGCCTTGGTCCGAACCTTGTATCCCCCGGATAGCTGTTTTACCTTTCGGTAATACTTTCGGACTTCATTCTTGCCATAGCACCTTTCCTTTTTCCTCGACCGCACGCTTCTCATGCTCTTTCTTTTTTCTTCTGAGAAGCCGGTGCTCTTCCATTCTTTTCTGTTCGTAGAGTTCACGAACAGCCCTCGTTGTTCGATGCAGTGTTGCCTTATAGGTGTTCTGTTTGGCTGCATGCGCTTGCCTGCACTCGTCGTCAAACCATGGGTTCCTTCTGGGTGGTGACGTGAAACCCAGGACATCAGTGGCAGCTTCTTTGATGGCTTCTTGACAACGTTTGCAGTCTTCTTCAATGCTTAGTGCAGGAAGCGTCGAACTCTGGGCGAGTTTCCGGGAGGATCGGTCGGCAAAGTTCCCAGCAATCAGCTGCGATTGTAGCTTTTCGACGTCAAACCGTTTTGGCCTTTCTCGACTCCGTTGCTCTCTCGATATCCGGGTTCTTACCTTGGCTACAACAAGGTGATGATCCGAGTCAATGTTTGCACTTAGGAAGGTTCGGACATCGAGAATACTGGAGGAGTGTCTGACGTCGATCGCAACGTGATCAATCTGGTTGACGGTTGATTGATCAGGAGATCGCCAGGTTCCTTTGTGAATGTTCAGGTGTGGGAACCGCGTGCTAGCCACAGAGAGGTTTCGCCCCGAGGCGAAGTCCAACAGCCTGAGTCCGTTTCCGGATGTGTTGTCGTGCAGGCTGTGTTTACCGATGACTCCAGCAAAGATGTCCTCCTTTCCCAGCTGAGCGTTGAAATCTCCTAGAACGATCTTGGTGTCAGCCTTTCCTACCTAGAGACAGTAAAATTGCCGCGGATTTCTTACTGAATGAACGAGAATGCCCTTGGTCGGCCTGCCTCCTAAGAAGTCATACTATATCTGTTTGTGCTGTCGAGAGACCCAGCTGTCAATGGAAGCCCTGACCAACGACATTCCCAAGGTAGGTTTGAGCCCTATGCGTGCCTCCTTCGATCGTGCCTAAGCAAGTTCATCGGGATCACGTACTGTCTCGGGACCCAAATAATTCTTAACGAATGCAGTCTACCGAGGAAATTAAAAAACTAGACTTGCAATCCTATATAATCTTGGACCAACTAAAGCCCCGACTCAACCATGGAAACGCACCAATGGTACTTTCAGACAAGCCACACGAACACTCGTTCTCTCATTTCTCTCCGTCTTATGCGCTGTAGACCAATTTTTAACTTAGCGATGGAGTGCTTATAGGAACTTTGTCTATTTTTGTCCTTCATGCAATAATCAAATTATTTATTCCGACAGACGGTGTTTTGCCATGTTGACTAACATTTCTTTTTCTATTACTAATTGTTAAAATGAACACCAATAAAGAATGTTTATAATAATAATAATAATAATAATCAAATTATTTCCTTGTAAATGCACCCTAAGTGGCCGCCGTGGCGTAGTGGGTAGAGTGCGACAATGCCGAAGGTCTAGGTTCGATTCTCGGCTAAGCACCTCAAATTTTTCACAGCACCACCTCTTTCGCTGATAACACTCAAAGAGTAATAATTGTTTAAGAAAAGTTCTCAAACTTCGCCGTTCGGAGTCGGCAAAAAACTATATACTTCTACTCGTGAGAGAACAGTAGCGCGCACAACACGAGTAGTTGATGAGCAGGCTAGGCCCTGGCCCCTTGTGGACGATCGCGCAGTATTTGTAATATTTATGCCAGTCCCTAGAATATGTCGCAAAACCACTTGATGAAGCACAAACCCCAGCTAACCGGACCGCCACGGAGTTCTCCATAAATCACAATCCCTGGTTCTCCTGTGAACTGTAAGACCCAGACTCGTTTAAATTCAGAAAGAACTTAGCTAGTTTTTTTCCACAAAAGTGCTCAATATTTTTTTTTAATTGTGAATTTAGTTTCTTTGTGATAATTTTAAGCAATACTTAGACTCTAACATTCATATCCACTTGTAACAACTACACAATTAATATCTCCTGATGAAGGCAGCAATCCCTGCCGTAACGTTGGGATAATAACAATGAAATAACCTGGTTTTATTACAAATCGACAGTGACCAAAAAATCTAACGAAGAAAAGACAGTTTCCCCTGCATAATAATTTTTTACACTTTTAGGGCCTACTTGCTAAAAAAAAGGTTCTATGCGAATTGCTTTTGGTAACACGGAAGAGACTATCATCTCCAAGTCACAATCCCTGCTGAGCTGAGTAGCTGATTTCTTCCCAATGGCATGTCAAAGACAGTGTACCACGATCGAAGAACTGCAGGTACTATTGTAGTATCAAGTAAGATGCAAGCCAACCCGTCACCCACCAACCTCTAGAATGCAGGGTATCCCAAGCTATTTATTACAGCAAATGTCAAAACGTCTAAATAAAATATATCGACATAAAGAACTTTGAAATGCGAACAGAAGAGATCCGTCAAGGGTCACTTTCATTTACCAGAACTCAAGACGAGATTGCCCGTGGTCAGGCTTCTCTTGCATGAGGGAAGCAATGACAAGCTCTACTCGGAATGGACTCAATGAACCTCCATTTGGATATACAAACAATCCTATTTCGGAGGAAAATGATGTGAGGAAAGACTACAATAAGGAATTTTATAATTTGAATCGAGATGGAAGCCCATTTCGCCCACTTACATTGCTAACTGCACAAGCTGTTCTCCTCTTCTAATGGAATCAGGATGCAAAGAATATTGCAATTGTTGAAAAAACGAACTTGATATCGTAAAGAAAAGAAGTGAGCTTTGGTTTCGATCCTCCATAAACTGTGAGTGTTGTGATCATGACGCCAACAAACGCTACAAAAATTATACAATAGAGCATTCAAAAAACTGCCTCATATTTTTGTAAGCTTCTGAAAGTCTCTCCGTTAAACTCCTCTATATTTTTAAATTGCTTAATTCATTCATGTGCGCCTCTATATCTTTCTCTCGCTTCTTATATTCTCCATTTTTGTATAATAAAAATGTCAAGTTGAAAATAAATAATAATAATAATAATTGTTGGGACGACAGCCCGCATGGGTACCAGGGCCTAGCTTGCTCATCAACTACTCATGTTGTGCGCTGCTGTTCTCTCACGAAAAGAAGGAGCAACCGTTTTTTGCCGACTTCGAACGGCGAAATTTGAGAAACTTTTCCTTAGACATTTACAAGATATACGGGTATGAAATGAGCGTTTTTATGAAAATAAAACACTAATTATCAATGGGAAAGTAAAAACATTTTATTCAAAGTATTGGCCATTGTTTTCTACACATTTTTTGACATTTGACACATTTCGACATTTGAGACATTTTGGCATTTGAGACATTTTGACATTTGACATATTTTGACATTTAACCTTTCTGGCAATTTGTGAATACCACGCCAATAAAATTGTTCGTCTTTTAAAGCAAACCAATCAGACACCCAATTTTCGACCTCCTCGTAGGAATCAAAGTGCTGCTCAGCCAATGCGTGTCCCATCGATGAAAACAAATGGTAGTCGGAAAGAGCCAAGTCTGGTGAATACGGGGGGCGGGGTAGCTGCTACCAGCCAAGTGTTTTGATTGTATCCTGAACCGGTTTTGAATTGCCTTGCAGGTGCATTGTCATGGAGCAAAATTACCTTGCCGTGTCTTCTGGCCCATTCTGGTCGTTTCTCGATCAATGCATGGTTCAAATTGATCATTTATTGTCGGCAGCCATCAATATTAATGGTTTCACCAGGTTTTAGGAACTCGTGATACAACACACCTTTCTGGTCCCACCAAACACACAGCATTGTCTTCTTGCCGAATCGATCTGGTTTTGCAGTTGATGTTGATGGTTGTCCCAGATTAACCCATGATTTAGGATTCTTAAAATAAATCCATGATTCATCGCTAGTAACAATTCGATGCAAAACCGATTTTCTTTCGTGTCTTTGAAGCAAAATTCCACAAGTGGTTTTTCGGTTTTCCATCTGTCTTTCATTCAATTCATGTGCACCCATTTTCCACACTTTTGGATCTTTCCCATAGCTTTTAAACGGTCAGAAATTGTTTATTGTGCAATATTTGACATTGCTGACATTTGCTTTTGACTCAAGGTGTCCTCTCCATCCAATATCGTTTGCAATTCGGCGTCTTAAAACTTTTTTGGTGGTCTTCCACGTTCTTCATTTCTCACATCAAAATCATTATTTCTGAACCGTTGAAACCATCTTTTGCATGTTGATTCTGATAGAGCATGATCCCCATATGCCTCGACAAGCATTCGATGCGCCTCTGCAACACTTTTCTTCAAATGAGAACAAAAAATGAATGCTTTCCGCAAATCATCACTTTCTGGTACAAAATTCGACATTTTTAACACGATGAAAAAATATGATGTTGTCTGTTCAATGACTTGATGTGTACCATACTAAATATTTTTCACAGATGTCATAGCAAACAAACAAAACAAAAAATAAGGGCATGTTCGCTATCGAGACATTTGTATCTTGACGCTCATGCCGGTATACCTGTTATTACTCTTTGAGTGCTGTCAGCAGCTCGAAAGAGGTGGTGCCGTTAAAATTTCGAGGTGTTCAGCCGAGAATCGGACCTAGACCCTTCGGCGTGGGAGCGTCACACTCTACCCACTACGCCGCGGCGGACACCAAGTTAAAGATTGACCTTCTAAAACTAACTCTGCGCTCAAATAAAATACGGTTCGTTGTCCGGATTATATCAAGTTCACCTCTTTTTCGCTCCAAGTTGGGGGTATGGAGTCATAAATATATTCGGTAAGTGCTATTAATGTAACCAAAACTTAGTCCACACCATGAATGATTGCACCAAGTTTGAAATCGAAACTTTCGATGCGTAAATGCGACGCATATTTGTGGGCTTCCGATCAAGATGAAAAAGCCAACTGCAAAATGCAGAAGACTTTACGAAGGTTGCCTTTTATATTTCTGGATTGGGCAACCCTAGTGTTGCCATCTGGCAGATGTCAGCTTTATCGTAAAGTTTGGCATTTTTGAGGTTATACGTACACAGAACGTTTTAATATGCGAGAGCTATTTGTGTTGTTTACAGTAACTTAAGAGATTCATCTCGCCCAAAAAATGGAATTAAATCGTGAAAATGTTGGTGCGATTAGTTTTTACAGCTTTTGACGTGGTTTACCTTAACAGGAGTTCATCGATGGATATAATTCAATATTTGCCGATGAAGCTTCATCAAAGACCAGTTTTATCGATGGAATGGTGAATTCACCCGATGTTGTGGCTCAGTTCAAGACGAATTTCGTGATGGTCGTCCAAAATCAGTTGTTGTTCCGGAAACCATTGATGCTGTGCGGCAACTGATACTGCAAGATCGTCATGTGACCTATCGTGAGATTGAGACAACCCTAGGCATTAGTGGGACCGTCATACATTCAATAATGCATGAACATTTGACCGTCAAAAAAATTTGTTCGCGTTGGATCTCATACAATTTGCCAATCGCTCAAAAAAAGGCTCGTGTCGATTGGTCGAAAGAAATGCTCCAAATATATTATCGCGGTGTTTCGAAACATGTCTATGACATCGTGACAGATGATATATCATGGATTTACGCGTATGAGCCCGAAATTAAACAGCTGTCGACTGTATGAGTGTTTCAAATTGAGCCAAATCCAACAAAAGTTGCTCGCGCTCGAAGCAATTCCAAACAAATTGTCGTCTGTTTCTCGGAAAAACTGGACATGTCACAACCGTACCACTAGAACAACGCAGAACAGTTAATTCTGAGTGGTACACGACTATGCGTGTGTCAGTTGTCTTCCAAGAAATCAGGAAAACCAACCGCCGAAAACGGATTACTCTTCACCACGACAATGAGAGTTCTCACACATCGGCTTCAACAACTGCATTTTTGAGCACTCAAAACATCGATTTGATGAGTCATCCACCGTATAGTCCTGACTTAGCACCTAATGACTTCTTTTTATTCCCGTACGTAAAAAATAAAATGAGAGCTCAACGTTTTTCAACACCTGAAGAAGCGGTTGATGCGTTCAGAATGCATGTTTTGGAGATACCTCAGTCAAAGTGGCAAAAGTGCTTCGACAATTGGTTCAAACGCATGCAAAAGTGTACAGATCTTAATGGGGAATATTTTGAAAAACGATAAAGCTATTTTCGAAGTTTAATATTTGTTTTTGGTCTCTAATCCCGAAATATAAAAGGCAACCCTCGTATTATTTTGTCTTAGCAGAAGCGTAATATTTCATACTCGGGCTTAGTCCCTTCAATAAAAAGTTACATTTTATCATAAAAGGAACTATGCCTAATCAAGATCAAGACTAAGTCAACTGCAAAAAGATGCAATCGTTGAAGTCTGGAAATCACTGGTGTCTAAATAAAAGCCAAGCCTTCAATATTTAGTTCCTTTAATGGATAGCTGCATCAAGTTCTAAAACGAAACCTTCTTTACGCGTCTTAGTGTTCGTGCAAGATGATTAATTGAACTGAAAAACTCTGCAAACGTTAATATTTCTTACTTGTGCTCTAAGAACAAGCCAAATCTTCCATATTTCGTTCCTACCTTCCTAAAGTTGGATCTTTACACAAAACAAGCTCTGCGCGAGTGTTAGCTACCCACCTTAACTTTCGCTCAAATTCAAGATTAAGTCACAAAATGTAAATGCTGAGTCTTTCGACATATTGTCTAAGCAGGAGCTTGGCCTTCAATACTTAGTACTTACAACGAATAGTTGCATCAAGTTTAAATGAAACCTTCATTGCGTGAGTGAGTCTTTTAATTTACGTTTTCGCTCAGGATGATAAGTTCAACTGCAAAAACTGTTCTCTACGTAAAAGCGAAATTTCAAAACTTAGTCCATTCGACAAATTGTTGTATCAAGTTTCCAAACGAAACCTTCTATGCGTGAGTACGATCCGCCAATTTTAGTTTCTTTCTCAGGAATAAGATTAAGTCAACTGGAAAAAAATGCAAACGTTCAAGTCTGAAGACTGATGGTGTCTAAGTGGAAGCCAAGCCTTCAATATTTATTTCTTTTACTGAATGATTGTAACAAGTTTTGAAATGAAATCTTATATTCGTAAGTGTAATCGGAAAAGTTTAGTTTCTGATCAGGATCATTACGTCAACTGCAACCAACTACTGTTATAAGGAGAAGCGAAACTATTAAAATTTAGTCCCTTTCATGAATGATTGCGTCAAGTTTTGAAACGAAACCTTCTATGCTTGAGTGTAATCCGCACTTGTCGGGCTTAGTTGCTTTACACGATGATTTAGTCAACTGTAAAAAACTACCAGTTTAGACAACTTTAAAGGGTAGTCTAAACAAAAGTGAAACCTTTAACCTGTGAGCTCAACGCACGCGTTCTTCTTATTGCTTTGCATCTACTTTAGAAAGCCCGCATGCTGTAGAACTCTAATTACCTATGCAAAGTCGACCATTTAAGGAGCGTAAGGATTTTATCAAGACATCGTCCTCTGCAAAGGGAACGACTTTCCGCCAAATAAAATGCAGGCCATTCATTTACGTCTCCAATTTTTCCGTGCAGAGTGTGCGTCCCGCATCTCGCCGAACAGAGAGAAAAGAAAGACGACCACAAAAGACCATCATCCCATAATATGGTGACATAAATTTCGCAAAACAATTTAATATGCCACAGTGTGTTATTACTTAAGCGCCCCAACAATGAGCGCTCCGTCGAGGGGTGGCTACCGAATAGCTGTGGCGCTCATTTTTCTCGAGCTTTTCCTGGCTCACCACTATCCTAGCGCTGACGGCGAACGGGGATTTTCTTTTCATCCCAGCGCTGGATTATTTACTCCATGAGATTCAATAAGAGCCTCCCCCTCCATCCTGGATAATTTCTTTAAGACGTTTTGTCTGGGGATCTTGATCTCCCTTCCTCCGACGAGCCTTCGGTTTTATTGATGGCGATTTGGGGGAGTGGGTGTTTTAAATGTCCCCCTTTAAGAAATTGGCTCGTAATTCGTTTTTCCTCCATCTGGATAGTGGCCGGGATGTTATTTTTCACTCAAGCAGATATCGCCCGAATAGAGCGCACTAAGTCCTGATAATTGCCCGCCACTTGATACCATCATGCCGTTTCCATTAACCGCGTCCGTGTCCGAGGCCCGAATTTTTAAGCGACGGCACGTCCCGGCTCTCTATTTGCACTGATTCTCATTAAAGTCCTTAGTGCTGACGGTGGCGACAATGCCGAAAGAAGATTCCTCGCAATATTTTTTTTTTTGCTGCAGGACTCATAATTTCATTTATTGTCCTTTAGCGTGGACGGCGATAGAGATCGCATATTTGCTCAAAATGTGTCCGACTTGGATTTGGACACTCTGCACGGCGGCAGCGGCGGCGACGGCGACGGCGGAGTCTCATGACTGATTCTCAGACTCGAGAGGAGCCCTTCGTGGCGGGGACAACAAACAAAAATAGCACCCAGTAGCCGGCGGCCAGGAAATTGAGGAACCTGAAAGAGTAGAAAATGCGAAGAAATGGGATACAAGGACAAGTGAAAAGGAACAAAGTAAAAAAAGAATGTTGAAAGTGTCGAGGAATCCAGTGTGGAAATGTAGGAAAATCCAGGCGTAATGCATTCGTTGATTTTCTGGTCACGTTTCAAGTAAATCAATTAAATTGTCATAAATTCTGCAGTCTCCTTGGGCTACAAGGACGGATGGACAACGCGCGGCTGACGATGCTGGAACTGCTCTCGGGATGCCTGTGTGAGTGGCAAGGAAATCGTGTCGGGGGTTGAAGGAACTTTCGAAAAGTGGAATATTTTAGAGGACATTTTCGAAATTATTTGCTCTGGAGTTAGCTGAATGGGGATGAGAGTGATGCTGACGCTGATGATGGCACACTCCGTGTCGAGTTGGATTTCGTCTTGAACCCTGGGCCAGATGGAGAAGTTAGTGTGCCATGCTGACGGAGGTGAATGAATCTTTAATGGCTTCTCGGCGGACTGTGGAAGCTGCTGAGAGAATAACAAATATCGGCGGTGTTGGGTGGTTGGAAGACGTAAAAACTCATTAGGGTCAGAGAGGTCCGAAAGCTGTTGCTACAAAGGAAAGGCATACCAATGGAAATCAATAAGTCAAGTGGAAGAATTGACTTGCTTTGGAGTCTGGTTGTCGGAGGCGTTGTGGTCGTGACGCAATGGATCAGTGAGTCATATTTTTGATTAGATTCGGCAGTCAATACTTTCTGAGTCACGGGCACTGTGCTACAAGAGTCTATTTGTCACGTAGAAGGGCGGAAATTAAAGGATCTGTAGAGAAGTCAACTGCAACTGTGGCGGGTTTCGTGGTGGAGCTGATGTGAAAAGATGAAGTGGGTTCAAAACCATCAAATTTGTACAATAAATGCAAAATCTTAAAGTTGACCTTTAAAAATTTAAATTGTAACTAAAATGTCCAAGGGTTTCGAAAAATTAGGGTTTTGCATCAGGGCAACATCAAGACAGCGTCAATTTGTCCTCAAAAAACGACAATGATGTTACATTTGAACATTTGAGTTGCTTACAATTTTGTTCCGCGAACCATTTTAATTTCTGAAATTTTGATATTTAAGAATTTTTGAATTTCTACAAAAGGATGATATGATGGAGTTCAAAATTTCGGCATCAGTCACATTTGTCAAATTTGTCCGACTTTAACACTTCCCTACCAAATCACTTTCCCACTTAATACAATTTTTTGAAATTTTTTCATTCTTCAAACATTCAAAAGATGGCGCCACTTGCAAATTGTGGCAAATCTTGGAAGCGATTTCCGTCTTCATTGGAAAGGTGTGACATTTGTCATCAAAAATTTGTGCATCAGCGTCCGTTTTAGACAACAACGTCTTTGCCTTTTTGAAAATGTTCGGGTTTACCTTAAGTAAAAGCATTTGCGAAAAGATTTCATTTTCCTTTTTAATTGGAAGAAACGAGCACCTGAAGCCAATGAAATCCTTGAGGAAGTTGAATCTGAGAGTGAATCTGTCGGAGGATGGTATCCAGGGTGGAAACCATCCTCCGAAAATGTTCACTGTTTAATTCCATTTTTTGAGCGAGATGAATCCTTTAAGTTACTGTAAGCAACACAAATAGCGTTCGTATGTCAAAACGTTCTGAGTACGTATAACCTCAAAAATGCCAAACTTTACGATAGGGCAGGCAGCTGCCTGATGGTAACACTAGTGTTGCAGAATCCCGGGATATAAAAGGCAACCTTTGTATCTTTGTATACGAGCATTTTGAATTCACGAAGAGACAAAGTTGGAAAATGTCAAATTTGGGAATGCAATATGAACAGTGGCCGCCGTGGCGTAGTGGGTAGTGTGCGACACTCATACGCTCCAGGTCCAGGTTCTATTCTTGGACTGAACACCTCGAATTCTTCACGACACCACCTCTTTCGATCTGCTGACAAGATAACATTTGTCTATTAAAAAAGATTTTCAAACTTTTCTTCGAAGTCGGCATAGAACTGTTGGTCCCTTCTATTCGTGAGAGAAGAGTAGCGTGTGCAAAATAAGTAGATGATGAGCAAGCTAGGCCCTGGGCCACTTGTGGACTGTCGCGCTATTAGGAATATAATGTGAAAAGTTAAAGTTTTTTAACCCTCAAAACTCCTATACAAACAATCCGACAGTAGTGCCGTTCTGTTAAATTCAAAAAAAAAAAAATATTTTTAACAGTCAATAGTAATAATTGTTAGCGCGACTGTCCACAGGGGGACCAGGGCCTAGCTCGCTCATTAACTACTCGTGTTGTGCGCGCTACTATTCTCCCACGAGTAGAAGGGACCTACAGTTTTTTGCCGACTCCGAACGGCGAAATTTGAGAAGCCGTTATTACTCTTTGAGTGTTGTCAGCAGCTCGAAAGAGGTGGTCCCGTGAAAATTCGAAAAATTGGTGTTGAGCTGGGAGTCGAACCTAGACCCTTCGGCGTGTGAGCGTCGCGCTCTACCCACTGCGCCTCGGCGACCGACGAACAGTTAGAAAATCTAAAAAGTCAAGATTCCATTGTTCGAAACTTGGGTGCCTCAAATTTGATTTTTGTTTAATTTTCAAATTTCCAGTGACTTGAGTTTTTAAAATTTTTAAATTTCGAATTCCTCGCAATCCTGATTTTTTATTAACTCATTTTGGGAGTTCGATCTTTTCTTAATTTTGGTACCGTTTGGAGCATCATAATTAGATCTCATCAAATTATGCAATTTTGAAAATTCTGAAAATATCTTTATCTCCTTTTATGGACAAAAGTTTTCCTGGAGGTTTTCTTCAAAATGTGATCGAGCTGTTAAAAAGGAGGTGCTTAGAAGGAGCCAGCTGTATTCGATGAAGCCTCATCTTGGCCCAGGAGGGGGACCTATTCCTCGAGGTGTCCCACACCGTTCAACTCACAAAGAGATCCCCTAGAAATTAATTTCAAAACTTCTCGTTACCATCTTAAAGTGCCATAATTACACACAAACACACCCTTTACCCCATCTCTTGTTGTTTCGCACCACTGAACCATAAGTTCAACCTCACAATCTTCATCGTATCCTGAAACTCGTCACATTCAGCTCCCTTTGTCCCCAACAAAGCACAAATCAATTTCATATCCGCGCACCTCACCCCCAGCCGCTTTCGTTTCCAAAAATAATTTGTAACAATTTTTCCAAACCATCGAAAAATCCACAAATTAAGGTACTCGAGAGAAAAATAAAATTTCCCCAACTTCCTTCTGTTTCGTGCTGTGGAATAATGGAAGGTGAGAGTGAACAAAAACGTCCTGAATTCTGATCCACCCTGAATCTTTGTCGCTGACTGAAAAATGATGAACACCAAGAGGAGCAAACTCAATCACAATTCAAAAATCAGCGCATTGATGCCATGGGGTGACGACACAGCCACGAAGCGACTGCCAAAGTGCCAGAGAGACTGAAAGGGACAGTGGTGTCGGTGCGGGAAGCTTCACTCCCATTGAAGAAGATACCAAACATCGTCGTCGATGATGGCTACGATGACGGTAAACCGGAGGGAGAGCCTTGCCTTCCATTAGGGCAACAATAAATAATGAAATCTGATCACGTTTCCACTCAATTACCTGTTGGATTTGTTCATTTTCAGAAGAGAATACCCGTCGCTCGCACCACGCGGAAGGGCGGGAAGGAAACAAAACCGAACCAAAGTCCCTAGAACAACCGTCTGACTGTTCGTAGTGAACGCTGTCCCCCCGGGGGAGATGAGGACGAGAGCCCAGAGTTATTTTTTTCTGCTGGAGACTGAGATCATGAATTTGCGTTTATTCGTGTGTTTTCTGCACAATCCCTTCATGGAAATTCATCAGGTGTATAAGAAGTGATAATTCCATTTGAGCTCAGAGAAGAATGTGCCAAAGATAGCTGTGGGTATTTGTGGTTCAATTGAAATGGATTTAAGGATGATTTTTGTTATACATTCCTGAGCTGGTGCTGGATGGAGAGGTGGCTCGGTGAGTGTTAATTCGCAGGGATGGAGTGTAGGGAATTGAATGGAAATTGCCTTAGCTGCACATACAATAGATTTGTGTACACCAATTAGTCTACTCCTTGCAAAAGGGTGATTTTGAGAAATAAATGAGAACGACAATTGGAATTGTATTACGGAGAGGAACTGGAGTGTGCAGATTAATTTTAATTTTTTTTAACTCGTTCGCCATCGAGTCAGGTATGGTTTCAGGATGTAAACACTGGACTCCATTCCAGAGCTAGTGGAAAGGACATATTGAAAGGACATATTCTACAGACCTCCTACCGACGAACATCACATTCATCTCCAATGTTATTATGGAATTGCCGATAAACAGTGGTCTTCTTCTTTGTGCGGCGCTGCAGTCCGTGGTGAACATTCTTCTTCTTGTGGCGCCACAGCCCGGAGTGAATCTGAACCTCAACGAATATGTCTCCCCAGCCAGAAGCATATTTTTCCAGCTGCCTAAAAGTTCGTTGAGGTCCGTCTCCAGCTGTGTGCGACATCTAAGCCTGTGCCGTCCTCTGTTGCTTTGCGCACCATCTAAGCCTGTGCCGTCCTCTGTTGCTTTGAGCGCCATCTAAGCCTGTGCCGTCCTCTGCTGCTTTGCGCGCCATCTAAGCCTGTGTAGTCCTCTATTGCTTTGCACCAATGATTCGGTTTCGTAGACCAGACTGAGCAGTTGTGTCCATACGCTCTACATAGCCTAGACATCTAATGCGTTGTATGTACGCTTGACCAGGCGCATGTCGCAGTCGATTGAGCTCGTCGTTAAATCGTCTCTTCTAGCGCATTTTGTTTATTTGAGGTTGGGATATACTGCTCAAACTCAAATACTGATCCACTGTACTACTAGGCGGTGATCCTAATTTATTGTAATTTTTTGATTTTCCGAAGAAAGATCAGGAGGCGCTTCTGTGATCTATAACTTAGGTTTTCAGTTTCCACCACATCAGCGCCAAACAGACGCCACCTGATACGAGCAAAGGTGGTACACTGGCAGAGAAAGTGCTCTGAAGTGTCTTCACCTTCTCCACAGGCATAACAAGCAATGATGTCACTAGGCCCAAGCCGACTTTGGTGCTTAGCGAAGTGTCCCGTTAGTGCGCCGACAAGTCGTCTGCATTAATTTCTTTCTAGAGATAGCAGAAAATACGCGGATTTCGTTCTAACGCTAGGTAGCATACACTTGGCCATTCTGCATCCTAAAGAGAGTCACTCCATCTCTGGTTGTGCTGCAGGGAGACCCAACCGTTGACGAAGGAGCTTTCAAGGATGCAGGTAGTCCCAGAGTGGGTTCGCGACCTGCGAATGCCTCTTTTGAACCTTGCCTAGCTAGTCGTCGGCAGTCTCGTTTCCCAGGATCCCGTGATGTCCCGGGAACTAGACAGGTTAGAGCGAATTCAGCCTGTCGACCAAATTAAGGGAAAACTTGCATTCTTGGATTATCTTGGAAGTGGTTAATGGGTTGAGTAAGGCCTTAACTTGTCTGGGCCCCGGGTCATCACGGGACCCTGGTAAACGAGACTGCCGATGAAATAGCTAGTCTGGGTTCAGTAGAGGCATTCGTAGGGCCCGAAACCAGCTTGGGACTACCCGCGTCTTGGTTAGGGCCTCGGTCGATGGTTGTGTGTCCAACCAGCGCAACCAAAGATGGTGTGACTCTCCCGGATGCAGGGTGACCAAGAGTATGTTCAGAAACGTCTGCAAGATATCTGCTTCTTTTCTGTTTCTCTGGGTAGAAACGAGTACAGACGACTTGTCGGCGTACTAATGGGACACTTTATCTTCGGTATGCACCTGAGTTGGCTTGGGCTGAGTGATGTCACACTCTGCGACGCCTGTGGAGAAGGTGAAGACACTTCAGAGCACTCTCTTTATCAGGTGGCTATTTGGCGCTGATGTGGGGGGAACCGAAAACCTAAGTTCTTAATCACAGAAGCGCAATATTTTACATTAAATGATTATTATTATTGCATTAAATGAAGTTCACGGCCTGGTAATACAATGGACCAGTATTTGAGTCTGAGCGCTCCAGTGCAGTTTAACCCAACAAAAAAAGCCTTAACAGCTTGGCTGTCGCTACAGACACAGATACTTCGTCCCTTCCACTTATTCTTCGCAATATAGTTGTTGGCCATGAGGATCGCGAAAGCTTCCGCCTGAAAGACCGGCGCGAAATTTTCTGACGAGGCGTGAAGTTTGATGTTACCATCTTCCACGTACGACGCTCACACGCCGAAGAGTCTAGGTTCGACTCCCAGTTCAACACCAATTTTTCTAACATTTCACGGCATCACCTCTTTCGAGCTGCTGACAACACTCAAAGAGTAATAACTGTCTAAGAAAGCTTCTCAAATTTTGCCGGAGTCGGCAAAAAACTGTAGGTCCCTTCTACTCGTGAGAGAACAGTAGCACGCACAACATGAGTAGTTGATGAGCAAGCTAGGCCCTGGTCCCCCTTTGGACTGTAGCGCCAACAACTATTATCTTCCACAAAAGCCCCAGCTCCAGAACCCTTCATCGTCTTGGAGCCGTCCATGACAATCCGACTACATTCTTTATCCGGTTCAGTTTCTGGCCAGAACCAGTCCGCGACATGGGGAAAGTCATCTTTGTAAAAGCGACGCAGCTGTATTATTGGTGATTTCGCGTCAGCCGGCATGTCCATGAGACTAGTGTCGTAGGAGATGCGGTGTGCGAGGTCAGATGATAATTCCTTTTAAATCGAAAGATGGCCTTGAGTGTGCACCCCATGATTTGGAGTTCATTCGGAGGGAGATTCACCAGTGCACGCAGAGCAGAGCGAAGCGTGCTGGGGAGGTCCCTGTGCAGCCGCGACCAACTTGGTGAAAGCGTCAGTCATGTATTTGCGCGAAAGCTTTTCCACCAAACGGCTGATGCATATAAGATGAGCATAACAAACGCCGCTGTTCCAAGTCGAGAGCCAGCGAACGAATATGATATTCTAAGGATACCGTAATGAGCGAGGGAGTTCATTGGATTAGAGGTCATAGACAGACAGATCATTAATGAAAACTAGAAAGAGTGTCGGAGACCAAATGCAGCCCTGGGGAACACCAATATTATTATTGTGAATCTCAGACTTCAACCCATTCAATACAACTTGGTTCTAAGGGTTGCTGTCCGGGGTTGTTCAGTAACTTTTATTGCACTTATAACTCGGCTTCAGCCATCAGCTATTCTGCGTATTACCTCTACATGACTCAAGCATCATAAGCACTGAAGAGGAAGGGTGTTCTCTGTTGAATTTGTGATCAATAAAAGTACAATTTCTTCTTTGTGTGTTCAGCCGCGATAATTTGTTTTCCTCTCCAGTGGGAGTGCCCCATAACATGACTTTTAAGAATAACTAATTATTTTTGGGGCCACGATCTCGCCTTGGACCGGTCTCATTGGAGTGATTTTCGTTCTTCAAAGGGACACGTCGCTAGGCATCATTTTCATTCATCAATGTGTGTATATCCTGCTGCTTTTGTAGCCGCCCGCGGACATGTTTTGGAAATTCGTTGAATGTCTATGAAGTATCAAATGCTGTGCAAAGATCCGTCTCCAGCTCTGTGCCTCATCTAAGCCTGTGCCGTCCTCTGTTGCTTTGAGCGCCAACTAAGCCTGTGCAGTCCTCTGTAGCTTTGCGCCAATGATTTGGTTTCGTAGACCAGACTGAGCAGTTGTGTCCATAGTCTTTGCATAACCTAGCCATCTAAAGCGTTGTTTGTACGCTTGACCAGACGCATGTTACTGTACAGCTTATAAAGTTTGTCGTTAAATCTTCTCCTCTAGGAGCCATCAACGCAAGGAGGACCAGGAATGGCACGCAAAACGTTTCTCTCGAAAATACTAAGGGGTTCCTCATTCGCTTTTAGTAACGTCCAGGTTTCCGCGCCCTAAAATGAAACTGGGATGATGCGAGTATAATATAAGGTCTGCTTAGTCCGTCGAAAGAGTGCTTTATTACACAATTGAATTTTTGAACATTTCCGAAACTACTTTCTTTGGCTTAAGAACTTTAAGACTTCTTTGTCAGTATTTGTCCTATAAATTTTGTTTAAAAATTTTGTCACCATCTTTTATACGAGACAGAGAATGAATATCCTTTTACATGCGAGTATACCAAAAAAGCACGAAATTGGAGATGTGTTGGAAGATTCTCGTGGGGATGTAGCTCAGTGGTAGAGCGTTCGCTTTGCATGTGAAAGGCCCCGGGTTCGATCCCCGGCATCTCCAGTCCTCTTTTTTTGTGTTATTTTATAGTAAAAATTATTTTTGATATGAATACACAAATAGAAAAAAAAAACTCTACACCAGCAATAATGGTAGCAACAGTGTTTTCTTTGAGGTATATAAATTCGAAATGAAATAAAACAAGAACACGTTTTACAAATTGGTATGAAATTTACTTTTTCCGAAAGATATCCGTCTGCCATTTAAACTCTAACATAACACATCACACAATAAGTCCCGGGACATATAATGGGCGCCACTAACAAAAAAAAGTGGCCGCCGCGGCGTAAGGGGTAGAGTATGACGCTCACACGCTGAAGGGTCTAGGTTCGATTCCCAGCCAAACACCAATTTTTTGAATTTTTCACGGCACCACCACTTTCGAGCTGCTGACTACTCTCAAAGAGGAATAACTGTCTAAGAAGAAAGCTTCTCAAATTTCGGCGTTCGGAGTCGGCGAAAAACTGTAGGTCCCTTCTACTCGCGAGGGAACATTAGCGCGCACAACACAAAACGAAAACATCTCTCTTTCGGAACGTCCTCTGTAATGAACCCAAAAATCGGTAGAGTGCGTCCCGGAACTTACATATAGGGAGCGCTACTGTCAACACCAAGGATGACTTCTATGGTTTCCTCGAAAAAAACATAGGATCGATGTCCCAGGTACGACACCAAGATCGTTCTAGGAGACTTCAACGCTCACCTGGGAAAGGAAGACATCTTTGCTGGAGTCATCGAAAAACGCAGCCTGCGCGACAACACATCCACAAACGGACTCAGGCTACTGGACTTCGCCTCGGGGTGAAACCTCTCCGTGGCTAGCACGCGTCTCTCACCCCTGAACATTCACAAAGGAACCTGGCGATCCTCCGATGAATCCACCGTCAATCAGATTGATTACGTGGCGATCGACGTCAGACGCTCCTTCAGTATTCTCGATGTCCGAACCTTTCGAGGTGCAAACATCGACACTGATCATCACCTTGTTGCAGCCGAGGTAACAACCTAGATATCGAGAGAGTAACAGAACTGAGACAGGCCAATGCGGTTTGTCGTCGGGAAGCTACAATTGCAGCAAATCGCCGGAAATCGGCAAAGTTCCTAGTTCCCAGCGGATCGCTGCTAATCGGCAAAGTTCCCAGCGATCGGCTGCTATTGTAGTTTTCCGACGTCTCCTCGAAACTCGCACAGAGTTCGACGCTGCCTGTACTAACCATGGAAGAACACTGGAAACGTTGTCAAAAAGCCATCAAAGAAGCTGCCACTGATGTCCTGGGTTTCACGTCCCCACCCAGAAGGAATTCATGGTTTGACGACGAGTGCAGGCAAGCGCATGCAGCCAAACAAAACACCTATAAGGCAACACTGCATCGAACAACGAGGGCTGTTCGTGAGCTCTACGAACAGAAAAGAATGGAAGAGCACCGGCTTCTCAGAAGAAAAAAGAAAGAGCATGAGAAGCGCGCGGTCGAGCAATTGGAAAGGTGTAATGGCAGGAATGAAGTCCGAAAGTTTTACCGAGAGGTAAACAGTTATCTGGAGGATATAAGGTTCAAACCATGGTCTGCCGGGACCAAAACGGACAACTCGTAGTAGAGTCGCAGTCTGTGGTGAGAATCTGGAAGGATCATTTCTGTAGGCTCCTTAACGGCGATGACGGCTCAAATTTCGCTGTTAGCCAGAGTATTCGACTGAATTCGGACGATGATAGACAAGAATTCCGTCCTCCCAACTTAGACGATGTGAAGATACGTAGCAATATCCAAGCTAAGGTCGAACAAAACTGCTGGAGAGGAGACTGCAAGCAGAACTATTTAAAGCAGCTATAGATGAGTTGGTTGGGCGCATGCACCAGCTCATCTGTAAGATATGGTCGGAGGAAAGCATGCCCGATGAGTGGAATCTCAGCGTCGTTTGTCTGGTTCACAAGAAAGGAGACCCCTTTGACTGCGCTACCTAGAGAGGGATTAGTCTCCTCAGCATCGCATACACCGTATTGTGTGAACGTTTTTATTCAAAAACACAGACAAGAAACAAGGGAGTTACCGACTGGTTAATCATTTTCATTGGATCCTTTTCACAGATTTCCTTGTGGCTGCATATGAACTACCTACAAAAGAGGACCCGAAACTACAGCATTTCCAGCAAAGAAGCAGAAGAACCGTGCCAACTCTGCAGAACTGAAAAGACAACTCGTCTAGTCAATGACAATGGGGCCAGCCAAGCTTCATCTCAATTAACTGCTGCCTCCACCTATGTATAGCCCTGAGTGCCTGGATTTCCGATTAAATTTTCAAACAGCCGGAGGCATCAAAAACATTCCGTTTTTATGCCCCTTAAGCTCCCAAGGCTTTCGAAGCCTTAAGTGTCCTTAATAATTTATTCGCTTCGCCTTAAATTCCTTTTGACAATTTGACTGCCTTCAGAAGGCAACAAAAAGTGAATTAGATCTCCTTGAGCAGATCCATTAACGTCATGTATTTAAGAGCGCGATGTAAAGTCCAGATCTTAGTCCATGGCCATTAGGACAAAATTAAAGTCTTCCCGCATCCCTCTCGTGGCGCAGCACTCATTAACTATTTTCGGCTTTTAATTAGTTCATAATGAAGCCAAAGTGGCAACGCAGTCAATACAATGCTCTGGGCGAAACGGCTCTCAGAAGGGCGGATGCTCCTAAGCCACAGCAAAGCCACATCACCGTAACCGCCACCGCACACCCAGCCGAAATTTTAAATATTCATAGCCCGAGGAGCTCCGTCGCGATTTAAAAGGATTTACGCGGCAGCGATAAAATTAGAAGAAATTTCCATTTTCCAAATGCCCGGTGGATTAAAACTGATACACTCACTCGCTTGGCCGCGATTCGAGTCTTTTTTCATTATTCACTTTAAAAGTTCAGCAATTACCCCCCAACGGGCAGCTGTCCCGCTGCGATGTGAGTGTACACACGCTGGCCGATGGCAATCGCGGTGATTGTTTGCTTTCGCATAAAATGCGCACAGAGTGGCAGAAGTTCAGTGCACGCGCTGGTGACATCTGATTGAGGACTTAAGCACATTTTGGGTCGAACTTCAGGCACTTTTTGATTTCACCAACCCGATGCCGCCGCCATTTATCACGGAATTTAGACGAAACTTGACGCGCTTGATTATCCTCCATAAACAGGATCAGTGACGACATGCTCCCGAATCTGGAATGAATATTCATCGGTCGCCGTGAGCACGTGAGCACGGCAAAAATAGATGTCCGATAACCAAAAACGAAGTTTGTCAGCCGCACAAAGTACGGAGCTGGGTCCGTTTAATCCCTGAATCTGTGCTGTGGTGCTGCAGTGTAGGGCGTTAATGAAACGAAATATTCGCATCTAATAAGCCCGCCCAGCAGCGGTGACGATGACACCGTTGACAGGAGCTGGAGATGGCTGGGGCCCGCATCAAGTATCGAGTTTTATTCAGATTTTGCAAACTTTTCGATTCCCGCCCGCCCACTCAGCCGTCAATTATTTCATTACCGAGCATCGGGCGCCCAACTCCTGGCTGCAGGATAACAATACGTATCACTGGGTAACTTAATTACGGATGATTGATGCATCGCAACAAGGATCTGTGGGGCTTTTGTTTTTGTTTGCGGGCGTGTTTGGAGACTGGGAAGAATGCGGGGGATAATTAGAGCTGCCACTGCACACTATTGACGGTGGTCTAGGAGACTGCTTATCGCAAGGTCCACCGAAGGAAATTACATTTTATGAGTGTTCAATGGCATCCACACACGATCCACTTGATGGTCTGCTAGGAGAGCCGATGCGGGGCCGGAGGGACTATAAATCGAATCCATGCCTGGGTTGGACCCGCCTGCATTCGCTTGCGGGTGCGAGTGGCGGGAGGGGAAATTGCATTAGGAAATTCGCCGGAAATTAAAACTTGTGAAAATAAATCGTTGCGAAGTAAAGTTCTCGTTTTATCGCCTTATTTGGGGTCGAACCCTTCGTCGTCCGAGGTGCTGGTGTTGGTGTTGGGGCATGACTTTTGCGCACTTACAGACGTTTCGTTTTTTGTGCGGATTTATTAGATGCTTGCATGGGTACTGAATGTTAATCAGACATTCGAACTGATAGACGGAACGTGCTCAGACAGAGAAAATGAATTATTGGCGGGCACTGCTTTCGATTGCGGTGTAGTGTGCCTCTTTATAGGGCTACACGCACCCACACACTAGCGTAGGAAACAGAGAGCATAATTTTGATGTGCAAACAGATCGAAATTGAACTGCCTTAATTTTATTTACTTCACAAGAAATATTGCACGTGGTGTCCTTTTTCGAAGTCCAGTTTTTAATCTTCACAATTCCACAAGGTGCTTCCAATTACTGAGACAGGTAACCCAGACAGGGAGACTTTTTCGACTTAACTAGCCCCACGCGCGCTGTGTTCTACCATATTTTATGGTTTCGTTTTCATAAACGAAACGTGACTTCCGCATTTATGAGACGGCTTGTGAAAAAAACTCTTTCTTTAATGTTAAAATGGCGATTATTGGAGAGTAGTTGGCGTGGGCCCAAAATGTGTTGCAAAGTCAGACCTTCATCGTTCCGGTCGAGGGAGCTTATTTAGGGAGGTTTCTTTTTCTGTTTCCACACTGATGTATCAAAACATTTTAATAATAATAATAATTGTTGGCACAACAGTCCACAGGGGGACCAGGGAATAACTTGCTCATCAACTGCTCGTTTGCGCGTTAATGTTCTCTCACGAGTAGAAGGGATCTACAGTTTTTTGCCGCCTCCGAACGGCGAAGTTTGAGAAGGTTTTTCTTAGACAGTGTTTACTCTTTGAGTGTTGTCAGCAACTCGAAAGAGGTGGTGCCGTGAAAAACTTGAAGTGTTCAGCGGGGAATCGGACCTAGACCCTTCGGTGTGTGAGCGTTGCACTCTACCCACTATGCCAAGGCGGCCACAAAACATTTTAAGACACCACAAAAAAGCCAAAAGAATTTTTCCTTTTTTCTAAAAGTCAGAAAAGTATCAACGATTTACTTATAAAAATCGAGAAGCGCAGAAGATCTCATTGAGTCTATTTAAGAAATAGTGGTAACAAAAACGCATTCATATAAAGGTGCATATACACTTCCATGATCAATAACATTTAATTATTATGCTTTGAACAACAGACGAAACAATTTATGTGCAAACGAAACCCGCGTTCGTCTACTTTGAATTTCATTTGAAACGGGTTCGTTATAAAGGCGCGGCCGAAGATAGGGAGCGAGGAAGGTATGTAGTGAGCGTCAAAATATAAATGTCTCGATAGGGAACATTTGTTGTGAATGAGCCCTTATTTTTTTTTTTTTTTTTTTGTTTGCTATGACATCTGTGAAAAATATTTAGTATACATCAAGTCATTGACTAGACAACATCATATTTTTTCATCGTGTTAAAAATGTCGAATTTTGTACCCGAAAGTGATGATTTGCGGAAAGCATTAATTTTTTGTTTTCATTTGAAGAAAAGAGCTGCAGAGTCGCTTCGAATGCTTGTCGAGGCATATTATGATCATGCTCTATCAGAAGCAACAAGCAAAAGATGGTTTCAACGGTTCAGAAATAATGATTTTGATGTGAGAAATGAGGAACGTGGAAAACCACCAAAAAAGTTTGAAGACGCCGAATTGCAAACGATATTGGATGGAGATGACACTTTGAGTCAAAAGCAAATGGCAGCACTGTTAAATGTTGCACAACAAACAATTTCTGACCGTTTAAAAGCTATGGGAAAGATCCAAAAGTGTAGAAAATGGGTGCCACATGAGTTGAATAAAAGACAGATGGAAAACCGAAAAAACACTTGTGAAATTTTGCTTCAAAGACACGAAAGAAAATCGGTTTTGCATCGGATTGTTACTGGCGATGAAAAATGGATTTATTTTAAGAATCCTAGACGGGAAAAACCATGGGTTAATCTGGGACAACCATCAACATCGACTGCAAAACCAGATCGATTCGGCAAGAAGACAATGCTGTGTGTTTGGTGGGAATGGTGTGCTGCACCACGAGCTCCTAAAGTCTGGTTGAACCGTTAATACTCATCGACAACGACAACAAATGATCAATTTGAACCATGAATTGATCGAGACCAGAACGACCAGAATAGGCCAGAAGACAAGGCATGGTAATTTTGCTCCATGACAATGCACCTGCACACAAAACAAAACCGGTTCAGGATACAATCAAACCACTTAGCTGTTAGCAACTACCCCACCCGCCGTATTCACCAGATTTTTCTCCTTCCGACTACCATTTGTTTTCATCGATGGGACACGCATTGGCTGAGCAGCACTTTGATTCCTACGAGGAGGTCGGTGTAGAAAACAATGAATGAATGAATTGAATAAATTGAATGAATTGAATGAATTGAATGAATTGAATGAATTGAATGAATTGAATGAATTGAATGAATTGAATGAATAGAATGAATTGATTGAATTGAATGAATTGAATGAATTGAATGAATTGAATGAATTGAATGAATTGAATGAATTGAATGAATTGAATGAATTGAATGAATTGAATGAATTGAACGAATTGAATGAATTGATTGAATTGAATGAATGAATGAATGAATTGAATGAATTGAATAAATTGAATGAATTGAATGAATTGAATGAATTGAACGAATTGAATGAATTGAATGAATTGAATGAATTGAATGAATTGAATGAATTGAATGAATTGAATGATTTGAATGAATTGAATGAATTGAATGAAATGAATGAATTGAATGAATTGAATGAATTGTATGAATTGAATGAATTGAATGAATTGAATGAATTGAATGAATTGAATGAATTGAATGAATTGAATGAATTGAATGAATTGAATGAATTGAATGAATTGAATGAATTGATTGAATTGAATGAATTGAATGAATTGAATGAATTGAATGAATTGAATGAATTGAATGAATTGAATGAATTGAATGAATTGAATGAATTGAATGAATTGAATGAATTGAATGAATTGAATGAATTGAATGAATTGAATGAATTGAATGAATTGAATGAATTGAATGAATTGAATGAATTGAATAAAATGTTTTTACTTTCCCATTAATAATTAGTGTTTTATTTTTCAAAAAAAAACGCTCATTTTATACTGGTATACCTGGTTGAGAGAGAATTTTATATGGGAACAGTTTTTGACCTGGAGGAAACTTTCCTTATTCGTATATCAGATCTAAACTTTACTGCACGTCAGAAAGAGCGCTTTGAGGCGAAGAGATAAGTACGAGATTAGTTCAAAAACTAAGATGGGATTCGAATTCTCGGGCTACGTACATTCGATTGTCGATTTTTTTTCATTATGTTGGTAAACTTGTTTCGAGCATATGTGAGTGTATAGCCAGCGAAATTTTAAAAGTTACCTTATTTTTTAAATAGACGTATATTTCGTGACCCTTGTATTAAGCTCTTTCGACCATGGTATCATACATGAACCGTACAAAGGCCGTCTTTTATATTTCAGAATTAGAGAACAAAAACAAATATTAATCATCAAAAATAGCTTTATTATTTTTCAAAATATTCCCCATTGAGATCTATACACTTTTCGGTGCGTGCGCTTAGCGACCTCTTATGTCCAATCTGTGATCGTAGTATAATAATTTTTTTCAATTATGATGTGACCACCTACACACTTCTGCATGCATTTGAAGCAATTGTCGAAGCACCACTCTGATTGAGGTATCTCCAAAACATGCATTCTGAACGCAACAAACGCTTCTTCGGGTGTCGAAAAACGTTGACCTCTCATTTTATTTCTTACATACGGGAATAAAAAGAAGTCATTCGGTGCCAAGTCAGCCGTATAGTCCGGCGGATGACTCATCAAATCGATGTTTTGAGTGCTGTTTGTATTGTCGTAGTGAAGAGTGATCCGTCTTCTGCGATTGGTTCTAATGATTTCTTGGAAGACAACTGGCAAACAAATGGTTGTGTACCACTCAGAATTGAGTTTTCTGCGGTGTTCTTGTGGTACGGTTGCGACATGCCCAGTTTTTTCGAAAAAACAGGCGACCATTTGCTTGGAAGTGCTTCGTGCGCGCGCAGCTTTTGTTGGATTAGGCTCAATTTGAAATACCCATACAGTCGACTGCTGTTAACTTTCGGGCTCATACGCGTAAATCCACAATTCATCACCTGTCACGATGTCATAGACCTGTTTCGAAGCACCGCGATCGTATTTTTGGAGCATTTCTTTCGATCGACACGAGCCTTTTCTTCAGCGATTGACAAATTGTGTGGGATCCAACGCGAAAAAAAATTTTGACGGTCAAGTGTTAATGCAATATTAAATGTATGCTGGTCCCACTAATGCCTAAGGTTGTCCCAATCTCACGATAGGTCACATGACGATCTTGCAGTATCAGTTGGCGCACAGCATCTATGGTTTCCGGAACAACATCTGAATTTGGACGACTTTTACGAAATTCGTCTTGGAGTGAACTACGACCTCGGTTGAAATCGATAAGCACTGGTCCTTGATTGAGCTTCATCGCCAAAAATTGAATAAAGTTCATCGATGCACTCGTGTTGAGGTAATCCACGTCGAAAGTTGTAAAAAAAATCGCTCGAAAATTTTCATGATTTAATACCATTTTTTTAGGCGAGATGAATCTTTTAAGTTACTGTAAACAACACAAATAGCGCTCGCATGTAAAAATGTTCTGAGTACATATAACCTCAAAAATGTCAAACTTTACGATAGAGCTGGCAGCTGCCTGATGGTTACACTAGTGTTGCAGAATCCCGGAATATAAAAGGCAACCTTCGTATAGACTCACACCTGAAGCCATTGCTTGCATTGTAATAAACATTTCGCTGCCTTGATATGTCCTAATCGTTGAATTTTAGACTTTGCACAGAACTATATTTTAACGCCAGATGTCCCGTCTGGCGTCGCACACGCACTGTGCTACCTGAACAAACAGGAGAAGTTGAAAACCAAATACTGTCCCCTGTCTCCAAGTCCGACTCAAAATGGTCTCCTGTGGTCCCCCAAGATACTTGCCATACTCAACATTTCGATGGTAATGCATCTATTAAAATTCACTCACAAATTCACGATCACAAATGATCGACAATGTTCTTTAAGTTCCAGCAGAGTGTTTAAAGCAATTCACTGCATTCCAGCCAAAGCTCAAGATGATTCATTTCCGGCCGGATGAAATTAATGTCACTCTACCCGTTCTGTTTTAAATTCATAAGCGAGCTATATGATTGTAAAATTTCACCTACAATTTGCTTATGCTTTCAAAGTCCTAGAGCTTACGCTCTAGACAATGAGTCCTATTCAGAATACTTTAAATTCGTCTTAGCTCAATGGGACGACGTGTAAAAATGAACGCAAGGCCCGATACCAATTACGTTCCAATCTCATCATGCGCCATCCACACATCCATTTGAGCGAATTCCGATTGATTTTTAATTTTTAATTTCACCACACCACACACACGATATAACGCCATCAGTCTTTTACAGTCGATGTGGCCGTATCACCTTTTTCTCGCAGAACTACTGCGACAGTTGCTTCGTATTCGCCTAAGCGATTTTTGATTACTCTTCCGCCGGAAATTATCATACATCCTTCAGGTTGAATAATTTTCATGGATCTGTCGCTGTCGTCCCTCAACGGAGCTGATGTCGCCGCTCCGCCGTGTGATGGCGCATAAATTCTCTTCCGTTTGTCGCATCATAAATTCCCCATTCAAAACGACGACGGTGTAACATCAGCGATACGGCGCGCGTTCCCTCCTCCCGCCCCCTAGATGACAGAAGCACCTGAGGAGCACGAAAATGCGCGGCTCTCTATCTGCACAGACAAAACTTAAAGTATGAATTCCGTTTAATGCAACAGCCTTGCCGAGATTCTCGCCCCGAAATCGAGCCAATATCGGATTGCTAATGCCATTTGTTCCAATTTTCTGCTAATTATTTCCCTTACCGGCAACCCCGCCACCACATCGCTCGACAGCCAGACGTGAGACTGTTGCATGGGCAGACGGCAGACAGCAGAGAAAGATAACCATCAACAGCGCCGAGTTTGAATCACAAACTACATCGTTCTGGAGAACAATGGAAGCTCTATCGAAGGCTCAGCAGCATATCCATTCATCCTTCGAATATCCTATCGGTGGAATAAATTAAATGGAAGAGATCCAAGCACATAGCTCGAATGCCATTGGTTGTGTATCCGCTGTTGAAAAGGATTTTGCAGTGTTCATCGTCAAGTGTGACGTGCGAAGGGGGAGAGAGTGCAATGAGGGCCGCTTACCACGGTCGCGGCAGATTTGTCTGAATAAGGGGAAAGGCGGTGACTATAAAACACGTTTTAGCGCCCGGCAGTTATTTTTAAATTTTTTGTTGATCAATGGCAGTGTAGACAAACTGTAAGGCACCCCTTCCGGGATGAACTTATCAGCGGCCATAGGCGTGCACATCTGTTCCTTGGGCGACAACGTTCTTCCACTGCAAACACTTGGCACGTAGGGCAATTCATAATCGTGCTTCAATTCTAGTTGCATCAGCACTCGCTGACTGAACCGTGCAATTCTCAAAAGTCCTTTCATCCGAAAATTGTTCGCACCGCCTCCGCCCCGCGTGTCGTGTGTAAAACAAAATTCCAAAGGAAATCCATAAACTTGCAAACTTTCCAACAGAGTTCAGCACTTCAAACTCGCGACTTCGATGTAGCAATCTGTTCCTGGTGCCCGTGTTCGCGCATCGTGTCACTCCTGCTACTGCATCCAATACTCAGTCGCGCGTATCCTTTCAGCCGACAGATAAACCCGATGAGTTATGGCAAAACTTTCACACAGATTGTCTCGCTTCAGATGCACGGCTTTGTGCTGTCGTTGCGTTTTTTTTTTGTTTTTGTTTCTCTGCCCCAGGGCCTACTCTTAATCACCCGGAATAACAGTCTATTTCCGAGAGTGCATCTCCTTTCAGAAACAACAACAATGCGGGAAAACGAAGTAATTGTTTCGTTTAAGCCAATTAGCGAATGGAACTCCATGAGGGAGGGAAGCGAAGCACCCGCCAGTTCAAACAACGACGACAGTGGCATTCCCGGCGACAAGAGTCAAAGCGAAAACTCGAAAACTCGAAAACTTTCCAAATGGTCCTTGAGTCACGAGTGTGCTTCGCGTCCGGAGTGTGCAATCGACTCCAGAGAGGCGAAACTCTGGAGGACTCTTGAGACGAGTCCCCGTCCCTATTTAAAACGTGAATGCTGTCCTTAATTAACTGACATCATTTTGTTTCTTCTCCTTGCAGAGTGAGGAAAAAATGCGACGCAAGGACATGCACTAAGCCACACAAATGCAAAAACAATTAAATTTTGATTTCTCGAGTAAAAGCGAAAGAAGGGAACGAAGGCACGAAGGGGAAGTGCAAATAAAAAGTATTTGTTTATGAAACACTGACCATTTAAATTTTTGAATTATTCAGTGCGGGCATGACTTTGTGCAGGACGACGACACACGCTCTGGCTGCAGATGCAAGCAGACGAACATGAGAATCTACTCAGGTCCCTAATGGATGGAAGTGTATCACGTTCGTGACGCAGCGGAGGACCAGACAGATGTGCAGACGCGCTGGAGAGTGTTAAAGAGCTCGTTGTGCGGAGCAGATTAAGCTGTTGATGCGAGCGGTCTGGTATGCTAACACATTTGGCTTCGGTGAATGGGTTTCATCACTAATTTATTTGGGGACAAGGCTAACACGGATTTGGGGAGAGGAGAAGGAAAATTTGACCTGTACAGTTCACGCGTTAATGGTTTCGTTTTGTTTTCCTTTTTCAATAGAATGCGATAGGTGACAAACACAGGCGTTTTTTACACCTGAAGGCGAGGAAGTTAATGCAAAACTTGCTTTTCATGAGTTGTAGGAACGATGCTTATAACGAATTGAAAAGCTTTCAGCTTGCCGCATATTTTTTAACACGGTTTTAGCAAAAGTTTGGCTGTAACGACGAGAATAGAAGTTGAGCGTCTGGCAAACTCATCACCAACACCAACTATTTCCTTGAATTCTGCCATGTGACGCCGCTTGAAATCTTTGGAATAGTTGATATTTTTCTTTTAAACCTTGACCGTCAGCCAAAGCGGTGACTGTTTGATTCCCATATATAGTGCCTGAAAACCACACATAGTGTAGATAGATTGATAGAACGACTACTGAACTGAAAGGTGAATGGATAGAGGAATGGAAAGGTGCATGGAAAGGTTGTTGGGTCGGCGAGTGGAAAAGGGAGTGGAAAAGCTATTAGGAAGGCGATTGGAAAGGCGAGTGGAAAGGGGAATGGAAAGGCGAATGGAAAGGAGAATGGAAAGGCGAATGAAAAGGCGAGTGGAAAGGGGAATGAAGAGGCGAATGGAAAGGAGAATGGAAAGGCTATTGGGAAGACGAGTGAAATGGAAAAGGTATTGGAAATCCGAATGGAAAGTCGAGTGGAAAGGCGAGTGGCAAGAGGAATGGAAAGGCAAATGGGAAGGAGAATGGAAAGGCTATTGGGAAGACGAGTGAAATGGAGAGGCTATTGGAAATCCGAATGGAAAGGCGAATGGAAAGGCGAGTGGCAAGGGGAATGGAAAGGCGAATGGGAAGGAGAATGGAAAGGCTATTGAGAAGACGAGTGAAATCCGAATGGAAAGGCGAATTGAAAGGCGAATAGAAAGGTGAAGGAAAAGGCGAGTGGAACTGCAACGCTACATTCCAAAGGGGAACCAGAGCCTAGCTTGCTCATCAACTACTCATGTTGTGCGCGCTACTGATCTCTCACGAGGAGAAGGGACCTACAGTTCTTTGCCGGCTCCGAACGGCGAAATTTGAGAAGCTTTCTTAGACAGTTATTACTCTTTGAGTGTTGTCAGCAGCTCAAACGAGGTGGTGCCGTGTTAAGCTGGGAATCGAACCTACACAACAGGAACGCAAATGGGAAGGCGAATTTAAAGCCAATGGAAAGGAGAATGGAAAGCGAGTGGAAAGCCGATTGGAAATGTTTTTGGGAAGGCGAGTGGAAAGGTGATGGAAACGGTTTATGGATAGGCAAATAGAAAGGAAATTGGGAATGCGAATAATAAAACTATGAAGTATTGGCACGCCTCCATGCTGCCTTCGATCTTTTATCTCAAGGCCAATCCTGTAAAAATATATAGTGGGTCTTTATGCGACAGCGTCCCTGCAGCAGTCAGATTTGATCCGATGCTCGTTAAAGATTTCTCAAGACATTCTTTCTCAAAGATGAGTCCGTTGGAGTAGAAATATATGTTTTTTTGGAGGAAGTCAAACTTTTGCAAGATGCCTATGTGGCTGAATCCTTCCTCGGATCATATTCCAAAAGATCTGAGACTGATTGTCGTACAAACGGCAATAACTTTTCTAGTCTTAATCTAGAAAGGTCCAGTTTGGAGAAATTCCTTCGATGTTTAATTAGCCAGGCTTACAGTTATCACAGAGGAAAATGTGACAAATCCTCTAACTTTCTTTGGCAAATCGTTGATTGTAGATGCGCTTTATTGCAGATTCTGTATGCATATCAAACGATATCGTGATCCGTAAAACGTTGATAAAGAAGAAAAGTGTCTGCTAAGTTCTGCACTCATGAAAAGATCTGAAGTCGTTTGGCCAGAGCACTTTCAGACACTGATATTCAATTTGAAGAAGTTTCTATGTCGCTCCGTGGCTCTAGGCGAAATTTTCATCTCCTGGTGCACATCCGCGACCAAGGAGCAAACAAAGCAGTTCCCTAGTGAAATATTGGCTTCAATTACAGTTTGCTTTTTTCTTAATACTCAAGACCCTTAACTTAACCAGTCTTATGAAGTAAGATCCTTGGCGATAAAATCACTTCAGTGCTCACTTTTAGAAGCATCCAGGTTTCCTTGCTGTAAGGCAGGAAATGAACGATGAAGCTGTTTTACAAAGTAAGCTTAGTTTTTCGAGAGATGGCTCTATTATTCAATTGCCTCTTGAACTCAAAAAGAGGCAGCAATTGGCAAGAGTGGTCGCCGTTACGTAGTGGGTAGAGTACGAACCTCATACGCTGAAGGGTCTAGGTTCAACTCCCAACTCAACACCAATTTTTCGAATTTTTCACGGCACCACCTCATTCGAGCTGCTGACAACACTCAAAGAGTAATAACTGTCTACGAAAGCTTCTCAAACTTCGCCGTTTGGAGTCGGCTCAAAGCTGTAGATCCCTTCTACTCGTGAAGGAACAGTTGCGCGCACAACACGAGTAGTTAAAGCGTAGGCTAGGCCCTGGTCCCTCTTTGGACTATAACGCCAACAATTATTATTAGTAAGGGCAGGACAAACTGAACGCATTTATTTCTGAACGCATTTACCAGGTATACCGGTATGAAATGAAAATAAAAAACTAATTATTAATGGGAAATTAAACACATTTTATTTATTGGCCATTGTTCTCTACAGACTTTGACCACCTTTCTGGCTATTTGTGAATACCACGCCAATAAAATTGATCGTCTTTTAAAGCAAACCAATCAGACACCCAATTTTCGATCTCCTCGTAGGAATCAAAGCGCTGCTCAGCCAATGCGTGTCCCATCGATGAAAACAAATGGTAGTCGGAAGGAGCCAAGTCTGGTGAATACGGCTGGTGACGTAGCTGCTCCCAGCCAACTGTTTTCATTGTATCCTGAACCGGTTTTGCTTTGTGTGCAGGTGCATTGTCATGGGGCAAAATGACCTTGCCGTGTCTTCTGGCCCATTCTGGTCGTTTCTCGATCAATGCATGGTTCAAATTGATCATTTTTTTGTCGGTAGCGATCATTATTAAAGGTTTCACCAGTCTTAAGGAGCTCGTGGTACAGCACACCTTTCTGGTCCTACCAAACACACAACATTGTCCTCTTGGCGAATCGATCTGGTTTTGCTGGATAGGATTCTTAAGATAAATCCATTTTTCATCGCCAGTAACAATCCGATGCAGAACCGATTTTCTTTCGTGTCATTGAAGCAAAATTCCACAAGTGGTTTTTCGGTTTTCCATCTGTCTTTCATTCAACTCATGTGGCACCCATTTTCCACACTTTTGGATCTTTCCCATAACTTTTAAATCGTCAGAAATTGTTTGTTGTGCAACATTTAACATTGCTGTCATTTGCTTTTGACTCAAAGTGTCATCTCCATCCAATATTGTTTGCGATTCGGTGTCTTCAAACTTTTTTGGTGGTCGTCCACGTTCTTCATTTCTTACGTCAAAATGATTACTTCTGAACCGTTGAAAGCATCTTTTGCATGTACCTTCTGATAGAGCATGATCACCATACACCTCGACAAGCAATCGATACGACTCTGCAGCACTTTTCTTCAAATGAAAACAAAAAATTCGCAAATCATAACTTTCTACTACAAAATTCGACATTTTTAACACGATGAAAAAATATGATGTTGTCTGTTCAATGACTTGATGTGTACTAAATATTTTTCACAGATGTCATCGCAAACGAACAAAAAAATTAATTGCTCGTTCACAAAAAAAGTTCCCTATCGAGACATTTGTATTGCTTGAAGTTGCTTTAGAAGCTAGTTCTTAGTTCCCCTGGGGAGTTTTGTGTTGTCCAATTAACCCATTGACGAAAATTCAAGTCGCGTGGTATACTTATACAAGTTAAATTATCCACACTTTAAGGCTAATCTCCACGTACTTAAAGCTGTTTAATACCCAGGATATGGCTCCCGCGTGTACCCTTGGCCATAGCAGCTCCAGTCTCTCCGCTTAGCGCTGGATTTGAAGTTGGAGGTCAAACGTTGCTGATCAAATATGGCATCAATCTTAAATCATAAATGTCACTCGTGTAAATGACGGATTTAGCTTTTGCCTGTCTTCACGTGCGAAAGCCAACCGAATCAAAAGTGTGGCCCGAAAGACCACTTCTTTTACTGAAAAACCATAAACTTAGAGTAAGAAAATGTATGCCGAGTCTCTCGACAAAAAGAAGTGTACTCAAAGGCTTGGGTAAGTTTAATCTTGTATTGGGTGCGATAAACGCGAAATGGTAGAGTTTCTGAGCGAAGCCAGTCACTTCTGCTCGCTCGTTGTAGACTGCCTTCCCGGCTAGTATCATAATAAAAGAGCTTAAAGACTGACAAAGTAGCCGCCGTGGCGTAGTGGGTAGAGTTCGACACTCACACGCCGAAGATCCAGGTTAGAGTCGCGGCTAAATACCTCGAAGTTTTCACGGTAACACTCAAAGAATAATACTGTCAAACTTCGTCCTTCGGAGTGGGCAAAAAACTGTAGGTCGCTTTTACTCGTGAGAGACCAGTAGCGCGCGCAACACGAATAGTTGATGAGCAAGCAAGGCCCTGGCAACCTGGCCTTCCCCTACGCCACGGCGACCATTTTCTGTTGGGCTACGTTGTCCTTGGTTTATGACAGGCCGTGGCCTCCGTAGTGTAGTTGGTAGAGTGCAACGCTTACACGCCGAAGGGTCTGGGTTCGATTCCTGGCTGAACACCTCAATTTTTTCACGGTACCACCTCTTTCGCGCTGCTGGCAACACTCGAAGAGTAATAACTGTCTGAGAAAAGCTTCTCAAACTTCGCTCTTCGGAGTGGACAAAAAACTGTAGGTCCCTTTTACTCATGAGAGAACAGTAGCGCGCGCAACACGAGTAGTTGATGAGCAAGCTAGGCCCGGTCCCCCTGTGGACTGTAGCGCCACACAATTATTATCAAAGGCCGACAAAAAAATTCTTAATAGGTCACGAAACGACAAATGTCTCAAACTGGGCATGGTTACGATGAAGTCCATCAGCTGGTGCATTCCAGATGGTCTGGAAAGCTACCATTCCTCTTTTTGACCAATGCTGCGTTCAAATAACTGCCGTATTCACAGTAAATATAATGTCAGCCAGCAAACGTGAGCAACACAAGGGACATTCAATTCAACTTTAAAGCTTGGCCCCAAAATTTCCCTTCCTTTAAATTTTAAAACTCGACGAGGTAATGTGGCCCAAGCTTCTTGTCAGGGATTGCATGTGTTGTTGTTTCTGCTATGTTGAGCGGGGCTCTCCCTGTGTAGCGGATGACCAACTGAAAGATGTTGAATTCCGTCAATTTCTCTTCTGTGTCTTCTTTCTTTTTCCTTCAGAACGAATGACTTCAACAGCTGGATTCAGAAATTGGACGGATTTATGGAAAACAAGGAAGGATTTCAACACCAAGAACTTCAACAGCTAGATTCAGAAACTGACATCGGTGGACGGATTTTTGGAAGACAAGGAAGGGCTTCAATACCAAGGACTTCAGCAGCTACAATCAGAAACTGACATCGGTGGACGGATTTATGGAAAACACTCAATCATCCTCTACTGATTTCAACGGTCGAATTCTCATTACAAATGGCTTCCAATGAAAACAGATTTTCACATCTTCCGCTCCAGGACTCGCCAGCTGAAAACATGTTTACAGCCCAAAACAGTTACCAATCATCTTAATGTCCCAGTGCTTCTCCATATTGTTAAAAGTTTTATTGAATTTCCCCGGCCAACAAAGGAAGACATTCTCTATAACGTCCTTTCAAAAGAGTCTTTGTTGCGGGGAAGTTCAACCCAGACCAACAACATCAGCAGCCCGCTAGCCAGCCGGAGAATGTAAGTAAACTTTTGGATGACTCTCAAAACTGTGTTCGCCTAATAGAAAAATAATACCTCCGCCATATCTCACTCTATGTGCATTGTTGTACCAGAAAGAGGGTGGAGGGTGACTTCTTAAATCCGTCGGTCAGTGGAGAAAGAGAGAGAGTTTAGAAACCGATGCCGAATCTACAGAAGACCTGACAAATCGCCCCTTTATCGCAGGACATATGTTGCGATGATCTCCACCGCCCCACTGTTCGTTTGCAAATTTATAGCAGCAATCAAAAGAAAACGAACGTCGAACAGTCGCTGCCAATTCGCAGGACGACGACGAAGCTGCCAGCCGCACTTACTCCCATCCGGAGTGCGAGTCCAAGTCCGACTGCAGACAGCTCCATACACACACACACACATACCGGCAGTGGCATGCGATGCGAATGCAAATTCTCTTTCAGAAGAGGCGGAAAAATGGCTTCACTCCTAAGCCGGCAGCCGTTGGATGTGTGTTCGGCTGCACAACGAAACTGAAACCAAAAAAAGAGCCTCGCTCCAGAGCTCCAGCCAAAAGTGTATTTTAATAAAAAACTTCAATCACTGCCAATAAAGATTCTCCCACCCCAGCCCATCCCCTGCCTTGGGGTGGCCCCAGCCTGGTCCGCAAACGGTAAGGACTGAGGACGACAGGAGGCCAGGTTTGTGTAGGCAGATAGATCGGAAAACGATTTGATTTGATTCATTCAGAAGCGTTGAACCGAAAATCAATTGCCTTCGATCTCTGACGACTGAGTGAGTCCTCTTCGTTCGCGTCAAGTCGGGTTGGTTCGCTTAGACAAGGTGGGGTCGGGCACGGAATTGGTTATGGTTTCATTTGCGCTCTTCGTCGGAACTCGCGGAGCTGCAGAGTGGGATGTTAGTCAGTCAGTCAGTGCGTTGATTGTTGGCCTTTGTAGTCGGCCACGTTCTTTTCATTTGTGCGGCTCTCAGAGGATGTGTCTGGCCGGGAATTGTTTGTTGTGAAAAGGATTAAGAGCAAGTACCAGCGAGCATCGGTAGCAGCAGTAGGAGATGCTGGCAATGGCAGTGGCAGTGGCAGTGGCAGTCACTCACTGAATGTCTCTCTGTGTAATGGATGAATGGATGGGCAAAAAACTGCTATTTTATTCCTCTTCATTTCGTTTGTGACCATTGTGCGCTAATTGTTTTCTGTTCAGATGCCGTTCGATATTGTTTCGGTGTGTGTTTGGGATTTGCTTTCGTGTGCACGTGGCAGAATGAAAGGGAATAAATATGATTAAAATGTATTTGTCCCCGCCGAGGGGAGGTTGGAGGTTGAATTTACTGCTTCGTCAGTCTCACAGTTTGGTGAATTGGTCAGAATTCGTTTCCCAGTCGGAGACTCTCTTTACTGCCCCATTTGATTCATGTGTCACATATGGACCCTTTTTCAGACCGGATTCCGACCCTTTCTCATTAATTCCACACCCCCCAACCCCACATACTGTGTGTGAGCCGAAATGAAACCACACGGAGCGTTGTAAGTTTCGTGCACTTAATCCATTTCGTCGGCCACCAAAAACACATGCTCCGCCACTTACCATCAGAATGCAAAGGTCCACAGCAACGTCCTCCCAAGAGCTACTTAGGCAAATGAAAGCGAATTGCGGAAATTCAAATGAAAGCCAGCACAACTCCTTTCACTTCTGGGCGCCGCTGGTTCAGCTGCTAGTCCTGTCGCGCTCAGGTAAACACTCGAGAACCACTAAATCTACTTCTGTTTTATTAACCCACCATTGTGAAGAACTAAGCCGCAGCCGAGCGGGGGACAGCAGGTGCCGGGCCGCAAGTGTGGGTGCCGCAATGTAGCTGTGCTCAGCTCAGTTCGCAATAAAACGACAAAACTTGATTAAAGTTTTCGCTGACTCCACCTTCACCTTCGCCGCATCCGACAACGCTGACGACAACTGCAACCAGCAACCAGCAGCGACAGCGATGACGTCGACAATGATGGTGTTTATAAATTAAAGGCCCCCAGCTCCGGGTGGAGGGTGAAATTAGCAGAGTATCTTCTGTCGCACAGCCGATTGTCCTCCACGGAGCGGGCATGTGGATGCGTGCCTTTATGCATTCATAATTTGTAATTCCGCAGATGACTCCCGCTCGCCGGTTATTATGCAAGTTCTGAATGTGGTGCGGCTTAGTGAGTGGATGGGCGAGCCGGAGTGCGGATCGCAGTCGGATCTTATTATCTAGAAAGTTTTGTGATGTCACTTTTGTTTGCTCACGGTTTCGGTTGTCTTGTTGTTTGCGAACGAGAGAGGCAGCTCAGTGGTGGTGTGGATTGGAAACACGTGAGAAATAAATAGAATTAGTTATGCAGGACATGGTATAGCAGTTTGATGTTTTTGCAAATTAGGGTTATGGGAGTGAACTTCAACGTTATGTGCCACAACTTCCCCGATTCCGATTAAACGGAGGTCTGTTTTCTTTAGAGGTATGGAAGTTACTGTTAGCAACACTCTCCTATTAAGCAACCATTCTGTCAGTTGTTGAATGTTTTATTTTTAATTTGATTTTGCATTTAAAAGCAGAAAACAAACAGATCTAGTAAATGATAAATTCCAGTATTCTCGATGTCCGAACCTTTCCGAGGTGCAAACATCGACTCGGATCATCTCTTTGTTGTAGCCAAGGTAAAAATCCGGATATCGAGAGAGCAACGGAGCCGAGACAGGCCAAAACAGTTTGCCGTCGAAAAGCTACAATCGAAGCCGATCGCTGGGAACATTTGCCGACCGAGTCTCCCTGAAACTCGCTCAGAGTTCGACACTGCCTGCACGAAGCATAGCAGAAGACTGGAAACGTTGTCAAGAAGCCATCAAAGAAGTTGCCACTGATGTGCTGGGTTTCACGTCACCACCCAGAAGGAATCCATGGTTTGACGACGAGTGCAGGCAAGAACATGCAGCCAATCAAAACACCTATAAGGCAACACTGCATCGAACCACAAGGGCTGTTTGTAATCTCTACAAACAGAGAGGAATGGAAGAGTACCGGCTTCTCAGAAGAAAAAAGAAAGAGCATGAGAAGCGCGCGGTCGAGGAAAGCGAAAGCTGTTATGGCAGGAATGAAGTTCGAAAATTGTACCGAAATGTAAAACAGCTATCCGGAGGATACAAAGTTCCGACCGAAGCCGGAATCAAAATTGATAACTTGGCAGAGTCGCAGTCTCTACTGAGAATCTGTAAGGATCATTCCTGCAGACTCCTTAACGAGCATGACGGCCCAAATCCAGCTGTTAGGCAAAATGTTCTACTCGATTTGGATGATGATAGACAAGCATTCCGTCCCCCCGACTTAGACGAGGTGAAGATAGCAATTTGCAAGGTGAAGTCGAACAAAGCTGCTGGAGCGGACGGACTGTCCGCAGAACTATTTAAAGCAGCTGAAGATGACCTGGTTGGGCGCATGCACCAGCTCATCTGTAAGATATGGTAGGAGGAAAGCCTGCCCGATGAGTGGAATCTCAGCGTCGTTTGCCCGGTTCAGAAGAAAGGAGACCCCAACTACCGCCGGATTAGTCTCCACGGCATCGCATACAAGATCCCCTCTGCCGGATTGTGTGAGCATCTGAAACCGTTTGTCCATGACCTAATAGGTCCCTATCAGTGTGGTTTCAGGCCAGGGAAGTCCACTATAGACCAAATCATCATATTACGGCAGATCCTAGAAAAGACCCAAGAAATGCAAATTGACACTCACCATCTATTCATCGATTTCAAGGCCGCATATGACAGTGTGCAAAGAGACGAGCTATACAATGCCATGTCTAGTTTTGGCATTCCTAGCAAACTCGTCAGATTGTGTAGGATGACGATGGAGAGCTCACGCTGCTCCGTCAAGGTCGGTAACAAACTCACCGAGACCTTCAATGTCAAAATAGATTTTAAACAAGGCGACGCACTTCTTTAACATCATCCTTGAGAAGATCGTGCGTAAATCACAAGTCAACACCAGAGGCACGATCTTCCAGAAGTCAGTTCAATTGCTAGCTTACGCTGATGACATTGACGTGATTGGACGAACACAGCGAGCCGCCAATGAGGCGTTTGCTGGCATTGAAGCCGATGCGGCTAAAATGGGTCTCACGGTAAATGAGGTCAAAGCAAAGTACATTCTATCATCAAGGAGTGGCACACACCACCGACATCTCGGACAGAGCGTCACACTAGCGGCAGAAACTTCGAGGTAGTCAAACACTTCCTATACCTCGGCTCCGCGGTAAGCAGGGACAACAATATCAGTACCGAAATCAAACGCAGAATCACTCTTGCCAGTCGCTGTTTCTTTGGGCTCAAAAGACAATTGTAATGAAGCCCACTCACGAAGGACTAAGCTCGCTTTATATAACAGCTTGATCATCCCCGTCCTACTTTATGACGCGGAATCTTGAACGTTATCAAAGGCAAATTATGAGGAAGCCCTTAGTCTTTTCGAGAGAAAAGTTTTGCGTGCGATTTTTGGTCCTGTTTGCGTTGATGGCATCTGGAGGAGAAGATTGAACGACGAACTCTATGAGCTGTACAGCGAAATGCGCCTGATCAAGCGCCTGATCAAGCGTCTACGGACACAAAGCTTGAAATGACTAAGTCATGTAGAGCGTATGGACGCCACTGCTCCGACTCGCAAAGTCTTTGGATCCGAACCATTGAGTCAACGCAACAGTGGACGGCCTAGGCTACGGTGGCGCACATAAGTGGAGAAGGACCTCAACCAACTTGGAGTGCGCAACTGGAGACAGCTGCCGAAAGATTGTGCTGGTTGGAGAGGCATGTTGGTTGAGGCCCAGGTCCACCCCGGACTGTAGCGCCAAAACAAGAAGAAGAAGGTATAATTTTGGTGAACAAGCACAAACCAAAGTTGCCGTTGATCCCAAATTTCCTAAGCGAATTTTGAATTTTGCTTAGCGATGAAGAGGTGGTGGATTGGATGCGCCAGTAAATATAATGATAATAATTGTTGGCGCTACAGTCCAAAGGGGGACCAGGGCCTAGCTTGCTCATCAACTACTCGTGTTGTGCGCGCTACTGTTCTCTCAAGAGTAGAATTCACCTACAGTTTTTTGTCGACTCCGAACGGCGAAATTTGAGAAGCTTTCTTAGACAGTTATTACTCTTCGAGTGTTGTCAGCAGCTCGAAAGAGGTGGTGCCTTGAAATATTTGAAAAATTGAAAAAAATTGATATTTGAAGTGATGAAAATCTAGGACACCGTAAGATATACAAAAACCGACTCGTAAGACGATTTTTTGTTAAAATAGCGATAAAATATTGATAGAGACGCAGCATTACATCGATGTTCAAGTGAGTCGATTGACTTCGCAGCATTATTATCACCAATAGGCTTTATCGCTCGCTGTTAGATTCTATTTAATAGGTGTAAAGAGGTCTTAAGAGCACCGGCCTAGATAGAAGCGTTGTACTCAATTTTTGGGCGGACGCCTTACGACTTACATATTGTTGCCAGGTCAGAAGGGGTGAAGTATTTCTTGCATCGCTTTAAGAAACCTTGACATTTGGCCGCATTCTTGGCCACCTCGAATATGTGATCGTTCCAACTTAGTGCTGAGTTGATACACGTACCGAGGATGGAAAGTCGTTCAGTTTCAACAATTCAGGAGCCATTCATAGAAAATGGCAGTTTATTTTGAGACCGCCTGAGAGACAGTAGACAGCACTGAGTTTTGGAAGCTGTAAATCCAACTCTTTTCTTTTTAATAATAATAATTGTTGGCGCTACAGTTCAAAGGGGTACCAGGGCCTAGCTTGCTCATCAACTACTCGTGCTGTGCGCGCTACTGTTTTCTCACGAGTAGAAGGGACCTACAGTTTTTTGCCGACTCCGAACGGCGAGATTTGAAAAGCTTTCTTAGACAGTTATTCATCTTTGAGTGTTGTCAGCAGCTCGAAAGAGGTGGTGCCGTGAAAAATTTGAAAATTGGTGTTGAGCTGGGAATCGAACCTAGACCCTTCGGCGTGTGAGCGTCGCACTCTACCCACTACGCCACGGCGGCCACATTTCATATTGTTATCGTCGCAAATTGCGTGGAGTGTGGGTATTCAAATGTTCTAGCGTGTTCACGCAGCTCGAATTAGGAATGCAAAATTCCAGCCACTTCACGAGGCAATTTTGATTCCCACACTCATTAATTAAATGTATAATTGGTCACTTGAGCACCATTGAGTCGTGCTAAGGAGTATACATAATAAATTAATAGGTGTGTTCCAGTACTTTCTGTACTAAATTCTGAAGTCTGTCATTTGCCTAGGAGTGGGGCTAAATCTCTCTACGCCACGGCGACCACTCTATTCTTTTTACCCCAATCTATTATGCTGTCAAGATCAGAGCCGGAAGAGTCAGAACCATTAAGGCAATATTGTGGCCGTTTGTAATAAAATGTGTGGCAGAGTTGTTGAAAATCGGGTTCAAGGAATCGATTGTTGCAAATTCACCCGCGGTGGCTGTATTAACTAAGTAGGCTTACATTTAGAAGTGTTTTAACAATACTTTAAGCTGATATTAAAGTTTCTGTAAGTATTTAAAATAATTTGCATTTAACTTAAAAAAGAATTGGCAAGTCTTGGAAAACCCTTTGAGAATCGGGTACTCGAAGACTTAACCCAGAATTTGCTGTTTTCGTAAGACCCAGAGACTATAGGTCGACCTCAAATCTCATAGAGGTCCAAAGCAGAACCTACTGCAATCTAAAAACCCGATTCGAAGAGGCGCCCGATGGATTCTGTCATGTACAATAATTTAATAATTTTTTTTTTATTTTTAAGAAAAAGCAATAAGTGTCTCTTGTTGAATTGCGCTTTCGAAATCTCATCATGTAATTTATTTAACGCCGCTTGTACTGAAAACAAGCCTTTTGAATGTCAGATGACGGATTGTGTCGACTTGTGTTGCATTTGTAAACAACAATTTAAGGAACTTCTGCAAGACTCCGCTGCAAGACTCAGCTTACTTGCCATAGTCCTTTGTGTGCTTGTTTCAGGTTACGAATATATACTTGCCTTCTTGTCTCGTCTAAATAAGCTGCACACTCTCGAACGCGCTCAAAACTTTACCCGAAGCAAGCCCCTCCTGCTTGCTGTCAATGGTTGTGCAGTTACCTTGGCCTTGACAACACGCAAGGTTGCACTTCCAAATTCGTTCCTCGAACTACCATTTTCCGGCTAAATCGTAAATTTCATTTCATTTGAAGGATAATCGCAGAAAAGGCAACCTATCTGCAAAAAGCAAATTCCAATAAATGAAAGCCTGTCAACATTTATTCACTCAACACGCGTCAACACAATATGTGAGTACACAAGTCTTTGACATCACTCCAGGACTCAGCAAGATCCGCCAACCCTTCACCAACAAGCGCAACCATCACTCTCCAGAATGTGTACCTGGAATTTCCATTTTAAAGAAATGAGCGTTCCACTCCCGCTTTGAAGCACTCACCAGAGCACAAAGTTTACCTTTGATTAAAATTCCATGTGCAGCATCTTAGGAGGTCATGGATTTATTGTCCTCCGAGTATGCTTTCATCCCTTAGATTAAATAAAAGTGCCCCCCGGCATTCCGAACAAACTTCCACCGTGAACCAAATCCTGCTGCTCTGCTGCCCCCCACGTCAATCTGCGTGACATCGATAAGTTTTCTTATTTACCTCGTCCTCGCCCCATCCCCGGCACACTATTAAAATAGTTCGGTAATAAGTTTCTCCTGCCCGCATAATTCCCGGGATATAGTTGTCACAGAGAAAGTGACTCAAAGTCCCCTCCCACCGCCCACGGGACCAATAAATTCTACGTGACGCGAAGCGCACACGGCACGGATGCACTCGTGCGCACTGCACTGGCATTTAATTTGAATTCAAATCCAACCCGGCCACAGATTAACAATTCTTAGCAAACAGTCGGCGTTGCATGCGTCGTCACCGGGTTGTGCGGCAAATTGCTTAATCAAAGGACTCACTCCCGGCTTGGAGTGGATTGTCCACTTCGAAGTTTTTTCTGTTGTAAGTCGTGTGCATGCAAAACCACAAAGGAGGACAAAAAGTCGAGTAATTACTTTATATTCATTCCCAGAGATGTGCAAGCGCCGATGCTGCCACTGCAACCGGCACATGAGGACGGCCCTGTGACCTGCTGTCACTCCTGGCTCGCCTGCTCCTGAATGCTGTCCACAATCAGATGTGAGATGAAGAGAATTTTCAATTCTTTACGTGATCTCCAAGGACATTGCCAGCGTGATTGCAAAATTGTTGCAACTGCTTCACAGAGTCCGAGTCCTCCCGTCAGACGGCGGCCCATATGACAGTTGTGTACACTTGTGGTCGGCTGTCATGTTGGAGGTTATGATTGTTACTGTCAGCAAATGGGGAATGCTTTTATGCTTCCACCGCACTGTCTAATGGTCACTTACTCTCGACAAAAAAAAAGAAAACACACACGGACACTAAAGTTCAAAGGACTGCACCGGGAGATATGATTTTCCTCCTATTCAAATGTTTAATTAAAATTTTCAATTTGTTTTCAAATTTTTTTCTGTTTCCAAATCAAGATGCGCTGCATATGAGTGCCCTTTTTGTGCAACAGACTTGTAGTCAATTGTGTTCAGCTGGAGTTAATAGGATTTGAATTTGTTTTTCCATCAGTCGGAATTGCATTTGGATGAGTGCTTTGAAGAAGGAAAAAATTTATGTTTTAGTTTAGAGTGCAAAAGTGGCCTTGTTTGGTGTGATTGGATAGCAAATTCGCACTTTACGCTGCGCTTCAAAATGTGGAACAGTTTTCTCCACCCCCACAGCTCGTGGCCGCCGTGGTGTAGTAGGTAGAGTTCGCGGCACCACCTCTTTCGAGCTGCTGGCAACACTCAAAGAGTGTCTAAGAAAAACCTTTTCAACTTCGCCGTTCGAAGTCAACAAAAATCTGTAGGTCCCTTCTACTCGTGAGAGAACAGTAGCGCGCACAACATGAGTAGTTGATGAGCAAGCTAGGCCCTGGTCCCCCCCGTGGACTGTTGCGCCGTACAATTATTATTATTCTTGTAACACCTCCCTGCAGACAGCTTTCACTGGGTTCGAGGGAGAGTCCACATGAAAGGGGACAGAGCAAGGCTTAACAGAATATTTGTAGAAATTGAACTCTTTTCACCAATTGCTTGAAGCTTACTCGGGGCTTGATGTTGGGTTGGATTAGGTTAAAGCGGCTAGTTGTCAATGCGTAGCACGGATAATTCCCATTCCGCTATGAAAGTGACGCATGCTTATGTCGACGAGACCACGTAGATCGCCAAGGAGTTCTGTCCAAACATTCCTCGAATACACTTTGCGTTTGGCGCGCATGTGAATCCAGAAAAGACTTCAATTCCTCATCTGTTTTTAACTGACGGTTTTTAACCTGAAGACGGTCTTTGTCTCCGACGCTCACCATTTTGGAAGCGTAGAAGCATTCTCTGCATGATTCAATGGGCTTCAGCTGAACTTTTCCTTTTTACTAAGTGGTTCTTGTAATTACAACACATGCAGAAATCACTGTGGTGGATGTTGTGATCGAATTCATCCTTTAATAGCACATAAGTAGGTCGTAACGTTCTGCCCCGTTCGGAGTCGGCAAAAAATCATAGGTCCATTCTACTCGTGAGAGAACAGGTGCGCGCACAACACGAGTAGTTGATAAGCAAGCTAGTCCCAGGCCCCCTGTGACTGTCGCGCCAACAATTATTATTAATAAGGGCAGGACAAACTGAACGCATTTATTTCTGAACGCATTTACCAGGTATACCGGTATGAAATGAAAATAAAAAACTAATTATTAATGGGAAAGTAAAAACATTTTATTCAAAGTATTGGCCATTGTTTTCTACACATTTTGACATTTGACACATTTCGACATCTGAGACATTTTGGCATTTGAGACATTTTGAAATTTGACATATTTTGACATTTAACCTTTCTGGCAATTTGTGAATACCACGCCAATAAAATTGTTCGTCTTTAAAAGCAAACCAATCAGACACCCAATTTTCGACCTCCTCGTAGGAATCACAGTGCTGCTCAGCCAATGCGTGCCCCATCGATGAAAACAAATGGTAGTCGGAAGGAGCCAAGCCTGGTGAATACGGCGAGTGGGGTAGCTGCTCCCAGCCAAGTGTTTTGATTGTATCCTGAACGGGTTTTGCTTTGTGTGCAGGTGCATTGTCATGGACCAAAATTACCTTGCCGTGTCTTCTGGCCCATTCTGGTCGTTTCTCGATCAATTCATGGTTCAAGTTGATCATTTGTTGTCGGTAGCGATCAGTATTAACAGTTTCACCAGGTTTTAGGAGCTCGTGGTACAGCACACCTTTCTGGTCCCACCAAACACACAGCATTGTCTTCTTGCCGAATCGATCTGGTTTGGCAGTCGATGTTTATGGTTGTCCCAGATTAATCCATGATTTAGGATTCTTAAAATAAATCCATTTTGCATCGCCAGTAACAATCCGATGCAAAACCGATTTCCTTTCGTGTCTTTGAAGCAAAATTTCACAAGTGTTTTTTTGGTTTTCCATCTGTCTTTCATTCAATTCATATGGCATCCATTTTCCACACTTTTGGGTCTTTCCCATAGCTTTTAAGCGGTCAGGAATTATTTGTTGTGCAACATTTGAGATTGCTGCCATTTGCTTTTGACTGAAATCATCTCATCTCCATCCAATATCGTTTGCGATTCGGCGTCTTCAAACTTTTTTGGTGGTCTTCCACGTTCTTCATTTCTCACATCAAAATCGTTACTTCTGAATCGTTGAAACCATTTTTAGCATGTTGCTTCTGATAGAGCATGTTCACCATATGCCTCGACAAGCATTCGATGCGACTCTGCAGCACTTTTCTCCAAACGAAAACAAAAAATTAATGCTTTCTGCAAATCATCACTTTCTGCTACAAAATTCGACTTTTTTAACACGGTGAAAAAATATGATGTTGTCTTTTCAATGACTTGATGTATACTTAATAGTTTTCACAGATGTCATAGCAAACAAATAAAAATAAAATGAGGGCTCGTTCACAACAAATGTTCCCTATCGAGAGATTTGTATCTTGACGCTCACTTCATACCGGTATACCTGGTACTTTCGCACGAACTCTTTGTCTTCACCACTAAATGTCCATTTTTCCTCGCGAGAGTAGCGCCCACCTCCATCTCTAAACACCATAATTTTTGACTTCTGCAAGTTGACTGTTAGATTTGAACTGTTGCAGTACACTTCTAATCTGTTAATCATTCACTGCAGTCTATTAATAGAGTCACTCAAGAAAACAATGTCATCCGCATACATAAGTGCTCGAACTGTTACTCCGTTAAAACGTATCCCTCCTTGTACAACATCAGTTACATCATTTATGTACAATATAAAAAGTGGTGCGCTAAGTATACATCCTTGCTTAACGCCAATTGATGTATTAGACTCTTCGGATATTGTATCTCCATCCCAGACAAGTGCAACATTATTTTCACAAAGAGCTCTTAGAATATATATAATTTTCGTGGATAAACCAATTTTGAACAATATATAAAAGAGTGCTTCTCGGGGTTTCGTTTCGAAATAATAATAATTGTTGGCGCTACAGTCCAACGGGGGCCAGGGCCTAGATTGCTCATCAACTACTCGTGTTGTGAGCGCTACTGTTCTCTCACAAGTAGAATGGACCTACAGGTTTTTGCCGACTCAGAACGGCGAAATTTGAGAAGTTCTTTGAGGGTTGTCAGCAGCTCGAAAGAGGTGGTGTCGTGAAAAATTCGAAAAATTGGTGTTGAGCTGGGAATCGAACCTACACCCTTCGGCGTGCGGCTTTTGACACGGCGCCCGCTATGCCACGGCGGCCACCGTGTCAAAAGTCGCACGAAAATCTACAAAAATCGTATACAATTTCTTGTGTTTCTCCTTATATGAGTTGGCGATCTATTTATCTGTCTATCGTGTAGTAACATTTTCCAATTTCCATTTCTTTTACACATTCATTGAGTCGTTTATATATTAAGGCTGCGAACAACTTTGCCGAAGTATTCAAAAACGAAATGCCTCTGTACTTGGTGAGGGTGAATATGCGCTATCTGAGCGAACGTGCCAAAAGTGGTTTGCACGATTTAAAATTTTTGGCTTAGAAGACGATGAGTGTCGAGGGTAAATAAATTTGAAGAAACAGAACTGGAAGCATTACTATATGAAGATAGCTGCCATACACATGAAGAGCATGAAGCACATGAAGAGCAGAATCTTTTGGTGTCCCTCAAGCAGCCATTTTAAAAGCAGTTGGATATATTCGAAAGCAAGGAAATCGGGTCCCACGTGAACTTAAGTTGAAACGACGTCGACGATGTCGAAGGCGGTTTTGCTAAAGGAAGTCATTTTTAAATCAGGTTGTTACTGGTGTTGAAAAATGGATCCATTGCAAGCGCAAAAAATAGTATTTTAAACCTGGCCAGCACAATCAGCAGCAAAGCTCAGATCAATGGCGCGAAGGTATTCGGATCAGAAGCGTGCTAAAATCGGGTGAAACCATTTTCGCATACCGAACATAATTAATTCTTTGAAAGAGAACAATAGAGGAAAAACGCCCGAAATATGACACCAGGCACGAGTGGTTTACAGCAAAAAGTAAAAAACTATAGGCCTATATCAAAGCTTCCATCAATTTTTAAATTGTTTGAAGGCATTGTAAAAGAAAAATTACACTATTATATAAGAGAAATCATTTCAAATGGGGAAGCGGAAGGTCATGCTCTACTAATTTATCAATATTTTCAGATTATATATTTGCGAATTTAGAAAATCGATTGCACGTTAATGTACTTTACACTGACTTCACGAAAGTTTTTGATAAGGTACATCATACGCTACTTTTGAACAAGCTTAAATCATTGGGAATTCATTCAACAATGCTTGAGTGGTTTTCTCATTACTTAACAGGGAGAAAGCAATTGGTAAAAATAGATTTTAGTCTTACATCACTTATTATAAGTGTACCATCTGGTGTACCACAAGGTAGTCATTTGGGTCCGTTATTGTTTCTTTTATGCATACACGATGTTCTTGAAATATTTAAATTTTACGAAATTCTAACATTCGCCGACGACTTTATTATTTTGATTGATTAATAGTATAACCGACTGCATTAAATTTCATTCGGATATACATCATTTAGAGAAGTTGTGTTAACATAATGCGCTAGATCTTAATATTTCTAAGTGTAAAATTTTCTCTGCATGTAGAACAACATCTCCAATAGTATATGATTATTTCATAGATAACCATATACTAAATCGACCAGAAGAAATGAAAGACCTCGGAGTATTAATTGAAACTAAGTTGAATTTTACACTTCTCTATAATTACACTATCGCAAAGTTTAACACTATGTTAAGATTTCTTAAAAGAAATAGCAAGGATTTCCGAGATATATCTAGTTTAAAGTCTATCTATTGCTCGTTAGTTAGACCTTATTTGGAAAATTCATCCATCATTTGGGATTCACCATATGAGACACAAGAACTCAGACTCGAAAGAGTTCAAAAAAATTTCACGAGATATGCATTCCGCGAAAGAGTTCAAAAAAATTTCACGAGATATGCATTCCGTAAAATATATTTCTACGAAGAACTACCTAACTATGACGAAAGATATAAAACAGTTGGCTTGCAAACCTTAAGTTTCAGGTGGAAGGCAACGTCAGCCATGTTTATTCGCTATGTTATAAATTACCATATTAAATCGCCAGATCTACTTTTTCTTGTGAATGTATATTCTCCCCAAAGATCCCTCCGGGTGAGAAAGTTACCGCTTGATAAACGGCATAGAACCAATTACGGTTGCAATGAACCCATTACTGGGTGCATTAAAACATTTCATGACTTTTACAACGAAATTGATTTTACATTGCCACGAACAGAGTTTAAGAAGATAGTCTATACTTTGTTTCTTGATTCTTCTCCTTCTTAGGATTGCGCTACAGTCCGGGGTGGACCTGGGCCACAACCAACATGCCTCTCCAGCTAGCACGATCTCTTGCGAGCTGCCTCCAATTGCACACTCCAAGTTGGTTGAGATCCTTTTCCACTTGTGTTTGCGCCATCTCAGTCTAGGCCATCTCAGTTGCGTTGTCCCTGTGGTTCGGATTCGAAGATTTTTCTTAATTAATATTGTTTATTTGATGTAATCTGTGAGATAAAAAGTCGGTAGATAATATTTAGTCGCGCAGCAAACATCTGCTGTTTAAAGCGTTACTGAGATCTAACACTTAGAGAACGTAGTGTTTTGTGTTGCTCCGTAATGAAAAATAAAACACTCGGCCGCTTGTTGCTATTCCGGTTAAGAACTATTTGGACAACAGTGGATGGGAAGTTTTCCCCCTCCCTCTTATAGCCCAGACCCTGCTACTATTTCTTCCGGTCGACGGAGAACGCCCTCACTAAAATAAGGTTCATATCAGCAGAAAATCAAAATTGGCTTGATTCATTCTTGGCTGCCAAGTCGGCGAAGTTCTTTTGGGATGGGATCCACAACTAGCCAGGAAGTTGAGAGAAAGTTATGAATAATACTGTTGCATATAATAATTGTTGGCGCTACAGTCCAAAGGGGAACCAGGGCCTAGCTTGCTCATCAACTACTCGTGTTGTGCGCGCTACTGTTCTCTCACGAGTAGAATGGACCTACAATTTTTTGCCGACTCTGAACGGCGAAATTTTGAGAAGCTTTCTTAGACATGTATTACTCTTTGAATGTTGTCAGCAGCTCAAAAGAGGTGGTGCCGTGAAAAATTCGAAAAATTGGTGTTGAGCTGGGAATCGAACCTACACCCTTCGGCGTGTGAGCGTCGCACTCTACCCACTACGCCACGGCGGCCACCAACCTGTTGCATATGTTTTTCTTAAATGAACGTTTAAATTTCAAAAAAAACCTCACGAACGTTACGTTACGTGCATAACACTTTGCTCAATTATCAAGCCCTTATGATGATGTAAAAGAACTAGGTGTCAAAAACGGGAAGATATCGTGACGCTGGTTATTTTGTTTAATGAACTGCAGCCATCAAGAGTTGGAGAACAATAGTGCTCGTGGTGTCTAGTAATGAAACTTTGAGATCGCAATTCTGAATCCACGCAATGGGAACGCGGGAATTCATCAGCAATATACAAGAAAATCGAGCTTAAGACTTAAGGCTTAGGCCATGGTACAGAATGTTCTCAAAATCTGCATTGAATTCAACTTTTTTTACATCCTTACGATACCTACGACATGGTCCACATACTTCCCTGTGGTCCATTTAATAGTTCTTACAGGCGCCCACTTTTCAGGACGCATTCAACTACCTAACCAAGACTGTGTGGTGCCCGCAATGAAACGGTGCGCCCTCTTCTCGCCAGGCCATTCAAACAAGTTAAACAGTAATTGTTGATGGAGACAGGCTCATTTCCCTTGTGTCCTTGATTCCAATAAAAATCAATTCAGATGCCAAAGAACCTTTTGTGAGCTTTCAGTTGTTATGATCACTGACACTCTGACTTTCGGGAGGCACTGCACTGGATGGCTCCGGTCTTCTCAAACTCAAAGCAACACCAATTCGTGTGTTGGAATAGACACATCAGCTCATGGCGCAGCGGTGCACTCCCTTGACCATCCATCATTACTGCATAATCGAGCCAACTCTAAGCACAAACTATTGTTCGACAAATTCCCTCTTCCTGGACGTTCCTTTAAAAAAAATAATCACTGCACTGCTGTGTCTGTTAAATGCTCCATTGTTGAGACGCGACTGTGCCTAGTTGCACATTCGACGCGCTGTTTGTTGTTCGCCTCCATACGACCATCTGCAGCGCTGATTGCTGCTGGTGCGAGCAACCTCTATGCGAACCGTGAAAAATATTACAAATGAAAATGTGATACGCGTCAACCCACACACACCGAGACTCATGAATGGTGCAGCTGCCGCAGTAGCGGCAAAATGCAGCAATCAAGCTGAGATCAGAATCCGAAAAACCGGAAGTAAAACAGGAAAATTAAAAACTCACAAAAGCCGTGCAGAATTCCTTCCTCCCCCGTCCCGCTGTCTCAGGTGGGCGCACCCACACTCGCGCGTCCGCGACTCACTGACAATGTGGTGGCCGCTTTTACTCTTAATAATAACCCATGCACTGGCGCGAAGCACAAGCGGGAAAGGACTGGAATTCATCCAGCAACAAGCTTCAGCTCCCGCTCCCGATGTTCCGATGCCTCGACACTCCTTTCCTCACCAGAAAAAAACAGGCGTGTTGAAATATCAACGTACACCTGAACACACACACAAAAAAACGGGTGTGTGCATCCCCCAACTGTTGGCAAATATTTTGCATTTGCACAGCCCCACCACAGGGGGCGGGCTGTGTGGAATTTTCCTGTTGTTATGCACTTTGTTTGTTCAGCCAACCTCGCACCTCTTTGTTTTTATCTGCTTTTGTGGCAGGTGGTCCCGTTCCACTGCGTGGAGCAATGCCAGCGGGTTCTCTCGCTGATGCTGTTGTCGGTGCTGTTGATGTGGTGATGCTTAAAAAGTGCAGGCAGGCTGAAAAGGACGACGGTGGTGAATGGTGGCGAAAGGGCAACCAAAGAGGTGTCCTGCTTCGGTGAATGGGTGTAAGACGTTTAACACACCGTCTAATGGGCGCTGTTCTTTGACAAGGCTTGACTTGAAACACAAACGGCTGCTGACGGACTTCCTTTTGACGGAGGAAAGAGAGTCCACCACTCGAACGAGGTCAGAAACGAACAAAAGGTATTTGTTTCGCATCCCAAAAGACAAGGACTGTGTCAAAAGCGACAATGCATTCTGACACACTCCCTAACAAAATAACGAACGGATTCATCTCTAAAAATTCAGTCCACACTAATTACATCCTTTATTCCTGCAGAGCGAGGCACCTGAAAGTCGATTTCATTTCAAAGACACGGCTACCCCCACCACCCCATTCAAACCTGCCACAGAGTACTCGGATAAAGAAGAAAACCCATCTTAAAGGCTCGAGTGTTCCTTTTGAAATCAGGAAGTGGTCACACATGTCATTCTTTGGCTCGCGCGCACAAAGGACCTCGTCCCTCGCCGCTCACCCACTCAGCAAGTTCTTCTCCATTTGAAGCACGACACCCGAGCAGTGCAAACACAAAACTCGAAATGAAACGAGAAAATGTGCAAAAAAGAGGGAATAAGACGAACAAGAGCCGCGCGTATGCAAAGCTGAGGGTAAATATTTGCATAAAAAGGTCACTGGCACCTTTTCAATTGGCGATGCACAAGCGCTCGCTTAGTGTAGCCCCAGGAAGTGGAAGGACTCGCTTGATTAAGATTTTTTCTATAGCCCACGTGGTGTGTGTGGCGAATGTTTCCTGGTCCTTTTCTCCACCACATCCGCTCCGCGCCGTCGCTCCCGAAAGGGACCTCGAGCTGGACAGACCGGGCGGACAGATTGAGATGGAGATGCAGTTGTACCGGCTTATCGAATTATCCCCCAGGTGGTCTGGCTGAATGGGGGAAAAAGAAAATCCATAATTATTTGTGAAGGGACACAAACTTTGTCCCACAGATCATATCGGCAAAACGTCATGTAATTACCTCGTGAATGTCGCAATTTGATTGCGGCGCTCAGAGAGACCGTGGCGCAGGGAGTGCGGTTTTGTGATTACTTATGACCGGGCTGCCGCAGGCTAGTCTAGGGACCAGGGAGATGAATGATGGCGAGCTGTGTGACGGAACTGACAAGCAGCTTCAGTTGGAAGCAATGTTGGAAGTTTTTTTTACGGTGGCGGAAAATGTTCGAATGGGTATAAAGGTCGGATCGGATCGATGGCGGGCTCTTCCTCTTCATCCCGTGCAATCAGGTTAGTTTCGCGGCGACGGTAAGTGGCCTTTGAAGTCGAACATTAGTTTGTGGAACATTTCAAAGGTGTTTTAAAGGTTGCTGACGTTTGTTTTTTATATGAACTGTGCACGGAAGTTGATGTAGACCAAGGATGAATGGAGTCTTGGCGTGTTTCCAATCTCAGGAGCTGGATTTGATCTGACTGATGGGTACAATGGTTGTTTCAAAAGTGAAAGAAAATCAACTTTGCCTGGCTTCTGATTTACGGCGTTGACCTAAAGAGATTTAGCAGAATGGAATTTTATGAAAATTTTCTAAGAAAGTAAGCTTGTTTTTTTAAAATTTTTATGCACGAAAGTTGATGTAGACTAAGGAACAACGGAGTCTTAGCGTTTCTGGCTTTGATCTGACTGATGGGTAGGAGGGTGTTTCAGAAGTGAAAGGAAGTCAACTCTGTCTAACTTCTGACTTTCGGCGTTCACCCAAATACATTGGAATACACTGCTCTTTCACTCTTTTGGAAAATTTTGGCTAACCTACTTCAGCTAGTACTGGATATGGTCTTTTATGTTGAACAGCCTCTTATTTCCTGTCCATGTAACATACAGAAGGAAAAATTGCCGACTGCACCCAACCTGGCACGGTGCTAGCGCGATCGCTGTCTGAGTACAATTTTTTTGGACACACCGTCTCCTCTTTGTACCCTGAGCGAGCCCTTTGCCCGAGTGCGAAAATAGGGCCCTATTTTCCCAGTTGAAAGTTGTGCACGAGGTTGAGTCCCTCATCACTTAAAAACAAATCCCAGTTCAGGGACAGGCATACGTGTAGAGTCTAGCTCATAAAATTTATCGCCATTTTTTTTTTCATAGTTGGTGTGCACTAACGGGATTGCTTATACCCTTAAGTGACTGGAATTAAGTCACAGCACGGGTCCAAAGATAAAGAGGAAGAGAGGGAAACGAGGTACCGATGCACATTAGTTTAAAATGCCTGTGGATTGTAATGGGGACGGAATTGGGCTGGGAAGACCATTCCGTATTCTTGTGGTGCGGCTGAAGAACGAGTCTCTGAACTTAACTGTACGTCCGAAAATGGCCTTAAGGGTGAAAGGGTGAACATTCCTAGCGAGGCGGGTATTGCGAGTGAATTTTTGAAGTAGAGGAATGCAGCTGGCTAACTCGTTAGAGCATTTCTTTGTTGAAATAGCGATAAAATAGTGATAGAGACGTAACAGTTCGTCCATGTTCAAGCGGGTCGATTGACTTCGCAGCACTATTATCACCAATGAGTTTCATCGCTCGCTGTTGGATTCTCTCTAATAGGTGCAGAGAGGTCTTAGGAGCACCGGACCAGATAGGAGCGTTGTACTCAAGCTTTGGGCGGATGTACGCCTTATATACCAGGTATATCAGTATGAAGTGAGCGTCAACATTTGTTGTGAACGAGCCCTTATTTGTTGTTTTGTTTGTTTGCTATGACATCTGTGAAAAATGTTTAGTATACATCAAGTCATTGAACAGACAACATCATATTTTTTCATCGTGTTAAAAATGTCGAATTTTGTACCAGAAAGTGATGATTTTGCGGAAAGCATTAATTTTTTGTTTTCATTTGAAGAAAAGTGCTGCAGAGTCGCATCGAATTCTCGTCGAGGCATATGGTGATCATGCTCTATCAGAAGCAACATGCAAAAGATGGTTTCAACGGTTCAGAAATACTGATTTTGATGTGAGAAATGAAGAACGTCGAAGACCACTAAAAAAGTTTGAAGACGCCGAATTGCAAACGATATTGGATGGAGATGACACTTTGAGTCAAAAGCAAATGGCAGCAATGTTAAATGTTGCACAACAAACAATTTCTGACCGTTTAAAAGCTGTGGGAAAGATCCAAAAGTGTGGAAAATGGGTGCCACATGAATTGAATGAAAGACAGATGGAAAACCGAAAAAACACTTGAGAAGTTTTGCTTCAAAGACACGAAAGAAAATCGGTTTTGCATCGGATTGTTACTGGCGATGAAAAATGGATTTATTTTAAGAATCGTAAACGGAAAAATGCATGGATTAATCTGGGACAACCATCAACATCGACTGCAAAACCAGATCGATTCGGCAAGAATCTGTTGTGTGTGCTTTTGTTTTTTGCTGTGTGCTTGGTGGGACCAGAAAGGTGTGCTGTATTACGAGCTCCTAAGACCTGGTGAAACCGTTAATACTGATCGCTACCGACAACAAATGATCAATTTGAACCATGCATTGATCGAGAAACGACCGGAATGGGCCAGAAGACACGGCAAGGTAATTTTGCTCCATGACAATGCACCTGCACACAAAGCAAAACCGGTTCAGGATACAATCAAAACACTTGGCTGGGAGCAGCTACCCCACCCGCCGTATTCACCACACTTAGCTCCTTCCGACTACCATTTGTTTTTATCGATGGGACATGCATTGGCTGAGCAGCACTTTGATTCCTACGAGGAGGTCGAAAATTGGGTGTCTGATTGGTTTGCTTTTAAAGACGAACAATTTTATTGGCGTGGTATTCACAAATTGCCAGAAAGGTGGTCAAAGTCTGTAGAAAACAATGGCCAATACTTCCTCATTACTTTCCCATTAATAATAAGTGTTTTATTTTAAAAAAAAAACGCTCATTTCATACCGGCTGCCAGGTCAGAAGGAGTGAAGTATTTCTTGCGTCGCTTTAAGGAACCTTAACATTTCGCTGCATTTTTGGCGATCTCGAATATATGATCGTTCCAACTTAGTGTTGAGTTGATACAAGTACCGAGGATGGAAAGTCGATCAGTTTCAACAATGTAGGAGCCATTCATAGATAATGGCAGGCTATTTTGAGATCGCCTGAGAGACAGTAGACAGCACTGAGTTTTGGAAGCATTAATTTCCACTCTATTCTCTTTACCCCAATCAATAATTGCTGTCAAGATCGGAATTTAATAAGCTTAACATTCGCTGCCGTTCCAAGTCAATGGCTGAAGAGGAGGGACGAGAGCCGAGGAACGAATATGAAAAGCTTTGGCATTCGTACTAAACTGGTCAGATTTTGTAGGATGACGATGGAGAACTCTAGCTGCTCCGTCAAGGTACGGAACGAATTCACCGAGACCTTTAATGTCAAAAATGGTCTTAGACAAGGCGACGCACTGGCATGTGGCTTCTTCAACATCATCCTTGAGAAGATCGTGCGTAACTCACAAGTCATATGTATATATACATATATTTACGTCGCTGTACAACCTAGAGAGAGGGGACTTCAGACAAAAGCATTTTTATAAAAATTAAGAAAAAAGAAGTTTTACCTTAAGATAAGCTGTGTTAGTTGAGATTGTTAAATACAAACTGACAACTGATAAAATAAATTAATACTTTCTGCTGAATAAGAAGGAAATCCTAGAAAAATATGTATGGGCTAAGAATGAGATCAAAATAAAACATTTGAAGTTTTCCCAACAGCAGTTATACCGGTATTGTTGTTGATTTTTGAAAATTAGACACTAATTAATAATGGAAAAAGTAAAAACATTTTGTTCGAAGTATTGGCCATTGTTTTCTACACATTTTGACCACCTCTCTGGCAATTTGTGAATACCACGCCAATAGAATTGTTCGTCTTTTAAAGCAAACCAATCAGACACCCAATTTTCGTCCTCCTCGTAGGAATCAAAGTGCTGCTTAGCCAATGCGTGTTCCATCGATGAAAACAAATGATAGTCGGAAGGAGCTAAGTCTGGTGAATACGGCGGGTGGGGTAGCTGCTCTCAGCCAAGTGTTTTGATTGTATCCTGAACCGGTTTTGGTTTGTGTGCAGGTGCATTGTCATGGAGCAAAATTAACTTGCCGTGTCTTCTTGCCCATTCTGGTCGTTTCTCGATCAATTCATGATTCAAATTGATCATTTATTGTCGGCAGCCATCAGTATTAATGGTTTCACCAGGTTTTAGGAGCTTGTGGTACAGCACACCTTTCTGGTCCCACCAAGCACACAGCATTGTCTTCTTGCCGAATCGATCTGGTTTTGTAGTCGATGTTGATGGTTGTCCCAGATTAACCCATGATTTTTTCCGTTTGGGATTCCTCAAATAAATCCATTTTTCATCGCCAGTAACAATCCGATGCAAAACCGATTTTCTTTCGTGTCTTTGAAGCAAAATTTCACAAGTGTTTTTTTTCGGTTTTCCATCTGTCTTTCATTCAATTCATGTTTCAGCCATTTTCCACATTTTTGGATCTTTCCCATAGCTTTCAAAAGGTCAGAAATTGTTTGTTGTGCAACATTTCACATTGCTGCCATTTGCTTTTGACTCAAAGTGCCATCTCCATCCAATATCGTTTGCAATTCGGCGTCTTCAAACTTTTTTGGTGGTCTTCCACGCTCTTCATTTCTCACATCAAAATCATTATTTCTGAACCGTTGAAACCATCTTTTGCATGTTGCTTCTGATAGAGCATGATCACCATATGCCTCGACAAGCATTCGATGCGACTCTGCAGCACTTTTCTTTAAATGAAAACCAAAAATTAATGCTTTCCGCAAATCGTCACTTTCTGCTACAAAATTCGACATTTTTAACGCGATGAAAAAATATGATGTTGTCTGTTCAATGACTTGATGTATACAAAATATTTTGCACAGATGTCATAGCAAACAAACAAACAAAAAAAAAAATAAGGGCTCGTTCACAACAAATGTTCCCTATCGAAACATTTGTATCTTGTATCTTGGCGCTCACTTCATACCAGTATACCGGCGGTGTTGGGGAAATTTAGAATTTTATAAGAACAAAATTTCCTTTATATGTTTTGCACAAAAAATCACTTAATTGCATTCTACACACGAGTATACGAAGTCTGTTACAAAAAATAATGCATTCTCACTTTCTGAAAAAGAAAAATATTTATTGATTCATCAATTTCTCTTTTGTTCTCCTTAGAGCAGTCCCTTTCAGATACAACACCATTGTGATAGTGTCGTATTTAATCTTCGATACAGTTCTGATCTGCACTTCTTGGTGTGTCCTTGAGCCTTCTGATTCGGTTTGTATCTTCTCAAAACGCCGTCGTTTCGTGTGTCTCTTCAATCTTTGGAACAGGAAAAGGTTGCAGGGCACAAAGTCTTGTGAATACGGAGGCTGAGTCATGTTCATGAGCGTAGTCCATGCTACATTTTTTCGGTCAATACAACCTTATATATTTATACATTGCATGGCGCGACAGTCCACAAGGGGGACCGGGGCCTAGCGTGCTGATCGAGTTCAGCAATTTTGGAAAGAACTTCGCTGCAACACGCTTGCCTCTAAATTTCAGAAAAACTTAAACTCATGGAGAAAAGTATTTCTAATCTCCTGTCAGTTACATTAAAATGCGAATAAAACACGGCACATTGATGCGATTGCAACACATTTTTTTTATTTCGTATATCCAGAAAGAATGCATCCAAATAACCAAAAAATATGTTATATAAACCAGTCAAACAACAAAAATATGAACAAAAATAATTCACTAATTCAAAATTTGCCTGGACAAAAGTATTTCTAATTTAGATTAAACTTAAAATAAATACGCTATTAATTCATATTTAATAATTTGTTGGATTTCCTTTTTGCTTGATCACTTCCCGCATTAAAAAAAAAAAACAAAAAATTTTGTGGAATCCATGCCTAATAGGATTCCACAAAATTTTTTGTTACGTCACTCCCAATTCTGTTCCATTCTTCTTGTAGCAAGATGTTGTTTGGAGGTAATATTGTGTTGTCGCACCAGTCTATCTAACACATCCCATAGATTCTCTATGGGATTGAGATCTGGGGATTAGGGTGGTGTTTTCAAGGAATGAGGGGTATTATAAAGTATCCATAGACCCATGATTTCAGCAGTGTGCTCTGGGTCGTTATCTTGTTGAAAGTAGAAATCGTTACCCAGATTTAAGTTGTCAGCACCCAATTTGAAATTTTCCTTTAGGATCTTGAGATTACTTTCTTTTTTCATTATTTCATCTATGAATACAAGTACAGGTACAAGTATACACCACTCCCGTGTTTTACAGTCAATTGCATACTTTTTGCATCTAACTCAGTGCACGCTTTTCTCCAGGTTAAAATACGTCCATCCGATCGGTAAACACAAAATTTGCTTCCATCAGAGAACAGAACTATCTCCCAAAACGATTTTGGTTTGTCTAAATGCTCTTTCGCAAAATCAAGCCTCTTCTTTTTGTTCACCTCAGAAATGAGGTGCTCTGTACCCCTCATTTCTGAGAACTCTTCGGATTGTTCGAGGGTGAACTTCTGTTCAAGAGCTTTCTTTTATTGCTGATGCAATTTTGAAGGATCGTGTTTTGGGATCTTTCTTTATTATTAAAATAGTCTTTCTCTTGTCTTCCCCCGTCTTTTTGCACGGTTGGCCACTTCTGGGCTTACTTTTAAAATCCGACGAATTTTTGTACCGTTTTATAATTTTGTACACTGTACCACACTTTCTTTTAACAATTTCACTAATTTTTTTTTACTGGTTCACCTTTTTCGTATTAACTTTGAATTATTATTCGTTCCTCAGGAGTGGTTTCTTTACCTCTTCGCGACATGATGTTTACTTCACTAAAGTTTGATTTGAAGCGGGACAATTGTTATCAAAACATAACAGTAAATACTTGATGTTATAAATGCACTTTGTCAAGCTTTGTTTGTTTATGTCGATCTTGGAATACTGTAGCTTAGTTGGAAATTAGAAATACTTTTGTCCAGTCAAATTTTGAATTATTGAATTATTTTTGTTTAGTTTTTTTGTTGTTGTACTGGTTTATATTAAATATTTTGGTTATTTTGATGCATTCTATCTAGATATACGAAATAAAAAAAATGTGTTGCAATCGCGTGTTTTATTCGCATCTTAATGTTGTTTTTTTTTATTTGTAACGCATTTTTATTAATACTTTACAATTCGTTAACTTAGTTGCTAGACAAAAATGCTTCAAACTAGCTTAAATATTTAATCTGAAATATTAATCTTATATCTAACTTACTGACTCTAAACAAGTACTCTAAGCTAATCTATGTTAGTTTTTTCTGACTTTCGACATCTTTTGTATTCTTATTAAATCTTAAGTCTAGTGGTTTTGTTTTTGTTGCCCAAGAAAATTAAAAAAACTTGGACGTTCCTTAGTCAATGTTTTTAACTTACTTGCTAACTTAACTTACTTATCCAAAATCAAACTTAAACATATTTACAGATATCTTACAACTATATCCGTAAGCAATACGGACGCGTGCACCAGGGAGTATATGCTCTTTATATGCTTGACATATATCGAATACTCCGTGGTGCACCTGTTTGTTTTTTTTTTTTTTTTTTCTTTGTCATAATCTACCTTATAGCTACCTTAATCTTTGTAAGTTGGCCCTAATGAGTCAACTATGCTGGTCCTGTGTGAGAAGTTCGCGGCATCGAAGGCTGATTCTGATGCAGCCACCAGAAGAAAAGCCGTTCTTTGTCAGAGACTGCTCTATCGCGGGCAGAGATCGCTCTACTGAACCGTAAGAGGCCTTCGTGGCTGCGAGCGACGTCCGGCTCGTATTGAAGTCGCCTTTCCACTGTTCGGCGTGCGACATGGAAGATGATAGGGCAGCCTTTCCTATCTTGTATCAGGCCTTTTGTGTCCAAATAGAGGAACGCCTCAGGTGGGATAAAGCCGTTAAGACGCACCTTCTCATGGTACATTTCATTAAAGTAGTAAGCCCCAAAGTTCAGACTGTTGGTTGAGGTCATGGCTCGAGCTATGTGACCCCGAATCAATTTAATAATAAAATTATCTATTCTGATCAGGTTTGCCTCATTGTACAAAACCTCGTTGGGATAGAATTTTTTGTACTGGGATTCGGGTGTACGATATAACCGGAGACAGGCCCAAAGACAATGTCTCACGAACACCCTCATCTTTTCCATCTGGGAAGGACTCACGTTCAACCACACAGGATAACCATACACCATAATTGGCCGTATTAGGGCCATTTAGCAGATCACCTTCACTCTGGTATCAAGTTGACTGCTGTAAAACAGCCCCCTTGCCATAGCGAAGGCTTTCTTAGCGCTGGTCAAAACTGTTGCTGCATGGATACCACCATACAGGAACTGATCCAACCAAATGCCAATATATCTAAGCACACTTTTAACAGTTTATGGCTGCCCCTGTGGGCATTTTAATGTAAATAACAGCAGATTAAAAATACTTTTCTCCATCAGTGTATATGGCATGAGTCAACCGATATGCCGATATCTGTAGCACCTTCTCTATAACAATTTGCTTCACTTTCTTAACATTTTCATTCGTTGTTGATATGCTAGGGCGTCCATTAATAAGATTAGCGAAGATTGTGAGCAAAAATGTGAAAAAAAAATCCCAATATGTTTGGAACTGAATTTGAATCAATTCCAAACATGGATTCCAAGTAAAAGAAAAATGATAATTGCCAAACAATCAAGCTAAAAGTCGATTTCCATTACCTCGAAATAAGTTATAAGAAAAAAGTGAGAAAATTCATCAAGAGAAAGATTGAAGGCATACATAAAAATAGCTAACTACCTGGAACTGCCTTAAGCATAAAATTCTTTGAGTGGTTAAAACTGAGAATAATTCCATATTTCATTTGTTGTCAAAGACTCTACGGGATGATCGTACCGCTTAGCCGTCCAAGCGTTTTATTCCGATTTTATTAGACGCAGTGTGTAGAGTTGAACATACTAGTTCATCGATGTACGCTTCTAGTTAAGGCTTATTCTGAGCTTCAAATTCTCAAACTGTAGCAGCACAAATAATTGTTCCTATCCATTATTATTGTGGTCGCCGTGGTACAGTGGGCAGAGTGCGACGCTCACACGCCGAAAGGTCTCGGTTCGACTCGCGGCTAAACACCTTGAATTATCTCATGGCACCACCTCTTTCGAATTGCTAACAACACTCAAAGAGTATAACTGTCTAAGAAAGCTTCTCAAATCTCACCGTTCGGAGTCGTCAAAAAACTGTAGGTCCCTTCTACTCGAGAGGGAACAGTAGCGCACACCACGAGTAGTTGATAAGCAAGCTAGGCCCCGGTCCCCCTTTGGACTGTTTAATATTATTATTATCCAAGCCATTCAGACCCAAAACACAGTTACCAATACAAATGCAAAAATTTCTCCTTTCACTGAAGCCTGGTCTTAAAATTAGGTTTCCTTTGAAAAACGCTCCACACCTCACAACTTACCCCAAAATCTAAAGAGATTAATAAAAGTTGGAGAAAATTAACTCTAAATTATTGGCAGATTTAAAACTTGCGTGTTTCACATTCCAAGATTTTTCGGATATGAATCCATCCATTATTTTCTTATTCCCAATCCATCCATCATTTCGTTGAGTTTTCTTATTTCCGATCATTTCCTTAATTCACACTGGCTGCACCATCGCTCCTAAGGTTCTACTTGTGATTACTTTAAAGCCCAATTCCAGATCACAATGAAGCCTCGGAACTTGTCGCTAAGCCAAGAGATGGCGCCACGCTTGCTTGGTGCTGGTGGTCTTATTTTACCATTTGAATAAAGTTTCAGTTGTAGCATTGATTTCTTGTCAAATTGGAAACTGACCTAATGCTACTTCTATCTGGGTGGATCTAAGGTTTTCCAGAGTCTTACGCCAGATGCCTTCAAATCGTACACACAGAGTTCTTTAACCTCCTTTTATCGTGCTAACAGATTAAAAAACAAAAACTGCCTCCTATAGCACAGACTCTTCAGCCAGAGCTATTTTGTCCAAACGCCCCACTTGGTCAATTCATCGTTCGCTTAGCTCTGTACTTGAACAGTGTCAGTCATGTCATCTGGCAACTCTACCCACAAACCACGTGCTATTTACGAGCACTTCTACAACCACTACACTCGAGACATGCGCACCGCTACGCTCACCACGTGTTTCAAAGCGAAATTCTGCAAAAGAACAAAACAAACACCATCCGCGGAGCCGGGAAATGAAAGAGAAAAACCAAAATAGGAAAGCTTTCACGCATACATTCACCCTAGCGCGCATCCCTTCATCCAATCACACACACATCCCCACCCCACACAGTCAACCAAACTCCGAACAGAAGCTTCGTTTCCATTCAAAAAAGAACTCAGCCATCCACCCACCCCCGCAACGCATCTGCAAACCCATCAGCACCTGGCACAAACATTCCTCCACACATCAGCCAGCGCCAACGAAATTTCCATTCGGCCTTTCCTCGAGCCAGTGATTGCAAAGACGTCCAACCGCACGGAGGTCGCTTGTGAAACACATTTCGTCGCGCTTTCCCTCGGGCCGTGTCGTTCACAAACCCATCGCATTCAGTCGAATGGAAAATTTAATTGTGCATTTAATTGCGCGTTGATTGATGATCACCTGCAGCAACTGGCTCGGCCTGGACTGTGTACGCTGCGCGTTGCTTCGGTGTGCGCGAATGCTTGAGGAGTGCTCTGGCTTTTGCCTTCAGTGCGTTTTGATTTGCCTTTGATTTGTGGATGATTAAGATCAGAATTCCGGGGCGTAAAATGAAATTTTGCAGTTTGCAATGGTGAATGAGGTTCATGAGCTGAATTCGAGTTCTGATTTGATTTTTGAGTCTCAAGGTTTGTTGGCTGCGGCTGGCTGCAGCGGCAGCAGTAGTGCGGAGAAGCGATTTGGGAGACCCGACCAAAGCCATCGGGAACAGCAGTTTTTCGAGTTGGGAGTGGTGGATCGCAGCTCACGCGAGAAATTGAGCTGGACGTTCTTTGAGGACAGTGCAACACTGGATAAGCATCTTCTTTGTGAGGTAAGTTTTGTTTGCATCAAGATGCGTAAGGAATTCGGTTGTTTAGAGGTATACCGGAATATAAGCTGATTCAAAGAAATGATCATTAAATGGGCAGGGAATTTGGATATTTAAGTCAACGCCTGATGCACTTCCCACTTGAAGTAAGCAATCAAGGAATTCTTTGTTTTCACGAGTGAAATTAAAGTTAATATTGAGACACCACTTTTTGCGGAACGAAAATGTTCACCTTAATCCGAACTCGTTGTAACCATCGTTCCTGCTTAAGTAGAGATTAAACGTTCCAGGTTCAGTTTCTGAACACCTCCGTTCGAAACACAGCAATGGGAACGCAAATGCTTACTTTCGCTTGGTCACACAGAGTTTTGAAAGGCAAGGGCTGGTTTCAGCAGTCTCCTGAATCCTTGCTTTGTGTATTCAGAGTGAAATTCATTTAAAAGCGAATTCCAATTTCAGTTGAAGTGAGTTTCCACCCCCGTTTCGATTGAATTTGTTTTCGAAGAATGAAATTTTGGCAAACTTGCTGCGAGGTCATGAATTTAAAAAAGAAATTGCTTATCACTCAGTAGCAATCAAAATGTTTCGCACGACTCAATGATAGTGAAAAGGGCTTTTTTCCATTAAAAAAATATTGCAAGGTCTTCCGAAGAGCATGAGGGGCAGCTGCAATGCTAGCCAGCTAACTAATATAACATTTTGGTTCACGTAATACAATTTCTGTTTGCAAGAATTTTTTTCTGTTGGAAGACTTCCCGTCTTTTGCCAACTACGCTTAAAAGGTTCAAATCTAATACAATAGGTAGAGGGAGCGTCCTGTGCTGTGTTGATGTAAGGTTCGACATTGGTGAGAAAGACGTGGAAACCGGCTTTACGTCCTTTGTACTTCTGTGATTTAAATACAAATGGACAATAGGTTTCTGCGTCTAAGTTGACGCTCCTCTCACTTACATGCTTCCTTTTGCAGCTTTTATAATGATTAACAAAATTTAGCGACACAGGTTCACTTAGTTTTGTGGGAGATATAAAACTTCAGCTCACATGTGAGACATTTCAGACATTTCAGAATATAACAGAAGGCTTCAGTGAGACAGCTTCCAGACATTCGAGAATATAACAGGAGCCTTTAGTGAGTCAGCTTCCAGACATTCGATAATATAACAGAAGCCTTAAGTGAGTCAGCTTCCAGACATTCGAGAACATAACAGAAGCCTTCAGTGAGACAGCTTCCAGACATTCGAGAACATAACAGAAGCCTTTAGTGAGTCAGCTTCCAGACATTCGAGAATATAACAGAAGCCTTCAGTGAGTCAGCTTCCAGACATTCGGGAACATAACAGAAGCCTTTAGTGAGTCAGCTTCCAGACATTCGAGAATATAACAGAAGCCTTCAGTGAGTCAGCTTCCAGACATTCGAGAACATAACAGAAGCCTTTAGTGAGTCAGCTTCCAGACATTCAAGAACATAACAGAAGCCTTTAGTGAGTCAGCTTCCAGACATTCGAGAACATAACAGAAGCCTTCAGTGAGTCAGCTTCCAGACATTCAAGAACATAACAGAAGCCTTAAGTGAGTCAGCTTCCAGACATTCGAGAACATAACAGAAGCCTTCAGTGAGACAGCTTCCAGACATTCAAGAACATAACAGAAGCCTTAAGTGAGTCAGCTTCCAGACATTCGAGAACATAACAGAAGCCTTCAGTGAGTCAGCTTCCAGACATTCAAGAACATAACAGAAGCCTTAAGTGAGTCAGCTTCCAGACATTCGAGAACATAACAGAAGCCTTCAGTGAGACAGCTTCCAGACATTCAAGAACATAACAGAAGCCTTAAGTGAGTCAGCTTCCAGACATTCGAGAATATAACAGAAGCCTTTAGTGAGTCAGCTTCCAGACATTCGAGAATATAACAGAAGCCTTCAGTGAGTCAGCTATCAGACATTCGAGAATATAACAGAAGCCTTCAGTGAGTCAGGTGTATGAGAAAGTAGAATTTGTGAGTGCAACATATTTTGCAGAGGACATGGAAGAATAGTCATGGCCAGAATCACCGCCTTCATGTCATCAAAATCCAACAATAGAGACTCTAAACTGTCGATTGAGAGTGTGGGACTTTAATAGCGGCGGAACTGTATGGGCAACTACAGTTGATACCAATTTGTGTCACCAATCGGGCCTCGGAACACTGAAATCCCGATAGGTATCCAAGACGTTAAATTTGGAAAACAACATTTATAGGGGGCGCCACAAACAAAAAATCCATAGCCGACTATGGATATGAATAGGATGTGGATCTGTTACAGTGTTTGAAACAACGACTTTTAAATATAAAATCAAAAACGAATGCCATTGCTGGAAATGAGACCTAGGTGCAGGCGATCTGGGAAAAGCTGCCCAACCGGGTGAGACCCCAAATTCGATGTCAAAACAAGTGTGATGATTTTTCTTCTTGTTGACAATTTTCGTGGTTTTCTGGCTGATGTGCATTTAGAGTCCCTTTCAATCAACTGTCAACAGGGAATACAAAATTAAGCAATGAACAACATTTTGTTTGTTGTGTGTCCTTCGTTTGAAGTGAAACTTAAGAAAGTTCTTAGTTATAGAATTAACACACAATTATGCACTAAATCACCCCTTTTCTAACTCAAATCACAGGTTGTTTTAGGCCGATTTGACCGAAGTTGACAGAACAATAAGAACCCACTGAAGGAACCGAAAGCCGCCGTGGCGTAGTGGGTAGAGTGCGACACTCACACACCGAAGGTCCAGCTTCGATTCCTGGCTGAACACCTCGAATTTTGTATGGTGATGCCGTGAAAGGGCTGCTCACAACACTCAAAGAGTAATTACTGTCTAAGAAAGCTTCTCAAACTTTGCCGTTCGGAGTCGGCGAAAAACTGTAGGTTGCTTCTACTCGAACTGCGAGTACTTGATGAGTAGGCTAGGCCCTGGTCCCCTGTGGACTGTCGCTCCATGCAATTATTACTATTATTGTTATTAACCAATAAAAAACATTTTCTAGACTTCTTGGTGTCACCTAACTATTTTCATAAAAGAAGTGGAAGAGAAGTGTACGAAGTGTGTTCAGAATTATGATTTTCTCAAAGCTATGGCTGTCTGTATATGCACATTGTAGCACACCCTAATTTTAAGTTTCCTTCTCCTAAACAACTTAGCAATATCAGTTATCAGCAGCTCGAAAGAGGTGGTGCCGTGAAAAATTTTACATATTCAGCCGGGAATCGAACCTAGACCCTTCGGCGTGTGAGCGTCGCACTCTACCCACTATGCCACGGCGGCCACCAATTAAAACTTAGGTAATGGTAATGAACTTAAGGCTTTTCGTGTGAATTCCTATTACAAGCAAGTCTTCTGAAGAATGCTCTATCGGAGCAAGTGTGTTATAATTGACGATAGTACATTTTAACATAAGTGCTTGAAGTGAGCCCCATTGCATTGCAATTATTTTGTTCTGAATTCCAAAAAAATAAAAAAACACTTTCAGAGAAAAATCAGAACACTTTTGAGCTAATACTTTTTTAAATACGAAAGTGTAAAGTGGGTTAAAATATATTCGCCTTAAACAAGAGTAAAAAGTTTGTAGCAAGGCTGCTGTTTGTGTTAGCGGTAAAATTTGGATTCACTTGTTCCGACAACCATTCCTCGGCCGAAAGACCTGCTACAGAATGTGCTTCATTTTCATCAATTTATGTGTTATTAAATTGCTATTTGTTGTGTCCTCTGAAAACTAATCTATACAACACATCACTAAAAAAATTAATGTTAAATTAGTCATTTTTGTTAGTGGGGTCACGGGACTTATTAAGTGAAATGTTATGTTACAAAGCAGTTAAGAAAAACAAACTCTCCTTCAATTACGTTTGGCAGAGACAAATGTCCAAATTATCCACTGCTTACAACGTAACCAAGTTTATTTTTGGTAAGAGGAACGAAAAAGGAAATTTCAACGATGCCATTTCCACTCAAAATAGCTGCATCTACTTTATTTTGTTTTACATAATTTTAAAATGCTTAAATCACGTCGTTTGGAATTCAGAATAAAACAATCGCAATGCAATGGGGCTTGCCAAGCACTTATGTTAAAATTTACTATCGCCGATTATAACATACGCGTACGACTCTTGCTACGATAGAGCACTCTTCAGAAGACTCGCTTGTAATAGGAATTCACACGAAAAGCCTTAAGTTCATTACCATTACCTAATTCTTAATTGGTGGAAGCCGTGGCGTAGTGGGTAGAGTGCGACGCTCACACGCCGAAGGGTCTAGGTTCGATTCACAGCTGAATACGTAAAATTTTTCACGGCACCACCTCTTTCGAGCTGCTGATAACACTCAAAGAATAATAATAGTCTAAGAAAGCTTCTCAGATTTCGCCGTTCGGCATCGGCAAAAACCTGTAGGTCTCTTCTACTCGTGAGAGAACTGTCGCGCACAACACGAGTAGTTGATGAGCAAGCTAGGCCCTGGTCCCCATTTGAACTATAGCGCCAAAAATTATTGTTATAAATATGGCTAGAAAAGTTTTTAAAATTTCGGTCTTTTTTTCGGCCTTAACCTCAGTTGATTTTTTCTTTAGATTTCTAAGCGAATACTTATTGAAATTAATTTTTCTCGGCCACGGTGAATACTTTTTCCTGTGTTTTTGCCATCTTGTCGGCTACAGTGGATACTTTTTCCTTATCCCTATGTTTCAAAAATGTCGTTAGTTTCAATGCAATGCTGCACACGATAAAACTTTCAATTGCTACAAGCAAGGCATAAGTCCTTGCTGACTGTTGCGCCAATCAATGATTATTAAAATGTTTCGCTTTCAAAATAAAGCGACAACGAACTGCTTCTGGGGCCTGGGGTGAATAAATGTGCATTGCGAACGGAAACAGATTTCGAAACCCCACAACCACGGAAGGACTGGCGTCGCGTATGATAATAAACATGAGTGCGGTGGAATTATATTGAAGTGAATTGCTTTAATCAATGATTAATTCTGTAAATTACCGTCGGCAACAAATGAGGTTGAAAGAGGGAAATTCAATTCAACCGTATTCCTGTGCTGTGTTCCATCATTAAAACGGTAAACAAAGACTTTTTGAATAACTTGGCGTATGAAAGGCATTTATCATAAAGTTCAAACATTGAGATAACGTTTGTCTCAATCTTTATAGAACCCTCTTTCATCGTCTGAATGGTATACTGTTGAACTATCTACATTTTTTTAGTTTTTTTTACTCTGCAGTACATTTTGCGGAAATTGAAGGAATTTTAAGATTGAAAAAGAGGAAACTCATTCCTTACTTAGCAAACTTTATTAAAAACTTTAAAAACGCGAATTTTTGTATTGGCATTTGTTCGGAAACTTATATTGACTAAACATTACGTGTTTATTTTTTATTTTTTTTTAATTTGTTTTTAATAATAGCTGAACTATTGGGATCACCATCATAAATAAAAAAAATAAATTTTTAGGTTTGCTGACGTAATCGAAATGTCAAACACACTTCGATATTTTAAAGTTGGTACTTCAACTGTCAATCAGTAAAAAAATTGTGGTGTAGTTTTTGGTTGGCGTCTGTTGAAAATTGGAAAATCAAAACCACCACTTTTGTCAGATGTTGTTTTCTTACTTCCAGAAAGGGAAAAACTTATCGCAAGCTCACAAAAAGTTATGTGCTGTCTATGATGGCGGGGCTTTAAAGGAAAGGCAGTGTCAAAATTGGTTTACCAAATTTCGTTCTGGTGATTTTTCAATCATAGATGAAAAACGCCCCGCTCGTCCAGTTAAAGTTGATGACGACAAAGTCCAGGCAACAATCGATTCGAATAGTCACAGTACATGGCTTGAGATTGCAGAGAAGCTTCATGCATCACATTCGTGCATTGAATATCGCTTAAAACAACTTTGCTATGGGGTTCCTTATGAACTGAGAGAAAATAATGTAATACAACGCATTATCATCGACGATTTGTTAAAGAAAGGTAATGAAAAATTCGAAACGACTGATAACTGGTGATGAACATCCGTCTAGTTCTCGTGGAAGTCCTTCAGTGATCGATTTATTTATTACTAATGTCTCAAGTCGAGTCGGCAAAAAACTGTAGGTCCCTTCTACTCGTGAGAGAACAGTAGCGCGCACAACACGAATGGTTGATATGCAAGCTAGGCCCTGGTCCACCTTTGGACTGTAGCGCCAACAATTATTATTATTATTATTATCTCTTGTCTAAGCCTATCCTTTTGGTTGAGCTTGATTCTGATCATAATCCGGTGATTTTGCAAATCTTATGGTCAGGTCAGGAAAAGGTACAATATGTCGAAAATTAAGAAAAATGCTAATTTGAAGCAATTTCGATCGGAAATAAAAAGAAGACTACAGCACATTTCAATGAGTATAGCAAATGTTTCAAATAAACAAGACGTTGACTTAATAGTGCTTCAGTTTTCTGAAAACATACTTATTTCAGCTGACATTAGTAAGTAACAAAGAAAATAACAAACAAAGTAACAAAGAAAAAACAAAGAAAATGTACATAGCAAAAATCCTCTCCCACATTCAGAAACTTATAAGAACAAGATACATGCACCGAAGGAACTGGCAAAGATACCGCCGACCACATTCGAAATTTCAAATGAATCTAATGAATAATAGCCCAATGCATACGAAACTATCGTAATACTGAATGGAATGGGAAGCTGCAATTATTGGATAAGGCCACCACGCCATTTTAGAATATTGTTAAGGTATTAAAAAATATAAGAAACCTTATTCCTTCTTTAGAAAGTAGTAGCAGTAGTTGCTTTACGGATACTGAAAAAGCTGAAGCTCTAGTAGAGAACTTTCTTAAAAATCATTCTGTTTCTCAACATTTAGGGGAACAAAATACGAATAGTCTAGTTGAACGTACTTTACAAGCATTCAACACAGCACATTGCGAGAATATATTAATTAGGAGAGCACTGAATATTTCCTTAAATGCCTTAAGACTAACAACTAAAAACTAAAAGACAAATCAAAAATATATATCTCAAACCCTTGCCCAAAACAGGTATAAAACTCCTTACAAAAACAAATGTCTCAAACACTTGTCCAAAGAAGGTATAAAACTCCTTACCTCTCTTATTCACGCATGTCTTAAGATTCAGTACTTTCCAGACGAATGGAAACTCGCAAAAATAATACCAATTCCAAAGGTAGGGAAACCATTGTCTAGGGTACAAGGCTATAGACCGATTAGTTTACTTAGTGCTGTTGGTAAGATCTTCGAAAAGGCTTTGAAGGAAAAAATAATAATAATTATTGATGTTAGAAACATTTTTCCCAATGAACAGTTCTTGTTCAGGCCTAATCACGGCACTTCCCATCAAGCTCTTAGGATAAGCAACATTATCAGAAGAAATCGAGAAATAGGTAAATCAAGGGGTATGATAATACTGGATGCTGAAAAACCTTTTAATACTGTGTGGCTTGAAGGGCTTATATACAAAATGATTAACTAAAACTTGTCCAAAACTGTTCACAGTTTTGTCACTAATCATAGTTATAGAGTGCTTGTCAACAGTGGTATGTCTGATGTAGTTGATGTTAGTACTGGTGTACCCTAAGGGTCCGTTCTAGGGCCTGTGCTTTACAATCTATGTACTTCAGACTTTCCAACACTTCCAGGTTGTAATGCAGCAATCTACGCCGACAATGATGCAGCAATCTACACACTGACACTGCGATTCTGTTAATGCATGAAGTTGGTCTCAACATTGGAACTAATCTTATTAATGCCATACAAATTTTGCAAAACTACTTCTCGAAGTGGAAAATAAATTGTAATTCGGAAAAGATCCAAGCTATCTTTTTTAGTAGAAAAAGAAAACCTTGCTTCCCTCCGATTAATCAACCAATACTTAGTAGACACCGTATTGAGTGGGAGAGTTCGTTAGGAATTTATCTTGATAAAAGGCTAACATTTAAAGAGCACACTATGAGTATAATTAAACAAATTGACATTGGTATTAAAATTTTATACTAATAAACAGAAAATCACACCTTTCGACTGAGAACAAAATAATAATTTATAAAACTATATTTCAAGCAATTCTCCTGTATGGATGTCAAGTATGGGGCAGATGTACAAATTGTCATATTAAAAAACTACAAGTGTGTCAAAATAAAATTTTGAAAATGATGTTGAATTTACCATGGCATTACTCTACCCGAGAACTTCATAAAAAAGCTAATGTTGATTTGATCTAAAAAAAAATAAAGATTATAATGAGATTTTTAGACTGAGATGTAACAACACTTCAAATCTACTCATTAATAACTTGTACTCTACTCATAATTTGTGAAACGTCTTTTTGTTGCTGCGTATACATTTTTGAAAGCACTTACAGTGGGTAAAATCATTATTTGCACACCTAGTTTTTTTACGCTTTTAGCGAAATCTGTTTCAGCTGAATAGAAAATTCATTACGAAACTGTAGTAAAAAAGTTAGTATTAAATACAGAAATGATTCAAATAAATATAAAATTACTCCACTTATTAAAAAAAAAAACAGTAAAAATAAGGTTAAAAAAATATTTGCACACACACATTTCCCTGAATGTACACACAATTTGCGTCAAAAATCTAACGGTTTTTGAGATGTTTGTTGTTTCTTTAATCATTTGGCGTGAAGAATTTTGCTGCATAGATCGGAAATCTATATAAATCAATAAAATATCTCCCAAACAAAGTGAAATACCTTTGAATGTCCGGGAAAAAATTATAACTTTGAGCGAAAGTGGTCAGAGCTATTAGCAGATATTGGATTCGGTTGGATTTAGTTTCTCTGCAGTTCGTTACGTCCTGAAAAGGTTTCGAGACACTGGAACTACGGCAAACAAACATCGTGCTGGACGACCAAAGAAGCTGAGTGTGAGAGATAGACGAGCAATTATAAATGAGGCTCAAAAAAAGCCATTTATAAGTGCACGAACTGCACCTGGCAAACAGTACACCCACAAACCATTCAGAATATTCTACATTTCGCAACAATCTATGGCAGGTTAGCTAGGAAGAAGCCATTCATTTCTGAAATCAATAGAAAAAAAGGGTTAGAGTTTGCAAAAACTTATTTTGCGAAGCCGTTCGAATTTTGGAGGAGTGTTTTGTTTTCAGATGAAAGTAAGTTTAATCTCTTTTGATCAGACGGAAAGAGATTTGTGTGGAGGAAGGCAATCACAGAACTACAAGCTTACCATTTGAAGCCCACTGTAAGACATGGTGGTGGACATGTTATGAGATGGGGCTGTGTGGCTTACAACTAAGTTGGTATCATCGCCTTCATCGATGAAATTTTGACGGCTCTTGGGTATATTGAAATTTCGCGCAGTAATTTACTCCAAACTGAAACTTTTCAGATTACGCTAAAATCGTAAGAAAACTAGGTGTGCAAATACTTATTTTACTCACTGTACGCACCGGCCACATTTTCCTTAATCTTATAAAATATCTTAGTGGTTGCTCATTCTTAATCAAAGGTTAATTCTCAATTTGTATGTTTAAAGTTTATATATTTGTATATTTATTTTTTTTTATTTATTTATTAGTAATTATTTATATTTGTTTATTTACTAAATTACTTATTATTTATTTATTTTTTACATATTAATATATTTATTGCTTTATTTATTTATGTACCTACTTAATTATTTATTCAATTATTGATTTATTTAAATTATTGTCTCAATATTTATATATATATTATTTTATTTTTATTAATTCATTAAGTTATTATTATCACAAATTTTTTTTATATATATTTATTTATTTATTTATTTTTTTTTTAAATGAGGTTTCCAATCGTTTTTCCTCAGAATTGCATACGAAATAAAAAGCAGTATCCCGAATTGTATTATTATATTTCAGTTGTAAGATATACTAATGTAAGTCACATTTCTGTGCACATTATTGTAAATTCTGCAATAACACAACATTTTTATAGACGAAATAAATATCTTCTTCTTCTTGTAGTGGCGCTACAGTCCGGGGTGGACCTGGGCCTCAACCAACATGCCTCTTCGACAGCTGCCTCCAGTTGCGCATTCCAAGTTGGTTGAGGTCCTTCTCCACTTGTGTGCGCCACCTTAGTCTAGGTCGTCCTCTGTTGCGTTGTCCCAATGGCACGGATTCAAAGACTTTTCGGGCCGGAGAAGTGGTTTCCAAACGCTCTATATGCCCCAGCCATCTTAAGCGTTGTATCCGTAGACGCTTGACCAGGCGCATGTCGCTGTGCGGCCCATAGAGTTCGTCATTAAATCTTTTCCTCCAGATGCCATCAACGCAAACAGGACCAAAAATCGCACGCAGAACTTCTCTCTCGAAGAGACTAAGGGCTTCCTCATCCGCCTTTGCTAACGTCCAAGATTCCGCGCCATAAAGTCGGACGGGAATGATCAAGCTGTTATATAAAGCGAGCTTCGTCTTTCGAGAGAGGGCTTTATTACTCAATTGCCTCTTGAGCCCAAAGAAACAGCGATTGGCAAGAGTGATTCTACGTTTGATTTCGGTACTGGTGTTTACCGCGGAGCCGAGGTAGACGAAGTCCTTGACTACCCCGAAGTTTCTGCTGCTTAGTGTTACGCTCTGTCTGAGACGTCGATGTTGTGTGTCCTTTCTTGATGCAGCATGTACTTAGTTTTGCCCTTATTTACCGCCAGACCCATTTCGGCCGTTTCGGTTTCAATGCCAGCAAACGCCTCATTGACGGCTCGCTGTGTTCGTCCAATCACGTCAATGTCTTCAGCGTATGCTAGCAATTGAACTGACTTCTGGAAGATCGTGCCTCTGGTGTTGACTTGTGAGTTACGCACGATCTTCTCGAGGATGATGTTAAAGAAGTCACATGACAGTGCGTCGCCTTGTCTAAAACCTTTTTTGACATTGAAGGTCTCGGTGAGTTCGGTACCGACCTTGACGGAGCAGCGATAGTTCTCCATCGTCATCCTACACAATCTGACGAGTTTGGTAGGAATGCCAAAACTAGACATGGCACAGTATAGCTCGTCTCTATACACACTGTCATATGCGGCTTTGAAATCGACGAATAGGTGGTGAGTGTCACCACCTTGGGTCTTTTCCAGAATCTGCCGTAATGTGATGATCTGCTCTATAGTGGACTTCCCTGGTCTGAAACCACACTGATAGGGACCTATCAGGTCATGGACAAACGGCTTCAGACGCTCACACAATACGGCAGAGAGGATCTTGTATGCGATGTTCAGGAGACTTATCCCTCGGTAGTTGGCGCAGTCAAAGGCGTCTCCTTTTTTTTGTGAACCGGGCAAACGACGCTGAGATTCCACTCATCGGGCATGCTTTCCTCCTACCATATCTTACAGATGAGCTGGTGTATGCGCTCAACCAGGTCATCTCCAGCTGCTTTAAATAGTTCTGCGGACAGTCCGTCCGCTTTGTTCGACTTCAGCTTGGATATTGCTATCCTCACCTCGTCTAAGTCGGGGGACGGAATGCTTGTCTATCATCGTCCAAATTGAGTGGAACACTCTGCCTAACAGCGGGATTTGGGCCGTCATCGCCGTTAAGTAGTCTGCAGAAATGATCCTTCCAAATTTTCAGCACAGACTGCGACTCTACTACGAGTTGTCCGTTGTGGTCCCGGTAGGCTTCGGTCCGAACCTTGTATCCTCCGGATAGCTGTTTTACCTTACGGTAAAACTTTCGGACTTCGTTTCTGCCATAACACCTTTCCATTTCCTCGACCGCGCGCTTCTCATGCTCCTTCTTTTTCCTTCTTAGAAGCCGGTGCTTTTCCCTTCTTCTCTGTTCGTAGAGCTCACGAACAGCCCTAGTTGTCCGATGCAGCGTCGCCTTATAAGCGTCTTGTTTAGCTGCGTGCGCTTGCCTGCACTCGTTGTCAAACCATGGGTTCCTTCTGGGTGGTGACGTGAAACCCAGTACATCAGTGGCAGCATCTTTGATGGCTTCTTGACAATGTTTCCATTCTTCTTCTATGCTTAGTGCAGGAAGCGTCGAACTCTGAGCGAGTTTCAGGGAGACTCGGTCGGCAAAGTTCCCAGCAATCGGAAATAACTATCACTATCTCTAAAAAGAAAATGCAAATGCTTACAACAATGTCAATCGGAAAAGATCGTGAAGCAAGCCAGGTTAAACAATATCAAAAGCTGGTATTCCTCCAAAGAAAGTCATGTTATCAGTTTGGTGGGATTATAAAGTAATTGTCTACTTTGAACTTATACCTCCCAACTGAACGATCGTTTCAGATATCAACTAACAGAATTGAATCGAAAAGGTGTTTTATTCCATCATGACGATGCAAGGCCACACATACAATGGCTCCAACGAATATTCGGACAAAGGTTCTGATTACTTTTCAAGCAATACAGCTAATAAAATAAGTTAAAAGCGCTATTCCTTTTCATTCATCTTTATTCTTTGATACATCTTCTTTAGAAACAAGAAGAAACACTTTAAGAAAACCTCAATATAGCGGTTAAAAGCATGACAATCGAAACAAAACTCATTTCTTAGTGCGCAACAAATAATCGGACAAAGAACGAAAATTAGCCCAATATTAATATTTAGTTGCATATCCTTTGGGTTGCAAAACTGCCTGTAAACGTGTTGGCATCGTATCTACCAGTTTTTTGCATGTTTGGGGCTAAATAGAATGCCATGCCTCTACCAAACTGTTTTCTAACTCTGTCAATGAGTTGAACTTTCTCTCGTATACTCGTCCACCAAGTTCTTCCCCAAGATGTTCGATAACATTGAGGTCTGGACTCTGTGCAGGTGTCTGCAACAATTTGGGACAGTTGTAAATCAACCAGAGTTTTGCTACTTGTGAAGTGAATGACCCCAAACATGGTCATTGTCCTAATAAAAAGCAAGGTCATTTTAAATTCCCAACTTTTCTGCACTTTGCTTCACATTTCCTTTTAACATGTTGACGTACACAAATTTGTCCATTACCATCTATCAAATGCAGATTGCCTACCCCAGCACTGGACATGCAGCCCCAAACCATTACAGAACCTCCTTCATGTTTGACGGTGGTTTTGGTATTCTTGTGCAAAAACTCTTCATTTGGTCGCCGCCAAACATACACTTTGCCATCTGATCCATGCAAATTAAATTGGCTTTCATCAGTGAAAAGGACCTTCAAATTAAAAAAAATAAGAGTCTGAAATGTTTTAAGATATCTAATAAATGATTTACCAAAAATCATGAGTTTTCAATAAATACTCTTTCGAAAATTTCACTCTTGCACTTTTGTTTTTCTGGCTTATAAGGGGCTTCTTCCTTGCCACTCTTCCATAGTAATTATATTTGTGTAGGGTATTTCGAAGAGTATTTAAGCAAACATCTTTTCCACTTCTTTCTTTTAACAAAATTTGTAGGTCTTTAGCTGTTTTAAATGTATATATTTTTATTTCTTTTAAAATTGATCGTTCCTCTCTCTCATCGAGTATTTTGCCTTGTCCCACCCTACTATTATAAGACAATCTGGATTCTTTACCTTGTTATGATGTCGTGGACAGTAGATTTGCTTTTCCCGACTATTTCAGCAATTTCTCTTACTGTTTTTTCTTCACTTTTTAATTTCACGATTCAGTCTAACTTTAAGAGATGCTTGCTTACCACGTGGAGCCATTTTCAAAAAAAGGAGTTTAAATTACGGAAGCTTATTACTCAATGCCAGTATGAAGTGAATGTGAAACTAATATTGCCAAGAGGTACATTTTCTGAACGATAGCGGTAGTTTTTGAAATATTTGTTAAGTTGCCCGATTATTTGTTGCGCACTAAAAAATTAATTTTGCTTCGATTGTCATGTATTTTAACCGCTATGTTGAGGTTTTCTTAAAGTGTTTCTTCTTGTTTCTAAAGAAGATGTATCAAAGTATAATTATGTGTAAAAAGGAATAGCGCTTTTAACTTATTTTATTAGCTGTATTGCTTGAAAAGTTATCAGAACCTTTGTCCGATTATTCGTTGGAGCCACTGTATATTTGATCACTCTGCAAAAATTATTGGAGCTTGGTTGGGATGTTTTGCCACATCCACCATTTAGTCCTAATCTTGCAGCATCTGATTACTTTTTATTCCGATCCTTGCAAAACTTCTTAATAGCTAAAAAATTCAGTAATGATGATGATGTCAACTGGCTCAGTTTTCTTGCCGAGAAAAACCGGAAGTTTTACGACCGTGGATTTATGATACTGCCCAAAAAATGACATTAGGTCATTACTCCAAATAGGCAATGCGTTATAGTAAAAAGTTATTTAGTTTCATGCAAAAATTGTCTTTTATTTTTTACTTAGTTGTACACCCTATACATTTATATTGTATTGTTCATACACTAGAAACATAAAACAAACAGTTCGAAAACTGACGCAGATCTTTATAATGACCTTCAAATGTTACAACAATCTAAGTACCTAAGCTTTCCTTTGTACACTGAGAACTAATTGCAAAGACGATATAACTTATTTTTGAAGATGTTAGATCGCAGTCCTCTAAACCAAAATCTTTTTCTCACAACCATCACACGCGCAGTTGCGTTTGAATTCAACAATTTTTCGCAATCAGTTTATGTCAGAAGGGATTTCTTAATTTATCCACTCATCTCTCCTCTCTCCTTGGTGAAGATTTTTTTTTTTTGCGACAGAAAACATCAAAACATCGATGGCAGCCCCAATAAATATATTCTCCCTCTCGCAGTCAAAACACAGACGCAATTAATTAAATTCTCGGCATTTCTCGCAATAAGTGCGGACATAATTCAGTTCTTTTCCCTTTCACAACACATTGCCATGAACCGAAATAACGGCACCGCGGACGAGAAATCATTACGAACGCACAAAAATCGAAAACATAATTTTTCGTTCAGTTTAAAAATAGTCTTCAGAGATCGCCGGATACCAATCCCAAGACATCGCAAGTGTCACAGAAAAATGTTCTCACACCCACTTAAAGTATCGCGTTCAAAAATCCGAATGGATAGTTCGCTCTGGTGGGTGGTACTCTTCAAGGTTGTCCCACTTTAAATTCCGTCTCGTCCGCAAGGTCACTTGAGAGACAAGCGATCGTGTCCCACACGCAATCGCGCTCTCACCATAAAGTCAGAACACCGATTATATTTCACCTCAGAACAAACCCCATTTCCCGTTGGTCCTTTTCATTAGTAGATTTCCTGATTAAACTTTCCAAGCAAATCGCTGTACCTTGTGCAATCTCTGAATGGTCTCGGCCATTAACTGCTGGATGTCCCTTTGCCCGTGTTCCACATACACGAGCGCAAGACCCTGAGTCAGGAGTGAAATTAAGCGTATGTTCCTTAATAATATTCCATGCGGGAACAATGTGTTGCAAGGACGCAGCATGGCACGGGCGAACGGGTATATATCATTTTTAAGTCCCATCCCCCTCCCGAGCGACGCTACTGTCGACACCGCCTGAACATATTCACTAAGGGTTATTGCCTGGCATTAGCATTTTTATTGGTCCCTCATATGTGAGGTGGGGCTTGGGAGGTGTGTGTGTGTTGGTCCTTGTCTGTAATCTCCAGGACGTGTACCACCGAAAGTAGACTCTAACACCGGTATTGTTGTTCTTAATTTAATTCAATTCAATTATGTGACGATTGGGTATGTTTGGCAAGGAGGACGACTTCTACGGAATGCAAATTGTGCCGTGAGAATTCCCCTTAGCAAGGAACATTTAACATTGAGCACCTTAAGGTCGGGCGGAGGTGCCTACGGAAGGGGGACTTTCTAATGAAATTCATAATGCAGCTCTTTCCAGAGAAGAAGCCTAATGAAGGGGAGTGGGATGTACCTGCAACTGTGAGCTATGTGGGATGAGGATGGTTTCTTCTCGGTCACAGAGCTTAGCTGAGTCTTGTTCAAACTTGCTCTATATTTACTGAAGGTTAAATGGAACTGAGTGTCAAAATGGCACTGATTTCCATTTTAGTGGGTTTCATTATCCGTAAATCGTGCAAAGCAAATATTTGTTCAAATGAAGTTCAAATGGGAAGAGAACGATTTGATCTGGATCTGTTTTATTTGGCTCTTCAGCTGTCATATTTACAAACTCTCGCAGTCTGTAGCTTGCTCATGGCATGGTGACAACTCTAAAATACGAAATCTTCACAAAATCATCATCATCATTTGCATCAAATTTTGTATCAAATTCGGTGCAGTTCCATGGTTAACAAAAAATCTGCGAAAACTTCCCATGCCAATGTGAAAGGGAAATATTTAATACACCCACCACTCAGTAGCTTTGATCGTTTTAAAAACCAAGCACCAGGTTAGAGAGAAGTTACATACCGCCATATGCCTCTGTGTAGCCCAACTTAAAAGTTTATCCGTCACCAAAAAAATGAAGCCAAAGAGTCAAAGTAGAATTTCATCAGCAACTTTTATTGTTTTGCGGCTGCACCAGTAACAGAACTGTGAAACACAAAATCCAAAAATACCGAAAAGACCAAAATCTTTTCACGTCAGTGTACCGCCGCTACATGGCGCCACAATCTTAAGAGAAATGTTCGATCGTCTTCCAAGTAATTTTGTTTTTCTACTCAAATTTTTATTGTTTAAAACACTTTATGAAAATGTGTATCATCCATTTCGATCCGATAGCATTTGTCATCTTGCGGGCAAGAGGTTAATTCCACTTTCAATCAACTTTCAACCAATTCCACTGATCCAAGTGGTTTTTGACATCCTGATCAAAGGTAAAGCTTCTACCCTTCATAAATTTAACGGAGACCTGAACTAGTAATAGCCCGAAGGGTCAACGGTTGGAAAATATGATAGGTGTGGAAGCATATATCATTCAGGCTGCAAAAGCTTTAGGCGAGTTATTAAATTCTTGTGATTTCTGGCATTAGCCTGCCATTATCCTGCTGATCACAATACACTTCAAAAGTAGTAGTATTGTCAAAATAATCAATCCCTTTAAAATCCCACCAAATAGCCAACATCTTTTTGGGGAGTATCGGTCTTCGAAGTGGTTTCTGCTGGTTCAAACCTTTTACATCATGAACTCTTGCGCTTTACACTGTTGATAATATTCGGCAGTAACAATGCGCTCAAAGATTTCATATCTCAGGCGTATGGTAACCAAGTCACAGTTGTTTATGCCGTGAAGCAAATTTCCTTCTGCAAGGATATGAAGAACCCAAATGTCAATCTTCGATATTAATGCAAGACCTGTCATGTGCTTATGAATGGTCGTGTTTGACAAATTTAATCTTTCAACTGTTTCTCCAGTTATGCATCGACCAACGACTTTATTTTATCCACATTGGGTGCATTTCTGTCCTGTTAGGCCTATTGAAGCCAATGTGAATTGGGGTTGGCCTTTGGTTAACACATTTGATCCTCACAAGTCACATAATTATAGTCTTACTTAAAGTGCGTTTTAGAATCTTGGTTGGAAAGTGTGCCAAAAATACATTTTTCTACATATCACCTTCTAAAGGGTGTCCCAACAAGAACGCAAGATTTAAATTTTAAATAAAACGCAGATATTTAAAAAAAATCGTGAATTCTTTATTATATCGTAAAGTAGACAGGATGAGGTTATGTCTGGAATAACACATCGGTCAGATGGCCGCCTTAGCTTTGCTGACACATACGCGATCTTTTAATTAAATTTTCAATGACATAAATGCAGCGGTATTTCATTAATGCAGCGTCTAATTTACTCTTTTAAGGCTTGAGTCGTCATCGGCTTATTCGCATAAACTATCGACTTAAAAAACCCCAAAGAAAAAAGTCCAATGGTGTTTAGAGCATGAAATCTAGGCGGCCAATTCTGGTCTACAAAACGCGAAATAACACGACCGGGAAATGGCTGATGCAACAATTTAATTGTTTCTCTGGCTGTATGAGATGTGGCGCCGTCTTGTTGAAACCACATCCCCTGCACATTCATTTCTTTAATTCTAGGCACAAAAAAATTGGTTATCATTCACGATACCGAACACCATTGACTGTTTGCTCTTGACCTGTCTCATTTTAATAAAAAAAAGGTCCAATTATTCCTCCAGCCCAAAGTCCACGCCACACAGTGACACGTTGAGGATGCGTGAATCGCTGGCCCCAAATTTTTTTTTCCTCGCCCCAATTGAAACAAAACTGCCTATTGACGAAGCCATCTAGATGGAAATGGGCCTCGTCATTAAAGATGAACTGAAGCCGCAAAACTTTCACCATTTTGGCAAAACAATTTTATAATGATAATGCGTTGTTCATTCGTGTAGCGCTCCATTTGTATTAACATTATATTTTCTACTAACAAACAATAATAATGGTCGCCGTGGCGTAATAGGTAGAGTGCGACGCTCACACGCCGAAAAGTCTAGGTTCAACTCCCAGCTCAACACCAATTTTTCGAATTTTTCACGGCACCACCTCTTTCGAGCTGTTGACAACACTCAAAGAGTAATAACTGTCTAAGAAAGCTTCTCAAATCTCGCCGTTCAGAATCGGCAAAAAACTGTAGGTCCTTTTTACTCGTAAGAGAACAGTAGCGCGCACAACACGAGTAGTTGATGAGCAAGCTAGGCCCTGGTCCACCTTTGGACTGTAGCGCCAACAATTATTATTATTAAACAATAATAATTGTTCAGATGTCAAACAATGACAATTCGAATGACGCCAAATTTAAATCTTGCGTTCTTGTTGGGACCCCCTTTATAAGGCACCAAACAAAGTCTTCAAATTTTAGGACTCGTGGAGGGCTGCCTAGTTCCTGTCAGCTCTCCAAAATTCAGCCTAGTTCCTATTTTGTCCTGGTGGCGATTGGGCATGGATAAAACAAAAATGAAAAAAGTGCAGAAGATAGTGTGTTCGACTACCAGTGATTGGCTAGATTAGTTTCGATGTATTTCGATGAAGTCCCGCTTAGGTGCCCCAAAAACGGTAAACTCCGAGGAAAGCTGGACGAACAGTCACGCAGATGGATAACAGCCTTTCGAAAGTGTGCAAGATGTTTCTTATTCATAATTCATATTTTTTGTTTTTATATTAAGCAAAGGAAAGTTATTTGCTTGATTGGAGCAGCATTTCCTTAATCCGGACAGCATATTAAGCTTACAGAACGTCGGTTTAACATGCGTCCAGTTGTACGCCCCTCATGTCAAAAATTATGTTCTCTAACGAAGTCCACAACTGTTCAGTGGGATCCCTCGCTTCTATAAATATATATTGGATGGCGCATCAGTTCACAAGAGGACATGGCCTAACTTTCTCGTGAACTACTGGTGCTGTGCGGAGAAGGCATCATCTTTTTCTTCTTCTTCTTGGACTTCTTCATCTTTTTCTTCTTGTACTTCTTCTTCTTCTTTTCTTCTTCTTCTTCTTGTTCTTGTTTTTCTTGTTCTTCTTATTCTTCTTATTCTTCTTGTTCTTCTTGTTCTTCTTGTTCTTCTTGTTCTTCTTGTTTTTCTTGTTCTTCTTGTTCTTTTTGTTCTTCTTATTCTTCTTGTTCTTCTTGTTCTTCTTCTTCTTCTTGTTCTTCTTGTTCTTCTTGTTCTTCTTGTTCTTCTTGTTCTTCTTGTTCTTCTTGTTCTTCTTGTTCTTCTTGTTCTTCTTGTTCTTCTTATTCTTCTTGTTCTTCTTGTTCTTCTTGTTCTTCTTGTTCTTCTTGTTCTTCTTGTTCTTCTTGTTCTTCTTGTTCTTCTTGTTCTTCTTGTTCTTCTTGTTCTTCTTGTTCTTCTTGTTCTTCTTGTTCTTCTTGTTCTTCTTGTTCTTCTTGTTCTTCTTGTTCTTCTTGTTCTTCTTGTTCTTCTTGTTCTTCTTGTTCTTCTTGTTCTTCTTGTTCTTCTTGTTCTTCTTGTTCTTCTTGTTCTTCTTGTTCTTCTTGTTCTTCTTGTTCTTCTTGTTCTTCTTGTTCTTCTTGTTCTTCTTGTTCTTCTTGTTCTTCTTGTTCTTCTCGTTCTTCTTGTTCTTCTTGTTCTTCTTGTTCTTCTTGTTTTTCTTGTTCTTCTTGTTCTTCTTGTTCTTCTTGTTCTTCTTGTTCTTCTTGTTCTTCTTGTTCTTCTTGTTCTTCTTGTTCTTCTTGTTCTTCTTGTTCTTCTTGTTCTTCTTGTTCTTCTTGTTCTTCTTGTTCTTCTTGTTCTTCTTGTTCTTCTTGTTCTTCTTGTTCTTCTTGTTCTTCTTGTTCTTCTTGTTCTTCTTGTTCTTCTTGTTCTTCTTGTTCTTCTTGTTCTTCTTGTTCTTCTTGTTCTTCTTGTTCTTCTTGTTCTTCTTGTTCTTCTTGTTCTTCTTGTTTTTCTTGTGCTTCTCGTCTTCTTGTTCGTCTTGTTCTTCTTCTTCTTCCCCTTCTTCTTGTAGAACAACAATCGGGGACGGACCTGGGCCTCAGCCAACATGCCTCTCCAGCCAGCACGATTTTGCACCAGCTGCTTTGAGGTTCTTGACTGAGGTCCTCCTTCACTTGGTGCGCACACAAGTAACCTAGTCTTCTGTTGCGTTATTCCACTGGCTCAGATTCGATGACCTTTCGGAGCAGTGGTTTCCAAACGCTCTACATGCCCTAGCCATCTTAAGCGTTGTATCCGATGACGATTAACCAGGCGCATGTCACTGTGCAGTCCATAGAGTTCGTCGTCAAATCTTCTCCTCCAGATGCCATAAAACCAAACAGGACCAAAAGTCGCACGCAAAACTTTTCTCTCGAAGGGACTAAGGGCTTCCTCATCCGCTTTTAGTATCGTTCCGCCTTCCGCGCAATAGAGTAGGACTGGGATGATCAAGCTATTATACAAAGCGAGCTCAGTCCTTCGAGAGAGGGCTTTATAACTCAATTGCCTCTTGAGCCCAAAGAAACAGCGATTGACAAAAGTGATATTGCGTTTGATTTCGGTGTTGGTGTTGTTGTTGCTTATTACAGCGGATTCGAGGTAGACGACGTCCTACTTTGAAGTTTCGGCTGCCTAGTGTGACGCTCTGTCTATGACGTCGATGTTGTGCGTCCTTTCTCGATTATAGCCTGTACTTTGTTTTGCCCTCATTAACCACCAGACCCAATACAGCCGCTTCCATTTCAATACCAACAAACAGCTCATTGACACCTCGCTGTGTTCCTCCAATCACGTCAATGACATCACCGTAAGCTTATAATTAAACTAACTTTTGGAAGATTAGGCCTCTGGTGTTGACTGAGTAACGCACGATCTTCTCGAGGATGATGTTGAAGAAGTCACATGACAGTGCGTCGCCTTGTCTAAAACCATTTTTGACATTAAAGGTCTCGGTGAGTTCGGTACCGACCTTGACGGAGCAGCGAGAGTCCTCCATCGTTATCCTACACAATCTCACGAGTCAGGTAGGAATGTCAAAACCAGACATAGCACTGTATTGCTCGTCTCTATGCATTCCGTGATTTGCGGCTTTACTACAACTACCTAACGAAAAATATATAAAAGCTGCAGTATGGCAAAATAACTAATATTAGCTTTTCGCATATACGATTTTTTGCTCTTCATTCAATGCTTCATAAAAAGTGTTACACAGATCGGATGTAGTTCAAATATGCGCTGTTTTGTTCGATAATCTGTTTCCATCTAGACGACAACTTAATAATATCTCCCTGGTAGCAGCCCCATGCCTTATTTGCGAAGAACTCGGGCAGTTACTTTTCAGGAGCCTCTTTTGAGTTTAACTTCACACCACCAAGGGCGTTCGCCATGGACAGGAACAGGTGGTAATCACTTGGCTTTATGTCCGGGCTACATGGTGTGTGCGATAAAACCTCCAAACCGAGCTCCCGTAAATTCTGACAAGTCATCAACGAAGTTTGTGGACTGACGTTGTCCTGGTGGAACACTACACCCTTCCTGTTGGCGAATTCTGGACGTTTCTGGTCGATCGCCTTCAAGTGGTCCAGTTATTCGCAGCAGATGGTAGAATTAAGCGTCTGGCCATATGCAGGTCATAGTGGATGATTCCCTTTCAATCCCACCAAACACACAGCAAACCCTTACTGGCCGTGAATCCCGGCTTGGACACTGTTTGGGACGATTCACCGGCCTTCAACCACGACCGTTTTCGCTTGATATTGTCGTATGTGATCCATTTTTCGTCGCCAGTCACTATCTGCTTAAGAAATGGGTCGAGTTCGTTCCGTTTCAGCAGCATATCGTAGGCGTTGATTCGGTCCAGAATATTTTTTTTTAGTCAAATCATGCATCATGCGGCACCCAAACATCAAGCTTTTTGTTATATCCAGCCTTCTGCGGATGGCTTAAAATGGTTTGGTGACTAACTCATATCTCCTGGGCGATGTCACGAGATGCCACATGCCGGTCTAACTCGATGATTTTCATGAGTCGATCGGTATTCGTCTTCACAGATCTTCCGCCGGCTTTCTTATCCGCGATGTCGTTTTCACCGGGTCTGAATCGTCGAAACTATTCCTCCGCGGTTCGAAGTGGAAGAGTACCATCCCCCAAAACACCAGTAATCTCACGGAACGTTTCTCTAGCGAATTCGCCTTTAATGAAGGAAAACTTTAAAATAGCGCGAATTTCGTCGTTAGTGAACTCCACGTTTACACGACTATAACTGTTGAGCGCAGTATCCAAACTAATCATGCATAGCGTCGTTTTGTAGGTTATGTCAAGACCTTTCAAATGATTTATAGTACTGCCAGATATGAGCTCTGTAGCGCAATATACAAAGCCGGAAAATTCAAAAGACAAAAAGGCGTTTCTGACAGTTTTGTCAGTTTCGTGATTAAGTGCCTAAAAATAAGTATACACTTTCATCAAGGAAGCATTCACAGCTCTGAGGCCTGGGACAGAGAGGGACAAAATGCTTCAAAACGCTGTCGAAGTCAAGTAGTTCGTCTAATAGAGTCATCTGCTTTTTAATGGTAGAGAAGCATGCCATGCAACACATTGGCTATTCCTGTCCAGACATTAGCAAAAGCAAAAAGAAAGAAAGAAGTGGCCGCCGTGGCGTAGTGGGTAGAGTGCGACGCTCACACGCCGAAGGGTGTAGGTTCGATTCCCAGCTCAACACCAATTTTCCGAATTTTTCACGGCACCACCTCTTTCGAGCTGCTGACAACACTCAAAGAGTAATAACTGTCTAAGAAAGCTTCTCAAACTTCGCCGTTTGGAGTCGGCTCAAAGCTGTAGATCCCTTCTACTCGTGAAGGAACAGTTGCGCGCACAGCACGAGTAGTTAATGAGTAAGATAGGCCCTGGTCCCCCTTTGGATTGTAGCGCCAACGATTATTATTAAAAAGAAAGAAAGAAAAAATAGTGGAGCAAGCCAGATGAACCAGCTCAAACAACATCAAAAGCTGATACTCATCAAAATAAGTTTTATCATTTGAATAAAAGCGGCCCGAAGTGAAAAATCGAAAAGGTGTTGCATTATTTCAACGCTAGAACGTTTACTGTTCCTATCAAAAATAAGTTTCAGCGTCCCTATCAAAAAAGTCCCTTAGGAAGTCAGCCTCTAAGAGTTTGTTTCTCAATCTCAATCAATGCCTTTATGTCTGACAAGCAGTACCCCAAAATCCAAATCACATCATACCAAGTCTTGTGCTCCGTTCCCTCCACAGTGTCGACAAAAATAACCAAACCTGCACCGAGTCCCCATCTGCCAAGTGTCACTGTGCCAGTGAAATAGATTACCAGACAAATGGCCATGCATCCCAGCAGAAGTAAATTATCATAATTATCTAATTAAGAGAAGACAAACACGGATAATGACCCAGAAAATATCGCATCAGTCAGCCCGTGCGACTGTCCCTCGCTGAGATTTACGCGCAGCAGACCCATTGTGTCCCCAATAGGAGAGCAAAACGCTCCGCATCCTCCCCCAAATGCATGCGGACCAGTGTCACCTTAAACAAATTTTTCCCGTCACTAAAAGATTTATCACTCGCTAATCCCCGCCAGCGCTTCCATCTCGGCAGTCGGGAGATATTTCTGAAGAGCTTCAAAGAAACAAACTCGAAGCGCGTCATCTTCATCGACTGCTAAAGGACGGCACAGATGACAAGTCACGTCCTCGGCGCAGTGTGTGTTTACGACCCAAGTGCTCCGAAGTGAAGAGACCGGCCATTTGTATTTTTAGACCGGCCGAACAAGCAATTAAAAAAAGAACCAACCCAACCCCGCCGGACCGGTGGAAACAAACGTGCGCCTTCTGCACGTCAACCGAGCAGCGGCAACGGTGGCGGCAAATTAAAATTTCCATCAAACCGTCCGAAATGTAGTTTTCAATATTTTTATAGAGAGGCCGTGCGAAAATATAAATAAATGTGTTTTTTGCTGGCTGAGTTTGCTTTCCGGGGCGGGTGGAATGAGTCACCTGCCGTGCCGGGTGGGTGGGGGAGAGAGCGGAGGGTGGTCTGTTTAATGCCACAATTGTTGCGCGCCTATGTAAAGTCGGCTCACGCTGAGAGACTAAATACACACATTTGTCCTGAGTTGTTACCGCGATTATTTTCGACAGCCGTGTACAGACAAGTGAAACATTTGAAGCATTTTATTTTGTTCGGTAAGCCACAGGGGCAATTGTGAGAACTGAGAGGAGAAGAGAGCGATGGGGGGAGCTGGATATTTGCGTTGGTTTGAATGACGGTGTAATTATTTGAAAGTCGTAGACTGCTGAGGGAGAAGAATGTGAAAAGGACGGTGACTTCGAAATGCCGCCCTACGGATGCGCATCCAATGATCCTGTATAGGTGGTTTGGAGCACACGCCCAATTCACTCAGTGATCTCTATGTCGTCTGTCTGGAAATCCATTTGATTGTCAATTGACTTTAGAGGTCCTAATCGGTTTATGGTTAGCTACGAAAAGGTGCCAGCTGCCAGCTAACTGCTAACTGCGACTCAGTAACAAGTTTTCGGGGGTTTCTATGTCCGAATCGGCATGTAACTTTCAATTCTCTGTTGACGAGTTGGAAACGTTCGGTTAGTGGCAGCGCTTCAGATTTGGTTAAAACCTTGGATAAATGATTTTGAAGGGGTTCCAGATTGGCCAACTTCTTCAGGACCATTGCAGGAACCGACAGAAATTCCATTCAGAGGGAGCAATGTCCAATGTATGTGGTGGATGATCAAAACCAAAACCCGTCAATCTATCCCGAACCATCAAATTTGACGGCCAAATTTTGTCCGTCTTACCTGATTGCGGCATTGAGACAGTTAAGTTGTTGCCATTATTGAAGCATCAAACGTTCCAAATGTTCAACTTCGCTCCCACTGACAACTGAACATAATTTTGTTTTCCATCAGTCCAGCTTCCGAAGGGATTGGTCGGTCGCCAGTAATGGTCTGCCCTTTTTAGATGATTTTAAACTTCCATGCGGTTGTTTTCTGGTGCCTTTGCTATCTCCTGAGAGATTTAATCTCCCTCTTTCTTCAGTCAAGTTCATGGGAATTTCATTTACTTTCCTGTGACAGACTTATGAGAGCGATGTGCGTCTTTTTCGTCGGAAGTTCTGGAACATACTCATAGTCTAACACTCGAGTACTACTGCGGTGTCAAGCCTTTTTTTAGGAAAAAAAATCTAAGCTTTCAAACACTTACGTTTGCCAATGAGTTTCAATATGGTCTTATCACAACAATAAACCATGCATTTTTTATTATTTCTCAATATTACACCCAGCTCAGATTTCATAAGTCAAGATTTAAGGACTCTTCTCTCTTAACCTTTTGGAGACTAAATTTTCAAAAGGTCCCTTTCCCTAAAAATCGCTTATCACAGTCAAGTTTTGGAATCTGCGCGCGTTTTTTAACAAGTCATTTTTCCAAATTTTTAATAATCAACGGTTAATGCCTAGAGCTGACTTTTCTGGTTGCTGTGCCGGATCGAGATATAAACGACTCTGGAAAACCAGTTCAGTTAACACGTTCCCTGCCGCGTGTACCGAAAACAGTACACGCTTAGCTCCATTTTTACGCCAACGTGTTTTTTCAAATTAAATTTTTTTTTTCTAAATTTGAATTCTCGTTATGATTGTTTTATGTTGTTTAGTGATGTTTAGAGGAATTTTTTCATCGTGAACTGATAACGGTACACGCGGCGTGGTGATTAGTCATGATAGCAAAGCAAAGCAAAGCAATAAGAATTTATACAAAATTATTAAAGCGCTTATTGTGTACTGTTTTCGGTACACGCTGCGTAGAAATGATACCTAGTGAAAAACAGCTTTGCAGGGAACGTGTTAAATCTGACAAACTTCTTTTTTTGCGCTTTTTGTTTGTAATTGTGGCCGCCGTGGCCTACTGGGTAGAGTGCGACACTCACACGCAGAAGGTCTGTGTTCGATTCTTGACTGAACAACTCGAATTCTTCACGGCAGCACCTCTTTCGAGCTGTTGACAACACTCAAAGAGTAATAACTGTCTAAGAAAGCTGCCCAAACTTAGCTGTTCGGAGTCGACAAAAAACTGTAGATCCCTTCTACTCGTGAGAGAACAGTAGCGCGCACAACACGATTGGTTGATGAACAAGCTAGGCCCTGGTCCCCCTGTGGACTGTCGCGCCGACAATTATTATTATTGTTTGTAATTGTTGCCTTAACTGGGGGCATTGTTACAGAAAATTTCTACATTGAGCTATTCAAATTACATTTAACCCCTCGAGCCGAAAGCCTTTGTAGCTTGTGCTCTTTTAAAAAGAAAAAATAGGTACTAACATTGTTATTTCACATTTCTATGTTAGTCTGTATAAATAAATAAATAAATACATTTAACCCCTTCGATGAAAAAGGACACATACGTGGACTCAGATTTTAAATATTTTGATTCTAAATATATTTTTATTGTATTATTATTGAAGTAAAAAGAGAACATATGATTTCACTCAAAAGCGCTTACCGTTGAATCAGATGTAATTATTGTGGCAACCCTGTCATTGGAATAAGTAAATAAATGAAGAGACGCGAACTGTTAAATCGTATGACATCGTATAACACTTAAACAACGACACACACCTGTAAGAAGGAATAGAATAAATGTATGGCGTCGGTTCAGTCGGTACATAACCCCTGTGACATTCGGACGTGCTGTCGAAAAATATTAAGATCGATGTTTTTTAGTCAAAAATCCTGCTGAAATCTCAGAAATGAAATCGGAAAAAGCAATTGGAAAAAAAACATAAAGTACGCGATGGAATTGTCCTTGACCGACATAAAGCCCTTCCACTGTACCCCGAGGAGGATGACCTTCCTTGAGAAAAAGGAAACTGCAGGAAATCATTAATGATATGCTGGCTAAGAAAATTAGTAGATCCAGTGACTCAGAGTACTCATCTCCAGTCGTGTTCGTCAAGAAGAAAACGGGAGATCTACGGTTTTGTGTTGACTAACGCGTATTTGAATAAAGTAACCCTTAGGGATAGTCATCCGTTACCTTTAATTGATGATCTTTTAGACGGGTTGTTCAACAAAAGCATTTTTACGTTATTAGACCTGAAGAGTGCGTTTCATCACGTGGATATGGATGTAGATTCGATAAAATACACATCGTTTGTAACGCCGGCAGGCCTGTATGAGTTTTTAAAAATGCCCTTTGGCTTAAAAAATGCACCGTCGGCCTTTCAACGTTTTGTTTACAAGATATTTGCTGATATCGTGACTGCGGGTAAAATAAGTATCTATCTCGATGATATAATGATCGCCACCTGTACTGTAGATGAGCACTTACACATTTTTAAAGAGGTGTTAATAAGGATAGTTAGAAATAAACTTGAGTTGAGGATCGATAAGTGTAGTTTCTTACAGTCAGAAAAAAAGTAACTTAGGAGGTATCCGTCCGAATCGAGTCAATAACCAATTTTCCCATTCCTCAAGATGTTAAGGCAGCTTTTTGGGTCTATGCTCTTGTTTTAGACGGTTTGTTCAGAATTTGTCGGTGCTTGCAAGGCCATTGTATGACTTAGGATAAAGAAAGGAGCCGAATTCAAATTTGCTAAAAACGAGTTAGATTGTTTTGAACTTCTCAAAGCAAAGTTAGTACAAGCTCCAATTTTATTTATTTACGACCCTCGCAATGAGACTGAATTGCATTGCGACGCCAGTGCTGTGGGTTTTGGTACCATGTTACTTCAAAGGAATCAAAAGAGGGGAAATGTCATCCGATATTTTATTTCTCAAAGGGAACAACCGAATGCGAGGCGAGATATCATACCTTCGAGCTGGAGACTCTTGCGATAATTAATGCTCTCGAGCGTGTTAGGGTATACCTACAAGGCTTTAGATTCTAAATCGTTTCTAACTGTAACTCGTTGACTCTGACGTTAAATAAGAAGGAAGTTAACCCACGGTTAGCCCGGTGGGTTCTACAGCTCCAGCTTCTACTATTACTGCTTAGAACACCGAAACGGGTCTCGAATGCAACATGTAGACGCACTTTGTCGAGCAAGAAACATTTGGGTTCTTGAAGGAAATACCTTCGAACAGAACCTATCAATCTGTCAACATAGAGTACAATCTGTGGAATACGAAAGCAATTGGAAAATTTGGAAACTAAACTCTACGAAATGCACAATGGTTTAGTCTATACCATAGAAGAGCTAAGGGTGTTATCTTATTTTTTATGTACCGGCAGATATGGAGAGTCATATGTTGAGAAAGTACCCCGACGAGCTTGGTCATATAGGTGGCGACAAGGTGTTGGAGGCCGTGACTAAAACATACTGGTTTCCGAAGATGAAAGCGAAAATAGGATTGCATATTGATAATTTTTTAAAATGTATCGCATTTTCACCGAAATCTGGATGACGCGAAGTCGTAATGAATAATATTCCAAAAGGCAACGTGCCTTTTGACGTTATTCATGTTGACCACTTTGGCCTTTGGATTCTATTAAAAGCATATATTGCTAGTGGTGGATGCCTTCACGAAATTTGTTAGATTATTACCTACGCGCTCTACTTGCGCAAAGGAAGTTATATCGCACTTGAACGTATGTTACCGAACATACAATCGACCAAAAGTCTTGGTCTGGGATAGGATTAGTTGTTTTACATCGAACAATTTTAAAACTTTTTTTTGAAGAAAGTAATGCGTAACATATCAAAATTGCGACGGGCTCGCCACACGCCAACGGCCAAGTGGAGAGGATAAATAGGAGTCTCACACGCCAATGGCCAAGTGGAGAGGATAAATAGGAGTCTCACACGCCAATGGCCAAGTGGAGAGGATAAATAGGAGTCTTAGGCCGATGATAGCTAAGTTGTCACACCAATGCTCTAGAGCAAGTCTAGAGAGTTTATTGCCCGACGTCGAGTTTTCGATGAACAATACGGTGCATCGTAGTGTTGGGATGACGCCTAGGCAGCTCCTATTCGGGGTGAGACAGAGAGGTAAGATCGACTTCGTTGGCGAATTTTTGAATGAAAATATTTAACAAAGTGACCGAAGAGATTTGTATGGCTTAAGATCGACGACTGCTGAAAAGCAGACCGAGCCACGAGAGAGCAATAAGCAAATGGTAGACGCAAATCAAGTGGCCGCGGGAAAATATGAGGTTGGTATTTACGTCATGATTAAGAATTTCGTCAATCCGGGGCATTGACGAAATTCTTAATCGTTTCAAGAAAAATTGTACCGAAGTTTAGGGGTCCCTACAGGGTAAAAACAGGGTTGAAAGTGATAGGTATATAGTTAAGGATGTAGACGGTTTTCAAATGAGTCAGACTCCGTACGAGGGTACATTTCCAAGAGGTTTTGATTTCATTTTTAAAGTGAAAGAATATAGCACCAGAGAAATGTGGGAAATCTGCTCCGCCTGATAAATCATGTTTTGGGTTTCGTCGCTTCAAATGTGGTGATTTAGGCGTCTAAGACAAAGAACACCTTGGTCAGCGGAGTAAATTTGCTGAAAAGAAATAAGAGCCTTTACTAGATCAAGATCCCTTTCGCAAAGTGAACTCGCAGAATAGTAAAAAGCGACTCAGAAAAGGAGAAATTTAGATTTCTTCAAAAGCAAGGAAATTGCATGCAGTACGGGTTAAAACCAAAATATATCCAGAGGTGAGTTTTCACGTCAGAATTGCTTGCTCAAGCGAAGTCGCATCGAGACTGTAGGAAAAGAGTGGACACACTAGGATAACTCGAAGAAGAAAAAATCCGATGCAATGCCACCAACAAATAGTTGTTTTTGATGAAGCTGAGTGCCTGTATCACTTTTTAAGCCATTGCTGGGTTAGTACGGTATTTTTTCCATCAAAAAGCAGTGTTTACTCAGCCCACGAAATTCAGTCTTTCCCATTATTTTATAAATCGCAAAAGTTGCGTCACTTGAAACACTGTAACTTGTAACATTAATATTCAAATTGCCATGAAGATTTGATAGATATCATTTGAATGTTAGTGGTCGCCGTGGCGTAGTGGGTAGAGTGCGACGCTCACACGCGGAAGGGTCTAGGTTCGACTCCCAGTTCAACACCAATTTTTCTAATATTTCACGGCACCACCTCTTTCGAGCTGCTGACAACACTCAAAGAGTAATAACTGTCTAAGAAAGCTTCTCAAATTTCGCCGTTCGGATTCGGCAAAAAACTGTAGGTTCCTTCTACTCGTGAGAGAACAGTAGCGCGCACAACACGAGTAGTTGATGAGCAAGCTAGGCCCTGGTCCCCCTTTGGACTGTAGCGCCAACAATTATTATTATTATTTGAATGTTAGTACTTCCCAAAAATTATTGATGATTTTTTTTTTTAAAGTCAGTACCGGAATTTATTGAGTGATGTGTTAATACGATAACCCCAAGAAGAAACAAATACAACTATGCAAAGTCTGATGAAGTCTTGGCGCCATCTCCAACTTCGCTGTCAAAGGAAACCATCAACGGAGCAAATGTTTTGAATTGTATATGGTGGAAACAGACGGGTGTAGGATATTACGAGCTGCTAAAATAAGGCGAAAGCGTTGATGGGAAATGTAATCGACAAGAATTTATGCGTTTGAGCTTTGCTTTGTGTAAAAAAAAACGCCAAAAAACGAACAAAAGGTGATTTCACAACATGATAAGGTTCGTTTTCACATGACTGTATTGATCAAGCACTGAAATACAAGTTCTTGCCCTATCCGCTGAAGACCTTGCTTTTTTCGACTGCTGGATTTGTCGACGGATGCAAGGCGATGAAGGACGTCAGTGGTTTGGGTCGAATTCGAAAATTGGCTCAAATATTGTGTCAATACCGGTGAGGGGTAATTTTTAAAGATTTTATTCGAGAGATGAGAAAGAGTAGAGTAGAAGTTTTCCAAACACAAAAAACGGGCCGAAGTGACTTATACTCCCAAAACTTTACTATTCTACCTGAAATTTTAAACGTCTCTATTCTCTTCATCTCTGTATGATTGTGCCCCACCTCGCACATCGCATTTCCCATCTCCCTCGTCGCATAAATATTTTTCACAAACTACACGCTTACACGAGAAACGAAACTAGCGTACACATCAAAACCTCATGCAAAATGTCATCTCCATATTCCACGCCATTTCCAGTAGTTTTAAATGTCACATGCAATATGCGCACCACACACAATTGAGCCTTCCCACATTTGAAAAGTCAACAGCATGCAAATGAACGACACAGCACCGCTCCCGTATCATCAACTACCAGATAAATATAAATAAAAACACCTGTTCTCCATGCGAAGTGATTCAGTGTTTACTTAACTCTCGGACGTCGGGAGTGAATTGGTAAAATGAAAAAAAGGAAAACTGCAAACAATAAACATTCGAGTGATTGCCCAGCCAGCTCTGAACCACGTTTGGCCGAGTAAACAAAGTCACCGATTAAGAAAACATTTCCGCCGTGAAATCGGCTACATGGCCGAATGTTTTATGAACATCGGAACGCGTGGGCCCTTGAGAACGCCAGATCAATGAGAATTAGAGAATTTAGTAGCAGCTCCTTGTTGATGTAAACTGACCTTAGACGTCTCCCTCTCTATCTTACCTGGACTGAGAAGTATGTTTTAGGAGAGGGCCATCTGGTGCGCCAGACAATGCCGTGCCAACCTGCACAGTCCGACAAACGCAAATAGGCGCTCCGCCAATTTGTTTGAACTCATTTTGTTTGTTTAGTCAGTTTTAGTACGGCAAACTTTTGCTTTGTTTTAAGGATAACGCGTAAATGATCTGCGAGAGCGTGTTTATTTGAACTTCTCTGAGCTTTTCCAGACGTGTTTGCCTTTCGGAAACTTCAGTAGATTTTCTTCATCTAAAATTTTGAAGATACTGATTCTCGGTAGCTGTGTGTTGGGTTCTGAAATTTTGAACTGTGTCATTGGATGAGTGGAATCTCTTCCCTGTTCACTTAGAGATCAAAATTTGAAGCGCTGAGCCATTGGACTCCATGCTTTGTGGCACTTCTAAAGAAGTTGAAGGGCAGCACAATCCACAAGGTACCCTGCGGCAACAACAGCTCTGACAAGTGAATGAGACCCGCAGTTTAATGCCGACATTGAACTGCGGAAAGGTTTTCATAAGCTTTTAGTACTGTTGGAGAGCTGAGGCTGAGCAGTAAACTGTTAAATGAAGAAGAGTCAAGTTCACAAATTTAATTTAGATCTCCATTGAGGCTTCCCGACAAGAAATGGATGGGAACAAATGTGTGGTCTTATATTGACGCACTCTGTAGCCCACCACATTTACCTACCTACTTTGGATCTAAGCCTAGTTTTGCCAGACTCGACCAGCTTTGGTATCTATACAGGAAAAAGCAGATTTTTAGGCAACGCGTCTTGATAACGTCGAGGGGCATATTTTAAGTCATTTGTGTGGATCTATTGAAGTATAAGATCGGGCAGAATATTGGGTGTGTTGATAAAAGCCGGGAGCTGTCTGACAGATGGCCTGCCTAGGTTTTTTTGTCAAGTGAGATAAAGGAGATCTTGAAATCGTTGTTCTCCTACTCGGTACCTCTTCTGCACTGTTACACCTTAGACGTAGATTTGTTTTGTAATCTACGATCTATAGGACCCCAAATATGTTCCCTCTTCTGATTTTCTGTGTTTCATAATCGGCTCCTAATGATTGTAACGCTTACTGCGGAGAAGATAAATCTGTCCGCAGGAATGTCGAAGCCTATGCTTGGGAGCAGGCTTAGGAGCAAAAATTTACCGATCCGTAGGACTTCCCGGTGTGTTGGCATCGATGTGATTGATATTTCGCAATATACAGCGGTCTATGATTCAATATAGCATCAGATCTGTTGCTCCGTCAAAATGGTGAAAGATCTTTAATTTGAGCCTTCGAGCGTGATCGCATTTAAATGCACTTAAAAAGGGTAATAAGGTAATAAAGTGATGCAGTCTGCATCAATCGTGCTTGCTGCCGTGGCTTGTCTTCAGATTTTTACTTCTCTTCTTTCCTTTTCTCCACAGACTCGGCTGTCGGAGCCAAAGGCGACCGACGATGTCTCTTTTTAAAGTGGCAATGAATCAGATCGTTGTTCTCCGCGATGTTGTCGCTCATTCCCTTCGGAGTAGTTGTTGTGCCACATTATCTGTCCCTTGACATTAATTCCACGCGTGCCTACGGACGGACACGCAGGTACATTGATTTCTATCCCTCATCCGACAAGCCAACCGGCGCTGAAGACACCACTAATCGGTGTGTATGCAAATTCGCTGGCCTTTCCAGGATATCCAATTGCATCATAATAATAATAATTGTTGGCGCTACAGTCAAAAGGGGGACCAGGGCCTTGCTTGCTCATCAACTACTCGTGTTGTGCGCGCTACTGTTCTCTCACGAGTAGAAGGGACCTACAGTTTTTTGCCGACTACGAACGGCGAGATCTGAGAAGCTTTCTTAGACAGTTATTATTCTTTGAGTGTTGTCAGTAGCTCGAAAGAGGTGGTGCCGTGAAAAATTCGAAAAATTGGTATTGAGCTGGGAATCGAACCGACACCCTTCGGCGTGTGAGCGTCGCACTCTACCCACCACGCCACGGCGGGCACAAATTGCATCAACAGTTTTTTTAATTTTGACCACCAGTTTTTTAGACCACGCTTTGGATTAAGGACACTTTTTGAGGGTGTCCTTAATTCAAACCGTGTTTGGTGAAGCGCAGCAAAAGTTCTCCAAGAGGCTCAAACGGGAAATCACATTTTTCTAAAAGCTTAAAATATTTTCCATCGATGGTGCAAAAACAAAAATACATTTTTTTGTACTTTGGGAGAACTAGTCGTTTAAGTTAAGCAATCTCGAACATTTTTTCGGATTATTTATTAAATTTCCTCATAATTTCCCTTCTAATGCTTGTATTGCTCAAATATCATGGGCATGAACCAATAAGTAGTGAAGCGCACGTTTCATAACACTGAATTCCGACTTTATAATCTTTTACTACGAAGGTGTGCTAGTTAATAGTATTGAATGTAATTTTTCTATGTGAGTTTGAATTCAAGCATTGTTTTGAGCCTAAACTTGTTGTGGTATACTGTTACATAATATTTTTTGTTTGCAATTTAACAAAAATGTGTGTTCTTTTTTCAATTTTTTTACTTCAGAAGACTGCGTTATTCTTTATGATATATCAACCATTTTTTGGAATTATCAGAATTTCACGAACCTGATAATTTATTCCAAACTTTTTAAAAATCGGTCACCGGTTTAAAAGTAACAGAGTTATTTCCGCGTTCTCCATACAAGAGCACCACTCTGCCCTCGATCTTAGCAAATGCACCTTCTTTCGGTCCAAGCGATTGCAACCGGAATACCATGCCGCCACTCCAGCGCAAATGGGCCGCTTTTTCAGCTTTATTCTGTAGAGGCAGCCATTGCCACAGTCAGTCAAATTATTTCCTTTGACTTTTGTACATACGGTCCACGAAAAAAAAAAAATATAGCACAACATGTAATTTCGCAATTAGTTTTGGGTAATGACCTATATCAATTTTTTTTTTTCCTATACCTCTCTGCGCCTCAGTAAAGCCACAGTGGTTTTGTACTTTGTGCCTGAAGAAGTTTCTAGAAAATACTTATTTATAAGAAAAAAACTGTGTATAACACCTCAAAAAAAACATAGCACATCTTCACAGAAAAGGATTTTTAGTTGCGTTTTTGCGATCTTTGCCTAAACAATTGTGAAGGAAATCAAAAAAAGGCCCATTCTGTGATTTTATATTTTTTGAGAGTGTCAAAAGTTGTAAAATGGATAGAGAAAAAGAAAAAATAACTAGTGTCGAATAAAGGGTATTACAAAACTGCACCAAGAAAATTTCAAAATTACGTTTATTGCCGAAAAACTGGAAAGAAGCCGAAGAGTGATTTCAAATTTCCTCAAAGACCCTGAAAATTACGAAAAGAAGAGTTGGCCAGGTCGTCCAAGGGCTATCAGTGACAGGGATAGCCGCGCAATTCCAAGAGCTGCATCGAGTTCGGGCTTAACGTCTTGGAAAATCGCTGAACAAGCAGGTGTCACGACCAATGTAAGAAACGTCCAAATACTATTGAAGGAGTCCCCAGTTATTCAGCGGAAACAAATTAAGAAGAAACCACCACTTACGGCAAAATACAAGGATGACAGGGTGAAATTCGCCACATGGCGCACATTCATTGGAAAAAACAATGGCGTCGGGTATTATTCACGAACGAGAAGAAGTTTAATCTTGCCGGTCCCGATGGCCTGGCATATTACTATCAAGACTTGAGAAAAGAGGAGTCGGTAACATAGTGGAGTCGTTGGTAACATGGTGGAGTAATTGTTTTATATGGGCTGGAATAGGATACCATGGTAAAACTGATATAAAGTTCGTACCACAGAGAAGAAGAATGAAGAGCAAAAAGTACCTGCATTTGATTGCCGATGAAACAACAGAATCAACTGTTGAAATTACGGACTTGGCGCTGATTTTTAAGCAACAATGCTGCGGTGCGGCGAAAACTGTTAAAAAATATTTTTCAGATAGCAGCGTTGATGTTTTAGATTAGACAGCACGATGGCCAGATATATATGTATATTATTGAAAACTGTTGGGGACTTCCTTCCAGGGCTGTTTATGCTGAAAACAGACAAACAGGCAGGCAAAAGTGTTAACGAGCTTAAACAAAGCATTTTATCAAATTGGCGCAAATTACCACAAAAAACATTAAAAATTGTTTAAATTTTTAGCGGAATGGCAGAAATAATAGAAAAAAGTGGAGGAACTACGGCGTTGGTATAAGGGCTACGTTCGCGGTGCTCCGCTTCAGTCCTCATCTTCAAATTCCCCGTTCTTGATCCATTGGCTCACCTTCGATGAAATCTAGCGTAAATCAAAAATGATTTAAAAATGCCACTCTGTGGCCAAAGCATTAATAATAATAACAATTGTTGGCGCTACAGTCCAGAGGGGGACCAGGGCCTAGCTTGCTCATCAACTACTCGTGTTGTGCGCTCTACTGTTCTCTCACGAATAGAAGGGACCTACAGTTTTTTTTGCCGACTCCGAACGGCGAAATTTGAGAAGGTTTCTGAGACAGTTGTTACTCTTTGAGTGCTGTCTGCAGCTCGAAAGAGGTGGTGCCGTGAAAAATTCGAAAAATTGGTGTTGAACTGGGAATCGAACCTAGACCCTTCGGCGTGTGAGCGTCGCACTCTACCCACTACGCCACGGCGGCCAAAGCATTAAGTCGCCTCAAAAGTCATTGAAATATCGTCTACAAAGAACTGTTCGCCTCTTCCTAACCATGCCTGCAAAGCTGACAGTTGTTCCGTTCCCCAGACACATCTTCCACATCTTCGCACATTTCTAAACCACCATAAGATCTACACCTAGAAAAACAACCAAACTCTTTGTCTAGTCGGGATTGAGGAAATCTTAACGGGCCGTAAGACAACACCAGCCGACGATCCACATGTGCGCCGTGTACACAATCACGTTCCCCGAGCACCATTCGCCAAGGAAAACATTCAGCTAAGATTTATGAAATGGAATTATTTCGACATCCGAGTTCCGCTGAGAATATCCAGAAGCCCCCAGAAAAGTATCTGCTTGTTCAGTTAATAAACGAGAAAAACGACATTCGGAGTGAAGCTCTTTCAACTTCACACGAAATGAAATTTGCGTTAATTCACTTTGAACCAGACTGTATCACTTGCGTCAGGAAAAACTTTCATAACCCGACACTTGGAAGTAGGCCGACAAGCGAGCATCGTGCCGAGCAATCAAAGGTCCACTTGAGGCGCCTTCACGGTGATTGACTTTTTGGATTAATTACCCGTCTCTGCTGAAGGAGTGGCGTCTTGCAGATACACTGTCCGCCGACCGTCCTGATAATGCGTGCAATTGTGTGGAAGGAGAAAACCGAAAAGAAACGATTAGGGGACGACGAGGAAAATGGGGAAGTGCAGCTATGCCGCTGTTGCATTACGCTTCGCTTACTGCACAAATTCAAAAGTCACATCCAACTTTGTATCTCAACTTCTGGCTGCTAGTTCGCAACTTGGCGGGAGTGACTTGTCACAAGAAAGCGGGAAACTTCACTGCTAATGCCGGTAGACAGTTGAACTTAGAGCCGGATCTCATCGCTTAAGGACGAAGCGGTGAACTGAGCCAGAGACCATCAAATGACTTCTACACACATACACACACGCACACACGTACACACAGCCCAGCATCCCAGCAGGCACACGGAGTATCATTTCTCTCGGTTCTTAGGATTTAATGACTGCCGGGATTTGGGGAAATCTGCGCCATAAGTTTACAGGTACACTGTGAATGGGTATAATTTGAGTTTGTCTCGTCGTTGCTGTAAAGGTAACTACGGGAAAAGTTTCTGCGCCGGAATTACATTTGAAATGATCGCAGGAGGACAGTGAGGAGATGTTTTCAACGGTTTTGTTTGTCTTATTTTCGCGCTTCCTCAGGGAAGTTTCCCATCGGTGTATGGGTGCGTGAAATGCCGGAAAAAAGAATGAGAACAAAAGTTGCCAGTCAAGTCGATAGTGTAACGGCTTTTTGTTCTTGAACGCGGGGCGGCGGCAGGGGAGCAACAAAAGGCTGTTTTGTTTGAGCGATTTTCTTGAGAAATTATGCAAATTGTTTGGTAGCGTTTTGCGTTTCGTTTCATGGTGTGGTGAATCGTTTTGGTCGTCTTTGGTTTGCTCCAATCCTTCAATCTTTGACGTTATCTGGGAGATGTTAGTGGGACAGACGTTGGCCTTAACCTGAGTGCCACTACAGCCTGTTCGATCCCTCCTCATAATAATAATAGTTGTTGGCGCTACAGTCCAAAGGGGGACCAGGGCCTAGCTTGCTCATCAACTACTCGTATTGTGCGCGCTACTGTTCTCTCACGAGTAGAAGGGACCTACAGTTTTTACCGACTCTGAACGGCGAAATTTGAGAAGCTTTCTTAGACAGTTACTACTCTTTGGGTGTTGTCAGCAGTTCGAAAGAGGTGGTGCCGTGAAATATTAAAAAAATTGGTGTTGAACTGGGAGTTGAACCTACACCCTTCGGCGTGTGAGCGCCGCACTCTACCCACTACGCCATGGCGGCCACCGATCCCTCTCCAGGTGTCTCAAATTTCGCACACAAAGGCAAATAATATCATTTCAACTTTTGCACGCATAAAACAAAATTCTCAGTTTTGTCTTTGCAATCATTTGGACTTGGATCGAAGTCCTATTGCCCGGTTCAACTGGCCTAGGCAAAAGTAAACTAGGTGCATGCCCTCGGCTGCCAGCAAAAATTGGTTAAGTTCTTCCTCTACAGTTGATTCCCGCATCATGCTTTGCTCACAGTTCCTGGAGTTAGCCAAAGTCCTTCGGAACACCCTACAACACTGCTGCTTTGGATGCAGAGATGAAAGGCTTAAAAAGTTTAATCCCCTTCACTTAGCAGCCTGTGAAGCTTCACTTAAAAGAACTCCTTGGCAATCCTTTCTTTCCGAAATTTACGCAGAAATCAAAGCCGTTTCGCAGTTTGCTCGCTGTTAGTGGAGCCCATAGATGGAAACCTTTGTAATGCTCTGCGTAGGCGACTTCAAGGGCCCTGGAAACTTTATCAACAGAATCTGGAATTGTAAAAATTTTTCACTTACCATAAACTGTAAATCAGATTCGATCAAGGGCAAATGTTTTTCTAAACTACGCATGGGCAGATGAATCGGTTACAATTGGGAGGGGATAGTCCCCATCTGCACATCCAGCATCACCCTGCCACAATTATTCTAGTAATGACCACCAAACCTAGGATCATTTGTGTAGACTCCTTAACGGCGATGACAGCACAAATGCCGCTGTTAGGCAGAATGTTCTACTCGATTTGGACGATGATAGATAAAAATTCCGTCCCCACGAAGTAGACGAAGTGAAGATAGCAATATCCAAGCTGTAGTCGAACAAAGTCGCTGGAGTGGATGGACTGCCCACAGAACCATTTAAAGCAGCTGGAGTTGGTTGGTAGGGCGCATGCACCAGGTCATCTCTAAGACATGGTCGGAGAAAAGCATGCCTGATGACTCTAATCTCAGCGTCGTTTGCCCGGTTCACAAGAAAAAACACCCCTTTAACTGCTCCAACTAACGAGGGATTAGTCTCCTCAGCATCGCAGACCAGATCCTCTCTGAAACTGTTTGTCCATAACCTGATAGGTCCCTATCAATGGAGCTTCAGACCGGGGAAGTCCAAGATAGACCAGATCTTCACATTACGGCAGATCCTTGAAAAGACTCAAGAAGTGCAAATCGACACTCACCACCTATTAGTCGATTTCAGAGCACATGACAGTGTGGATAGAGACGTGCTATAGAGTGTCAAATCTAATTTTGGCATTCCTACTAAGCTCGTCACATTGCGAAGAATGACGATGGAGAACTCTCGCTGCTCCGTCAAGCTCGGTAACGAACTCACCGAGACCTTCAATGTCAAAAAAGGTTTTAGACAAGGCGACGCACTGTCATGGGACTTCTTTAACATCATCCTTGAGAAGATCGTGCGTAACTCACAAGTCAACACCAGAGGCACGATCTTCCAGAAGTCAGTTCAATTATTAGCTTACGCTGATGACATTGACGTGATTGGACGAACACAGCGAGGTGTCAATGAGGCGTTTGCTGGCATTGAAGTGGAAGCGGCTAAAATGGATATGACGATAAAAGAGGGCAAAACGATGTAAAAGCTGTCATCAAGAAAGGACACATGACATCGACGTCTCGGACAGAGCGTAACTCTAGGCAGCATAAACTTCGAAGTAGTCAAGGACTTCGTCTACCTCGGCTCCGTGGTAAATAGGGACCACAACATCAATGCCGAAATCAAACGCAGAATCACTCTTGCCAATCGATATTTCTTTGAGCTCAAGGAGCGATTAAGTAATAAAGCCCTCTCTCGAAGGAATAAGCTCGCTTTGTATAACAACTTGAACATCCCAGTCCCACTCTATGTCGTGGAAAGCTGGACGTTACCAAAGGCGGTTGAGGACGCCCTTAGTCTTTTTGAAGGAGGAGTTTTGCGTGCGATTTTTAGTCCTGTTTGCGTTGATGGCATCTGGAAGAGAAGATTTAACGACTAACTCTAAGGGCTGTACAGCGACATGCGCCTGGTCAAGCGTCTCGAGCGATCAAGCTCAGGTCGAGTTCAGACCGAGCTCGGATCGAACTCTGATCGGATTGAGCTCAGAACGAGCTCATTTTGAGACCAGATCGAGCTCAGATCGAGCTCAGATCGAGCTCAGATCGAGCTCAGATCGAGCTCAAAGCGAGCTGAGAGCGAGCGCAGACCGAGCTCAGACCGTGCTCAGATCGAGCTCAAATCAAGTTCAGTTCGAGGTCAGATCGAGCTCAAATCGAGCTCAGACCAAATTTCGATCGAGCTTAAAAAGATGGCGGCACCTGCAAGTTGTGGCTGATCTTGGAAGCGATTATCTCTTTCACTGGAAAGATGTGACACTAGTCAACAATTATTAAAGTACATAAGAGTTAATTTTAGACAACTATGTTTGCTGCTTAAGCCAGGTGAGTCCATTGACAAAACAAGCTTTCGGCTACTTCTTAAACGTTTGAGTCGCATATTGCGTAAAAACTAGCCAGAAACGACCGAATGGCGTAGCACGGTGCTTTCGGAACATAATACCCTCGGCTCCAAGTGGCTGTAGCTCTTAAAAACTACCTGAATACGCAGAAGCAGAGACACCCCACCTTCCGAATTCCCCAGACATTGCTCCTTCCGACGACTAGCTTTTTCGATGTTTACAACAATATTTGCAATAAATTGGGGTGGTCGCCGGTTCGGGTCAATGATTAGATCGTTGCTAAAAAGCACAAAGGTGGTAGAAGTTTCGTTTTCCAATAAATTGAAATACTGGAAAGAAAGATTTAATCTTAAAAACAAATCTGCATTAATTATTCTATGTTAAGCCTTTTAGAGAGACAGATACGAGATTTTTCAAAAACATTTCTCTGTTCTAAACTCCCCAGAAATGGTGCCATACCTCTTTGAAATTATATCCACAGAACACATTGTACATTGTCGGCCAAAGGCGTTAATGCATCCTTCTATGCGTGTAACAATTTACCATTATATCCTAAGCTTGACCTCACGGCCTTTCGATTTCAAGGCTCAGAATTTGAATTAGACTGGGCACCTGCAAGGGTCTTATGAGAAAGGTGAAGATAGCACAGGAAGGAAGCAGTTTTTTCTCAACATTTCATGATTTCCGAGAGATACACTTTCTATATATGTTTCACTATAGTCAATAAATTGATGGCGCCACCTCTTGTTCTTTTTGGAAGTCCTTTTTCCGGAAGTCCTTTTTCCGGAAGTCCTTTTTCCGGAAGTCCTTTTTCCGGAAGTCATTCTGGAAGTCCTTTTTCCAGATTTTCAGAGAAGTCTTTCTGTCGTTACATTTTGTTTCTATAAAAAAAAAAAACATAAAGGTTCCGCTGTTGATTTCCGAAAATTTTACCTCCAGAAAGAACCACAGGTGGCGCTATCTATCCACTGAATTTGGGATGTGCACAATGTTAACGAAGCACAACACACTGTGGACTTCGAGATCACGCCTACAACTCAATTTTACCTACTCCACAATAGTACACAATACAAAGATTGCGTTGAAAAAATGAGGAAAACTTTTCCTCTATGAGAAAATTCATTCAAATTGTAAAATTAAGAGTGAGAGGTTTTATTAGAATTTTTTGGGAAAAATTATCAATATGGCAAACGCATATGGGCAGATAGTTCTCGACGTTCTGAAGACGGTCGACACTCCAGCGACCCTGCGGAGTATAGTTCAGGGTGTGGCCAAGAAGTGCGGGGTAATTTTTTTTCAATTTTCTGTCATTTGTATCATTTCTAAGGGTTTTTGTTTTAAATTGTCAAGACAAGTCAAGAAGACATTAAGGAGACTGTTAAACATACCGTGTCTGAAGGCGTCCGCCTGGGATATCTGCAAAAAGATAACAGACGTTATACTGTGGCAGCTGATGAGGGCAAGGGAAGTAACGACGATGAGAATGTGGGCGATGAAGGAGAGGAGCAACCAAAAGATGCCACTCGCCGTAGAAGACGTCGTCGACGACGATCCACATCTTCTCGTCGGTCTGGATCGCGTCGTCGCCGCTCAAGAAGTCGAAGGTCCTAGGCAATAAATTAAAAAATCTGTTTGGTGTGTATTAAATAGAAGATTTGATTGGGTAGAAAATTGAGTTTTTTATTTGTGTCAGTAGGAGAAGGAAAAGGAAACCTTTAATAGAATTTTGAGTCAGAGGCAAAATCTTGAATTTTCTAAAGCTACCAAATGCCAAAATATAACGAATTAGATCTGAAACAAAGGTTTCTTAAATGTTGGTATTTTGTAAAACACTTATCCCCTACAGTTCGGTATTCGAGATCTCTGATGGATTCGAGGAGACATGGAAGGCGTTTGAATGATTTGCAGAAATTAAAAAAACGTCTGCATTAGACAGCTTTCTGGGGTTTATAGAAATGTTGGCTTTTGGAAATTTTGTCCGTTGAAAATGTTGGGTATTGCTCAATATTGTGCATTTTTTTGCTTTTCGGGATTTAACGCATTTGGAAATCAAAATTAAATTGTATTTGAAATAAGCATGTCGGTAAACTTTCTCCTAGTTGCTGGCAGCTCGATTGCGGTATTGGATACCCGGCCTCTTGTGTGGCTATCTATAAGCAATACAATTTTTGCAGAAATAAACGACAACGTTCCACAAGTTCTCAAATGGACGAAAGTCTGGACTTGGTGGAAGGTAATTCCAAACATCAATTTACTGACTTGGCAGAATGTTTAGGGACATTCATATAGACAAACCTTCAGCTTGTTTGACTTTCAGAAACAAATAGTCTCATATGTGACTTTTAGATGTTTCTATATTGATGTCTTTCCAATAATCATGCCAAAATAAACCGCCCAAATCATGATGCTGGCGCCACCATGCTTAACCGCCTTCAAAGTGTACTTTGGATTGATGTCTTGACCTTAAGAGCGATGAACATATACTTTTTTCATCAGACAGAAGCCAATTAAGCTTCGACAAATCGCTCCAAAGACATTTTTCCAAAACTGTTTCATTCAAAAATTAAGGTTTGTGCTTGAAAGAAGTGGTTTCTTTCGAGCTATGAGCCCATGCAGTCTTCCTTCTTTTACGCGACGTGGTTGAACCCCAAATATTACCCCATACCACAGGGAGCACCATCGACCCATAGATCTGAACATCCTGATGTTAAGATTAAATCATTCGTATGCTATTATGTTTTAATGGTATTCCATATCCATTGCCGAATCATACTCGTATATTTGTCATGGCAAGGGTTTGCAGTTATGTAGATGGACCGAAATGTTGACAAAATTATCATAAGTTCATTCTATAGAAGTTGAGGTAATAAGCCTTGGAATTTAATTTTTAAATATAAATAACGTTGTTTTCATTAACTTAAATTCAAAAGGAATTCATATGCATGCGCTCTTAAACATTCAGTGCCATATGAGACAGAATCACTTCTTCCAGCGTGCGCTGTGTGTATATTTAGGGGTTAAAGTGTGCAACGTGCGCGACTTCCCTGAACTACACATCAATCCACTGATGACAGCGAGAAATGTTTTGATCAGAAACCAATAAGGAAGGAGATGGTCGACTGAACAGCTGATCAAACAGCTGATTTCCCCTTTGTCAATCGACCGTTTGACTGTTATTTACGTGTTTTAGTAAACATAACCCGGCCATAACCTCAAATTCTGAAAGTTATTGACGTATCATCGAACATTGTCTCACTTTACTCACAAATGTTTACGTTTCCCCTCCAAAATTGAAAAGATGGCGTCTGATTTGTCAATTTTTGCCTTCAATAGTGTCAAACACTAGTAAATTGTCAACTGTTTGTGAACGTGTTCAGAAAATCAACTGCAAATTGTTCACGCAATTAAGTGTAACCGAAACCTTAAAAGAATTTATTTTTTACATTTTTAGAAAACGGGTTTTTGTGTTTAAAATCAGTAGAAGTTATTCAGTGTTTTGTAATTTTCAATAGTTCATAAGATCTATTAAGAAAATGTTTGCGTTTAAACTAAGTTTATGTCCTTTTTTTGTGTTTGAAATAATCATACAATTTTTAAGTATATTGCTTTTGTGATGCAACTTCTGCCTTACAAACATCGTTTCTGAACGCAGCTATCGTCAACCATTACTTTGCGTTGGAAAACAGAATGCCTTCTCTCTTCCAATTTTTTAATTTATATGCTCCCTCCTTCTAACAGTTTGAAGAGTGAGGAGATCCACCATATAGGCAGTTCACACGTATTCTTATTTAAAAACAAAAAAAAAATCATGTCTGTGAATCAGCGGTTCAAGAGGGGAAATGTTATAAAAAACGCTGTCAAAATGAATTCAAGGGCGGGGGACCAAGGAGTTGACTGTCTCCCTATTGGTCTCTGGTTCTGATCGTAATAGGCGTGTTCCAGTACTTTTTGTACTTAACTCTGAAGTCTGTCATTTGTTGAGGCGTGGGGGTAAATCTCTCACAGCAAAAAGAAAAGTACGGGAACACATCTTGACTGAACGTGTAAAGTATGTCATTAAGAACTATAAAATTCTCTTTTCGATACAGAAATCAAAAACAACAATAAGATTTGAGTCACCTACACAGAGATAATGGGTCAATGCTCACATTTATCGTTGATTTCAGCTATCGTGTCAAGAAACTCTGTTCACAAATCATTACTGTATGTTTGTAGTAATTCAATTCCCTTCGTCTTCTTCCTGTGGCTACAGTCCGGGTGGACCTGGGCCTTAACCAACATTCCTCTCCAACCAGCACGATCTTTTGCTAGCTGCCTCCAATTGAGCAGCCCAAGTTGGTTGAGGTCCTTCTCCACTTATGTGCGCCACCTTAGCCTATGCTGTCCTCTGTTGCGTTATCCCAATGGCTCAGATTCGAAGACTTTTCCGGCCGGAGCAGTGGTGTCCATAAGCTCTACATGACTAAGCCATCTTAAGCGTTGTATCCGTAGGCGCTTGACCAGGCGCATGTCGCTGTACAGCCCATAGATTTCGTTGTTTGGCTTCTCCACCAGATGCCGTCAACGCAAACAGGACCAAAATCACACGCGATACTTTGCTCTCGAAAATACTAAGGGCTTTCTCATTCGCTTTTAGTAACGTGTACTTTACCGCGACAAAAAATAGGATTGGAATAATCCAGTTGTTATGCAAAGCGAGCTTAGTCCTTCGAAAGAGGGCTTTATTACTCAAATGCCTCTTGAGCCCAAAGAAACAGCGATTGGCAAGAGTGATTCTGTGGTGTTGTTGTCTATATTTACAGCGAAGCCGAAGTAGACGAAGTTCTTAATAATTATTGTCGGCGCGACAGTCCACAGGGGGACCAAGGCCTAGCTTGCTCATCAACTGCTCGTGTTGTGCACGCTACTGTTCTCTCACGAGTAGAAGGGACCTACAGTTTTTTGCCGACTGCGAACGGCGAAGTTTGAGAAGCTTTCTTAGACAGTTATTACTCTTTGAGTGTCGTCAGCAGCTCGAAAGAGGTGGTGCCGTGAAAAATTCAAGGTGTTCAGCCGGGAATCGAACCTGGACCCTTTGGCGTGTGAGCATCGCACTGTACCCACTACGCCACGGCGGCCAGACGAACTCCTTGACTACCTTGAATTTTCTGCTGCTTAGTGTGACGCTCTGTCCGAGGCATCGATGTTGTGTGTTCTTCCTTGATGTACTTCGTTTTGCCCTCATTTAATGCCAGACCCATTTTAGCCGCATCGGCTTCAATGCCAACATACGTCTCATTGACGGCTCACTGTATTTGTCCAATTACGTCAATGTCATCAACGTAAACTAGGAATTGAGCTGACTTTTACAATATCGTGCCTCTGGTGTTGACTTGTTAGCTACGCACCATCTTCTCGAGGATGATGTTGAAGAAGTCATATGACAGGGTGTCGCTTTGTCTAAAGCCTTATTTGACACTGAAGGTCTCGGTAAGTTCGTTACCGACCTTAAAGAGGCAGCGACAGTCGTCCTACACAACCTGACGAGTTTGGTAGGAATGCCAAAACTTGACATGACACTGTATAGCTCGACTCTATGCACACAGTCATATGCGGCCTTAAAATCGATGAGTAGATGACTGACTGTGGCCGCCGTGGCGTAGTGGGTAGAGTGCGACGCTCACACGCCGAAGGGTATAGGTTCGATTCCCGGCTGAACATCTTGAATTTTTCACGGCAACACCTCTTTCGAGATGCAGACAACACTTAAAGAGTAATGACTGTCTAAGAAAGCTGCTCAAATTTCGCCGTGCAGAGTCGGCAAAAAACTGTAGGTCCCTTCTACTCGTGAGAGAACAGTAGCGCGCACAACACTAGTAGTTGATGAGTAAGCCAGGCCCTGGTCCCCCCTTTGGACGGTAGAAGGGGTCTACAGTTTTTTGCCGACTCCGAACGGCGAAATTTGAGCAGCTTTCTGAGACAGTTATTACTTCTTGAGTGTCGTCAGCAGCTCGAAAGAGGTGGTACCGTGAAAAATTCGAAAAATTGGTGTTGAGCTGGGAATCGAACCTACACCCTTTGGCGTGTCAGCGTCGCACTCTACCCACTACGCCACGGCGGTCTTGACCTCAACCCCATTGAAAATTTGTGCTCATGTGAGAAATCAGCTGTTTAACCTTCTTTCTCATTGGTTTTTGCTGCGAACAGTTTTTCGAAACATTCCCTCTAGTACATACACATTTTATTTTTTTTTTTTTGCTTTCGGGAGCTTATGTCAAATGTACACATTGGAAACATTTCACTCCAACTCCATACTTGCCCAGAAAAAATTTCAAAAAAAAAAAAACAGTAAGTAGCAGCAGTAGATCCAATAAAGAGAAGATATAAATATCCAAAGTATTTCTATTCTGGACTAAAAAACAAAGAAACAAAACAAATCATCTTACTCATCGACGAATTTGTCAAGGCACCTGTCAAGTTGGCCTGGCGCATTGCCTAGATTGCCTGCACGGGCAACAAAGCAAAAAAAATGAAAAATGTTCGCCCCCAGCATCATCATTGATCTCCGCCTTTTCTCCTTTCAGACTGCCACTGGCGAGCGAGCGTTGGACAATTCGCAAAACGATGACGAAAGCTCTGTGGCCGATGTTGTGGCACTCTTGAGGTAAGTGGCGGAACAGAAAATAAGTTTTCAAAAATAAATTCGTGTGGAATTGCTGACTTTCTTTTCGTTTCTTTGCTTTCGTTTCACTTTTAAATTGTTATTTGTTTTTTTGTTTTCTTTCTTTCTAAAGATAATTCCAGTAGCTGTATGAGTAATAGAAATCTTGCACAACTTGTTTTTTTTTCCTTTTTTTCCATTTGTCTTGCACCTCACCAACACCACATTACCATCCGTGCACTAACAACCATCTTTTCCACTAACTAACCCCCATAACCAAACTTATCCAACCGAAGTAACTCATCAAGTATAATCCACCAGCAGTCACCGGATCTCCTCGTTATGAATGCAAATACATCGCCGACTTCCAACTATTGTTACACAAACAATAACAACAACAACAATAATAATAACAATAACCACACTAACACCGCACGCAGTCTGAAGACGAAAATCTACTCCCGCAGCCCGAACTTCAATCGAAAATCGAACATTTTCGACGATAACGGCAGCACTTGCAACATAATCAGCAACACTGGCGCCTGCAGCGGAGGCGGACGCGGCAGTTTCTCAGAGGCGGGGGATATCGCTCAAATTCTGCGGAATGCAGACGAAGCGATGATAGGTGACACCGGGACGTCGAGATCACAACGAAATCCAAGGCAATCAACGTTTGGAACTGGTGTTGACTTAGGGGATCAGCAGCAGCAGCAGCAGCATCAGCAGCAGCAGCCGCAAGCGAGCACATCGCGGCGTTCAATTGAGGGCCAGCAAACACTGCAGCGACAGCAGTTGACGCAGAAAAACTTACCGAACATGGGCGCTGCCGGACGGGGGCATCGCATTGGGGCGAGCAGCTTCGCCGAGGGCATCGACTATCACCTTGGCCTGATGGGGTGGCGCAAGAAATGCCTTTACTCGTTGATACTGGCCCTTATGCTTCTTATTATAGTTAATCTGGTGCTTACACTATGGATACTGAAAGTGATGGAGTTTTCGTCGGTGAGTACTGAGAGACGGGGTGAGATTTTTGCGAATGCTCTGCTGTGCTTCGCAATCCTTGCTCCGGGCGATCGTGGTAACTTTCTAGATGTCCTTTCTGTTTGTTGATGTCTCTATAAGGGTTTTTGTTTAGGCAAGATCAAAATTCTGTTGAAACTGCAGTTTGATGAGCAAAATGTTGTGTTTTAGTTTCATGCAGCAGCGTCGTTCACGAGGCTGTTGGTTTTGCATCGTGCGCAGTCTGTAACTCCAGTAGATTTCTAGTTCACTTCGAGCTATAGATGACTGTTTCAAGTTGGCTTCGAGCTATAGCTCACGGCTTCTTGTTGGCTGAGAGCTATAGCTCTCGGTTTCTAGCTGGTGTCTAGCTATAGCTCACGGTTTCTTACTGGATTCTAGCTATAGCTCAGGGTTTCAAGTTGGCTTTGAGCTATAGCTCACGGTTTCAAGTTGGCTTCGAGCTATAGCTCACGGTTTCTAGTTGGCTTCGAGCTATAGCTCACGGTTTCTAGCTATAGCTCACGGTTTCTAGCTATAGCTCACGGTTTCAAGTTGGCTTCAAGCTATAGCTCACGGCTTCAAGTTGGCTTCAAGCTATAGCTCGAGGTTTCAAGTTGGCGTCTAGCTATAGCTCACGGTTTCTAGCTGGCTTCAAGCTATAGCTCACGGTTTCAAGTTGGCTTCAAGCTATAACTCACGGTTTCTATCTGGTGTCTAGCTATAGCTCACGGTTTCAAGTTGGCTTCAAGCTATAGCTCACGGTTTCAAGTTGGCTTCGAGCTATAGCTCACGGATTCTAGTTGGCTTCGAGCTATAACTCACGGTTTCTATCTGGTGTCTAGCTATAGCTCACGGTTTCTAGTTGGCTTCGAGCTATAGCTGACTGTTTCAACTTGGCTTCGAGCTATAGCTCACGGTTTCTAGCTATAGCTCACGGTTTCTAGTTGGCTTCGAGCTATAGCTCACGGTTTCTAGCTATAGCTCACGGTTTCTTGTTGGCTTCGAGCAATAGTTCACGGTTTCTAGATTTTATTGGTTTATAGCTGGCTTCAAGCTATAGCTCACGGTCTCTTGGCTTCAAGCTATAACTCACGGTTTCAAGTTGGCTTCAAGCTATAGCTCGCGGTTTCAAGTTGGCTTCGTGCTATAGCTCACGGTTTCAAGTTGGCTTCAAGCTATAGCTCACGCTTTCTAGTTGGCTTCGAGCTATAGCTCACGGATTCTAGTTGGCTTCAAGCCATAGCTCACGATTGCTAGCTGGCATCAAGCTATAGCTCACGGTTCCATGTTGGCTCGGTATAGGTTTCAAAGGTTTCTAGTTGGCTTTAAGCTGTAGCGCGGATAACAATAGGGTTTGGTGTCAGAATCGCTTTCGTGTTGCCATATATCACATCAAAATAATGCAAGGGGATCGTGTCAAATCGAACCTCGGCGGCAACCAATTGACATCAATGCGTCGTCCCATACTTGGATTTAAAGACATTGGTGTTCGAAAAATTGTTTGTGACTTGGGCTTGGTTGGATACTTCGTCATCGCTTGTGAATAAGAAGTCGTTGAAAAATCGAATTTAACATGGCTCTGTAACGTCTATTGTTGACTTCAACGTTGCTCTCAGTCTCATTTTCTAAAAGCAACAGTCCAAAGATGCAATTATTCCATTTTGCAAAAGGGACTGTCATTATTTTGGTGGGTTACCCGAGTTCCAGATGAGCAAATTTAGCTTATTCCTCTATAAATTTGGCTTGCATTAGATCTATAAAATGTCTTTTTACCCAAACTCTTTGTTTAATGTTTTAAGGGCTTAAACTGTCATGTCTTTACAAAGCAGACGTCACCATTCCGTCAGTTCATTAGTCTATTGGACCTTGGAAAATAGCTCCTTCATTCGAAAAAGATGACACCATATTTTGTAACAGCACTAACAAAAAATCCATTGTCAGATTTTTTTTTGTTAGTGACGCACCCCATACATGTATGTCGCGGAACCTTCTGAGCAGTCATTTTGTTCGCAAATCCTAATAAACAAGTAAACAAGTGAACAACAGTTGGAAGTAATTCAAATTTATTCTCCGAATTCAAGCTCGGTCACCGTGACAGTAACAGCATTAAGACCGAGTTTCCACGTTTGTCTGCCAGTTTAACAATTCAACGTCAAGTGGAATAATTTGAATCCACATTTTTCGTACGCAATATTCTACTGCCAGAGAGGCAAAGAACTGCGCAGATCGAAGAAAATATCTCCGCCGCCAGGGCTTCCGGTCAGGAGGACCCAAATCAATTTTCACAAGGCGTTTTCAATATTTAGGCCTTTCTGAGTCTTCATTGTGGCGAATTTTGCAAAACATCTTGACCTTCCTCCGTTCGATATCAAGTTGACACCAGATCTTAAACTTTTAAACCATTTAAAGATCGAAAAAAAAAGTAGGAAAGAAAATATCCTGGCCTACGCAGAAGAAGTTGACATAAAAACAAAAGCAGTTGGAGCATTTTAAGCTTCGGCTGGAGAATTTTGTAATTTAAACAAAAAAACATTTTGGCGATGAGGTTCTTTTTTTCCTGAATGGTCAACAAGCAAAATATTTGTCATTGGGCGTACTCCGCGATACACCATAACATTTCGAATAATCCACAGTTTTTCGTGAACTGCTTGCCAGATGTGTTTTTTGGACGCTTTCTTGTTGCTGGTGCCAATCGCTGGAAACCGCTTTCGCAACATGAAAAGTGATTTTTTCTGCCTTAACGAAAAAGTATGAGTTCGTCAATAGGACGATGCCAAACAGAGAATGTGTCAATTGATTTACGGACTTAGCAAGTTCGACGAGGGTGTTGTTTCAATAAAAGGAGCCTCTTCTTGACCTCCTCACTCATGTCATGTGGCGTTTTTCGTTAAGTCTACGGGATGATTGTTGGTCTGTGCCAATAAACCGGCAACAAAAGACGAGCTCAGAACCAATATCAATCAAGAATGAGCTGCGAATTCGGGCAACTTATGCGAAAAAGTTGTCAAAAATTGACCTCAACGAATGTGGTCATACGAAGAAACTTGAATTTCATTCATTATTGCCTTTATATGCTCCTGAATCCTATGAGTGAATATTCCAAGATCTCTGTGAAGCATTTTCCTCAAGCCTGTGCCTCAAATCAGTTAAGCTGTTACAATTGTAGGAGAGTTGTGGTTCGTGAATGCGGTGCACTATCTCAGACACTTTCACATCTCTGAGTGTCGAACGACGACGAAGAATATACATTTTGCACAGCATTGTAGTTATCTCATGAACTTTTTTCACAATCTTGCCTACAGAATGAACAGAGAGTTCCTCATTTCGGCGAAAACTTAATTTCTATCGAATCACTGCTTAGGATAGACGGCACTTAATTTCAAACTATTTCCAATCCTTCGCTCAATCGGCAAGCGTTCCTCAGTTCGTTACGTAGGAGAACGACTATGACATTTTGTCAAAATTTCGAGTAAGAAGTAATTACGTTCAGAAGAATTTTGTTAAAAAAAAAACATTTCACGGCCCAAACTGCAAGGTTCGTCTTCTTGCAGCCTGCCGAAATCGATTGGGAGGCTGGTGCTCGTCTGCATTTCTATAGTCCCTTTCCAGGACACTCGCATAAAATGACAGGTGGGACCTTGTACACGATTTAAGGAAACTTATGACATGCAGCTTGACCAAGCCAAACATTTCTCTCTCATAATTCCACGAAATGTGCCCAAAAGACAAAACTAATCAACTGTATTAAAAACAAGTCTTATAGTAAGCTAGAAAACGCAGTCCTTTCTAGTTTACCTCTATCTCAACCCACTCTCGTACCTTTTGAATGTATTCCTAATCCGAAGTATTCCATCACAGAGAAACGATTACAGGATTTAAATGAACGTTTCAACATCCATCACTTTTTGAGGGACTACAGAGCATGTCTAAATGCCCATTAGCTTCAGCTTGACCTTTTTCCACTCAACTACCCCCCGGGATAAGGATGAACACCTTGACCGCATTGTATGTCATATCCTGTCACATCTCAAATCAATTTATCTTCCAGGAAGGCATGGGCCAACTTAAAATTGTTCCTGGCGGCATACAGCTAACCGGTCAAGCGTTCATAATGGACTTGCTCCGGGCATCGACCATACGCTCCAAACACGGCCAACCCATATCGATAGGTGAGTTCAAATTTATCTTATGTAAATTCAAGTCACCCTTGGGCCATCAGTCCAATCCGTGCCTCAGATATGACACCACACTTCCACTTCCTGTGACCCCTCCACAAACCATACCTCAACCCCCCACCCCCCACCACCCACCCACACTCTGGCACGCCAAAATCATTTCATAATTCAAGTGAATTCTTCTCGCAATTCAATTCAATGTTGTCCTTGTTTCTCTCGTCCTTCCCGTGGGGTGTCTCCGGCCAACCGACGACGTTCCGCAGAGTCATCACGTAATTTCTCCATCAATACACGTGACACGAAAGGCAACCTGGAGAATCATTTATTCTTGGGACACGATAAGCTCGAATGCCTTGCGACGGGGTTCCGAATCAATGACACAACCGGCAGAAATTTATTTTCCGTTACACGGGATGAGGTGACTATTGGGGCGCACGCACTACGTATCGATGGCGAGGGCGGCGCCATTTTTCGCGAGTCCATACAAACGCCCCACGTACGTGCCGAAGCTGGACGGGAGTTGAGGTGAGTTATTATCGACTGCGACCGTTCTGTGGAGTGTCGAGTCGAACTCCTAGTTGCGGATTTATTTTGAGTGCGTGCTTGGATGTGCGCGGTGTGTGTGTGTGTGCTGGTTTTTTAAGTTGGTTTCCAACTCTCCTTGTCTCTAGGTTCGAGTCACCTACACGTCAACTGGAGATGACAGCGGCGAAGGATATAAATCTGCAATCACGAGCTGGAGGCATTGAGTTATCTGCACTGAACGATGTGAAGTTGAGTGCACTGGATGGATCGGTAAGTGGCTTTATTGACATTTGCATTTGGCTGGGGATGGGCATGGGATTGGGCGTGAAGGAGTAGTGACTTAGGGATTGTAGGAGGCTTTGAAGGTGTATTTAAATCCTTGCTCACTCTTCAACGTAGAATATGCACCGTCTGCCATTGATGTTCCAAATGGTTCGGCAACAAATTAAGGCACAAATTGAATAATTCTTTTTTTAAACTTTAAACGGCAAAGTTTCAATTATAAGCGCCTCAAATTGATGAACAACTTGTTGGAACGGTTTCGTGATCCTATGTGGAACTTCAGGTACTGCTGAACGGTAAACTGATCCAAGTGCAGCTTGCAGGCCTCCCTGCAACTTAAAATTGTCCAATCAAGAGTGTTTCTCGGGCACATAAATGCTTATCCGCAGATGTAAGGCATCGAAGTGCATGTAAGACTTGCCGGCAAAGCTTTGTTTACGAACATCCGCGTCTTTGGTTAGGACTTCCGGAGTTAGGTCTCTCGTCAGAATAATCAGAGATGTTATGACTCTCCAGAATACAGGCTGACCGAATGCAGGCTGCCAAGCGTCAGTAAGAAATCAGCAGCATTTCTGCTTACTTCAGACATGAAAATCCTTACAGTTTTGTTGGCGTTTTCTTCACCTTCGCTAGGTACTTATGTGTTCTTGCTCGGTGCTGAAACAATCTGCGATGCCTGTATAGCGAAAAAACTTTGTAGAACACTTCCTTTGTCATTCGGTGGCGCCTGTTTAGTGCTGATGTGGTTGGAGCTGTAAACTTAAGCTCTTTATCACAGAAGCAGTTACTGGTATTCCTCCGAAAGAAAATACTTTTCGGTTACTGATTGGTAGAAGAATGAATCAGTTTCTGAGTCTGAGTGCTTCAGTGTAGGATTACCTAACCAATGAAACTCCGAAGGAAGCACAAGCTTCCATTTCTGTTTATTCCTCAATTGCATTCCTCCGTTTTTTAAATTATTGTAATCGTTTTCTGGTACTATAGCGCCTCGCGGTTATTGAACCTTCATACTGGTATTGCTTACTGTATGTGCCGCGGAGCCACCATGAGGCATTCCCCCTTTTCAGTGCCCCTCGACGCAAAAAACCAAAAAAAAAAAACAAGTACTAAGTCCTTGGGAAGATGCGTACATTCAGAACACATGTCCGCATAATTCGCATAGATGAATTAACAAATCACAAAAAAATCAATATTAAGTTAATAAATTTTGATAGTGGCGAAACCTACATGTCCCGGGACTTATTGAGTGATCTATTAGAATCTATTACAATCCTTTATAGCATTTGTAGGCGATTTACAAAAATGTGAATTTTGCTTTACTTCTTCTTCTTCTTCGGATGGCGCTACAGTCCGGGGTGGACCTGGACGCCATCCTGAATTTTGCTTTACGCTTCCGCTTAATTCATGCACCTATTGTTCGCTAGCCATGGCGTAGTGGATAGAATTCGACGCTCTCACGCCGAAGAGTATAGGTTCAGTTCCCGGCTGAACACCTCGAATTTTTCACGGCACCACCTTCTTCGAGCTGCTGACAACACTCAATGAGTAATGACTGTCTAAGAAATCTTCTCAAACTTCGTCGTTTGGAGTCGTCAAAAAACTGTAAGTCCCTTCTACTCGGGACAGAATAGTAGCGCGTACGACGCGAGTAGTTGACGAGCAAGCTAGGCCGTGTCTCCCTGTGGACTGTCGCGCCAACAATTATTATTATAAAATATGAAACTCCTCATTTTCGAGCTTTTTGGACCTGTCAAGACGCTCTTTGTCTTCAACGCTGAAAGCTCTAATTTTGAAGAGTCGAAACCACTCTTTTACTGATTTGTCCATCTTCGCCGACTCACCATAAACTTCCGCAAGTATTCGATGGTCTTATGTTGCACTTTTCTTACAAACAAAAAGGAAATCAAAACTTTCCTCAAATACTTTTGAATTAATACAATTATGCACTCCAATTATTACGGACAATTGTCACGTCTTTCCAATGAAATACGTCTTAGCTTCCAATAACCGTCACAAATTACAGGTGACGCCATCTATTTTCGCCCACAACTATAAACTTGTTCCAAAGCTCTTTCGGCGCAAGGGAAAACACTTGCAATTACATGTATAAGTCTCTTTCTTGGCTGGTGGTACGAATGAATGTTTTTTTCGTGCCCGTATCATATAACTCATTTCTTTCACAGTTTACATTCATTTCAACTCCTAATTTATTTTGAATGTAAAATGTAAACTTGTATAGAACTTTTTTCGGATCTTTCTTCACTTTTTTACAATTCCACGGTTTTCTCTCTTGGTCAACAAACGAAGGCGAAGTGATCGAGGAGTACTCAGCATGAGGTTTTTGTCGGTTAGTTCATCAAGTCTGATGAACAACACAAAATACAATTTTTCTTCAATCGATCTGATTGATTATCCAGATCCACGCCAGTGTATAATAACTTTCAGCACTTTCCCTTATGTTTTCTCAGTTTTTTGCCCTTTTATTTAAATCATCAACTCGCGCAAGACTTATGTTTACTGTAATGAACGAACCCAACTCTTCGAATTTTGCTAAAAGAAATCCCACAATTTTGAAATAAGATTCCGTGGCATCGAATAAGACACGTTTTAAGAGTTTGTGAGGTGGTGCTTGGTGCTTGTTAAAATCTTGTTGTTTAGCGTGCTGAACTGATCTTTAACCAACCCTCCTCTTAATCTATCAACGCCTTAACTAAGAGCAACTTCAAAGCAGGGGTTGCTCAACAAGTTTGATGAAAGGGGATTCAATGTTTCGAAACATCGAAGCATCGAAATATATAATATATTTTCAAATTATAACTTTTCAAGAAAGCTAGAGTTATTGCCTTGGACGAAGTTCATTTGTAGCCATCTACTTCTTCTTCTTGTGGCGCTACAGTCCGGGATGGACCTGGGCCTCAACCAACATGGCTCTCCAGCCAGCACGATCTTTCGCCAGCTGTCTCCAGTTGCGCACTCCAAGTTGGTTGAGGTCCTTCTCCACTTCTGTGCGCCACCTTAGTCAAAGTCGTCCTCTGTTGCGTTGCCCCAATGGCACGAATTCAAAGACTTTTCGGGCCGGAGCAGTGGTGTTCATACGCTCTACATGGCCTAGCCATTATAAGCGTTGGATCCGTAGACGCTTGACCAGGCGCATGGCGCTGTACTGCCCATAGAGTTCGTCATTAAATCTTCTCCTCCAGATGCCATCAACGCAAACAGGAACAAAAATCGCACAAAAATTCCGCAAAATTTTTCTCTCCAAAAGACTAAGGACTTCCTCATCCGCCATTGCTAACGTCCAAGATTCCACTCCATAAAGTAGGACGGGGATGATTTAGCTTTAGGGCTTTACTACTCAATTGCCTCTTGAGCCCAAAGAAACAGCGATTGGCAAGAGTGATTCTGCATTTGATTTCGGTACTGATGTTGTTGTCCCTGTTTACCGCGGAGCCAAGGTAGACGAAGTCCTTGACTACCTCGAAGTTTCTGCTGCCTAGTGTGACGCTCCGTCCGAGACGTCGATGTTGTGTGTCCTTCCGTGATGACAGCACGTACTTCGTTTTGCCCTCATTTACCGCCAGACCCATTTTAGCCGCTTCCGCTTCAATACCAGCAAACGCTTCATTGACGGCTCGCTGTGTTCGTCCAATCACGTCAGTGTCGTCAGGGTAAGCTAGCAATTGAACTGACTTCTGGAAGATCGTGCCTCTGGTGTTGACTTGTGAGTTACGCACAATCTTCTCGAGGATGATGTTAAAGAAGTCACATGACAGTGCGTCGCCCAAAGAAACAGCGATTGGCAAGAGTGATTCTGCATTTGATTTCGGTACTGATGTTGTTGTCCCTGTATACCGCAGAACCGAGGTAGACGACGTCCTTGACTACATTTGTTGCCATATGCAATTTACATCCAGGAATGTAACATTGGCGGCCTTGGCGTAGTGGGTAGAGTGCGACGCTCACACGCCGAAGGGTGTAGGTTCTATTCTCAGCTCAACAACAATTTTTCGAATTTTTCACGGCACCACCTCTTTCGAGCTGCTGACAACACTCAAAGAGTAATAACTGTCTAAGAAAGCTTCTCAAATTTCGCCGTTCGGAGTCGTCAAAAAACTGTAGGTCCCTTCTACTCGTGAGAGAACAGTAGCGCGCACAACACGAGTAGTTGATGAGCAAGCTAGGCCCTGGTCCCCCTTTGGACTGTAGCGCCAACAGTTATTATTATTAATGTAACATTTCAGAGCCATCTCCCGACAATTTATTAACCAACTTTTTTGCTTTCTTTTCTTACTTTAACAGATTCGACTGGAATCAGCGAAAATCCTGATGCCGAACCTGCGCACCGCCCAACCGCCCATACCCGGTTCTGGACAAAGTCGCGACCACATGCATAGAGTCTTCCAATTGTGCGCTTGCTCCAACGGCAAGCTCTTCTTAGCGTCCCCACACACAATTTGCGCCGGAGACGACACAACTGTCTGCAGGTGATCCGAACGATAAGCTCCAGCGCCTAACCCATCAACGTAAGGCTCACCCAAGCCCCGAAAGGTTATGTAACGTTTTAATGAGAAAAAAAAATCATAATTATTTTGTATATAATTTTTCGTTTGTTATAAGGAATAGTCAAATTATGAAAAAAAAAAAAAACAATTTAAAAATCTGTATCATAAAGTAAAAATAGTTAAAATGTAGAGTATATATAAATATATATTTAAATATCTAGGATGAAGAGTATAGTCACCTAAGAGAACATACAAGAGGCCTATTAGAATTTATAAAGTTTGTAAATCACACAACAGGACACACAAGACAAACAAACAAGCCTTTCGGACATATGAAGAATTCACTCATTACAAACTGTTGGCAATAAAACCAAATCAAGTACATTCAAATGTGGCATGCAAAAGATTGATTAAAATACAAGATACAATACCTACTCGTTAGCATTTTACATGGAATATATCAGAGGAAACACGTAACGCCCACGCAGAGGGCGCGGGCTACATCTAAACAAAATGAGCTTCTTTTGCAATTTTGGAATATATGTATAAACAAATCGAAAAAATTAGTAAACAAATGATATATAGGGAAACACAATTAAAAAACAAGAAATTACTGTCACACCGAGGTAGAGGTGAATATTGAGTAAAATGGAAACTTTTGAGTTGGTTTTTTTGTTCACCTTTCCTTTGGGTTTTGATTCGCTTTTGATTTGAAGATGGGAGAGGGGGATGTACACGGGTTTGAATTGTGATCTGTTTTTCATTTTTGTTTTGTTTTGAAAACAGCGCTTTATTTGAATTGATTCTAATGTGAACTCCGTTTTATTGACTTATGAGTGTCGTAGGTGGGAAAGGTGCACGATTTCAACGAGTTTCTGCACAGATAAATGACTGATGCTTAAGTGCGCTTTTACACAGAACTGAAAGACAACTTACAGCTCAGGCAGGTGTGCGTGCACCAAACCTGCGTGTAGAGCTCTACTTGATGCCCTCAAGGGTGATTCTATTTATTTGGGTCTCTCTGAATTGTAAATTTTGAGGTGAGTGGCTTTGTAAACTTTTAACATTTGTGTGGGGCGACAGTCCGCAGGGGACCAGGGCCTAGCTTGCTTATCAACTACTCGTGTTGTGCGTGTTTCTGTTGTCTCACGAGTAGAGAGTAAGTTGTAAACTTATGAACGAAAAAATATCCCCTTCTACTATTTATTTGGTTTACCCTTAAATTGAAATTGTCGTGGGGAGACCTTTTGCTCAGCTATGACTCGCAACCTACATACTCTGCACTGTTAACTCCGTTGATTGGGGTAATGTCACTCTATTCTTCGCCTTTGTGTAGTTATAATAAAATGGTACGCCATGTGCAGCACAAAAAACTATCATTATGTGGCTTTTTGGGACGACAAGGACAAATAATTTCTCCAACAAAACAATTGATTGCGTAAATTTTATAAAACAGCTACAAACCAATAATCAACGGAAAACCGGTAGCAAAACTCAACTCAAAACCTTTCAAAAAAACAAACTGGGCCAATGGGGTCGTTGCTTTCTTCCTGACTGCACTGGCAGCAAGAATTTAAGAGCAACTCCCATAACTTTCCCACGACTTTCGGATGACTATCGTCTAGTCAAAAATTGCAACGAGTGTGTTGGCTTGGAAATTCATCGTCCGTAAGGTTCCCACACTTAAGGTCTTCTCCCGACTAAAAAGGAATTATCTTTGGTTCAACTTTGATGACCTCGCACACCGCATCTGATATGCCATCTAATGCGAGGCCACCAATAATTCAAAGTCGACTTTCTCCGTGTCCTAGACTGGCTTTGGCCAGAAACTAAGCCGGGAAAGGAATATAGTCGGATTTTCACGGACGACTCCAAGACGATGAAGGGTTCTGGAGCTGGGGCCTTTGTGAAAAACGACAACATCAGACTTCACGCTTCCTTAGGCAATTTTGCGTCGGTCTTCCAGACGGAAGCTTTCGCGTCACCAATAATACAAAGTCGACTTTCTCCATGTCCTGGACTGGCTTTGGCTAGAAACCGAACCGGGAAATGAATATATGCGGATTTTCACGGAGGGTTCCAAGACGATGAAGGGCTCTGGAGATGGGGCCTTCGAGGAAAACGACAACATCAGACTTCACGCCTCCTAAGGCAATTTCGAGTCGTCCTTCCAGGCTGTTAGGATCAATAAAAGAATATTCAAGCGGACAAACATTCTTGTTTATTTTTCCTCCTTCGATAATAAAATTTGTGGACTGTGTAACACGAAAAATACTGCACGCTAAAAATGTTACACAAAATGTTGCACAAAAATATGCTCCTGGCTGCTCTCGCTGGAAGTAAAATCTGGAGTGAGGAAATTTGATTTCCTAAGTTCATAGATGCACACAAAAAATTTACCGATGATCAGTCCCGCTAGGTTGTCGCGCTGGCGCGTACGGGATAATCGGATGTTTTGCTCGTCTCCTTTTAGTGATTCTTCTTCGCGCCGCACAAAAGGGTTGACTCGTCGTTGTTGCTCTGCACGTGCTGATTTCTAGCACGTAGAGATGTCATGATGCCGTTGCTCGCTGCTCATGCTCCTTCTTGCTGTTTAGCACATGTGCATATTATGATGCGTGTGCCCGTGGGTCTATATTGTCTGCTTAGGATGTGTTTTGGTGTGGGGTGATGTGCGTTTATGACAGCCGTTAGGTCGATCGGCTGCGCTGTCGATATCATGCCATGGATGGTTCAAACACAGGCGGAAGCCTTCGCGTCACCAATAATACAAATTCGACTTTCTCCGTGCCCTGGACTGGCTTTGGCCAGAAACTAAGCCGGGATAGGAATATAGTCGGATTTTCACGGACGGCTCCATGACGATGAAGGGTTCTGGAGATGGAGCCTTCATGGAAAACGACAACATCAGACTTCATGCCTCCTTAGGCAATTTTGCGTCGGTCTTCCAGGCAGGAAGCCTTCGAGATCCTAATGGCCAACAACTATATTGTGAAGAATGTGTGGAAGGGACGAAGTAACTGCGTCTGTAGCGACAGCAAAGCTGTGATAAAGGCCTTTATCAACCCTTTAACCAATTCCAAGATAGTCCAAGAATGCAAGTCTTCCCTCAATTTGGTTAGCAGGCTAAACCTAAGTTCTATATGACAGAAGTGCCTCCTGGGCATTATTGGGAAAAACAAGAAATTACATTAAATGAATGTTATTGCCTGGTAGGACAATAGAGCAGTATTTGAGTCTGAGCGGTCCAGTACAGTATATCCCAACCTCAAAAAACAAAAAGGCACCCACATTTGCAATTTTTGTCCATGATTTCTTCTTTGTAGGCAAAAGTTTGATAAACGACGTTTATAACAACTCAACTCCCGGGACCTACCAATAGAAACATATTCTCTAGACAAAATTCGCCTTTATTAATCAACACAGTTTCCTTCAAGAGTGATACAATCAGTCCAACGCCGCTCTAAAATTTCGATTCCTTATTTAGAGAACGATATATCTTCAGTTTTAAAAATACGCTTCAGTTCAGGCGATCACCTCCTCATTCGAGCAATATTTTCTTCCGGCTAGCATCTTTTTGAGGTCTAAAAGGAGGTAGAAATGCACGCACGGTGGGTGCGGAAGCAATTCAAAGCACAATCCGTGCAATTTGGTCACCAACGACTTGTGACACGATGCATTGTCTTGGTGGAAGGAATTTTTTTTCTTCTTCATATGGGACCGGTTTTCTGCAGTTTCTTTTTCAAATGCCCCAATAATGTCATGTAGTATTCGCTGTTAATCCTTTTGCCTTTCTTAAGATAGTCGAACAAACAAACTTAAGATAGTCGATGAATAAAATTCCTCGCGCGTCTCAAAATATGGATGTCATAAGCTTGCCAGGCCAACTTTGTGGTTTTGGACGCTTTGGCCGTGGTTCTCCGGCTGTTATCCACTCCGCTGACTGCCGATTTGACTCTGGAGTGTAGTGGTGGATCTATGTTCCATCGTTATGACAAAGCGACGCAAAAAGTCCTCTTTATTTTGGCGGAAGAGCTTCAAGTAGCTCTGAGAATCATCGGTACATTGTTGTTTTTGGTTCATTGTGGGCAAACTGGGGACCCATGTCAAGAACAGCCTTCTCATGGACAAATCTTCATGCAAAATAGTGTACACACTGCCTTCTTATATCTTTATGGTGTCAACTATCTCACGCAATTTCAATTTGCGGTTTTAAAAAAAGATTTTGTGTACTTTTTTGACGTTTTCAGGTGTAACCACCTCAATTGGCCTATCAGAGCGTTCGGCATCTTGGGTGTCGGTACGGGCAACGTTTAAAGTCAGCTTATTACCGAAAAATATGTAATTTTGCTGGAGCAGAGTCCCCGTAAATTTTTTCAAACCATTGCTGTCCTTGCACGGTATTTTTTTCCTTTCAAAAAGCAGCATTTAGTCAATACACAAAATTCTATCTTTTCCATTGTTTTAAAAATCGCAAAAGTAGCATCACATGAAGCACTGTAACTTGTAGTGTAAAGATCAGATTGCCATGAAAATTTGACAGGTATCATTTGCATGGTTGTACTTCATAAAAATAAAATAAACCTTTTGTTAGTGGCGCCCCCTATATGTCAGTCCCGGGACTTATTGAGTTATATTATACTGCTACAACAGGTTTGAAGGGTGATGAAGTCTTTTCACATATATAATGAAAGCGCCGCTGTGCTGTACCACAAGAGAGCTCTTCGCTTAATCAATGATATAGAACGTCTTTTCCAGGAATCCTCTGCCAAATGTTGTTTTTCAAGAGATGGTCTGGAAGATTAACTCTCTATGGGCAGCCGCTCAAAAATGTATTTCAAAGTCCTTTCGAAAGTAGTCACCGGCGATGCCGTGCTCGCCAGGCGCCACATAACTGTCATTCCGAAGGGTCCTTGAACATTGGGATGATATTACATAAGACCTCCGAAACTCCTTAGCCAGAGATTTGGTACGTTTTCGTTATGTTTTTTTTTTTTTGAAAAAAAAAACAGAAAAGATTCTTAAAACTTCGCCGTTCGGGGTTGGTAAAAAAATATAGGTCCCTTCTACTCGTGAAAGAACAGTAGCGCGCACAACGCGTATAGATGATGAGCAAGCTAGGCCCTGGTCCCCTGTAGATTGTCGCGACATACAATCCTTGATTTGTCAAAGCTTTCAGAACCGCTCCACGTATTTCTGGCACAACCTAGTGAGTTTTCACTTTTGCAGACCTTTTCATTTCTAGCAGACTAAAGTTAACATTGATTTACCTTCTTTGTGGATTCAAAAGTTTGTCAGGACGAGATCTTAGCTTATACAGTACCGCTTAGTGTTTAGCGTTCTTCTTTCCTCTGCGAAAGTAGGGACCCATGCTTTTATTGTCGGCTTTAACTGATGAGCTTCAGAATATTTCTAGGGTCATACATTTAAAGTGGACGAAATGCCCAGGAATATAAAAAAAAGTTCCGTTCTGAAACCTTTCAACTCACTTACCCACTCTTCCACGGCTTCTATCCAATGCTCCCTGAACTAAGCAAACAGTAGCTGCTCTAAGCAGGATTATTGAAAACTTTAAAAATCTGAGCTCAAGCTTAAAAATGTGTGTTAAACATATGCGTGGCGACTGTTCATGTTTCCCAGTCGATTTATTTCTTCTACCAAATCGCACATTTAGTTAATTCAGGATCACAAATCAAATCTACGTGTTCGTCCTCTTTTCTCTTCTTCCGTTAAAAACTGCATCATTATTCTGCAAAATATTATTTTAAGACAAAAGTGTAAAAATCAAAATACAACAAATCAATTGTACATTTAATCTGTTAGTAAATAATTAAGATTGTATATTAATTTAAAGATTGTAATAGATTTATTTTGAACAGAGGGCATTAAGAAGAAACACAATAAGATTCGAATGATGATTTTTTTGATACCATGATAAATGAGAATTGTTTTATAAAAGTTAGACCAAATAAAGTTTTCAATAAAACGAAAAGTTGTTTGCATTTTTAAGGTTTCGTTTTCACAAAAATTTTCGTAATTTCCGTCCATCAGACTTTTTTTTTTTCATTTTCAAAAGGGATCTGCATAAAATTTGAGTACTTGACTTTTTTTTTCTTAATTGTTGCGCATTCATTGAAAGTGTTAGGACGATTGGAGATAAAGACATAAGGTCTGTTGATAAATCTTTTCAGGATAATTTGAAGCGAGTTTTCCTCTTTCAGTTGATGTTTGGTTTCATAGCTGACGTGTAGGAAATTTGAAACAATCCGTGTCCATTTCAACAAAACAGCCAACGAGTTTCGTTTAATTAGCCCGTAATGTCAGATATTGTGGTGCCTGTGGTGTTGACAGTCGAGGTCTGATTCCCGGCTGAACATCTCTCTTGGTGGCACATGCCGACGTTTGAGGTTTGATTCCCGACTGAACATCTCTCTCGGTGGCACATGCCGACGTTAGAGGTCTGATTCCCGGCTGAACATCTCTCTCGGTGGCACATGCCGACGTTTGAGGTTTGATTCCCGGCTGAACATCTCGAGCTTTTAACGCCATCACCTCTTTCGATCTGCTGACAAAACTCAAATAGTAAAAACAAACTTCGCCGTTCCGAGTCAGCAAAAAATGATGGTCCTTTCTACTCGTGAAAGAACAGTAGCGCGCACAACACGAGTACTTGATGAACCAGCTAGGCCCTGGTCCCTCTGTTAATTGTAGCGCCAAAAAGTATTTGTTTGAATACTGTTAGCGAAAAATCTGTCATTCTTACAAAGTGCGGTATGGCAAGGTACACTTTCTTTTTGAAAACAACACGAAACCATAAACATGTGAGTAAAGCTCTTTCTTAAGTGGCTTATTTTAACGTAGGATTTGAATTCTGTATAGCGTGCTACGTAAGCTAAAGGTGAGTACAAATTTTTTTGTGGACACCATGTGTGTAATTATTTCAGAGAGATGTTGCCAGAACCGAGTGGCCGCTTTTGACTGATTTGGGTTCAGCGTTTAAATAGGAGAAATAGGCAAACGTAGAGGACGATGCTTATTTGAAGATTGTGTCATCGGAGTTAGTTTTAGATGAAAAAATGTTTAACAACCTCGAGTTGAACAATGTAGGATCAACGAAAACCAAACTACAGTGCCAAACAAAGAGCGCCGGGGAGAACATTTAGCCAAGAATAGTTTCGCATCGGCTGTCTTATATACAGGCATTTTTTTTCAGGCTTTCAACTGTTCCTTTCTTTCACGAACTTTGCAAACCCAGTCCAACATCTAGGAAGTAAGACGAAGGGCGCCTTTAAACGAAATTGGCCCTTATCCAAATTTTGTTGCTGATGCCCAATTGTTTTAGGTTAAAGTAAAATGCGCAACATTGTAGAAATATCCAGATGTTGAAGAAACAAACAGCTATGACATCTCCAGAATTTCATCCTCTTTTGAGACATCTTCTTGAGCATCCCTTGCACCATTTTTAATAGCTCAGACTGTGGAAGGAAGGCCCAGAGATTGGTTCGTCAGTTGACAGTTCAACATTTTTGAAACACACTGTTTACCATAATCGGTCATAATCCAATCAAATCTAAATTTATAATTTCGAAGCAAAAGTTTCCAAAAAAAAAGCTCTGTAGGAATATTTCCAATGTCTACAGAGACGGCAGTTGGGGTGGCTACAGCACTGCAGTTTTGTAATTTTCGTAGCTGAAAACTTAAATTTTTATGATTGATTTTATGTGACTTTTCATGGTTGATTTTATGACTTTATTGGTGTCTCTCATTACCTTGTCTAGCAACAGACAAAACTTGGGTACTCCACGAGTCTTTTTGGGTTTACCTTCGTTCATGCTGTTTGACCTTCCAGAAGTAGAAAGAACCTTCATGAGTAGACCCAACCCCCTGTTTTTTGTCGCTTTCGAACGGCAGACTTAAAGAATTCTTTTGAAAGTCAACAACAAGTATTTGAATGCTAATCCGCTATCCAATGCATGTTGCGCCGTTGAAAATACAAAGCGGACATTTACGCCCAAAACTTGAGTATAACGCTCCTATTTGGTCAGGTGCTCCTAAGACCTCCCTGCACCTGCTGGATAGAATTCAAAAACTTGTAGGTAACAGTAATATTGCGAAGTCGATTGACTCGTTGGAACACCGACGTAATGTCGCGTCGTTGTCACTTTTTTATCGCTATTTTAACAAGAAATGCGCAGATGAATTAGCCAGTTGCATTCCTCCCCTTCAAGAATTCACCCGCAATACACGCCTCGCTAGGAATGGCCACCAATTCACCCTCAAGCCCTCTTTCGGACGTACAGTCAAATTCAGAGACTCGTTCTTTAGCTGCACTACACGAATCTGGAATGCTCTTCCCAGCTCGATTTTTCCTCCTCATTACAATCCACAGGCATTTAAAACCAGTGTGCATTGGTACCTCCTCTCCCTCTCTTCCTCTATACCTTCGGCCCGTGCTGTGACTTGATCCGGTCACTTAAGGGTACTCGCAACCCCTTTTGCACGCGTCAATTATAAAAAAAAAAAAAAAATTTGGTCCATGAATCAAACCTCGGAGAGTGTGACTCAAGGTCTGTCGACTGCCGAAACAAAATATTTCAAAGAAACGCTCATTCAGTCCCAAATAAGTTTAAAGAGACGTCTTAGCCTTGAAAGTGGTTCTTCGCCATACCTGTTTGGAATTCTTTTAATAAAACCAGAAAAACAGTGAGTACGAGTATTAATGTCATGCAATTCTATCGATGAATGGAAATTTTTCAGCATCTTTTCATGCAAGTCCACAAAAGCAACAAAGTGACGTTTCTTATTCTAGGTATTCAAATGCAGTGAAGGAAGCACATGAACTCTTCACGAAAGACTTTAGAGGCAGCTCTGCGCCGTGAATGTGGTTTTGAATCATTTCTTTTAAAATTCCATTTATATGAATATATATGATATTTTAGAAAAGTCCTTCCACGTCTTGAAGTCCGTCTATGGAGAGTTTTTTTCAAACCTTTACGAAAAACGTTAACATCAAAACATTTTAGGCCTTTGTGGCTTAAGATTTTTTCTAAAGGTTTTGATCTCCGTTGATCTTCTTGTCACAAATCTCTCCCAACTCAACATAAACTCGTCCGAAGTCAGACTTTGTACGATTCCCTTCAATTATTTGATAAGCAATCTTAAACCAATGGCCATAAGGAAACATTTCGTGATATCCCCGAGTGAGACTGTCTACTTCTGCCTTTCCATTACGTACATTACTCACCTATAAAGATAATAAATCAATTAACTATTCTTCAATTAGGCACCCAGCAGCAATAAATTCCCAACAACCCAACCATTAACCTTGAGTCAGTGCGTGCGTCTCGCTCCTCGCAGGTCCAACGCTCCAGAGAGTGTCGACAAAATTCCACGACATAAATCATAAATTCGACAAAAGCTTTTTTGAGTTCAAAGGACTTGCACTCATCCCAACAAGATCTACACACCCATCACAGCTCCTTAAAACAGAAGCACACACAGAACCCCATCGCTCCGCATTGAGTTATGATTGTGCGCAGTATCCTGTGCAGTCCTTCTAACGCTGCCTCCGTTCTGCCAAGTGTTTCTCGGTGGGTGTTACACATTTCCTTTCTTTTCGTGATTCCCCCACCAAGGGGATACACTCCAAAACCGATGGGGGAGTGAGTACATACTGACTCGCCGGCTGGCTGGCTGACTGGCACTCCACATAAATATCATAATATTTTGCTGAGAGTATAAAAGGCGGTGCCAAAAAATTTATTACATTCCAAGAAAGAAGAAGTGCCCTGACGAGGAGGAAGATTTATATCCTTGAGGATATTACGAAACGCTCAGCGTCGAGTGGATACACTGGGTCTGGCGAACGGAGAGTGCGAGCGAGACCGGTTCCCTTGAAGAAGTGTTGTGCGAGATCTTAATTTCTGATTGCGAGGAGTGAAGGGTTCCTGCAGCGGTGTTTGCGGTGTTCCCAGTTATTCTATTTAAGCCAATTTTATTATTTCGTGGCACTGAGATAAGAAAATTGAATCAAAACGGAGGTGGTGAGCGAACGCGACCATGATTGACCAATTTCTTAGTCTCAGAACGCAATTATTTCTGCTTTTATCGGACGCAACAGAAACAACAGAGAGCGCATTTTGCCAGTTAATGGTGGCTCAAGTGAAGCAATCTGTGGAGAGATTCAGTTGGCCGAGGTTGGGGACAGGTTATACTTCGAGGGGTGAACGGCACGTTCTCAGTTCGTTCGTGTGTCACGGCAATGGTCGCGTGTTAAAGTCTATGTCACAACAAGGGAGTCATTTCATATGGTACTTGGAAAGTTGTTGACTAAAAATCCACTACCACTTCAGCGACTGAAATTTTTGAGCTCAACGTTAAGAAGTCTTCTTCAGCCTACTTCATATTGACAAGTGAGTATCGCCTTATTTGTCATTATTGATTTCCGACAAGTTGTACACCTACGAAAGAGCACCATAATAATAATAATTGTTGGCGCTACAGTCCAAAGGGGAACCAGGGCCTAGCTTGCTCATCAACTACTCGTGTTGTGCGCGCTACTGTTCTCTCACGAGTAGAAGGGTAAATTTGAGAAGCTCTCTTAGACAGTTGTTACTCCTTGAGTGTTGTCAGCAGCTCGAAAGAGGTGGTGCCGTGAAATATTAAAAAAATTTGTGTTGAACTGAGACCCTTCGGCGAGAGAGAGAGAGAACCTAGACCCTTCGGCGTGTGAGCGTCGCACTCTACCCACTACGCCACGGCGACCACCAATGACCAATGAGCACCATACACTTTGAAAAACTGCCCGTCTATCGATGCCCTCTACCACCAGCCTCTTCAATTTTGACATTTTCTTTGTGGTCAGCAAAGTACGCCTCAGCGACAATGAGGATATCATTTGAAAAAAATTTTATCCTAATGGGAGACGTGTCAGTTTTAGGTAAACTTTTGAAACCCTGCGTTAACAGCCTGATTGGAGAGTAACGGTATAGATTTTGAAGTCTTTCAAATAGACCTAGGGGTATAGAATCTTTGTTTAGCATCTATATATCCACTTCAAAGCCGCGAGTCTCAGTATTTCTAGAGACTAGCTCGACAATCAGCTAGCTGAATATGCCATCCCTGCGGCTCATCGATTTGGAATCCCCACTACTCTGTCAAAATCGATAACAAATTTACCATTCCTACAACTAATCGATCAAAAAGATTCCCTCAAAGTCGATAAAAGAGCTTAGAAAAGGTAACGGCAACAAATATAGCGGAGTTTGAACTTTAATTGCAAAGGTGGGATGGTTTACAAGTCTGCAAGTGCTCGCACATGTCGATGGCATCAGCTTTACCGAGCTAACACAATGGATTCTCTTATCGGTCCTTGTGAGCATAGAGAAGGAGGCGTATTATGCTAGATGGGCCTTGGGATCAATGAATTTGAGATCAAATATATGCTGTCTACGAAGAAAAGCCTTCCACATCATCTTCTTGGACAAAACGTTGCTATAGACGGCTGCAACGTCAAGTGAAAGGCTTCGCCTATCATTACTTAGCAGCGAAGATAAACGCAGTACTTGGGACCTTGGAAAAAGATTCCTGAATTCATCACTCCCAAAAACAGCAAAGCTATTTAAAACTTGAAATTCCCAGTCCTCTAAACGCGGCGCCGAAGCCTTGATGCAAGCTGAAGCAGGTGAGGAATTTATTGGTCGCTTTTAAGGAATAATCATTGGAACTCTTTGTTGACTTCTAAAATCTGATGGTGTTTGGTGAAGGAGACTGAATAACGGAAATTTCGCCGAACAGCGACATTGACCACGGAGCTCGATTCCCTCATTTTAGAAGAGTAAGTCGTGTAAAGTGAATGAAAACATGCAACTCCAACCTCGAGGAATAACGCCGCTAAGAAAGATATTGCATTCAGTAGCGCATACAGCTAGAAATTAGTTGAACGGGTGTGTCTTTATACAGCTTGTACCGGACCGGGCTGTGAGGCATGACTCGACCCCGTTGAGGCATGCAGCTAGAGAGGAACCTAAATCAATTGAAAGGGTCGTCAATGATGCCATTTTTACCAAACTCATCAGATTGTGTAGGATGACGATGGAGAACTCTCGCTGCTCCGTCAAGGTCGGTAACGAACTCACCGAGACCTTCAATGTCAAAAAAGGTTTTAGACAAGGCGACGCACTGTCATGTAACTTCTTTAACATCATCCTCGAGAAGATCGTGCAAAACTCACAAGTCAACACCAGAGGCACGATCTTCCAGAAGTCAGTTCAATTACTAGGTTACGCTGATGACATTGACGTGATTGGACGAACACAGCGAGGTGTCAATGAGGCGTTTGGTGGCATTGAAACCGAAGCGGCTAAAATGGTTATGGCGGTAAAATAGGACAAAGCGATGTACATGATGTCATTAAGAAAGCACTCATGACATCGACGTCTCGGACAGAGCGTCACACTAGGCAGCAGAAACTTCGAGGTAGTCAAGGACTTCGTCTACCTCGGTTCCGCGGTATACAGGGACAACGACATCAGTACCGAAATCAAACGCAGAATCACTCTTGCCAACCGCTGTTTCTTTGGGCTCAAGAGGCAATTGAGTAATAAAGCCCTCTCTCGAAGGACTAAGCTCGTTTTATATAACAGCTAGATCCTCCCCGTCCAACTTTATGGCGCGGAATCTTGGACGTTAGCAAAGGTGGATGAGGAAGGCCTTAGTCTTTTCGAGAGAAAAGTTTTGCGTGCGATTTTTGGTCCTGTTTGCGTTGATGGTATCTGAAGGAGAAGACGACCAACTCTATCGGTTGTACAGTGACATGCGCCTGGTCAAGCGTCTACGGATCCAACGCTTAAGATGGCTAGGCCATGTAGAGCGTATGGACACCACCACTCCGGCCCGAAAAGTCTTTGAATCCGTGCCATTGGGACAACGCAACAGAGGACGACCTAGACTAAGGTGGCGCACGCAAGTGGAGAAGGACCTCAACCAACTTGGAGTGCGCAACTGGAGACAGCTGGCGAAAGATCGTGCTGGCTGAAGGGACTAATTGGTTGAAGCCCTATTCCACCCCGGACTGTAGCGCCACAAGAAGAAGAAGAAGATATGCTCTTGGGGCATATGAGGCAAAAAGTTTGGATTACTCATATTTGTGGAATAAAAATTGGGGACTCACATTTTTCGAAATCAATGAACCGAAACGACTTTATTCAAACTATAAAGTTAATGCGATTTGATAAGAAGAACGAAAGAAGTAAGCGTTTACAAACCGATAAATTTGCAATAATAACAATAATTGTTGGCGCGACAGTCCACAGGGGGACCAGGGCCTAGCTTGCTCAACTTCTCGTGTTGTGCGCGCTGCTGTTCTCTCATGAGTATAAGGGACCTACAGTTTTTTGCCGACTCCGAACGGCGAAATTTGAGAAGCTTTCTTAGACAGTTATTACTCGTTGAGTGTTGTCAGCAGCTCGAAAGGTGCCGTGAAATTCAAGATGTTCAGCCGGAAATCGAAACAAGACCCTTCGGCGTGTAAGCGTAGCACTTTACCCACTACGCCACGGCGGCCAGATACATAAATTTGTAATATGGGATCAATTTATTGAAACTTCACAAAATTGTTATAAGCCTGGTGCAAATATTTCTGCTGATGAGCAGTTGTTTCCGTCGAAGACTAGGAGTAAATGTGGTAGACGAGAAAGCAAGGAAATATAGCGTTAAGTCGAAAAGTTGTAGGTGGCCGCTACAAGTATTTTTCAACATTTCGGACTTCGCTGGAATAAGTGCCTGGATTTTGTATAAAGAAACAAGGGGTGACAACATTTCGAGACAGGAATTTTTGCTCCAATTAGGTTCAGAACTCGGCGATGCATAGAAAAACCTCAAGAAAAACAGCTTTTACCAACACCGTTCTCAAGTTCCGCAATTGGAGATAGCTGGCGAAAGATCGTGCTGGCTGGAGAGGCATGTGGGTTGAGGCCCAGGTCCACTCCGGACTGTAGCGCAACAATAAAAAGAAGAAGAAGTTCTCAAGTTCCGAACTGTCTGTACGAAAAATTTGTCAAATGAAATTTTGTGAAGGTTAAAAAACAACAAAAACCTGTCCGAAGGGCGAAAAATATGTTTGCGGCAAATGCACATTTCGGACTAAAATAATCTGTAAACAATGTGAGGAAGCCGAATAAAGTATATTATGGATGCATAACATTCTGTATAGAAATTTAGTTTTATTTCTTTTTTTATATAGAACACAATAATCAAAACACTGGTGTACACTTCAAAAACGCTCATCAGAATGACGTGGTGCTATTATTTTGCACAGTGCTGTACTACCCACTTTTGATTGCCAAGGATGATGAGTAAAACCTCAAGTCCTATAACGTTTTGATCGAACGATCCGAGTCCGAAAGTGATTCAAAATACAGCCACTATATTCTTCACGGACTCGCTACAAGCTAAGTAAGAACCTCACAAACTCCGGCCAAATGTTGACAATCTTAAACTTGTAGCGTTCGTCATAATTTCACCACACAACCCAAACTTCACGCCAAAAACGATCTTTTTCAAAATTCATAACACACCTTGTATCCCTTATTCACCATCTCTGCAGATCCGGATCGTGGTTACATTTCTTCACTCACCTTCCCTGCAGGAATTTGATGAGATAAGGAAGAGCTTGTGCATCCTCTTTGCACTCAAGACTGAACCTGGGCCTCAACTAGAATAAATGTAAGACACTCCCTTATCGGCATTTCGTTGCGCTCGATGTCCAAACTCGTTTGTGAATAACAAGCCAGTTGCATTCCTCTCCTTCAAGAATTTACCCGTAATACTCGACTCAATAGGGATGCTCACCAGCTCACTCTTATCCCCACCTTCGGACACTCTAGCTCGTTCTTCAACCGCTCCACGAGCATTCAACATGCTCGTTCTACCTCAAATTTTCCCCCTCAATACAATCCACAGGCATTTAAAGCCAATGTGCACCGGTACCGCTTTCCCCTCTCTTCCTTCATGCCTTCGGCTCGTGCTATGAGTTAATCTCGGTCACTCGGGGGTACCAAAAAGCCCTCCTAGTGCGCCCCAATTATAAAAACAGTGCAACCTTTAGAAAACAGTGCCAAAAGGGTCCACTTCCGCACGATCTTCCCAAGACTAATGTCACAAGACCGCCTTGGCGTTTCCGACATGCAAGGTTTCTTTGAATTCCTAACTCATGTTGAGGAGGCAGCGAGAGGTCCTTCATCACTTTTCGGTATAGACAGGAATGCTTGGACAGCTCTATGTGCTCTAACGCCCTCCCTCTTATTTAGGCGCATTCTTATACTTTTACATCTGCCTGGTGTTCAACTCCTGTGGTCTCATTTTACTGAACTTCCGAAACCTTTCCATTAACTAACCTTGTTGCCTAAGAGCTCTAGAGCCAAGACAATTGTTTTTGCGAAAGGTCTCTAATGAGTCTACTCACTGAGAGCGGAACCAAATGAAAGAACGCGATCCTTTTTGGGCATGAGAACACAGAAACTAGAAACAGCTAAGTCTGACCACTGATTCGGAGTGGACCTAATGCCCTCCTAGGAAATACTGTTGCACCTCACTAGACTTGTAATTATACGTCCCCTTGTTTTCTTTAGAGGTTTTCGCCAAATCCCCACCCGTGAGGCCATCGTACTCCCTCGTATTAAGGTGGTGCAGGGCACTTATAGCAAACGTTTCTAGGTGGGCAGAATGATTCAACAGCTATACAAGGAAACAAATCTTGTTCAACAAAAGAACAACTTCCACAACCGGCCCCCCTTCCCAGTGTACTCGTACAACCCTTCACAAATAATCAAAGAGTGAAAAATTATTTGATCGCCGCACTTTAAAGCAAACACAGCACAGTCAAGTGCAACACGTGCATGCAGCCGCACTAAGCCCTGCAATGCAAAGCGCCTTAATCTGGCCAATTACCTTCTAATGCCAGCCAAACTCAGCACTCAGTCGAGGTGTAGCTTTCACAGAATGTCGCTCCGACACGCATACTTGCATGTCAGCCGACCCCCGACGGACTTAATTAATTCCCTTGCACTGCAAGTTTTAAATTTACAAAACGCCTTCCCCACCCACACCCGTTGCTCACTCAAACCGAAGGTGGCGTAATTGGGCGACCTAGCAAATCAGGGTGACCAAGCAAATCACCTCTCACCTCCGGAATCCGTGGCACATTCCATTCCGTGAGTCACCCACAGGACGCGGCGGCACGGCGGCGCGGCGGCTGTGTGCTCTCGGTGATAGTGCCAGCAACTGTGATTAATATTAATAAACATTTAAAGGAGTTCCTCACCCTCGGCGTCATAAAACTTCAAAGCTGGGACTGCCACCGGGGACGGATGTCACCAGCGGAACATGTGTATGACCAAGAAGCATAATGGCGCTGCCAGCTGAAACCAGTCATCATACGTGGCATTGAGAATATTTCGGCATTATTCGGCGAATAATGAGCAAAAAGGGCCGGTGACAGAGCAGCCCTAATTTACCCATTCACGTCCTTGAAACTGCTGCCGCTCATATGTGTGCGGAAAAGCTAATTTTCCACAGAGCCGGAGATGACTGTGAACGACGCCGGAGCGACGAAGGGTGTCGGAGTGGCGGAGTGGCGGATAATTAGAAAATTTTATGGTACACCGGATGGCATGTTGATTGTCCCTCGAAGATAGCACACACAACAAAGGCGACACCAGGAAAGATGCACAGCTTCACGGCCGGGGCACACATGAACCCGGCCAGAATATTAATAGCGTTTTGAATTTTTGAACAGAACTACAGCAGCTTCAGCGGCGGCGGCCTGCGCAGGCTTCAATCAGGCAGCTCCTGCCGTCATCTTGTCCTGGTTCTTGGCGAAACCGGAAGGCAGGGATCTTCCTGGGTCCGGGACGGTAATAAAAATTTTACTTTCATGTACGACGTTCGAAAATTGCTATCAAATCTGTCATTCGGGGATGGGGGGATGGGGTCGGAAAACTTAGAAGTGAAAATTAGCCAAAGACATCAAAATTTCAAGGAATCACGTCCACCCAGATGTATCGCCCTTATCAAACTTCCACTCGCCAGTCCTATCGAATTATTCGACTACTCCCCACCACCATCGCACCACACAACAGCAATGCACACATGGATGCGGTGGATGATGAAAAACTACCAAACAGAATTGCTGAATTAACCCGAACTTCGTAGAATATTTGAGCAAAGAAAACGACAAACATGAAAAACATCCGCCCAAAAACTTAATCCTTGGAGCAACTTTATCAGCACAATCAGGCCATTTCATCCACTTTACTACAAAACCGCGCGCCACCAAAAACTTTGCTTTGTTGCGCCAGCAGTAGTCTCTGCCCCTCCGACCTCGGTCTGTTGTTGGCCTTAACGGTGTTATTCTGCCGCTGTTTTGTTCTCCGCTGCACAATGAACCATAACCGCAATCTGAACTCTACACAACTCCCTTGCTCTCTTGCTTTTGCTGTCGTTGTGCAGCAGGGCACCCTCTCTCGAAAGGGACGAACAAAAAAAGATGAGAGAGGCCAAAGAATATCCTCGAAGGTTATGTATATGCCACAGTTGACAGGCTTTTGTTATGAATCCTCTGCTGTGTGTGTCGCTCCCTCTCACTCTCGAGGAGGCATCCTCCCCACCGCCTCGGTTAGTTTTTGTTTGAGCATTCATTTTCTATTTAAACAAAAACTTTTTGAGTTTACGTTCTCGTTTGGGTTAGTCTGCTGCTTTTTTTTTGTCTCTCTTCGCTTTTGCTCTGCTGCATTGACTTCGGCACTGGCCGAGGTGATGGGGACGGGGCGACCGGTGTATGTCATTAGCAGAGATCCCTGTACCTAATTAACGGTAGTTTCAGTTACTTCTTACTGCTCTGTGTTGAGGTGGAAGATTGGGCGTTGGGCGCCATGTTGCTGCAAGTGGAAAAAAATGTTTATTAATAGAAAATTTATGAACTGTGGGTGAAGGCTGTGTCGCGAAATGTAGGCAGGATAAGTGAGAATGAAGAGCGAGAACAATTGTCGTCCTTCGGCGCATTGTGTGGTGGTTGGGCGGAGTGGAAAGGATATCAAAATAAATAACCTGACGATTGTTGATGGTGAGGTCTGAATTGAAATATGATGCAAGCACAAGGACAAATGGTGGGCTCCGGGTGCAAATAAATTTGTTTGATGAAGGATGTGATCTGTGGAGTCCCCTTTTACCAGAAATATATGCACAAAAGTAAGGAAATGCAATATGTTTAATGTCGGACCCTCATCAAGGCTACCCAATCGCAGATTTTACTACGACGCAAAATGGGGAAACTGAGTGAAACCGATCGAATTGGTTACACGTTGCTTTTGTAGAATATTGACAAAATTACAATCCCCTAAAACTCATGCGTTTCTTATTGTAATACACAAATCTAATGCGAAAAATATAAAAACGTCGTACATGGTTTGAGGTGCAAGGGATGCAAGGGATGCTTGCTTACATGCAGCGCTGTGTGGCTTGATATTAAATTATGTTTTTTTGTATACTGAAGATGGCGCCACCTCCGGTTGTGGCTTATCTTGGAAGCGATAGTCTACTTCATTGGAAAAGTGTGAAATTTGCCAGCCACAGTGCACTGAAGTCAGTACTTTGTGTTTTATGTTCTATGTATGTTCATCATTTGCGGGGAAGATTAATTTCCTTTTTTTGGAGGAAAAGTGCAGTTGAAGCTTATGACGAATCTGCTCCGATCGATTAATCGTGAAATCGACGCTTCAAATTAGGTGACTTTAGCTAAGAAGCAAGGAAATTAGTTTCAACATAAACTCAAGCCGAGAGACGTCAAAAAGCGGTTTTTCATATCGGAAATTCTGCTGGAACGCCACAAAAGGAAGTCAACTTTGCATCGGGTTCTAACCTTTGATGAGAAATGGGTCCGTTATGACAACCTCAATCTCATATCAGAAATCCGGTCAACTATCCATCGCTCGAAGGTAATCATCTGAATTTGGTAAGATCAGAAAGGTGTGCAGTATTATAAGCTGCTAAGACCGGGCGAAACAGTCGCACAACGCTACCCAACACAATAAAAACGTTTGAAGAGAGCAGCAGCTGAGAAACGTCGGGAATACGAGGGTTGCCTTATATATTTCGGGATTAGAGAACAATACCAAATATTAATCATCGCAAATAGCTTTATTGTTATTCAAAATGTTTCCCATTAAGATCTTTACACCTTTGCATGCGTTTGAACCAATTGCCGAAGCACTTTTGCCACCCTGATTGAGGTATCTCCAAAACATGCATTCTGAACGCATCGACGGCTTCTTCAGGTGTCCAAAAACGATGACCTCTCATTTTATTTTTTACGTACGGGAATGAAAAGAAGTCATTCGGTGCCAAGTCAGGACTATACGGCGGATGACTCATCAAATCGATGTTTTGAGTGCTCAAAAATGCAGTTGTTTGTCTCCTCAGACAATTTGGTTAAGGTCAGAAATGACAGACATTTGCGCGAGTTAGGTACATAACGCTTTAAGTCAAGCACCTAGGAACAGAGTTGCAACAACCGACGACGACCTGCTACCAACAACATGGTTTAATCATGAGTACTAGAGAGGAGCAAAGACAGGAAACAACATGTTTATTATTTACATTGTCAATTCGTTTCCACTGTTCCACTGAACGGTGTGAAATGGAATGTTTTCTAAGAAGGATCACATTGAAGTCAGGCAGCCGGAGATTGCAGTGTAATAAAAAACAAGCTTTGTTGTAAATTAAAGCCGCGAAACTTTAACTCGCGCATCACTTTAATCTGATACCCATTTGTTGTGTGCCCGAAGTTGTTTGGAGAGGAGGTTTAACTTTAAAACAGGGCCTTGAAGCTGTGCTTTTTGTTAAGATCACTGCTAAGCATTCTTCTCATATATCACCGGAGGATAATGAAGAAAATACTGCAAGAACTTCACTCTCATGATAGGAAGACAGATCTCTGGCAAGCAATGATGCAATGGATCAAAGCCACTAAGGATTCCTTTGATACCTCTTCTTTAACTCTGCTATAACTGCTTTGTTGGAATTCTGTTAATATTTGTATAACAAAACACAACTTTTATTATTACTGATACTTATTATTCTTTCATTTTTGACTTTAATTTTGCACAGAACATGAGGACCGTACACTTCGAATAGCAAAACGAGAAAGAATGCAAAATATACAAAATACAAGAAACACAAGTCGTTCAGTTTACTTGAAAAAATAAAATTCTGTTTTCCGACTCAAGTCCAGGAAACGAATGAACCAATTCCAAGTACTGTGTAGATCAATGTTGCTTTTGCGTTAAACTGGAATTTCACACTGTTGTAGTTATTTGTTTCTGACGATTGAGATGACATTCCGGTGTATCCAACATTCTTAAATTGCCTTAAACGATCATCATGACTTTGCAGAGGCATTTCTCGTAAAGTCTTTATAGGTCAAGAAATCACCCACCCAGGACATTACGGCGGATGACTCATCAAATCGATGTTTTGAGTGCTCAAAAACGCAGTTGTTTTAGCCGAAATGTGAGAGCTCGCATTGTCGTGGTGAAGAGTGATATGTCATCGGCGGTTGGATTTCCTGATTTCTTGGAAGACAACTTTCAAACAAATAGTTGTGTACCACTCAGAATTGTCTGTTCTGCATTGTTCTAGTGGGACGGTTGCGACATGCCCAGTTTTCCGCAAAACCAGACGACCATATTTTTGGAAGTGCTTCGTGCGCGAGCAACTTTTGTTGGATTTGTCTCATTTAAAAGCACCCATACAGTCGACTGCTGTTTACTTTCGGGCTCATACGCGTAAATGCATGATTCATCACCTGTCACGATGTCATAGACGTGTTTCGAAGGACCTCGATCGAGTCTGTTTTTGAGCAATTGACAAATTGTGTGGGATCCAACGCGAACAAAATTTTTTGACGGTCAAGTGTTCATGCAATATTGAATGTATGCTGGTCCCACTAATGCCTACGATTGTCTCAATCTCACGATAGGTCACATGACGATGCAATATCAGTTTGAGCACAGCATCAATGGTTTCCGGAGCAACAACTGATTTTGGACGACCTTCACCAAATTCGTCTTGGAATGAACTACGACCTCAGTTGAATTCACCATACCATCGAAAAACACTGGTCCTTGATGGAGCTTGATGGTCCTTGATGGAGCTTCATCGCCAAAAATTGAATTAAGTTCATCGCAGCACTGTTGTTGAGTTAATCCACGTCGAAAGTTGTAAAAAATAATCGCACGAAAATTTTCACGATTTAATTCCATTTTTTGGGCGCGATGAATGAAGTTACTGTAAACAACACGAAAAGCGCTCGTATGACAAAACGTTCTAAGTACGCATAACCTCAAAAATATCAATCTTTACGATAGAGCTGGCAGTTGCCAGATTGCAATACCAGGGTTGTCTTACCCCGAAATATAAAAGGCAACCTTCGTATGCGACCACACACAATTTTGGAAAAAAAACGCACGAATTAAGTTATAATAAGTTTTTATACATAGCTAAGCGAACAGAGAATACCATAATTTCTATCAACGGAAAACTGTCACATGAGTAAATAACTTGTAACATGTAAGATGTAAGTAACATGATACAAATATATATATTAATAGCAACATACTTAAACAGAAAAAACAAGAGAAAGAGGAATGTTGGAAAAACTGCGTACAAGGGGAATTTAAGAGAACAATAAATTTCACGTTTATTATGTCCAAAGGCAATTTGAATTAGATAAGATATAGATTAACTTAGAGCATCTATTTAGGGTCAGTAAGTTAGATTTTAAACCATTCTTAGATTATGTTACCTAGTTTTAAGTATTTTCCTAGGATTTATCCATCAATTATATTCAGTTCAATAAAAATGCAAAAAAAAAAAGAACAATAAATTTAAAATTGAATCTTCATGGAAATAAGAATGTGCGAAAGTTATATTTTGTTAAAATTATTTTATTATTTTGAGCTCCTCTAAGTCTTCTGCGTTCATGATAACATGTGACCTTGCAATTGCAGTCCTTAGCTACACCTCTCTGTGTTTTGTATACTCTGTCGGGATGATGTTGTTTTCATTTCAATTTAAGCGCATTCCGTTGAAAGACAAAGTTATTTTCTATCAAACTCTCATTTGTGTACATTCTCTGATCGAAGTTTATGCCAATATCTCGTTTTGTCAGTCCAGCTATATTTGGGTTATGAATATTCAAACATTTCTTTCGTGGTCGCCATGGCGTAGTCGATAGAGTGCGACGCTCACACGCCGAAGGGTCTAGGTTCGATTCCCAGTTCAACAATAATTTTTCGAATTTTTCACGGCACCACCTTTTTGGAGCTGCTAACAACACTCAAAGAGTAACAACTGCCTAAGAAAGCTTCTCAAATTTCGCCGTTCGGGGCCGGCAAGAAAGCTTCCCAAATTTCGCCGTTCGGAGTCGGCAAAAAAAACTATAGGTCCCTTCTACTCGTGAGAGAACAGTAGCGCGAGTTACGTTCTCACACTTCATCAAACGGAATTTCGAAGAAAACATGTTGACTCGACAATTGATACAAGCAGCCCAAGGCCGGAAATCATTAAATTCATTGAAAAACTACACCAAAGTCGACTCAGCTTGGTCACTGAAATTAACTGAAATGAACTCAAGGTGCAAAACACCTGATTAAGCAATTTCACTGAATTGCAATTCGCTGGTAATTGAAAGAGTATCAGCAAGTTTAATTTCAAGCTTCGGTCGTGTCAGACGATCTTCTCCTAAGAAAAACAAAGTACTCAAATAAAATCAAATCAAAGTATATCCGAAATCGTGTGTTTTCTTATTTAAAACTCATTTTTTGGTTTCCAAAGAACACCAAAGAAGTAACTCGCGCGATATGCTTCGGGTCTTCTTCTCCTAGCCCCAACTGCTGAGCACTTTGCAGTGAATTATATATAAAAATCTGAAAACGATGTGGAGAGTGGATTCAACACTGGATTAAATCTACGCAGCCAAGGAGCAACTTGGGCAGCCCAACAATTTTAAAGATAACGAATTTGAGGCCTTACTATATCAAGATCAGTACCAAACGGAAAGTCAAAAGTCGAGGACTCGTTGAAAGTGACTTAGAAAACAATTTTCGCTCGGGTAAGGATATTTGGAACTATCCAAAATTAAGGCAATCGGGTGCTGTACAAGTTGAAATCGAGAGATATCGTAAAACGGTTTTTCCCCATGGAACTACTAATTGAAAGAAAAGGGGGGCTTGGAGAAGTGGATATACTACGATAACCCGTAGAAGGTTGAACAATAAGCAGAGCCTATAATCTACAACTGTGGTCGCCGTGGCGTAGTGGGTAGAGTGCGACGCTCACACGCCGAATGGTCTAGGTTCGATTCCCAGTTCAAAACCAATTTTTCGAATTTTTCACGGCACCATCTCTTTCGAGCTGCTGACAACACTCAAAGGGTAATAATTCTAAGAAAGCTTCTCAAATTTCGCCGTTCGGAGTCGGCAAAAAACTGTAGGTCCCTTCTACTCGTGAGAGAACAGAAGCGCGCACAACACGAGTAGTTGATGAGCAAGCTAGGCCCTGGTCCCCCTTTGGACTGTAGCGCCAACAATTATTTTTATTATTAAAACATTTCTTTCAGAGGAATCAGAGAACTTTTATTTTACAATGGTACCATGATGTGAATCGAATTAAAAACTGCGATTGTCGGGTTCGCCTCTAAAGATCACAGCTGGAGTTTCAATTTTAATGACGGTAAACATTCGGTTCAACACGTTATGCGAAATCTCAGTCTCCTCAGCTGGAACTTCCAGTTAACTCAGCTACCATTCAAGACCGTCCGTACGGGGCTCAAACTCTCTTTGTTGATCTTGCAGTTTGTTGAACTTTCTAAATGTTTACTTGGATCTCATTCACTTTTGAAGAATCTTCCCCTCGATGTATGTGCGATTTGGCTGCTAATTTCCTCGGCAAACCCCATGGTTTGGTCAAATACAGCTGTGTTGTGCTAGGTGAAGAGATAGTCACTTGGGACAGTTGAGCAATTTTATACCGTGTGCCCAATGACATTTCAGTTTTGGCTATCAGTTTCGTTGAGAAAAAGAAAAAATAAAGAAAAATAAAACGCTTTATAACAATTACTTTACAGAACATAAACTTTACATGTATTTTTACGATTTTTATTTTTCCCTCTGCCATGTGTTTTCCTGATTGCACCTGAGTCCTTAGGAAAAAGAGCCCGTCCTTGCCGGAAATACTTGTTCAATATGGTTGCGATCGTCTCTTTCTCCCGATCACCCTCCAGGAGGCGCTGCTTATTCTGAAAGGACATTATTTATTCTTTACCAGCTATACCGGTATGAAATTGAAATGAAATGATTAGCGTTTTTTTTGAAAATAAAACACTAATTATTAATGGGAAAGTAAAAACATTTTATTCAAAGTATTGGGCATTGTTTTCTACACATTTTGACATTTGACACATTTTGACATTTGACACATTTCGACATATGAGACATTTTGGCATTTGAGACATTTTGACATTTGACATATTTTGACATTTAACCTTTCTGGCAATTTGTGAATACCACGCCAATAAAATTGTTCGTCTTTTAAAGCAAACCAATCAGACACCCAATTTTCGACCTCCTCGTAGGAATCAAAGTGCTGCTCAGATAATGCGTGTCCCATCGATGAAAACAAATGGTAGTCGGAAGGAGCCAAGCCTGGTGAATACGGTGAGTGGGGTAGCTGCTCCCAGCCAAGTGTTTTGATTGTATCCTCAACCGGTTTTGCTTTGTGTGCAGGTGCATTGTTATGGAGCAAAATTACCTTGCCGTGTATTCTGGTCCATTGTGCTCGTTTCTCGATCAATGCATGGTTCAAGTTGATCAAATGTTGTCGGTAGCGATCAGTAATAACGGTTTCACCAGGTTTTATGAGCTCGTGATACAACACACCTTTCTGGTCCCACCAAACACACAGCCATATCTTCTTGCCGAATCGATCTGGTTTTGTAGTCGATATTGATGGTTGTCCCAGATTAACCCATGATTTAGGATTCTCAAAATAAATCCATTTTTCATCGCCAGTAACAATCTGATGCAAAACCGATTTTCTTTCGTGTCTTTGAAGCAAAATTCGGTTTCCGCTTTTCGGTTTTCCATCTGTCTTTCATTCAATTCATGTGGCACCCAGTTTCCACACTTTTGGATATTTCCCATAGCTTTTAAACGGTCAGAAATTATTTGTTGTGCAACATTTAACATTGCTGCCATTTGCTTTTGACTCAAAGTGTCATCTCCATCCTCGTTTGCAATGTGGTGTCTTCAAACTTTTTTGGTGGTCTTCCACGTTCCTCATTTCTCACATCAAAATCATTATTTCTGAACCGTTGAAACCATCCTTTGCATGCTGCTTCTGATAGAGCATGATCACCAAATGCCTCCACAAGCAATCGACGCGACTCTGCAGCACTTTTTTTCAAAAGAAAACAAAAAATTAATGCTTTCCGCAAATCATCACTTTCTGGTTCAAAATTCGACATTTTTAACACGATGAAAAAATATGATGTTGTCTGTTCAATGACTTGATGTATACTAAGCCTTACGTCACAGTTCACCTTTCAAGCTCCACGTGCTATACCACATAGAAAACGAACCGAGTTAATTTGTACTTCCAACGAAAAAATCAAAACTTCTCGCATTTGCTGTTTATGCTGTACTAATCCGGCGTTTGCCTAAAACAGACGTTGGTTAGACGAATTATTTCTGACGATTATCATACTTTTCCAGTGAAGTAAATATTCGCTTCCAGGATCAGTCACAAGTTGCAGGTGATGCCATCTTTTGAAAAAAAAAAGTCAATGACCGACTAAATTTGTACCCCCAAATATATTTTGGAAAAAGTCCTTGTGGCTGTTTTGTGGAGGCATTAACTTCTAATGACTTTTCACACTTTTCACGACTGAAACACCACTGAGAGTTCTCAAAAAACGCCACCCACCAAAAAAATAACGTTTCCTCTTCGCTGTACGAGTACGCGTTAAATCGGAAGTTTTAAAAGACTTCAATCCATTAACACACTTGACCGTTTGCTGTTTGGTCAATATTTTCTCTTAAAAGAAAATGCATCTCTCCTTACCCAAATTTTATCACCCTTCTCAGAATCGGCGGAACAATTCACATCGAAGTCCATTGAGCACCATCTACCGGTGTATACCGCTTTGAATGACATCTCCCTTGATGCAGTAACGAGGAAAAATGTTGTTCCAGAGGAAATTATTTCCTCATTTATTTACCTTTCATAAAGTCAAATCAAACCAGCAGAAGAAATTTTTTCACCCTTCACCTTTCACCACTCAAGCGAACAGCGTGCGGCCATCACCCCATGCGTCATCGTCATTCCGTACTTCAACAATCAAACTCCGTCCAAATTTAAATATACGAACATGTACACATAAGTATGTCGAGGCGTGGGCCTCCGACTGACGCTTGCGACGATTGCGTTCGCTGTGTTTGCTTTCTTTTTCCGAGATTTTTATAAATCCAATCAAATTGGCAATCAATTTAATTGAAATTGGATTCGATTGACCAAAAAGGATCAGACACACACACCGACCCCGCACTTGTGTGAACGGGCGTTGGGGAATCAGGTTTTTGGCAAGGATACACCACAATCGTTGGCCGTGCATTCGCATCGTTCGAAAATACTTCAAACAGCTGAAAGTGCAGCGATTTTCCAAATACTAGTTGCTGTTGTTGGTAATGGATTTTGTGTCGATTTTTCCTCATTTCTGGCATCGAACCACTCACCCTGGCCGCACTGCCTGGGGATGCATGCAATGAGTAGATCTTGCCAACTGTCTGGTGCCAATAATTGGGACGTTCGGGCTCACACCTCTCCCGTCCCGCCGTGTGCCACAACTCATGCCGCTGCCATCGACAGCGCTCTGACCCTCAATTGAAAATGAGATTCGATTTGATGTTATTTTCTGGTTGGGCATTGTTGTTCGGCTTTCTGGGTCTGGGTTTGGGGTTCACCATGCGAGTGTATTTGTGTGTTATCACTCCGCTCGTATCACTTGCCATGCAGAGCAGAGTCAGTCGGGTGTGCCACGCTGGCCATCAATTTAGATGTAATTTAATCGAACGTGAACCTGGCAATGGAATGCCAATGCTTCTCGTGTTTTTCTTTTTTTTTTTCATCCTCCTGGAGTGGGTGTGAAGGATGCTCGTTTGGGTATGTGTGTGCGCCCGCAACACTGCGGAATGAGGGAATTTTAATTATTCCACAAAATGTCTGCGTTTCTAATTAAATGCACCCGCGATTCGGAAAAGTGCAGTTTCTGGGGCTCGCCTGGGTGCGAAGCGCCTGCTTTTGATCCATCCTGCAGAAAAGCATACCGGATGAGGTTCTTCGGTGGTTTAGCGCCCTCGCCAGCTAGAGAACTGAATTCTTACTGGTTGGATCTGATTAAGCAGCTATTGAATGTGGGTTTTGTTGAATTCTTGGAAAATTCACGCTTCCAGTTTCTAAGCATTCAGCTAGAGATCTTATGTATGCAAGAGCATGCGAAAAGAAGAATATAAAGATCGGCACCAGTACCAGTTGTTTTAAGAAGAGTGTTTGTGAGCTCAGCTGGGAAAGGAGGACATCTTGGCAGAAGTCATCGGTATACACAGCCTGCGCGACAACGCATCCGGAAACGGACTCAGGCTGTTGGACTTGGCCTCGGGGCGGAACTGGCGATCTACCGATCAATTCACCGTCAACCAGATTGATCACATTGCGACCGACGTCAGACACTCCCCCAGTATTTCCGATGCCAGAACCTTCCGAGGTGAAAACATCGATTCGGATCATCACCTTGTTGTAGCCAAGGTAAGAACCCGGATGGAGGTGTTATGGCAGGAACGAAGTCCGAAAGTTGTACCGGAAGGTAAAACGGCTATCCGGAGGATGCAAAGTTCGGACCGAAGCCTACAGGGATCCAAGTGGACAACTAGTGGTAGAGTCGCAGTCTGTGCTGAGAATCTGGAAGGATCATTTTGGCAGACTCTTTAATGGCGATGACGGCCCAAATCCCGCTGTTAGGCAGAATCTCGATTTGGACGATGATAGACAAGCATTCCGTCCCCCCGACTTAGACGAGGCGAAGATAGCAATATCCAAGCTAAAGTCGAACAAAGCTGCTGGAGTGGATGGACTGCAAGCAGAAGTATTTACACAGCTGGAGAAGATTGGGCGCATGCACCAGTTCATCTATAATATATGGTCGGAGGAAAGCATGCCCAATGAGTGAAATCTCAGCGTCGTTTGCCCGGTTCACAAGAAAGGAAACCCCTTTGACTGTGCCAACTACAGAGGGATTAGCCTCCTCAGCATCTCTCTGTCGTATTGTGTGAGAGAGGATCTTGTAGGTGATATTAAGGAGACTGATCCCTCAATAACTGACGCGAATACCCCTTTAACTACACCAATTATCGAGGGATCAGTCTCCTTAACAGTGCGTATAAGATCCTCTCTGCCGTATTATGTGAGCGTCTTAAGCCGTTTGTCCATGACCTGATAGGTCCATATCAGTGTGGTTTCAGACCAGGGAAGTCCACAAAAGACCCGATCTTCATATTACGGCAGATACTGGAAATGACCCAAGATGTGCAAATCGACACCCACCACTTATTCGTCGATTTTAAGGCCGCATATGACAGTGTGCATAGAGACGAGCTATACAGTGCCATCTCTAGTTTTGGCATTCCTACGATACTCGTCAAATTGTGAAGGATGACGATGGAGAGCTCACGCTGCTCCGTCAAGGTCGGTAACGAACTCATCGAGACCTTCAATGTCAAAAAAGGTTTTAGACAAGGTGACGCACTGTCAGGTGACTTCTATAACACCATCCTCGAGAAGATCGTGCGTTACTCACAAGTCAACACCAGAGACACGATCTTCCAGAAGTAAATTAAATTACTAGGTTACGCTGATGACATTGGAGTGATTGGACGAACCAGCGAGCCGTCAATGAGGCGTTTTCTGGCATTGAAACCGAAACGGCCGAAATGGGTCTGGCGGTAAATGAGGGCAAAACTAAGTACATGCTGTCATCAAGGAAGGACACACAACGCCTCGGATAGAGCGTCACACTAGGCAGCAGAAACTTCAAGGTAGTCAAGGACTTCGTCTACCTCGGCTTCGCGGTAAACAGGGACAAACACATCAGTACCGAAATCAAACGCAGAATCACTCTTGCCAATCGCTGTTTCTTTGGGCTCAAGAGGCAATTGATCAATAAAGCCCTCTCTCCAAGGACTAAGCTAGCTTTATATAACAGCTTGATCATCCTCGCCCTACTTTATGGCGCAGAATCTTGGACGTTACCAAAGGCGGATGAGGAAGCCCTTAGTTTTTTCGAGAGAATAGTTTTGCGTGCAATTTTTGGTCCTGTTTGCGTTGATGGCACCTGGAGGAGAAGATTTAACGACGAACTCTATGGGCAGTACAGCGACATGCGCCTGGTCAAGCGTCTACGGATACAACGCTTAAGATGGCTAGGCCTTGTAGAGCGTATGTACACCACTGCTCCGGCCCGAAAAGTCTTTGAATCCGAGTCATTGGGACAACGCAACGGAGGACGACCTAGACTAAGGTGTCGCACACAAGTGGAGAAGGACCTCAATCAACTTGGAGTGCGCAACTGGAAACAGCTGTCGAAAGATCGTGTTGGGTGGAGAGGCATGTTGGTAGAGGCCCAGGTCCACCCCGGTCTGTAACGTCACAAGAAGAAGAAGCAAAAGAAGAAGAAGAAGAAGTTAGTGAGCGTGTTAGGCAGTTTCTTTGCATCTTTCTGTGTCAGTTATAAGATTTTGGGCTGTCATGTAACACGACTGGACCCTTTCTATTTGCCACCGCAGACTGCTTTTGGCTTACTGTGCGTGTACTTTGCTGACTTCTCGAGTGCATTGAACCAGTTTTTGCGTCTGAGTGTTTCAGGCGACTCTAGTTCCCAATCATTTGGACTCCTGCGTGATATTGCATACAATTTTAGAAACACAGACAGCACGCCATCACGTTTGAAAACGGACTCAGGCTGTTGGACTATGCCTCAGGGTGGAACTTCTCTGGCTAGCACGCTGTTCCTTCATCCCAACAACTGTACACGAACCTCGCGATCCCCTGATTAACCTTCAAATTGATTGATTATGTTGCGATCGACATCAGACACTCCTCATGCCAACATCAAATCGGATCATTTCTTGATGTGGCCAAAGTATGAACCAGAATATAGAGAAAGCAATGGAGTCGAGGCAGGCTACGGTCTGGTGTGGACCTGGGCTCAACCAACGTTGTTTTTCAGGCAACACGATCTTCCGCCTGCTGCCTTCAGTTGTGCACTCGCAGTTGGTTGAGGTCCTTCTCCATTTGTGTGTGACAGCTTTGCCTAGGCCGTCCTCTGAAGGTCATAAAGAAGTTCCCGGGATTCAAGATATTTCATTTTCACGTCCTTGGAAGAACGTTAATACTATAAGTCGGGAGGATGTAGGTGATAACGATTCGCCTTTTTGGACGGGCTGGGAAAACACTGTTTTCCACTTACACCAGACTCGCTTGAGACTTCGTTCTGTCCCCACACTCAACAACTCGCCTTAAAATTCAAAATCCTATCTCAACCACAAGGCACAGCCTGTAAACATATTCCCCAACTCGGATTGTTTGTATTAGAATATCCACTTCCTCTAATTGCACGCTCGCCTGTCGCGGCCTTCCGCCAGCCTTCGCTCCTAATTGTCACCACCGCTGTGCGCCACAGTCATTAGGACGCCCCGTCCAATAAATCTAAACTCTCACCGACAATTAATAGCTCCTTCGAATTCAGTGGTCGATTTTTATTGCCAGAACCTGCTGTCAGTCGCAGCAGACACTAACTCACACATTCCCCAACACCGGCCGGCGTGCTTAATTGCTCACAATCACGCGAGCAGCGCCGCCTATTCGAGCACCTCCAAGGAGGCACCCAAGCGTCGGTAAGGAAGTGAAGAAAAACAAGTGTGCAATCAGGAAATATCCACGATGATAAACCGCCTATTCACGTGGAGGTGGTGCTGCCGCTGGCAGCGGCAATTCGTCCTCACACCGCACACTCTCAGTGCCGGCGTGCGATTTATTGACTAACAATGGAGCAGCTCCTTTCAATGCCTTCCCAAGGCCTGCGTCTGGCTGCTTTCCAATCGCACTTGCATCGCTCAGGGCCATATTTTGTGCGGCCGCTTATCACGGCCGGCACATCAGGAAATTTCCCAGAAATACCACACATGCATATCGCACCACGAGTGCACTGCGAGTGTACAATACCGTGTCTTGTCAGGACATAATATCTCAAGTTGTAGCGTTCCGTTTGTCGGCGCGCCAGCCATTTGCAGTGCGCCAACGAACGAATTTATGGACTGCCACCGAGCAAGCGGAGGAAGTGTTTAATGCTGCTTAACAAACCACGATCTATCGATCAGCGATGATTATCGCCCGCACCAGAGCCAGCACTCAGGCGACTGTGAGCTCAGTGTGCGGGCCACACTCAGATGCCATCTGTCTCTGACCGCACGGGGGGGCTCCGGAGGGGCAGAACCCTTTTAGACGCCCCCTTCCCCACGCCAAAGACTCCAAGACCAGAATGAATGTCACAGGAACTTTCAGGACTCATATCGCATGCAACAGATGCACTTGCCATGGGCTAACCACACAGCAAATTTCGTTAACGTAAACTTTGTAGTGTCCTTTGTTGTGCCAGGATAAGATTTGGTTTTAGACGCTCGATGGAGAGCGGGCCGAGAATGCATGCATGTCGTCTGCTGCCGGGAAACAACGACACGAACTTTATCTCTCGGTTTACATTCATTGATGCACCCCTGCAGGTGTTTCTGATGAAGCTTAACATTATTTCCTGAGAGTGCTGCTAACGTCCGTCTGCATGAGGTTTCATGCAAATTCAAATTCGATTCCCCGGCAAGCGAAGGGTGCCTGCCGCCTGAGTGACAATGAAGGAAAGTTGATTCCCTCTTTCCTCACGCCGGCTTCGGATAAGCTGTCATCCCTCATTTAGCCGGCACAGCCATGGAACGCAATTAGTTGGGATATCCTCGTTTGCTCTCGCCTAATGAACGACAACGACGGCGATGGAAAAAAGAACGACATGCACAGGAGCATTCCTTCGCAATCATTTCGCTCGCACTCATTTCTTTCGCGGGCGAATTACACTCTCCAGCGAGTGGAGTGTTTAATTAATCTCCCGTGTCATTCAATCGGCGTGTAATTAAAGTCCTATCAAGGCGGCGAACTGCCGCGATGGAGATGAGCAACGAAAGCACTGCTTCCCGCGGAGTCCTTGCAGCGGAAAAGAAAAATGTTTTTATAATTAAATATCACGCTTTTTCCAAATGAGCTCCAAACGGCGAGGGTTTTGAAATGAAAATTCCAAATAAATTCTACTGTCTGTCAAATTATCCTTTCGCCGGGCGGATGATTTGGTCGCGGATCTTAACGGAATGGAGCAAGGATGTGCTGGAATGCCCCTCGGGATAATTTCGCTGGAATCCGGATGATTGCTGAGCTTGACTTGTGGGGCATGCTGAACTGGTTGACCAGGATTGTGACGGCGAAATGGTTGCACACAGCGCGGAGTTATTTCTTTGTGACAGCACTAAGCGTTGGAGCGCCGTTTTAATGAAGTGCGGAAATTCGCGTTCCCTCCTAAGTGCCCATGTCAACGGAGGACAGTGAGTGAGAGTCACTTAAAACGAACTGGAAGGCTTTTGCGGGAAAATTGCCAATAAAGGAAGTGCTGAGAAATGATAGCTGTCATGGTAGAGCGGAAGCACTGGACATGGGAATATTCGAACTGTTCTTCGCCACTATTAACCTCACGCCGTCGGATTTGGAATAATAATGTCTTATCACAAAAAGAATGACCGTCAAGCTTCGCGGCTACAAAAGTTCAAAAAAATAATTTTTCCTTGGGAAAGTACGTGCTTTCTTTACTGTGCCCACTAAATAAAATCACTTATCGTCTTACTTGCGCCACCTAGCCAGGCATTAGACCTGACACACAATATTTAGTCGATGGTACAGGCGATCGGTTCGTTGGTTGGCGAAAGTTTTTGTTTCACGTGGACGGCAACCATGTCACAGGGTCATCAAAAAGTAGGGTTTTTATTTTTATTTTTTTTTTTCATAGTTTTTTCTTCTCCCTCTCCTTGTGGCGCTCCATTCCGTGGTGAACCTGGGCCTCAACCAACACTTTTCTCCAGCCAGCACTATCTCTCTTCAGCTGTCTACAGTTGCGCACTCCAAGTTGGTTGAGGACGATCTGCACTTGTGTGCGTCAACACCGTCCTCCGTTGCCTTTGATTCCGATTCAAAGATTCTTAGCTAGGATCGTGATTCTGGCGCAACCACCAGAAAATTCTATCTTTGTCAAAAACTTCTCTGTCGCGGGGAGAAATCGTTCTGCTAGACCGTAGGAGATCCTCCTGGCTGCGAGCTACGTTCGGTTCTTATTGGAGTTGCCTTTCTACTGTGCAGCGTGGGAGGTGAAAGATGACAAGGCAGCCGTCTTCACATTAAACCTGGCCTTTTGCATGGAGAAAAGATTGAGGCGGAACAAAGCCGCTAAGCCGTACCCTTTTATGGTACAGTTCATGAGGGCAGTAAGCCCCAGAGATAAGCTTGTTGGTTGAAGGCAAAGCACGAGCAGTGTGACTTCTTCTGCTTCTTCTTGCGGCGCTGCAATCCGGTTGGACCAGAGCCTCAAGCACCATGACTCTCAAGCCAGCACGACCTCTGGCCAGTTGTCTTCAGATGTGCAATCAAATTTGGTTGAGGTCCTTCTCCGATTGTGTACGCCACCTCTGTCGATTCTGGAAGACAAGCCAGCACGACCTTTGGCCAGCTGTCTCCAGATGTGCAATCGAAGTTGGTTGAGGTCCTTCTACGCTTGTGTACGCCACCTTAGTCGATTCCGATAGCCAAGCCAGCACGACCTCTGGCCAGCAGTCTCCAGATGTGCAATCGATGTTGGTTGAGGTCCTTCTCCGATTGTGTACGCCACCTCAGTCGATTCCGCCAGACAAGCCAGCACGACCTCTGATCAGCTGTCTCCAGATGAGCAATCGAAGTTGGTTGAGGTCCTTCTACGCTTGTGTACGCCACCTCAGTCGATTCCGCCAGACAAGCCAGCACGACCTCTGGTCAGCTGTCTCCAGATGTGCAATCGAAGTTGGTTGAGGTCCTTCTCCGCTTGTGTACGCCACCTTAGTCGATTCCGATAGCCAAGCCAGCACGACCTCTGGCCAGCAGTCTCCAGATGTGCAATCGATGTTAGTTGGCGCTTGTGTACGCCACCTCAGTCGATTCCGCCAGACAAGCCAGCACGACCTCTGGCCAGTTGTCTTCAGATGTGCAATCGATGTTGGTTGAGGTCCTTCTCCGCTTGTGTACGCCACCTCAGTCGATTCCGTAAGGCAAGCCAGCACGACTTCTGGCCAGCTGTCTCCAGATGTGCAATCGACGTTGGTTGAGGTCCTTCTACGCTTGTGTACGCCACCACTACGACCTCGGTTGAATTCACCATACCAAAGGATAAACACTGGTCCTTGATGGAGCTTCATCGCCAAAAATTGAATTAAGTTCATCGATGCACTGTTGTTGAGTTAATCCACGTCGAAAGTTGTAAAAACTAATTGCACGAAAACCCGCAAAAGCCATTTTAAGGTTTTTCATAACTCATATTGAAATCATATTGGAACAGAAGCTGTTTCAGTTGCAGTTGCAGTTGTAAGATATGAGTGTCAAATAATTACAGAGACCACTAGTGAAAATGTGAAAGAGAGATTGACTGACTGACAGTACCGGTGGTACCGGTATTCCGATTGTATGAACGAAACCTTAAAAATGCAAGACTTTTATATTGATTTAATGGAAGCAACAATAGCCACATGAGTGATCAAACACGGAACCTTCAACGCGTTAGTGGGGACACTGACCAATTCAAGTCACTTCCGGGTGAAACAATTGGGCCTGAAGGTCGTTTGGATATCCTCCATGTGGTCAAAAACGTGGGAAAGTGGTGGTCATCCCCATACCATCATCACATTCGTCGCAGCACGTGAAATGCATAAACTGTTCCTCAGTGCTTATTGGGCTCCAGTGGCTGTATGCTTCGCTGGCAATCACAAAACGACACAGAAATCAAATAGAAAACGTTGCTCTTATGCAGTGTCACAGCTGCGTTTTTTGTCCGAAATGGAGAACGCGGTGCCGTTTATGCAGGCTGCTGTGATCGTTCACCACAATAATGAAACACACGCAGCGCTCAAGAACACACAACAGCGCGATCATTCACCTTTGTGCATTTCGTTTCTCCGCGTTTTCGCATTATTATCGTAGAGTTAAGTTAAGTGAAATTATTTGTAAATAAAGGGCAGTTCATTAAAGTAACCACCACACATTGACTTCCCCCCACCAGCGGTAAGGAGTCATCATTTTTTTCCTGTTTGACTATTAAAGCAAACACAGGCATTGCTCTTAAGTGGTGTCAAGGCTGTGTTTGTCGTCTGTAATAGCAAGCGCGGCACCTCATGTGCAAGCATATGGTCCACTTGGTCCTTTGGGGTATCCACAGCCTCAGATTCCTCGCACATCTTCAATGTATGGTCTGCCGATACGAGGTCGTGTCTTAAGACTGTTTCAAAGAACTCAACGCATTGTTTCCATAAAACTACCAAGGAATGACCATTCCACCAACTCATGGTAACTCCCCCTCCCCTGCAAAGATGTCAATGTACCTCCGTTGACAGCGACCGCAGAGACAAACAAATCTTTAAAATTCCACCCCAAACATGACCAAAAGCCCATAAACAAAAGAAAACAGACCTCCCCCGCCAATCAATGAACCGATCAAATTCACATAAACACATCCAGCCAGGACGGTAAATGTGCTGTCAATCCCCCCATAATCAACCACCATCTGCAAATCGAGAAGCAAACACATTAAATTTCACTTGACACTCCAACTGTCCAATCACTCAAAACAAGACCGGCGACTCGCACCGCCACCTCACCGCAAGGGTGGATACTGGGCTCTGTTTGTTCAGTTTCCAACGCACCATCCCCAGGGATGTGTGTCTTTCAATCATAATGTTTCAATAAGCCAAAATCGATTACGACTTCATAAGAAATTTATAACCCCATCGAGGGAAGTTGACGTGTGTGGGTGGGGTGGCGACCGACTTGTTGTGCTGGCGTTCCTCCGATTGTTCTGGGGTTTCAATAAATATGCTTTATTGTGGCCCGAAGTGTTTACATGCCTCGTCCCCTGGGTGTGCCAGTCCCGGTGCAAATCAACAGGGGCGATGGGGTCCGACCAGGCCCCAGCCTAGGTCAGCACTTTCAATTAACCCCTAGCCGTGTGCCGAGTGCTTTCCCCAATTGCCATCCGTGAATAGTTTGCCGTTGAGCTGCAGACGTCAGTGCAGATTAACGAACGGAACCAGGTATGACGGCAGTTTCCTTAGGCTTTGCTTTCACTTTCGCCTTCCAGGCCACTTGACAATGGGCACCAGGTGTGCGCACACTGGAATCCTTTTTGTGAATTTTAATTTCTCTTTGAGGGCTCTCCACCCCTCCGCTTAGACACCCCCTTGCACACTGAGGGGGACGTGGCGATGCGTACTGTTTGCAAGTGCGGTTGTTTTTCTTTTCCTTATTTGTCACCGTCTTGGGGGGTGTACCCAAACCGGAAGGGCACTGAAATGAGAGTAATATTAAATGAAAATGAACTCCCCCCAGAAGAAGGAGCTGCTCAAGAAGTTGGAAGAAAGCACTGCGCCTAGCTGCGACGCGTCACCGCCGCCGCCTCCAGATCTGCGACTACAAATGATCATCATTTGTTTGACTTGTTTGCCCCCGTGGAAGGATAATGAAGCACAGCGCACGAGTACTTCTATGCGAACCCAAACGAGGCGTTCACGCCGAACGGCACGTTTGCCAGGGAAGCGGATTCCCGATGCTCATTTTTTTGCCCGTTTTTAAATAAAAAAAAAATGCACAAGCACTCCAGCAGCGGCGCCGACGACGATGGCGACGTCGACATCAACAGAAGCAAAGATCAACTCAACTCGGCTCCGCATGTAACCAAATGTGTGCCAACTGAGCTGTGGAATGGAAATCGTAGAGCCGGAAATAAAACAGGAAAATTAAAAAGTATAAAAAGTGTGTCCTTGTGTGAGTGTGGAGGGAGATAAGTGTGTGGATGAGTACGTCTACCAGAGGCAAGCGAATAATACCGACTCCTGATGCAGCAGGTGAGTTTGTGAATACGCTCACTGAGTAAGGTCTGCATTTGCAGTGTTTTGGAGGAAGTCGGGGTGTTTTTCTCGTTTTTCTGTGTGGGGATGTGTGCGTGAATGTATTGTCCCAACTTTATAGCTTACAGCGGTCGGTGTGAACTCGGCAGCGATGGCATTCAGGGAAACAAGACCATTGTGCCGGGGTTGGTATTGAAGCCACGATTGATAGTCGACCAACTTTAAATGATTTTGAAGCAAAAATTCATTTTCAACTTGTCGCTCTTGAGGGGGATGCGTTCCCGAATTCAGCAAGGAACGAGACTCACCACTGGAAACAGTCCCACTCGGGAAATTTCATACACTCCACACATTCCCTTCAATTTCCCCGAATTCAGACAATCCGCCAAAGAGCGAAGCGAAAACGAACAGGACACAAAACAATTTGCCATCTTTATCTGCCTGACCATCACACATCTCATTACCCCAAACTAACGCACATCCACAGAGCCAATAAAAATCCGATGATTCCATCCAGCATATCAGATTCTATTAAATCGGGTCCACCGTCAAGGCGGCCGGCGGCGAGCGGCTGGCTGCTGGCGACTGCCAGCGACGGCCAACATCAGGGTGACTGTCTGAAGGAGAGACACGTTGCTTGACACATCACCCCCTGTGCACAGTGCACCATCATTCCGACGCGGTCCGTTATGTTATTAGCTCATTACAAGATTTTATCGTCGACACAAAGATGATAGCCAGGATGTGGAGTAAGCGAGCAAGGGACGCACACAATAAATTGAGTCCTTATTTCCGAATCAGTTGAAAAATACACCATTTACGTTCGTTGACATGCTATTTGCACATCCTTACGCATGGCTTATGACATTAGGGCGCTGCTGCTGGCCAACCAACCCACCGACCGACCGATTTAATATATTTCCCCCCCTCCCGGCAGCTGGGGCAATCGTATGAATTTCCTCAGAAGCGGAGATTACGTTTTTCTTCGTGGTAAATGGCTTAATAAGTAGCTCCTTATCGGGTGGAGGATTACAGTATGGCGAGCAGTGTAATATTTTGGTTGACATATGACCACATTACAGAGGCCAAGCGACGGTCTGTCCTGGACGGGACCGAAAGTCGATTAGGGGGAAGTCGGGGGGAATGCGTTTCGGCGAAGGGGGGGTGGACTAGTTTTTGGTTAATTACCGAATAGGTGGCGATCAGGGAAATGAGGTTAAATGGCCCGATGGATGTTTTTATGGCATGTGCGTTTGTTTGATTTAATTAGCGACAATGAGCGGCACACTTCGATGGGTGTGCATCTTGATTGTTTCTTGCGCATCCTGGGAACTATTTGCTGTGCTCCGGAATAGTTGTGTTGTCGCAGGATGTGATTTCCATTCGTTTTGACCATCTGAGCAGAAATATCGCGTTGGTGGCATATATCTGTGAATCCAGCTGATTCCAACACAACAGCTCATCACCCGTAATAGCCTTGCTGGTTTGATCTTTCAGAGGAATGGTCCCTTGGGGAGAATCACTTGTGGGCGATCAAGGACGGTGGGACGGAGCGCGTTATTTCCGTTCCAATAAAGCCATTTGGCAAGTTATTGTCGAAGGTCGCTGAAATTATGAATCCGGCTGATATTAACACAACAGCGCATCATCAATGAAAGTCTTCAATTTGTTGGTTAAATCTGTAAGAGGAATTGTCGTCGATCAAAGGCATTGTCCTCGATTAGAGGAATTGCGGTCGATCAAGAGCTTCAACTTCATGCCAACAACATGCTAGATTAATATCCTGGACAACGGGGTTGTGGGGGTTTGTTCTCTTAGGTCTATAACTTACTTCGGGCGGTTTGCTAAGAGATGGCGCAACTTGTATTATTCCTGTAGCTCGTTGCCACAAGTATGTCCTACTTGGAGTTAATTAAAAGGCGAGGAGTCGATTTATGTGTACAATATTTTATTTAGATAAGTTATCATCGGCGATTTCTATGTAAGTATTGATCAGTGTCACTATCCCACTGCGAGTTATGATCCGTGTGACTTTCTAATTGCGAGTGTCCTTTGTGTGACCCAACCCATTCCTTTTATTGCTCCGTAGGCACATGCCCACGTTGCATCCCTCGGCGTTGGTGGGATGCGAAGGATATCGGTGTGCGTCGCGGGCACCGTTGGGTTCGTTGGGTTGTTTACCCAACGACGTACGGACCGCGATCGCAGATGTTATTTTGCGTGGAAGGATATCCTCGCGTGGGTTATGTGCCGTTGGGTTAGTTCACGTACTGCGATGTGCTGCTGAGTGTGCCGTTGCGTAGTCCGTTCAGTAGGCTCAGCTGCACTGGTTGGCCGGACCGTTGGTGTGGTTGTCTGCCACATTCCATTGGAACACTAGTTGGAAAGCTACTGACATTCTACGTCATTTCGGTATATGTTATTCATTTGAAGTGATTTTTTTTTTTTTTGTCAATCAAATATGTCGATCTTTGTGCCTTTAAAAGGGACTTTACAGAGAGTTCTTTAAAGGAGCCACTTCTATTGATCAGCCTTTTTAACATCGCATACAAGATCCTCTCTGCCGTATCTTGTGAGCGCCTGAAACTTTTCTCCACTGTCCCCATCAGTGTGGTTTCAGAAAAGGGAATCCCACGATAAACCAGATCTTCACTCTACTGCAGATCCTGGAAGAGACGCAAGGAGTACAGTTAGACACTCACCACCTATTCGTCGATTCATGTACGCATGCGAGGGATGCCTTTTGGGTTTCGGGATTAGAGAACAAAACCAAATATTCATCATAGAAAATATCTTAATTCTTTTCCGGAATATTCCCAATTAAGATCTAAACACGTTTGCATGCGCTTGAACCAATTGTCGAAGTACAGCACTCTGATTGAGGTATCTCCAAAATATACATTCTGAATGCATCACCCGCTTCTTCAGGTGTCGAAAAGCGTTGACCTCTCATTTTATTTTTTACGTACGGGAATAAAAAGAAGTCATTCGATGCCAAGCCAGGACTATATGGCGGATAACTCATCAAATCGATGTTTTGAGTAGTCAAAAATGCAGTTTTTTGAGCCGATGTGTGAGAGCTGGCATTGTCGTGGTGATGAGTGATACGCCTTAAACGGTTGGTTTTCCTAATTTCTTGGAAAACAACTGGGGAACAAATGGTTGTGTACCACTCAGAATTGACTGTTTTGCGTTGTTCTAGTTGTACGGTTGCGACATGCCCCGTTTTTCCGAAAAAACAGGCGACCGTATTCTTGGAAGTGCTCCGTGCGCGAGCAACTTTTGTTGGAATTGGCTCTATTTAAAACAGCCATACAGTCGACTGCTGTTACGTAAATCCACGATTCATCACCTGTCACGATGTCATAGACCTGTTTCCAAGCACCGCGATCGTATTTTTGGAATATTTCTTTCGACCAATCGACCCGAGTCTTTTTTTGAGCGATTGACAAATTGTGTGGGATCCAACGCAAACAAATTTTGTTGACGGTCAAATGTTCATGCAATATTGAATGTATGCTGGTCCCACTAATGCCTAAGGTTGTCTCAATATCACGATAGGTCACATGACGATCTTTCAGTATCAGTTGCCGCACAGCATCAATGGTTTCCGGAACAACAACTGATTTTGGACGACTATCACGAAATTTGTCTTGGAGTGAACTACGACCTCGGTTGAATTCACCTTACCATCGATAAACACTGGCCCTTGATGAAGCTTCATCGCCAAAAATTGAATTAAGTTCATCGATGCACTGTTGTTGAGTTAATCCACGTCGAAAGTTGTAAAAAATAATGGCACGAAAATTTTCACGATTTAATTCCATTTTTTGGGCGAGATGAATCTTTAAAGTTACTGTAAACAACACAAATAGCGCTCGTATGTCAGAACGTTCTGAGGACGTATAACCTCAAAAATGTCAAACTCTACGATAGAGGTGGCAGTTGCCAGATTGCAGCACTAGGGTTTCCCAATCCGGAAACATAAAGACAACTTTTGTATGACAGTGTGCATAGAGACAAGCTATACAGTGCCATGTCTAGTTTTGGCATTTTTACCAAACTCGTCACCTTGTGTAGGATGACGATGGAGAACTCTCGCTGCTCCGTCAAGATCAGTAACGAACTCACCGAGAGATTTAATACCAAAAAAAGGTTTTAGACAAGGCGACGCACTGTCATGTGACTTCTTCAGCATCATCCTCGAAAAGGTCATGCGAATCTCACAAGTCACGATCTTCCAAAAATCACTGCAATTACTAGCTTTCGCTGATGACATTGATGTGATTGGACTAACACAGTGAATGGACTAACACAGCGACTAAAATGGGTTTGGTGCTTAATGAGAGCACAACGAAGTACATGCCGTAGCCAAGGGAGAGGACACATTATAGATGTCTCGGACAGAGTGTCAAATAAGGGAGCAGAGACTTCGAGGAGTAGAAGACTTCGTCTAACTCGTCTTCGCGGTTAATTGGGAAAACAACATCAGTACCGAAAACAAACGCAGAATCACTTTTTCCAATCGCTGTATTTTTGGGCTCAATAGACAATTGAGTAATATAGCTCTCTCTCGAAGGACTAAGCTCGCTTTGTATAACTACTTGAACATCCCATTCCTACTCTATGACGCGGAAAGCTGGACGTTACCAAAGGTGGTTGAGAAAGCCCTTAGTCTTTTTGAAGGAAGAGTTTTGCGTGCGATTTTTGGTCCAGTTTGCGTTGATGACATCTGCAGGAGAAGATTTAATAACGAACTCTATGTACAGCGACATGCATTTGGTCATGCGTCTTCGGATACAACGCTTAAGATGACTAGACCATGTCGAGGTTATGTACATCACTGCTAGATCCCGAAAAGTCTTCGAATCTTAGCCATTGGGGCAATAACAGAGGACGGCCTAAGTTAAGGTGGTGCACACATGTGAAGAAGGACCTCAACCAACTTGGAGTGCGCAACTGTAGGCAGCTGGCGAAAGATCGTGCTGGCTGGAGAGGAATGTTGGCTGAGGCCCAGGTCCACAACGGACTGTAGCGTCACAAGAAGAAGAAGAAGAAGAAGTAGAAGAAGAAGAAGAAGAAGAAGAAGAAGAAGAAGAAGAAGAAGAAGAAGAAGAAGAAGAAGAAGAAGAAGAAGAAGAAGAAGAAGAAGAAGAAGAAGAATTGAACGTCCTGGGTAGACAAATAAGTTTGAAGATGAGGAACCGGAAGCATTACTCTGTGTAGACTGTTGCCAAATACAAGAAGAGCTCGCAGAGTCTTTGGGTGTCACTCAAGCAACCAGTTTAAAATCTTTAAAAGCAGCTGGACACATTCAGAAGCAAGGAAATTGGGTTCCACATGGAAAACAAAACGCACGAGTTAAATTAACAAATCACTCAATAAGTTCCGGGACATATAGGAGGCGCAACTAACAATAATTATCAACTTGATATTAATATATACATATGTCCCGGAACTTGTTGAGTGATGTGAATTACGAGTATACCCAATATTTACGACCGTCGTCTGATATAGCGTTGTCTTCGTCGTCGTCCTGCAGCTGATTAAAAAACATGGCTTCGTCCTGCAGCTGATTGAAAGACATCCGCAATGGCGATACGTTTGATTCACGCAAAGGAGCTCTGTCAACTCCGTCGCGCTCAGTTCCACTAATTGCCTTAACTTAACAAATTTATAGTAAATGGAAGTCAAGATCTACTCACTAGCTGAACAAATTTAGCTCTCAACAGGAAAGTATGAGGCTCAAGTCATAGGAACGGACGAAACGTATGCAGGTAGAGCTGATTGAAAATCTTTCAAAAAATCATCTGCCCAGACCAACAATTCGCAACAAAATACCAAACAGGACACCAGGACATACATTGACAACCAGAACTCACCTCGCAGAAATCTAATATTCTCTGTTCCTCTGACAACACGTCAAAAACCCGCAAAAGTGTCATTTTTCGAAGGCAAACTTCGGCAGATTAAGCAAAACAAAACGTGTGACACCTTCCTGACAGTCACGCCTTCTCCTCAGCGCACGCGGAAGATTCAAGTTGATTCCATCCAGCAATCCCCACCAGAAACGTGCACTCACATCCGCACCGACAGCTTATTAGGCCAAGTCAAAAACAATTTCGTAATGTCTAACCGTGGACTGGTTTGTTTGTGTCAAAACTCATTCCGGGCATGTCCATTTCGATCCCAGTGAAGATTAATAAACCAAACCACCACAATCTTCAGACTCTCCCCCGGCCCACCGGTGGGGGAACGGAAAATATTATAACTGTCTACCAGGAGCAAAACATTTGCCCCAAAGTACACGTACGAAGCTAGAGGTGAGCAATCCGCACAAGGCCATGTCCCGTTTGGATTGATTTTGACCCCCCTCCCCCCACTGCGCTGCTAACCTGGGACAAGATGAGTCCCTTAAATGAACAAGTTCAACAAGTAATTGAATGGGAACGTGATCAGATTTCAGATATTTTCACGTTATCCCTTGAAATCCCCTAATGGGATTGCTTTGGGCTGTCGGTGATGTCTGCCCTTGTGTGCGGGGTGTGTCATGAAATTGTTGGCTTCTGTGGATGTATTCCATTCAATTCGATCGGAGAGATGAAGACAATTCGAAAATTTTTATTGAAACCGATGTTTTATTGGACCAGCAGGTGGGGCGTTGCTGACAAAACGTTTTATTGATTTTAGAAGCACCAGCATCAAGGTAAAGGTCAAAATGAGTGGCACTGCTTCGCGCAGGAAAGTTTGAAGTTGCGTCTTCGTTGTGGGCATCAAAATTAGTCAACTGGTTCGATGTCAGTAACCCGAGTCCAGAGTTAGCTGAGTGTTGCAGTGCTTAAGGTACAGATTTGGTTTTACGTGATCACCTGCCTTAACGGCTTATATCACGGGGTCCATTTTCCCATGAGTCGTACATAACGCAAGACTAAACGCCTTAGTTAGCCAAGCACCAAATTGAGATCATGCTTGAGGGACAATCATCATACCTTGGTTTGAAGCGAGGCCTTCCTCAAACCTCTTCCGCTCTCTGGGTCGCAGCGCCCAGCGGTTTGAGAATGCAACTCCACATCGAATCAGAAGTCCGACCTCATCCGACAAAGGTGACGGGCAGATCAGATCATATAGCATGGTTGACTACTTCAAATGCTCTCCGCGATTTGGGCTAAAACAATAGCCACCCAGACACTCACACAAGGGGGAAACCGCACAGTCAGAATGAAACTAAGTTTTAACCCTAACCTAACTATGTGCTGCCGTGAGGACAGCCATTCCAACCCTTCGTCTGCTGAAAACTTCCCCAGCAAAACCCCTGTCTGTACTCTGTCCGGTCTGTAGAACTAGGCTGACGTCGTAAGTAAGATATGTTCCTAGCTCCAAGGCCCCGAATGTAATCATACAGAGGACACCGGCACAATACGTGCCATCAATCCTCGATGCTATACCCGCACAGGCAAGCCTCTGAGTCGCTTTTGGACCTTCTTCTTCTTCTTCTTGTGGCGCTACAGTCCGGGGTGGACCTGGGCCTCAACCAACATGCCTCTCCAGCCAGCACGATCTTTCGCCAGCTGCCTCCAGTTGCGCACTCCAAGTTGGTTGAGGTCCTTCTCCACTTGTTTGCGCCACTTTAGTGGCTTTTGGACCGCTTGAACAAAAATGATTGCAAGGAACCGTGTGTGGTAAGCAAGTAGCTCAGATGCATACTTAAATTGAGAACACAAATGGACTTAACTAGTGACACATCGCGAAGGGAGCTGTATGTAACCTTGCCATTTACGTAGGTCTCCCACATGCCATTTTCGTCTGAGCAGCTGATCTAAAAGATCTTTGCGCTCCTTAAGAGATAGTCCTTCTAAGCCGTTTCTCCAGCACTTGGTGCTGTAATGCCTCTCTTATAGGCGATACTTCTTTCGATGATCTCCAGGTCAAGTTGCAGTACACCCATGAGCACCAAAAGGGCCTTCATAGAGACAGTACGACAAACTGGAAGACGCGCCAGAAGGCCAACCCTCTGACATGACTGAATTTGCGTCACACCCCAAGCAGTGTTCAGCACTGGCAACGAACAGGCCAGAGTAGATAGTGCGTGCTGCTATTCTACTCAGTCGACAGTCACCCTTGAGCACCCGCCAAAGCTGTCCTGAAATCTTCAAAGTTTATGCACATGAGAAAGCTCAAACCCTTTCCAACGGTGCTGCCGAGGTATTTAACCTCGCTGACCGTTCGCAGTGCCAAGAGCCAAGTGCCAAGAACAGCTTTCCCTTGAGCATCATTATGCAGACCTTATCCAACGCTACTACCACGCCAACACTTGTGCTCTAGCGGTGAACAAGGCCAATTGCATGAACGGCCAGCCGCTCTAATTCAAAACGGGATTGACCTTCGATGAGCAGGTCATCGGCAAATGCACAGTGTTTAAAGGTCCTACCTATTTGGAAGAGAATGGAATCCATCATTAGGCTCCACGTCGAGTTTTGTACCAGAAAGTGATGCTTTGCGGAAGGCATTAATTTTTTGTTTTCATTTGAAGAAAAGTACTGCAGACTCGCATCGAATGCTTGTCGAGGCATATGGTGATCATGCTCTATCGGAAGCAACATGCAAAAGATGCTTTCAACGGTTCACAAATAATGATATTGATGTGAGAAATGAAGAACGTGGAAGACCACCAAAAAAGTTTGAAGACGCCGAATTGCAAACGATATTGGATGGAGATGGCACTTTGAGTCAAACGCAAATGACAGCAATATTAAATGTTGCACAACAAACAATTTCTGACCGTTTAAAAGCTATGTGAAAGATCCAAAAGTGTAGAAAATGGGTGCCACATGAATTGAATGAAACACAGATGGAAAACCGAAAAAACACTGAAATTTTGCTTCAAAGACACGAAAGAAAATCGGTTTTGCATCGGATTGTTACTGGCGATGAAAAATGGATTTATTTTAAGAATCCTAAATCATGGGTTAATCTAGGACAACCATCAACATCGCCTGCAAAACCAGATCGATTCGGCAAGAAGACAATGCTGTGTGCTTGGTGGGACCAGAAAGGTGTGCTGTACCACGAGCTCCTTAAACCTGGTGAACCCCGTTAATACTGATCGCTATCGACAACAAATGATCAACTTGAACCATGAATTGATCGAGAAACGACCACAATGGGCCAGAAGACACGGTAAGGTAGTTTAGCTCCATGACAATGCGCCTGGACACAAATCAAAACTGGTTCAGGATACAATCAAAACAATTGGCTGGGAGCAGCTACCCCACCCGCCGTATTCACTAGACTTGGCTCCTTCCGACTACCATTTGTTTTCATCGATGGGACACGCATTGGCTGAGCAGCACTTTGATTCCTACGAGGAGGACGAAAATTGGGTGTCTGATTGGTTTGCTTTAAAAGGCGAACAATTTTATTGGCGTGGTATTCACAAATTGCCAGAAAGGTCAAATGTCAAAATGTGTTAAATGTCAAAATGTCTCAAATGCCAAAATGTCTCAAATGTCAAAATGTGTCAAATGTCAAAATGTGTCAAATGTCAAAATGTGAAGAAAACAATGGCCAATACTTTGAATAAAATATTTTTACTTTCCCATTAATAATTAGTGTTTTATTTCCAAAAAAAACGCTCATTTCTTATCGATATTTCTACTTTCATCTTTAGTCACAATTCGGTAAGAACCCCTTCCATTGATATCTTCCAAGAAAGGAGAAAAATCACCTTTCAACATCTCTCGGTTTCAATTAGCTTCGCACCCAATTTTCTTGCTTTTAAATCAATCCACACTTCTTGCATTGAACGGAAATTGTTTACTGAGTCCCTGTGAGTTCACTTTGTGTTTGGTACATATAGTAACCTTAAGACCTTAAACCTTAAAAACTAAGAATATCTTATATTAGTCATTTCTGTATTTCTATCTATATGAATCTTGTTATTAAATCGACACATTCTAAATTACGACATTTTGGTGCTCACATGTTTCTTCAGTACAGATCTTGATGCGGTTGGGATTCTAATTCCTCATTTTCAAACTTGTTTGGTTGCCCAAGACGTTCCTGTCTTCAACGCTTAAATCACCACTTTTGCAGCGTGAAAACCACTCATTTCATGTTTTCTCGCTCAGAACCGTTTCAACACAAACTTCTGCTACACTTTTCCTCCTCTTTAAAAAGGAAATCAAAACGTCCCACAAATGCTGTTTATTTAAGACAAGTCCGGACATTTTCTTAGGGACATAAAACTACGTGGTTGCCATAAACAGACTCTCATGCACTCCAATTCTTGTCAACAAATGTCACATCTTTCCAATGAAGTAGGAAATTAGTTCCAAGATCAGCCGCAACTTGCAGGTGGCGCCATCTTTTGAAAACAGGCCAAATTAATTTAATATCCCCAATATTTTACAGACATACTCTTCGTACTCATTGTATACTTCTGCAAATGCACTCTCCCTCCATCTCTTACTCTTCCCATTCATTGACAGGATTATTCGTTGCGATTTTTGCCCTGCGCTTTCCCATCTCAAAATGTTTTGACGCTTTAAGATAACCCTCCCATCCCTGAAATTCACCAGATCCCGAAGTTTAAGAAGCATTTTAACTTTAAACTTTCCCTCAACACCCTTTAAGGCCAGCCTTCCGATTTAGTATCCTTCGCACATATCCTCTCTGGTCGGGCCGACATGCTTGCACTGGGTACTCTATTCAAAGAAATAAATTTCCTTTGTGAATGCAGGTGTTCTTTGGAGACCAGCCAAAGTCGACTGAGAAAATCCTTAAAAAGAGGCGAAACGAAGGAAGGCAACGAGTAAAAGAAATATCCCACCAGCGGATGAATATTCCAAGACGTTGTGCTGTACACGACTCCTCTCGGCTCCTATCATGAAGTAACCTCCCAGGCGCTCACAGCCCTCGGCTAAAAGTTGAAAATCAATTGTCTTTGCAGAGGCGTTGCAGAGGGGAGTCCTTACAAAGCCGCTCAAGTGGAACATCAGTCGGCGGTGAGGTGTTCACTGCGCGGAAATCCTCTGAGCGATTCTTCCCACCACAACGCCAGACGTTCGATGACGATGGGGTCCATAATTAATTTTCTAGTGTGATTACGTGAAATTGGTCGTACATTCAACCGCGAAAATCCTTTCAATCCGCCGAGCCTATTCACGACGAACGTTTGTGTCCCTTGTCTGCCGCCCCCTTTCAAGGGTGTTAGTTGGCCTTTTGTGAGGTCGGTCGTCTTGAATCATTGCCTCGCCCGGATGCCGTGCCATTGACCCCGAAAGGGTGCCGGTATTGAGTGTGCAAATATTTTGCATGTTTCGCGGCGTTGTGATCTTGAATGGATTATTGGTGTGTGCTCGTTGTGTGAATGAGAATGAATCTTTTCTGTTTGGGAGGTTTTTTCCTTCCCCCAAGGTTCTGGACTAGTGTTGACTTGTGTACGGTTGGAACAGATGTTTTGACTTTCTGTGTAAAGAGGGCAAGGATTGTTTTTAATTCGTCCTCCGAATTTCTGCATCATGTCATGGGAGGAATAACTGTGTATTAAGAATAAACAAAATAAAAATGCGCTAGTCAAAAAATCTCAGAAAATCATTTCAGAGCCGAGGTTGCCCAAGAGCTTGGAGAAGTTGTAAGGTTTAGTTTTCAGGATTCTTTCCATCTTTTTCTTTTGGTTGTGCAAATATATTTGAGTGTACCTAAATCTAAGATACTAAGTCCAACCAACGTGCCTCTCCAGCTTTCACGTTCGCCAGAGTACAGCCTCAAGTCACGCACTCCAAGTCAGAGGAAGCCCCTCACCTCCTGGGTGCGCTATATTTGACGAGGTTGTCCTCTGTCCTGGTGGCTTCGATTCGAAAACTCTTTGGTCTCGGCCTGTACTTTCCATACGCTCTACATGGTTTAGCGAAAATGAATAATTTATAAACTACCTCAACATTTCGCCGCCAATTGTATCGTTTCTCCCTTGACGTCAAAAATTTGCGTCCATCCTTGACTACAGCTTGTTTTGTACTCGTTTGCCGCCAAGCCCATCTAAGACACTTCCATTTTGAATGCAGCAAACGCCTCAACATTCTAAGGCAATTTGAATCGCATAAGCAAGCTGCTGAACGGACTTTTACGGTTATGCGAAGTTACGGTTACGGTTATGCGAAGTTGTGATTTTCTTTAGAACGATGTTGAAGTTACAAGACAGCGAGAACCCTTCCCTGACGTAAAAGGTATCCTAGCGTCTATGCCGAAGGTAGTGGTGCAGTGAAAGTTCTCCATCGCCATCTAATACAATCTGACGAGTTAATATGACATATCATAGCTCGTTACTGAGCACAATGTTATAGCATATGTGGCCCTAAAATCGGCAAATAGGTATTTGGTACTTCTTCAGGAAACTCCAGAATCTGGAGCAGAGTTGCAATCTGCATCCAAAGTGAACGATTGAGCATCTACAGTCAAAGCAAAAGTAAATGACGCACACCTACAATTGAGAAACGGTTCCACTACAGCTCATATTTCTATACAGATGCAAGATTTAGAAATGAAGACATACGAGGGTTGGCTTTTTATATTTCGGGCTTAGAGAACAAAAACAAATACTAATCATCGAAAATATCTTATTTCTTTTACAGAATATTCCCCATTATAATAATAACAATAATAATTGTTGGCGCTAAAGTCCACAGGGGGACCAGGGCCTAGCTTGCTCATCAACTACTCGTGTTGTGCGCGCTACTGTTCTCTAACAAGTAGAAGGGACCTACAGTTTTTGCCAACTCCGAACGGCGAAGTTTGAGAAGCTTTCTTAGACAGTTATTACTCTTTGAGTGTTGTCAGCAGCTCGAAAGAGATGGTGCCGTGAAAAATTCGAAAAATTGCTGTTGAACTGGGAATCGAAACTACACCATTCGGCGTGTGAGCGTCGCACTTTACCCACTACGCCACGGCGACCACATATTCCCCATTAAGATCCTTTGCATGCGCTTGAACCAATTGTCGAAGCACTTTTGCCACCCTGATTGAGGATCTCCAAAACATACATTCTGAACGCATCAATCGCTTCTTCAGGTGTCGAAAAACGTTGACCTTTCATTTTATTTTTACGTACAGGAATAAAAAGAAGTCATTCGGTGCCAAGTCAGGACTATACGGCGGATGACTCATCAAATCGATGTTTTGAGTGCTAAAAAATGCAGTTGTTTGAGCCGATGTGTGAGAGCTCGCATTGTCGTCTTCGACGGTTAGTTTTCCTGATTTCTCGGAAGACAACTGTCAAAGAAATGGTTGTGTACCACTCAGAATTGAGTTTTCTGCGGTGTTCTTGTGGTACGGTTGCGACATGCCCAGTTTTTCCGAAAAGACAAGCAACCATTTGCTTGGAAGTGCTTCGTGCGCGAGCAACTTTTTTTGGATTTGGATCATTTTGAAACACCCATACAGTCGACCGCTGTTTACGTAAATCCACGATTCATCACTTGTCACGATGTCATAGACGTGCTTCGAAGCACCGCGATCGTATTTTTGGAGCATTTCTTTCGACTAATCGACACGAGACTTGTTTTGAGCGATTGACAAATTGTGTGGGATCTAACGGTGAAATGTTCATGCAATATTGAATGTATGCTGGTCCCACTAATGCCTAAATTTGTCTCAATCTCACGATAGGTCGCATGATGATCTTGCAATATCAGTTGGTGCACCCATTGATGCTGGATTCCGGAACAACAACTGATTTTGGACGACCTTCATAAAATTCTTCTTGGAGTGAACTACGACCTCGGTTGAATTCACCATGCCATTGAAAAACACTGGTCCTTGATGGAGCTTGATGGTCCTTGATGGAGCTTGATGGTCCTTGATGGAGCTTGATGGTCCTTGATGGAGCTTGATGGTCCTTGAAGGAGCTTAATCGCCAAAAATTGAATTAAGTTCATAAATGCACTGTTATTGAGTTAACCCACATCGCAAAGTTCTAAAAACTAATCGCACGAAAACGATTTAATTCCATTTTTAGGGCGTGGTGAATGAAGTTACTGTAAACAACACGAAAAGCGCTCGTATGACAAAACGTTCTGAGTACGTATAATCTCAAAAATGTTAAACTTTACGATAGAGATGGCAGTTGCCAGATTGCAACACTAGGGTTGCCCAATCCCGAAATATGAATGGCAACCTTCGTATAGGGGGCGCCACTAATAAACAAAAAAATCTCTAGTCACAGACTTATTAAGTGATGTGTTATATAATGGATAGCCACCGTTGTTTAGTAGATAGAATATCACGTCTTTGAGGCTGTGCTAATTGAATTTGGCAGTTTGGAAAAAAAATGTAGGTCTATTTCACTTGTGAGAAAAGCGGTTTCACGAATAAGACGAAACAGATACCAAAAATACCAGCAAGTTACAAATGTCACACTCATTCCTTCAAAGAGATTGTCATATGCGAGAGAGAAGGAAGTCAACGCGATGATCATCTTCACATGGTGAATTTGTTTTCTGGGATAAAAAAGTTACCAGTAGAAAAGTGGCACAGGCCAGAAGTGGTTCAGTTCAAATGCTCTTAGCAAGTTGAGATCTGTTTCGGTATTTGACAAAATGATAAATTGTCGCTAGATAATAACTTCGACATTTGGAATAGGATCAACTTGGCGAAAAACCTCTCAGCGCCATCTGTTGATTGAAACCGACACTCTATGCCGACTTTATCTTCTTTTTTGATTGGCGCTACAGTCCGAAATGGACTTGGACCTCAACCAACGAGCCTCTTAATCTCGCACGGCCTCTCACACGCTGCTTCCAAATACGCACTGGTGTTGATTGAGGTCATCCTCCACTCTCCATCACGCCTAGGCCTTCTAATACAGTCGCGTGACAGCGCCTTTTTTTGAACATGAAGGTCTCGGTGAGTTCGTAACCAACCTTGAGGGAGCAGCGAAAATTCTCCATTGCCATTCAACGCAATCTTACTTTGAGTCAGATGGTTTGATAGGAATGACAAGACTAGACATGGTACTGTATATCTCGTCTCTATGCACACTTTCATATGCGGCCTTAAAATCGACGAATAGGTGGTGAGTGTCGATTTGTGCTTCTTCTGTCCTTTCCAAGATCTGCCGTAAAGTGATGATTTGGTCTATCCTCGACTTCCCTGGTCTCAACTTCTAGAGACCTATCAGGTTGTGGACTCTCTGCTCATACAATACAGCAGAGAAGATCTTGTATGCGATGTTGAGAACGCTGAACCCTCTTTTAGTGGCGCAGTCGAAGGGGTCTCTTTTCTAGTCATCCTTGGTGTTGTCATCCTTCTCCTCTGTCGGGGCGTGAACGCATATTAGGCTGACGTTCCCGAATTCAGCCTTGATGCGGATTGTCATGAGGCGTTCGCTGACGCTCAAGACTTTTTTCCTAAGTCTGCCTCGAACAACAAATCCGCATCCGAATAAGCGCTGCCTTCTCTCTCTGTAGCAATGGCTGTAGTATAGGTCGCAGTTTGTCATCGTTTTCTTGCCGGGCCCATCCCATCCCACTTCCTGGATGGCGGTTATGTCTGCTTTGTAGCAGTCAATGGTCTCCGCAAGTTGTTCGACTGCGCGTGGTCAGTTAAGGAACCTCACATTCCATGTGCAAAACCTAAAATAAATTGCCCTGTCAACCCTGTGGACGTTGCTCGTTCCTTAGTTTTGCTATGGTTCAATTGTGGAGTTTACTGAATAAATTGTGAGACCGTGGTAATTAGGGGAAGTGTGCGAATTCAAAGTTGCCAAGTCCCTATTGAAGAACCCCTTTATGTTGAAAGTAACGAGTGCCAGCTAGAAGCGACAGCTAGCATGCAATCGTCCAAGCTGTGACAGCAGATGTCTCTTGCTGGCTGATGGTACACGTTCTGAGTCTGTGTGAAAAGGGCAGACAATCCAAATCCCTTCCAAGACTCGCTTGAGTTGAAAGAGGTTCAGACTCTATAAGTGCAAATCTTACGTAAGCATTCTTTTTTCGACTACTCAGTTTGACTCAGTCTGGAAGTACTTAGGTTTTGCATTAAAAAGTATTTTTCCTTGTGCAAAAAATAGACCTCGAAAGTCCTTCACCCTAAAGCAATCTAGTGGCTTACAAAATTTATTCAAAAAATTGGAGAATTCCTCCAAGTGACTTTCCAAAGCTGCCACTTCCTCCAAACGACATCTTAGGACACATCTCCATAGCTTCCGATTGTCGGTGGTTTGTCTGCTGACAAATCCCAGACAATCGATAAATGTAATCAAAGCAAACAGGCCGGCACCTCGAATGCAGTCGCCGCCTAAACTGTCATTTCATATTCAAAACTGCTCTCCAAACAGCCAAACAGCCACGCAGACACACGAAAATCAAAACGAAACACCGGCTACCCGGAATCCTCTGGACGGGCAAATATTTGCGCACAATCCCATCCACGGACTGCAGGACACTGAACTACAAGGCGTGCATTTTCCACCGCCCCCGAAATGCAATTGATTGCTGCTAAAAGCATTCTCCCACCCGGCCAATGGTCCGCAGTCGATGATCGAACAGACGGCCGCCCACGCCAGACCGGGCCAGTATGCAAAGTTACTGATAGCAATTTGCAATTTAATGGTGCAAACAAATTCAATCTCTCGCAGCAGTAAACAAGTCCCCAGCCCCGATAAGGATATGGGAAATTTTCCAGGTGCTGCACCCGGCCACACGGCCACACAGTCCCCACACAGCAGCACGGCCAGACTCACCGACGTTTCGTTAATAATTCGCACCGATTGCCGGGCCCGAAGGTGGCGGCCACGAGCCAAATTAATAGCTCATGAGTCCGATGTAAACTTAAAGTTTGTTTCGAGATTCTTTGCCTGCGATAAACCGCAGCATAACTTTTTGGATAAACAGCGGCCCTTGCTGACGAGCATCGTTTGCTCTAATTAGCCGCCGGAAGTTCATCGTGAGCTGTTGGGCGCGCACAGCCCTACGGATGCCGGAGGTGGAAGCGGTCGGCTGGAGATACAAATCTAGACCGAGGTTAATTGAAAAATAATTGCAAACTAGAGCTGAAAAGGGCGCACAAAGCAGACAAGGACAGTGCACGCCGGTTGGGCCGGGGAATCAAAGGAAAACTGTCCTCCACTCTGGCATTGTGCATGTGCGGACTGGAGGAACTTCCTTGGCCGTAATTAACGAGTAATGATACGGACTGAGGTGCTCTGGACTGGAGTGTCTCACACGCACACGTGGACACAGGCAATTATCCTCCAGGAGCGTCTTCCGCTCTCCACGAAGGTCGTTGTTGCGCAACCCCATTCCAGCAGTGTGCGGTCAGTGTTTTTATTTATCTCTCCCGGGTGAGTGTGTTCGGCGCGCGAGTTTTGTGGGTAAATGCAAACAATTTGAGTGTGTTATCACGAAAAAATAGGATATTTGCATGAAACCTATCAGTTGACACACTGCTGGCTTTGAATTGGCGATTCAATTCGAATTCAATGGATGTGTCAATTGAGATAGGGTCTGCGGTGGATCCGCACGGATGTGTGTTTCTTTTTTCCCGGCCCGCCCACTGGGGGTGGCAGTCGGCGCCTCCACTCGCCGTACTCAGTGGTGTAGAAGTATCTCGTTAGCAGTGATTGTGTTCTCTAAATGAACATGTAATTGGATTTTATGGAACTATCATTGGCAGAAATATTGTTTCGTAAATGCGACTTCGGGAGGGATAGTGCATAGGCGGATTGGAAATGGTTTGTGGATTATTTGCGCGAGTGATTAACATTGGTTGTTGAGCGAAAAGAAATTTGAGGGGTCGAGCTGAGCTTGTATGTCTGCATGGAAGATGAGATAGGGGATTAGGTCAGCTGGTGCGGAAAAACGAACAGACGACGAACAGAGTTCGATCCAGAACTTATTCTGGGAATTGTACCGCGTGTTTTTGTGGGGAATTTATCCCTGGCTACCTCTGAAATCAGACAGAAAACGTTCGGATCTCGTCTTCTAAACGATGAAGCAGCTTCGAAGACATGTCGTATTGAAAAATTGCACAAGGTGCTACGCGCCTAAAAACAGGCAACGACGTTAATACTGTGTCTGTGTTATCAATATCGGAGACAGAAACCGTCGATTTAGAACAATAACTAAAATTGTTTACAGAATGGGGTAATGTACACGTTGGAGGCACCCAGCAGACGGAATTTGAAGCAAAAGAGTACTGAGATGTAGTCCATGTGCATGACGGGACAATTTCATGCAAGAAACGAAATCGGTTAGACATCGAGAAGCTGGAAAAGACAGAACTTTGCCTTTGTCTCCCTGTAACTCCCGGAAATCTTGACGCAGCCTGCGCTTATAATAGATGAATAATGGAAACGGTGTCATGTGGTTATCAAGGAAGTTGTCATCGTGCTGGGACTTATGGCAATATACATTCTCGTATACGAGACGTGATGTCAGTCCACAAGGGGACCAGAGTCTTGTGTGGGTTGTGCATGCTCCGTTCTCTTACCAGTGGAAGGGTCCTACAGTTTTTTTGTCGATTTCGAGCGACGAAGTTTGCGAAGCTTTAGCATAGCCAATTATTACATTTTAGTATAGTTAGCAGCTCAGAGGAGGTTTGGAATTAAAAACCAGTTCGGAAATCGAACCTGGAAGCTTCAGTTTCGAACTCTACTCACTACGCCACGGCAGTAGGGATAATTTCTAAACAACTCCTGCCTTGAGAATGATTGCAGACTGAAGCACGAAATCTTTCCTTTCTTTTGAACCGGGCAAACGACGCTGAGATTCCACTCATCGGGCATGCTTTCCTCCGACCATATCTTACAGATGAGCTGGTGCATGCGCCCAACCAACACATCTCCAGCTACTTTAAATAGTTATGCTTGCAGTCCATCCGCTCCAGCACCTTTGTTCGACTTCAGCTTTAATATTGCTATCTTTACCTCGTCTAAGTCGAGGGAACGGAATTCTTTTCTATTATCGTCCAAATTGAGTGGAATAATCTGCCTAACAAGGGAATTGTTGGCATCATCGGCGATAAGGAGTCTGCAGAAATGATCCTTCCAGATTCTCAGCACGAACTGCAACTCTACCACTAGTTGTCCACTTGGATCCCGGCAGGCTACGGTCCGAACTTTGTATCCTCCGGATAGATGTTTTACCTTTCGATAAAACTTTCGGACTTCGTTCCTGCCATAACACCTTTCCATTTCCTCAACCGCGCGCTGCTCATGTTCCTTCTCTTTCCTTCTGAGTAGCCGGTGCTGTTCCCTTCTTTTCTTTTCGGAGGATCACGAACAGCCCTCGTTGTTCGATGCCGCGTCGCCCTATAGGCGTCTTGTTTGGCTGCGTGCGCTTGCGTGCACTCGTCGTCAAACTATGGATTCTTTTTGGGTGGTGACATGAAAACCCAGCACATCAGTGGCAGCTTCTTTGATGGCTTCTTGACAACGTTTCATGTCTTCTTCTATCTATGGTCAGTGCATACAGCGTTGAACTCTGAGGGAGTTTCATAAAGGCTCGATCGGCAAAGTTCCCAGCGATCGGCTGCGATTGTAGCTTTCCGACGTCAAACCGTTTTAATCTATCTCGACTCCGATGCTCTCTCGATATCCGGGTTCTTACCTTGGCTACAAGAAGATGATGATCCGAGTCGGTAAAGTTCCTAGCAATATAGAATCTAAAGTCAATGGTGTTCGGTATCGTAAAATGATAACCAATTTTTTCTTGCCTAGAATTGAAGAAATACATCTGGAGGGGATGTGGTTTCAACAAGACGGCGCCACATCTCATACAGCCAGAGAAACAAATTATTAATTAAATTGCTGCATCAGTCATTTAAATTGTTCGTTCTTGTTGGGACACCCTTTATTTGTTTTTATTCTCTTATCCCGAAATATAAAAGGCAACTCTCGTACAAGCATCGTATAGGATACCATTCCTAAACCCAAGTACGCTTAAGTGCTTAACGAGGGTGAAGAGCCTGATTATGTACCAACAAGTCGTCAACAGTCTCTCCATTTGGAGATAGAACGAAAGCGGATTGTCGGATTTCTTGCTGACGTTTGGAAACACGCACTTTATCAGCCTTATTCATGGAGAGTCTTGCCATTTCTGGTTGTGCTTGAGGGGCACCCAACCGTTAATGCAAGCCCTAACCACCAATGCTGGCAGTCTTAAGGTGGGTTCTGGCCCTTTTGAGCCTTGCCTAGAAATTTCATCGGCAATCTATTTCTTCTTGACCCCGTGGTGCTCCATTACTCAGACAAGTCTTAGCGAATTTAGTCTGCAGACCAAATAAAGGAAGGAAAGAAAGGAAACGCTTTCTAAGTGTCAAATATCTTCCATCTGACACTGTAGAGCGTTGGCAGTGAAGTATCGTCATTCTTTCCAAAGGCGTCGTATAGTTCACAGTCATTGAAGTTTCTTTCTGTTTAGGAATAACTAGAAAACCGTGTAATTCTTCCAAATATTTGAGAGCGTGCTTTTGATGCGCCACCACTTTGGAGAGTTACGTCACGAAAATAATGTCAGCTGTAGGTAATTGTGGCTGCCGTGGCGTAGTGGGTAGAGTGCAACGCTCACTCGCCGAAGGGTCTAGGTTCGATTCCCGGCTGAACATCTCGAATTTTTTCACGGCACCACCTCTTCCGAGCTGCTGACAACATTCAAAGAGTTATAACTGTCTAAGAAAGATTCTCAAATTTCGCCGTTCGGAGTCGGCAAAAAACTGTAGGTCCCTTCTACTCGTGAGAGAACAGTAGCGCGCACAATACGAGTAGGTGAAGAGCAAGCTAGGCCCTTGTCCCCCTTTGGACCGTAGCGCCAACAATTATTATTAGTATTGCCTAAATAAGATTTCGAATCTTCGACGGAAAATTGTTACTTGTTAGAATGCTAGTTTCCTTGATAGCATCGAGAATCCCATCACATCCATGCAGCCAGACAAGACTATTTGAACAAATTGATTCTGTTTTGCGTGGCGCTACAGTCCGGGGTGGACCAGGCCCTCAACCCACACGCCTCCCCCACAATCAGAACGATCTCTCACAAGCTGCCTCCAGTTGCGCTGTCCACATTGGTTGAGGTCCCTCTCCACTTATGTGCGCCACCTCAGCCTAGGCCGTCCTCTGTTTTGAATAGTTTAACCGGTCCTGGCAATAGAAACTGCCGCTGCCGACCACCTCAGCCTAGGCCGTCCTCTATTTTGATTAGTTTAACCGGTCCTGGCAATAGCAACTGCCGGTGGCGACCTCTGTTCCTTGCATGTGAATATTCGAATCGCTTGCATCTCTAAATAACCGAAAGAGGTCCACATAAGAGATCAACAAGTCCTGGGACATATAGGGGGCGCCACTAACCAAAAAAAAATCCATAGTCGACTATGTGATACGAATGTTGTTGCCCCCACAAAGCAACCAGAGCCAAACTCTTCCTTCATCTTGGAAATCATCTGTGAATATCTAGCCCAATTATTTCCAGGACCTTTCCTTAGTACAGAGAAAGTCGACCTTGTGCGGCATATCCAAATAATGGCCGTCCGTGAATCAATTCGCGATGACATTTAATCCTGCGCGTAAGCTAGACGGAACTCCAGTGTGTGCAAGACCAAAGTTCGTTTGAGAAGAAAGATGTCCTTAGGAGTACATTTGAAGGATTCTATCAAGAGTAAACAACAGACAAATGAATACAGAAACCGTGTTCATGATAATTTCGATCTAACCCGATACCGGGAACTGCAATGATCCACTGAAACAACAATCTGTCACTCAACCACCGACTTTTGCCCTTTTCAGCACACAAACAAAATAGAAAGAAAAGGCATTTCGTCACCAAAAAGAGAAAGAGAGAAAGAGAGAGATTTAAAAAACTTTCACCATAAATTCCCGAAACATCTGCCTGCGGAGTTTAAAATAAATACACCGCCGCCAGACAAAAGAACGCCATCCACCAACACAAAAATCAACCTCGAATACCTACGGGATATGTATTATTAAAATCTGTTCGTTTCTCTGTGTCACTCTGCAGCGACTAGTGCTCTTCCACCAGTCGTCCCAAAACATCGTGCACTAGTCCAATTCAACCGCAATCATTCCAACACCATAGACGGATGGGGGTTGTTGGCGAAACGTTTCCCTGTCTTTGGATTCGGCAAAATGTGGCAGATTCAAATTGAAATCGATGTTTTTTCGCCGAAATAGGCCTATGCGGCCTTGGGTTGTATATCGGCTGTATGACATCGAACCGGCTGGTGTGTGAGGACAGCACAAAAATGCAATAAAATCTGATTGTTGTTCCGGGACTTCCGAAAAGTAGTGGCTGTGTTTTTCTTTTCGCCTGAGCAGGTAGTGGTCTGCCCTTCGCGCGGAGAGTTAAGATGCGGTGGCTTGCGCCTTGCTTTCTGTGGGTAGGGGAAGTAGTTTGTCGTCATTAAAAGTTGCTGCACTTTGACCAGTGGCCGATGAATCAAAGGATTGCGGTGTCCTTGCGAGGGGGATGCCTGCTCTTCAGAGGTTGAGTGACCCCAAAGACGACTGTTTAATGAGGAACAGTCTGGAAAAAGAGGGACTATGGAGCTTTGCTTGAACAAAGAACATCTAAATGAAGTTTTTCTTTTATTTAGGATGGTTCCCGAAATGAGTTGCTTCTCTCCGGCTCATTAACTGTGTACATTGTTGGCAGTATGTAACTTCTTCGTGAAAAAAAACTCACTGCTTGAGTCCATTGTCGTGCAGAAGATGCACAGAAAGGATCCTGCAACCTCAAATATGATTGTTGGCTTCAAGCTCTTCCTCCAGACTTCTCCATTCCACAATCTCATTAGCTCCGATAAATAGTTCCACAATCTGACAATTTATCAGACCGCTGATAATTCAAAGTCAAGTTACCGGTCTCTGCTTAGCCATTACATACTTCCAGGACATTGCAGTACATTTTCATTAAAAATGCAAAATTCGCACACCCCTCCTCAGCCTCTAAACAAGGCAGAAAAATCGTTAGCAGTTCGGTTAGGGCGAGGGGTTAAAAACGAGAATGGAGAGCGAGAAAAAAAGAATAACAACAACAGTCAGTGGGTTGTTTTCCATTCGAACTCCACCTCCATTTGCCACCGCATCCTGCAACATCAATGAAAAACTTTCAAATGGGAAAACTTTTCTCGATTGTTCCGAAGGAAAAGTACGAAAATCTTGCCGGCAATCTCTGTCCGCTCATCCCGGGGCTCCACTCTATTTCAACGCCACCACCACGCTGTACCAAGTAAATACAAAACCATTCTGGCCATTTGTATTAATTAGACGTAAGCAGGGAAAACTTTCAGCCAACCACACAACACACACAGAGCCAAATGCAGATAAAAGCGTTCCTCCAGTCGCCCAAACCGCCTTCGATAAACAACAAAAATGAATTGATTGCGAAATTTCCGCCTTTTGACAGTGAAAACGAGAGAGAAAGAAAGAGAAAGAGAAAGGGAGTCAGTCAATGCCCAGTGAAAGGACATCTCTGGTCCTTGCTGTGGCGACAACATCCAAATCGATTGTTGGCTATAAAGCTTTAAAACGGGAAACATCTGCAACCGTATTGCACCCGAAAAACATCCTCATTTCCGCTTTAAGGATTAAATTATAGCCAGCTTGCAATAATATCCTTTGAGGGCCCAAAAAACTGAGTTCCTTGCGAGCGTTTTAAATACACTTAACTACACCCGAGTTTTGTGTGTCGGATGGGTGTGTGTCTGAATAGCAGTTTTCATTCTATGCGGCACATTATTATCCTTGAATACTACTAATCGCATTTACATACGGGATTTTCGCTGTAAAACCACCTCCTGGAGGACATCCCGAGCACTCCACACACTCACCACCCTCCACACACTCCACATACGCCGCGCACACTTTCTCTGTTCGTCCCCACCGAAAACGCAGGCACATTCAAGAGAAGCGAAGTGGTCTCGCCGCTTAGTGGGGCTCCTAAGCACGAAGCAGGATGTGCTGCTGTTAGTCTTTTCCGCAGCAAAAGTTCGAATGAAGGGAACACTACGACCGACGACGACGAGGCAAGCATGCAGTTGAAGCGTTCCGTATGAATGAATAATATGATATTAATACGACGGCTATGCGGGCGGCACTTGGAGTGTGTGCGAGATCCTTTTGCAGGCGAAGATGCATGGCATGCGAAGTTGGTGCAGCAGGCTCGCTGCAAATGGGATTCACCCAGAACTGGTGAGTCCTGGAACTGCAGTCGGTTATCCCATTGATAAATGTTCAAAGTTTGGTTGGGAGAGTTTGGTGGCCGGTGGGTGGAACACAGAGAGCCAGTGGTTTTTGAAAGGAAAGGTCCCTAAGCTGCTTTTAGCTCCGATTATAGTCCGATTTGCAAATGAAGTTATTATTTACTGTGCGCAGTGCTGAACGTGGACAAGCAAACTAAATGTGAATACTGTCTGCAGTGGATTCGGAAACTGGTTTCTGTTGTATGGCCGGTGGGTTTCTTTAAGCGACCTTCTCAGGGTCTGGTTGCGCGACTGGGGTAATGAGAGTAGCAATCGATTGTGTTGTTTGAATTTTGAAGTTCAACACTAATATTCAAAATTTAAGATGTACAGTTCAGTTTCAGTTCAATTCAGTTTCAGTTTCAGTTCAGTTTCAGTTCAGTTTCAGTTCAGTTTCAGTTCAGTTTCAGTTCAGTTTCAGTTCAGTTTCAGTTCAGTTTCAGTTCAGTTTCAGTTCAGTTTCAGTTCAGTTTCAGTTCAGTTTCAGTTCAGTTTCAGTTCAGTTTCAGTTCAGTTTCAGTTCAGTTTCAGTTCAGTTTCAGTTCAGTTTCAGTTCAGTTTCAGTTCAGTTTCAGTTCAGTTTCAGTTCAGTTTCAGTTCAATTTCAGTTCAGTTTCAGTTCAGTTTCAGTTCAGTTTCAGTTCAGTTTCAGTTCAGTTTCAGTTCAGTTTCAGTTCAGTTTCAGTTCAGTTTCAGTTCAGTTTCAGTTCAATTTCAGTTTCAGTTCAGTTTCAGTTCAGTTTCAGTTCAGTTTCAGTTCAGTTTCAGTTCAGTTTCAGTTCAGTTTCAGTTCACTTTCAGTTCAGTTTCAGTTCAGTTTCAGTTCAGTTTCAGTTCAATTTCAGTTCAGTTTCAGTTCAGTTTCAGTTCAGTTTCAGTTCAGTTTCAGTTCAGTTTCAGTTCAGTTTCAGTTCAGTTTCAGTTCAGTTTCAGTTCAGTTTCAGTTCAGTTTCAGTTCAGTTTCAGTTCAGTTTCAGTTCAGTTTCAGTTCAGTTTCAGTTCAGTTTCAGTTCAGTTTCAGTTCAGTTTCAGTTCAGTTTCAGTTCAGTTTCAGTTCAGTTTCAGTTCAGTTTCAGTTCAGTTTCAGTTCAGTTTCAGTTCAGTTTCAGTTCAGTTTCATTTCAGTTTCAGTTCAGTTTCAGTTCAGTTTCAGTTCAGTTTCAGTTCAGTTTCAGTTCAGTTTCAGTTCAGTTTCAGTTCAGTTTCAGTTCAGTTTCAGTTCAGTTTCAGTTCAGTTTCAGTTCAGTTTCAGTTCAGTTTCAGTTCAGTTTCAGTTCAGTTTCAGTTCAGTTTCAGTTCAGTTTCAGTTCAGTTTCAGTACAGTTTGGGCACCAGCTGCGAAATAAGCCGCAAAAGTGTGTGCCGTGAAAAGGAAAGGATTTTTTCATCGACCAGAAAGAATGTAACGCCACTCACTATCCAGAATAGTGGACGTATTTTCCATCACCAGAAACTTGTAAATTCCTACACCTGATGCTTGAGAGGATTGTTTGCAGACCCTATTAAATCCATACAAGACATCACAATCCTGTCTTGAAACAAACCGAAGGGAACATTTAGTTGTTGAAATTACAAAATGCAGAAAACTACACAACAGAGACTACACGTCCTAGGTGTCAGGAGGAAATTGATTATGTGTCTTCATTTCGTATTCATCTCCACAATAAATAATAGACCGAAATGAATATCCTTTCGGATCCTTCAAAGCCGACCGCAACATGTGCCAGCACAAAACAAAACACCGGCTCGCACACTGACTTGAGTCGGAAAACCTCCCCGAAAGGATAGATAATTCACTTCTTCCTCACACACGACGTGGACTCAGTGCAGATGGTTTCCCCTCCTTCCGGCGAACGGCTGCCACAATCCGAAACAACAACAGAATCGTAACCATAACCGAAGCATAACAATAAGAACGAAATATACAAAATTCAAAAGTACACGAAAAGTAAAAGGATAACAAGCACTACGCCCGAACCGACGCCAATAAGACCGAGAGCACGATTCATTTGGGAGCAGAGACACACCACCGACCTCCTCCCAGTAAATATCCACATAATTTCGGAGCCAGGGATCCAGGAAATGATTTCCATTACCAGGCGGCAGGACTGGACTTGAACCCGCTTTTAAATTATAGGCAAACCGGCCGTCGCATGGTCAAATTACTCGCTTCAAGGAACGGGGCAACCGACGACACGGGCATGGAGCCGAACCCACTCGAATTGAAATACAAACTGTGGGTGTCGGCAGCGCCAAAGACAGGGCGGTAGGCCAATGAACGGCAGCGGTAGTGGCGGCTGAAATGCAGAAAGCCATCTGTCTCTCTCATTTAAGAGTATGTTGACACTTTTGTGTGTACCTCATGCGGTAATAATATTTGCGGTATGCAGAGGGCAGCACCGCCCGCCTCGGTTCGTGTGTCTGAATGGCATAACTTTACATGACGGCTCGTGGCCAAAATTACCACTGCCACACGGACCGTGTCTAAATGATGGTCTCCCGACTGCTGCTGCAGATGTCGTCTACGTTGACGTCGTTGTTCCTTTTCGGACAGGCAGCGATGCCTGCACTGACGGTTCGGAAGCGGGAGAAGGCCAACGTGGGCGGGTTGTGTGAGCGGGATTCATGTCATGAGGTTAACTCGGTTAAATTGAACGAAATGTAAATAATGCGTGTTTTTTCGTTGCGATGATATTTTCATTTCACAGCTTGTGCCGGTGTGCGTGGGAGCGGGCAAAGCAAAAGAAGCAGGAAAACACTCGATGGTGGTTAAAGCAGTGTCCTTGTTAAATGAGATATGCCACCGTGCGGCAGCGCACCGCACCGGGTGGCTATCATGTGAGGCAGACCAACTGTTTGCGTTATGGTTGCGTTATTTGCAGACGTACCTCGTGCTAACTGAAATTGATATGAAGGACCCCTGCTGCAGATCGGATTTGCTGAACACGTGGAGGGGGGAAAAGATTTTTGTGGAATAGTGTGGGTCTGTGGGATAGGGTGCATTGAAGTGGATTCGTGAGAGACGTGTGGCTAGAAACGGGTGTCGGTCTGCCGATGATGTCGCAGTTTTGTGAGGGAAACGACTTATTGGGATACGTTCCCATCGTAGTCCTCTAAAACATGTCCAATTCGAACGTCATATAGAATGATCTTACCTCACAAGCTAAGGTCAGTATGCAGCGGCGGGCCGACACAGAATTTCGAAAGCGATAGAAAATATTCACGACTATAACAGTTCAATGCCTAAGTCAACTGAAACGTGGCAAAGTCAGAAACTGAAAATCTAAAAAATTCAATATCAGGAAAGCGGTCGCTGTGGCGTAGTGGGTAGAGGCGACGCTCACACGCCGAAGAGTCTAGGTTCGACTCCCAGCTCAACACCAATTTTTCGAATTTTTTGCGGCACCACCGCTTTCGAGCTGCTGAAAACACTCAAAGAGTAATAACTGTCTAAGAAAGCTTCTCAAATTTCGCCGTTCGGAGTCGGCAAAAAACTGTAGGTCCCTTCTACTCGTAAGAGAACAGTAGCGCGCACAACACGAGTAGTTGACGAGCAAGCTAGGCCCTGGTCCCCTTTTGGACTGTAGCGCCAACAATTATTATAATATCAGGAAAACCAGAAGTTCACAAAGGTAACAGCATCGAAAATCAAACACGTTTAGAACATTCAAAAATGTCGAACCAAATATTTAAGAAAAGATGAGCTCATAGACCCTTAGTAAAAAAAACCGGCTCTAAAGTAAAAAAGCTGGAAATGTTTATAAAATCAAGATCAAGCAGACAATCTCAAAGCCACATTCAATTCAAATGCCTAGCGATCAGAGTTCTCTGACGCTTTTCTAAGCTCACTTAAAATTCAGATCGGGGTCCAAAAATAAATCCCTAATACATACTGTCCCTTCTGGACTTTGTTAGAGGCATTAGGCATTTGGACATCTTGAAGATCGAAATATTTAGAAAATTTGGCTTCTGGAGAATTTCGACTTTCTCGCTCTCACACACAAAAAAATACATGACGTTATATTGGGGGACGAATTCGATCCGTTTTCGAAAGATGGCGCCACATGTAATATGTTTGTAGCTCGTTGCCTCAAGTATGTCCTACTTGGAGTTAATTAAAAGGCGAGGAGTCGATTTATGTATACAATATTTTATTTAGATAAGTTATCATCGGCGATTTCAATGTAAGTATTGATCAGTGTCACTATCACACTGCTAGTTATGATCCGTGTGACTTTCTAATTGCGAGTGTCTTTTGTGTGAACCAACCCATTCCTTTTATTGCTCCGCAGGCACATGTCCACGTTGCATCCCTCGGCGTTGGTGGGATGCGAAGGATATCCTCTTGTGCGTCGCGGGCACCGTTGGGTTAGTTGGGTTGTTTACTCAACGACGTACGGACCGCGATCGCAGATGTTATTTTGCGTGGAAGGATATCCTCGCGCGGGTTATGTGCCGTTGGGTTAGGTCACGTACTGCGATGTGCTGCTGAGTGTGCCGTTGCGTAGTCCGTTCAGTATGCTCAGCTGCACTGGTTGGCCGGACCGTTGGTGTGGTTGTCCGCCACATGTTGCGACATTCGCTAGCAATAATAAGTGCACATCAACGTGGATTACAGAAAACTACGTCGTTTTGGGCCAGTTTCAAAATAAACATCACTTGAGGGAAATATTGATTTGAGGGAAAAATATTGATTCTTAATTGGAAGAAAGGTGGAACAGAAGCCCGAATGCTTGTAAAAGCTTATAGAGAATCTGCTACGACTAATAAATTATACAGAAAGTGGTTTCGGCGCTTCAAAAGTGGTGTTTTAATCGTCGATGCCAAGGAGGGTCTTTGTCTACCCAAGAAGTGTGAAAACGAAGAATTGGAGGTTTTACTGGATCAATCGCAAAATCGTTGTGAGTGACTTAGCAAACATGAAATTTGGATTTTAATTGAAGCAAGGAAGTTGAAACTAAGAGATTCGAACGCCGGTTATTCACATCCGAACAGCTTCTTGAAAGTCGTCAAGGAGAAGGTATTTCTGCGCAAGTTTGTAACTGGAGATGAAAAGTGGATATACTGCGATAACTGTCTAGTGCAAGGCCGTCAAAGTCTGGTCAACCTGCTCCAACATCATCTACACCGTTATTAGGGAAAAAAATCCACGGCTCTTAGGTCACGGTCTGCAAATGATGGGACCAAACGGGTGAATTGTATTACGAGCTGCGTAAGCATTGATGGGAAATGCTATAGACTGCAAGTGATGCTTTTGAGATGTGCGTTGCATTACAAACGGCCAAAAACGTCCGAAAGGCATGGCAAGGTGACTTTGCAATATGATAACGCTCTGCGCTAAATGGCTTTAGAGAGGCAAAAACGACCAGGAAAAGCTGAAAAAGGAGTTCTTACCCCAACCGTCGCATTCTCCAGACTTTGCTTCTTCCGACTACTGACTTTTTCGACGAATTCAAACCGATTTGGAGGGTTACCGGTTTAGTTCTTTTGAAGAAGTCAAAGAGTGGCTCAATGATTGAATCGATGACAGGGAGGGCTTGTCTTAAAAGATGGTACTCGAAAAATTACCAGAGAGATGGGATGAAGTAATCCCATCTGATGGACAGTAGTTTGAGTGATGTGTTGAACACTAAACAGAGGACCGAATTTATGTTTCAGACTGCAGTACCTGACTGGCTCTGAAGAACTTGAGAACTTGAGAACTTGAGAACTTGAGAACTAGAGAACTTGAGAACTAGAAAACTTGAGAACTTGAGCTTTTAATTGGTACGAAAACGATGGTGATGGTGTAATTAATTGCATTTGCCCTCTTCACAGTTTACTGGAATTTTTCTGTGTTCAGGACCCAGCACAGTACCGTCTTGGTGTTGCGTTAAGAGCCGTACCTCTGTTGTTGAAGTCATTTACTGGGTTGAGGACTCTGTAGAATCATTTTCAAAATGCAAGCGATTGCTTCGTCCACAGATGGGGTCTTAGATGCAAACTCTTCACCGCAAACATCTATAGAAACGTCTACCCTTGTTTTCATTTAACGCCATTCCTGGGTCAAATCATTTTTGCAGTGGTCACAGGCCTTAAAATGGCTCATGACCGTGGGAAGATTGCGACACCCACACGCCGTAGGTCCAGGTTCGATCCTGGCTGAACATCTCGGGGACATCCCGCACCAACTCTTTTGAAAAAAAAAAATGAGAAAGGAGCCCAATTTATAATATTTAAGGGCAAGCGAATTATGGAGAGGCTATGGGACAATTGTTTATAGCCAAGCATCGAAAACTGGCAGTTTTACTGCCACTTAGCAACCCAAGGGCAACTTAAGCCAGATAAGAGCTTTATCCACGAGCGAAGGTGAGAAGGTGAAGAGTGAGCTGGCAACCGAACAAGCATATAAACGAGAGGAAATCCGGAGCATATGAAGCACGATGTTTAGGGCTGTTGCCAAGGAGGCATGGGTTCTGTATCTGACGGATAGTCTTCTGATTTCAAGGATATAACGCAGAAGTAGGGTAGGGCTCATGCACCACCAAACATTGAGTAAACTGTGGGAGGTTAATAGCTATAAAAACTAGAATTACACCCGGAACATTCGACGTAAGATGATCAGAAGGCATTGGCAAAAAAACCACGAGGTTCTGCAATCCCAATACTTTCTTTCGCCGTCCAATTGCCAGCGTCAGTGTTTCACGAAAAATTGTATAAAGCTCTTCAGTGCTTGTGTTTGTCAGACTTTGTAGACACGCAAGGAAGCTGACTGCACAGCACTGCATTGCATGTGTCACTTCTCTCGTAAACGGCTTGTCAATTTGGGCATTTTCCCTGCAATTTAATTTTCTTCTCAAGGGTACTGACCTTGGATAACCAAAGGTCCAATTTGAGAAAAATATCCCCCAGGGCTGATGTAGCCTGTGGCTCACACTTGTTGGTCGGTTCTCTGTCAATTTTTCATAAAGGGATCGACTATTGAACTGCGAAAGCCATCTACTCCTTGTACAATTTTGAACCTATGCTTGTGTAGCTGAAGTGGAATCGAAAAAGAGGTCGATTGATAATTTTTTCGGATAGCCAGACGCCCAGATAGTGGTCGCCGTGGCATAGTGGGTAGAGTGCGACGCTCATACGCCGAAGAGTCTAGGTTCGATTCCCAGCTCAACACCAATTTTTCGAATTTTTCACGGCACCACCTCTTTCGAGCTGCTAACAACATTCAAAGAGTAATAACTGTGTACAAAACCTTTTCAAACTTCGCCGTTGGAAGTCGGCAAAAAATTGTAGGTCCCTTCCATTCGTGAGAAAGCAGTAGCGCTCATAACACGAGTAGTTTGCTGAGCAAGCTTGGTGCTGGCCGCGGTGGACTGTCGCGGCATCCAACAATTCATTATTTCCAACTAATACGCCGTTTTGAGTAATTTCAGCATAAGCAGTTGACTGTGCAATCTGCCACTGTTAGTCAATCAGTGGAAAAACAAAACTTAACGTCTGAGCTCAAGCGTCATGTATATTACGTTTTCTAATAAAAAAAATTGGAACACATGAAAGTGGACCTATCAATTTGTACTTCCAAAACAAAATTTGGCGAAACTTTGTAAATAATCAAACTATGAGTATCGTTCTTTTCAAGATACATCGGCAGTTAACTTGATTGATTTGACTTGATCTTCAGAGGGCTTGGGATCATTGGAATATTAGCAAAAAAAACCCTAAATTTGTTTGAACAGTGGAAACTTTGAACTTATGCTCCAAAATATTTTAAAAGACTTTTTTTCCACCAAGAATGATATTTAACACAAAAGGACAACATTCTCTGGTCACTTCTTTCAGCTTCAACACTTAACATCATCTCCGAAGGCATAGTGCCTTAAATGATTTCGATTTCCCGGCTACCAGTAAATCAAACAAAACCCGCAGCACAATATCCATTTCTCCTCTTTCACATTCAACTCAGTCCAGTCCTTCTGCCAGCATTATTATCCCTCTTGGTCCACAGACTTAACAGCACAAATGAAATAGTCAAACTTTCATAAGTCCTTTTCATTCCCAAATATCTTTCCATTCACCGAATGCCCTTCCCCTCGCCCCAATGAACCCAAAGTGGTTTACATTTTTAAATTTGCTTTCAACGAACAGCCACACCAAACAGAAAAAAAACACAGAATGCGAGAAAAGTAAGCGGAAAAGTTACAACAGGATAATCTGCCGCAAGGATATCCTCGGGGGCATCAAAACCCAAGCGCGTGGCAGAGGAGCAGGCTCTACGAAATGCAAACAGTGCGTAGATAGCAGACAACCGGAATAAAAAATATTCCTCCCGCGGGACGTGGTTTGTTGCCTTCCGCCAGGTCCTCTTTGTCCCCCTCGTTTACATCGCGTAGTCTGCCCTTTATATCTTGTTGACAAACATATTAATTTAACACCATTACAAAAAAATAATATTTGGCTTTGCGTTTCTTTTAACCGGTGTTTACTGCCACTGTCACCATGCCACTTAAGCGGGCTGGTGGACTGTTGGCGGACGGTGGGCGGTGGGTGAGGTGCTCAGGCAGGAGGGCGGCACTTAAAAAATTCTCTTTGCCTAGCGTGTGACACGATTTACATGTGTTTTATGGTTTACGCTGGAATCAATTCGTGTTACAATAAATCTGCTGATCCGCTTGGATCCGTTTTATTTGCCAGCGAGCTCTGTGACGGAAGCTTACCAATCGATTATCCCGGCAATTTGTGTAAATTCAACTAATTATCTGGGATTTATTAATTAACCGTGTGACACTCGCGGCGACCGCATAATTTTTTACTGCCAACCAATTCTGTAAACAATCGACCGAGCACTGGCGGTCATGTAAGAGAACGTGCCCCAGCGTTCCACTGCAGCATGATTGGTGTCTAACCACTAATCTAATGGATGCGAATATGTTTACATTTTTTGTTTAACACAAATTTCAGCGGTGTTTCGCTGGGAGTTGGGATGAATGTAAAGCGAGATTAACGATAAACAAAAATCAGTCAAATTGTTCCTTTTCGTTCGTTTGTTTCGTAGTTTGTGGGTAGAATCTGTTTTCCATCCACATGTGCGTCCTAAGGAATCTACAAGTCCTGGAGGGAAAATCCCTGGCACAGCTACCGGTAAATACTTCTTTGAAGTTACCACCACTTTTTCTGCATTCGGTAAATAACAGAAGAAGCAGTGTTTCTTAGGTAGAAGGCCCAAATTGCAAACAAACCAAAGTTCTAATTTGACTTCAGCCCAAAGGCCCAAATGCCCAAGAGCCTAAAAGTCGAAGAAAAAGCAGTGTTTCTTAGGTAGAAGGCCCAAATTGCAAACAAACCAAAGTCCTAATTTGGCTTCAGTCCAAAGGCCCAAAGACCCAAATGCCCAAAGACCCAAATGCCCAAGGGCCTAAAAGTCGAAGAAGAAGCAGTGTTTCTTAGAAGGCCCAAATTGCAAACAAACCAAAGCCCTTAAAACCCAAAGGTCGGAAATCCGGTCGGCTTAAAGGTCGGCTTAAGATCCCAAAGTCCCTAAAACCGAAAGGACTTAATCAAAGCACCTAGAATCCCACATACCTTAAAGCCCGAAGGCCTAATTGATAAGGGCCCGAATTCCAGAAAGCTAAAAGTCCAAAAATGCCGATTTTCTAAAAACTCAAGGGCCTAACAGCCCAAAGGTCTAACAGCTTAAGGTCGAAAAACCAGGGTCAAAAAGCTCAAAAAAGTAAAAGCCAAAGGCCTAAAAGTCCAAAGTCCGAAGTCCTTAATGCCCAAAGACTTAAAGCTTAATGTGCCTAAAATGTTGAAATGTCCAAAATTTAGAAATAAATGAAATTTAGCAATGCCCTAGAATGCGACACATTAAACTGTACAAAATCAAAAAATGCCTTAATTATTAAATAAAGAAGTTTGAAAATCTTTACGGGGAGAGAGATGATTTGTTTAGTACTCAGTTACTGGTCCTAATCCTTTAACGTTCAAAAAGAGTTGTTTTTTACAGTTGGCCTTGTCTCTCTTGGCCTTGTTCTCATGTTTCCCAATTGTTCCTACGTATGTTTATTCTGGAAAAAAACCTAGTATTGCAAGCTTGAGTGTCCGTTTTCCCAATTATATAATACAGCATAATAGAAAGTGTTTTTTTTTAAGTATAGAAATTTAAATTGGTAACGCTTTTTTAACTTACGTTCATGTGATTAAATTTTGTTAAAGTTTGTCGGTTCTATGTAAATTACAGAAGCCAATGAGAGAGGAGATGGTCGACTGAAAAGCTAACGAAACAGCTGAATTCCTTGATTGGAAAAAGTCAAGTAAGATTGACGGTTATTTAGAAATTGTTGGCGGAATTCGTAAATAATAATTTTGAAAGTTTTGGACAAGCCATAACGCCGTCAAATGGAATTCAAGGGCAGGAGACTATGGAGTCAAGTATCATCTTCTCAGGCTGAAGTTTGAACTACTCGTATACTCCCAAAATATGAAAATTTATTTGGAGAATTATGGTTCTATTCGAAACACATTTCGCGCACTACGTCTGTCACTTCAATAAAACTGATATACTAAAGACCACTTGACTATTTTTGTGAGTGCTTGTGAAGCCGCTGGTCTGCACCAACAAACGCGAGAAAGGAGTGACTACTTGGAGCAGTACAACATTTTCCGCGGTATTCACAAATGCCAGAAAAAGTCATCGAAAATCTGACCACCATGACATTCACATCAGCCGAGAATCACAGTTAAACTATTTTGCATCCTTCAAATCAAGAAAATTGCATGTTAATTAAAATAAAAGAACATCTTTGACTTATTTCACTTTAAATTTGAAATCCTCTTAAAACTGCATTACTCTATACATTTTTACCCTCTTACTGACTAACTACCTTGCCGACCGTGATCGATGCTTGCGTAGGTGTATAGACATAAGGTCCGCTCCAATTGCTCTGAATTTCTACGAATGCCTACGAAGTTCGCCGAAAAACTGACTGAAAAGGAGTACGATTCCTGACTCCTCCGTAGAAGAGAGAGCTCATGAGAGAGTAAAATATTTTCCCTCTGTATGTATGCAGCAGATGACTGACTGAAAATAAAAAAAACCTCCGACAATTCTCAAATCCGATAGCTCTTCACATTTAATTTGTATGACCGTTCGTTAATTCTGCGAATTTCTAGCAAAAGTCGTTTCACAAGTTTCCTCTTGGAGTTACTCTCTCCAAGAGATATTTTTACCCGAACTGCTCAACTACGAATTTCTGTGCACAACTGAATTGGGACAGACCTTTTGTTAAATTTAAACACCCATCGTTACAGTCGATTTCCACAGAATAGGGCTCTAGGTCTGTTTAAAAATAACTAAGTCTTGATCCCAATTTCAACCCTTCATAGCGATGTTTTTGACAGGAATTAAAGAAATAAGACAGTCAATGTCCAGGTTGACGAACAAAGGAATAAAATCACCATTCCTGTCAGCCAGGTAACAACCAAATCTCTTGAAGGTCACAACATCCATCCAAACACCTACTTCAACTTTCTGCCTGTCTCTTACCAAGCTGACCAAGTACTTCAAGATTCACCTACGTTCATGTCCAGTCGTAGTAATATCCAGGGGATTTGCGAAGCCTATGTACTTGCTAGATAAAGTATCATGGTACGAAATACCAAAATACCGCCCGAGAGTGACCTGCGTCCCATTCGCTGAGCTATAATGAAATACTCAAGCAGAGCAAGCAAATGGAAGGAAGTCAGAAGGCACTACTTGTCTCACAAGCTATTTGGCAACAGTTCATCCTTAAGCATTGTCAATCCCTCATTAGGCTAAGCAAAATTAAGGTGTGACACGAAATCGACGTCTCAACAGACCAGTGTACCATTGGAATAAAGGCCTCCAGTCTCGACATCCCCACAACAACTCAACGAGAACTCTCATTGCCTCAGCAACTGCCAAGCTTTTGCAAGAGGAAGGTGGAAGCACCTAGGGATGTGCTCCCTCTTCCTCTTCATGTTTTGCACCATCTTGTGCTTTCGGCAGCCCTCTGTGTTCCCATCTACAAATCACTTTCAATCCGCTACTATTTCACACCATCCACAATTTTGGTGTACTCAGTGGACGCCTCAACAGCTACATGGCTTGTACACAAGGGTTTCAGGGAACGATGGACACCGAGCGTTATTTCCTTACTTAAACTGTCCTGTTAAAAAGCCATGAAAGCTGATTCTGTATCGATCTCGTTCTTTTATGTATGAAATTGCGATCTCGTTCTTTTATGTATGAAATTGCGAACCAAGTTGATTGATCAGTGGCGTTGTACATTCCAAAATTTTTTGGAATTTTCATTAATAATAATAATTATATGGCGCGACAGTTCACAGGGGACCAGGGATGAGTTTGCTTATCAACTACTCGTGTTGTTCTCTCACTAGTAGAAGGGACATACGGACTGAACGGCGAAGTTTGAGTAGCTTCTTCGTAGACAGTATTGCTCTTTAAATGTTGTCAGCAGCTCGATAGAGGTGGTGCCGTGAAAAATTCGAGGTGTTCAGCTGGGAATAGAAACTGGACTTTCGGCGTGTGAGCGCAGCACACCACCTACCACGCCACGGTGGCCACATTTGCTCATTGTCTGCTCGTTTAGGTAACTTGTTGAATTTTGTCTTCGTTGATTGTGTTGTTCGAACCAGGACACGCTGAGCACGAGTGGTTACGGTATCGAGGTGCAGTTACCCAGTAAAATTGAAACGCCTCAGAAGGTTTCCTTTACTTGTTACCTTTCCAGGAAGACGTGTCAGTAGCACAAAGTAAATAAAGTAGTGGTCCTCTTACAGATCCTTTGGGCACCCCTCGCTTATTTGGGGCATCCTTTAGTATTTGTCTTTCATGACTGTTTCCCCAAATGTCGTTCAATCATGTCCTGCACTCTTCTTTGTGGACAATTCAAAAACTGGTGAATAATTCAATTTTCTTCTTTTTCATGTTTTGCACCATCTTGTGCTTTCGGCATGCTCCTCTGTGTTCCCATCTACAAATCACTGCCAATCCGGTACTATCTTACACCATCTGCTAGCCTCTCCTCGCCTTCACGGGGCAGACAAAGTCCAGACAAACCGTCGAAACCCAAACCAAGACTATTAGTATTAATTTGCTTTGTACTGTGAGTCAGGAAACAATTCCCAAGCCAACAATATCCATCGGTCTTCTTAAAGTGCTTACACTGCCTCCGCTGCCTGAACAGAAGCCGACGCTGTGTGCTCATCCACTCAATCCTGCCCACACCGCCTAGCAGACAAAAGGAACACAAGGACGATGAAGTTTTCGTTCTTTGCGATGTTGGATCTTTTTTGTTCGTTTCCTATTTTTCGCCGCATTCCGTTGCTTCCGCTAAATTTATTTCGAAAAGCTAATCTTCGTTGAAATAAGAAAGTGGCGATAAAAATCAATGGCGAGAGCCAAGGCGGGGGGTTTGAAAACCGATTTTCGTCTGTTTGTGCCGAAGGTGCAAGGTGGTCCCTCGGCAAGGGATGGTGAACTGAAATTGAACTTTAATTGCGCTCAGAGTGGAGGATGAATGAGGAAAAGTGGGCCCCTTATCGACATCAAAATCATCTTTGAACGCCCAGATATCAAAAGACCATTTGAACCGGATACAAATTTGCATCATGTTCCCGTTCACATCCTTGACAAGGTTGAATTGGCCAGGCCCCTTAACCCGCCATCGAAAAGCACACGTTTATGAGGAAGTTAATAAACGCCTCAGTCGTTCCAATCCCTCCTCCTTCCACATAAATAACATTCAATAAGTCGGTAAACCGTCGATGTACCCAACGACGCTCGCCTCCACCCACTTAAGTATCATTTCATTAAAAGATTTCCCACACACGCCCCCGCATTGTGTTATCCTTTCGCCGGCACCGCACAATACGTTCGGCAAATTTGCACAGCCGTCTTGTCGAAATGGTAATACACACATCCGCTGCTGAACTTCTTCGACAACATCCTGCAGGATTTGGCATTTGCTCGCTTGCTCGCCGGGTCTGCAGCCGCGTCTGTGTGCGTTGTTGCTGCTAATGAAAGAGATGAAAATTCAAATTGAAAATTGCAGCGTACCCCCCTTTCCCGAGACAACGGCGCGGTGCCAGGTGTGTAACTTTTGCGGCAAATAAGTCAGGGGTTTGTTCGTTCCAGGGCGAAACTTAATTTAACGAGAGATAAATTCTCCCGAACTTCAAATGACATCGCGAGATATTGGTTGTTGTCGCTCGCGACGTCGTGAGGCGATTGTGTTCCATCCCCCAACGGGGTGGGTGTAATGTCGCCACATGTGACATGCTTTTGCAAGAGGTGCACGGCGAGAGTCAGAGAGACTTTGTCGCTTGTTCAATGGAGTGTGCCCCTGCCCCCGCGTTGCACTAATGACAGTTTAAAGTGAATGTCACAATTTCCCTGTGAACAATGGGAAGCAGGCGGGCGTACAGCGTCGACAGCGGTGGCGGCGGATCTACAGGAAGCAAGGAAACGCAATTACAACTTAATTTCACGTGGGAATTTGGCAAACGGAATCCAATTTGTGGTCGCTCCTCGCTGACATATTGCCACTCAGGCACGTGTAGAGCTGAACGGCCAGAAGTTAAGTCCGACAAATGACAAGTGAGCTGTTGACCCACCAGAGAGCCACCAATAAAGCACCGGCGCTGTCAGGACACACGGCCACCAACACCGGCACCGCATGTCGACGTAAGATAAGAGAAGAAAATCTTCTTTTCTTGCAAAATGTGCGGGAAGATGGAAGAGAGTGAACAGAAGAAAAAAAACTATGGAATAGGCTCTGTTTTCACGGAGGTCCTATCTCTCAGGAACACACACCAGGGACCCGGTGGGGTGATGCAGCTATCCCGCAGTCAACTATGCTGCCACTGCTGCTGCCGCTGGCGAGGACTAATAGCGTCGGCTTACATGGCGAAGGAACAGGTTTTCTTTTCTTATTTATTACTGAAAGTTTTTTATCCCTTATCTGATGGATGCCACAAGGCGAGTGAGGCAGCCAGTGCCACCGAAGAAAATTCCATTCACATTTTCGGGGTGCTGAAATTTGTCGCTAGCAGGGAATTTTGCTTTTTTCCTCCCCACACATCCTTGTGACCACACACTGTGAAAGAAAGGCGGACGAAGCGAGCGAGAGGAGCATCACATAAATTTTTCCTAGACAAGCACAAGCGTGGGGGTTTGTGTGGTGCCCTCGCCGATGGTGAGCGCTAGTCCCGTGTGCCCCATATTCGGGGAGACAAAGTTGCAGCGGAAGTTGAATTAACATGACTGCAAAACGGTTGATAATGATAGTTGTTCTACACATTGTTTCGTGCGATAAATAAAGCGGTGGGAGGGGGGATTTTGTATCTAAGTGTCTGCAGTGCTTAGTTGTGACGCTGTGATGGTGGTGCTGTTGCACGAAATGGTAAGCTCCCTCGATTTATGAGGAGATTTTGCGAAAAGTTTGCGACATAGTGGAGGAAGTCAAAATTGTTTGCCGTCATAAAACTCTAGGGTGGGAGCGTCGGAATGTGTGGCTTACGTGGAGGACACACAGGGACTCATCACATTAAGTCATTTAGCTGATGTGATGATGCTTAGAACGAAGGAAGGAGATGATGGTGAGTGGCATGATACTGATCTTGCCAAATGACAAAAACTGCCTGCCTCTGAAATGAGGCTTTTTCTTTCCGGCAAGTCTCTCAATCTGCCCCATCGGTCTTCTTTTAACATGAGTACATCAGTCAAGACCTAATCCTAATCTAAGAACTAACGAAATTCGAAGTAAGATTAAAGAAATGGTGGATATGCGATCTGAATTGTCAGGCCTTAATCTGAGACTGTTGTCGCTCATCTCCGACGTTCCTTTCACTAATAATTAAATCAAACTCGGCCTTCGATAAACTTGTTTCTTTATTTGAAAATGCACGTCCCTCTCCACAGGGTGCATTTTAAAGGCCGGCGGTTCTAGACTAAGCCTCCTTTCGAATTACATTTAGACGAAAGTGGAGCGCTTGGTTACAAAAATAAAGGATATCGAATTGACAAGCCAAGGTGGCTTGTGGTATATGTGAAGGCTGAAACACTGGGTATCGCTTGGTGACAAAAATACTGGATACCGAATTGACAAGCCGAGGTGGATTGTGGTTTACGTGAAGGCTGAAACACTGGGTATCGCAAAAGACTACAGACATCATATCCTACCTTTTTTCCACAACCTGATGGGTCCCTATCAGTGCGGTTGCAGTCCAGGAAAGTCACGATGTAGCAGATCTTCACTTTAGGGCAGATCCTGGAAAGGACCCAAGAAGTACAATTCGACACTCACCACCTATTTGTCGATTTGAAGGCCGCATATGACAGTGTGCATAGAGACGAGCTATACAGTCCCATGTCTAGTTTTGGCATTCCTACCAAACTCGTTTAGGATGACGATGGAGAACTCTCGCTGCTCCGTCAAGGTCGGTAACGAACTCACCGAGACCTTTAATGTCGAAAAAGGTTTTAGACAAGGCGATGCACTGTCATGTGACTTCTTCAACATCATCCTCGAAAAGGTCATGCGTTACTCACAAGTCAACACCAGAGACACGATCATCCTGAAGTCAGCTCAATTGCTAGCTTACGCTGACGACATTGACGTGATTGGACGAACACAGCCAGCCGTCAATGAGGCATTGTTGGCTTTGCAGCAAAAGCGACCACAATGGGTTTTTTGGTTAATGATGGCACAACGAGGTACATGCTGTCATCAAGGAAGGGGACACATCATCGACGTCTCGGACAGAGTGTCACACAAGGGTGCAGGAACTTCAAGGTAGTAGAGGACTTCGTCTAGCTCGTCGTCGCGGTAAGCAGGGACAACGACATACGTACCGAAATCAGAAGCAGAATCACTCTTGCCAAACGCTGTTTCTTTGGGCTCAAAAGGCAATTGAATAATAAAGCCTTATCTCGAAAGACAAAGCTTGATCATTCCAGTCCTACTTTATGTCGAGGAAACCTGGAATTTACCAAAGGCGGATGAAGCTAAGAACTTCCTCATCCTCGCCTTTTCGAGATAAAAGTTTTGCGTGCGCTTTTTGGTCCAGTTTGCGTTGATGACATCTGCAGTAGAAGATTTTATGACAAACTCTATGGGCTGTACAGTGACATGCATTTGGTCATGCGTCTTCGGATAAAACGCTTAAGATGGCTAGACCATGTCGAGGGTATGTACACCACCGATGGAGCCCGAAAAGTCTTCGAATCTTAGCCATTGGGACAACAACAGAGGACGGCCTAAGCTAAGGTGGTGCACACATGTGGAGAAGGACTTTAACCAAGGCCCAGGTCCACCTTGGTCACCATGACAAGAAGAATAAACCACACCATACCGCTGTTTTCAATGGTGGCCCGTGGTAATCTTCGGCTTGTTCACAGACGAAAATACGGAAATTTTGTTTATTTACATATCCATTCGATCAGTAATTGTTGGTGCTACAGTCCACAGGCAACAAGGGCTCATCAACTACTCGTGTTGTGCGCTCTACTGTTCTCCCACGAATAGAAGGGACCTGCCGTTCTTTGCCGACTCCGAACGGCGAAGTTTGAGAAGCTTTCTTAGAGAGCTATTAATCCTTGAGTTTTGTCAGCAGCTCGAAATAGGTGTTGCCGTATAAAATTCGAGGTATTCAGCCGGCAATCAAACCTAGACCCTCCGGCGTGTGAGCGTCGCACTCTACCCACTACGCCACGGCGGCCACATATCCATTAATTGGCTTCTTCGTCAAACAAAATGTCACGATAGGTCCCCGAATTGGCGTTGAGTTTATTTCGAGTTTTTTCAGTGACCGACGTGGCTCGTTGGGTAAATCACAGCGCCCATACGTCCCGTGCTAAGCACACTCAATTTTTTACGGCACCACTAGTCAAATTCGGCAAAAAAAATTGGAGGTCCGTTTAAGTTGTCAGAGAACAAAAGCAGGCGAAACTCAAATAGTTGCTAAACTCTGTGAACTATTAGAAAATACAATTCTTCTTTAGAAGAATAAGAAAACAATTACCAACTCTCTGTGCAATAAATGTATATAATAGTATAATACCATACTCGTAATTTTAAAATCCTCTCTATATTCTTGTATATTCCAAGGCACATTCATTAAGAATACAAAGTACATTCAGCTGGGCTTGCTTCGATTCCTACTCAAGTTCAGTTTTGTAAGACCAAGATCTTTACAAAAAAAAGTACGCAAAGCCAAGCTGCTAGGAGGACTGGTGAAGAGATTTGTCACAGTGTTCGCCTACTCTTTCAGCTATAGCGCTAATAATCTTCTCACTTATTGCTGGTGATCAATTAAATCGAGTGGTCTCAAGTAAATGTCGTCTCACGTCTGTACAGCACATAATTTTCTTCTTTAAATCAACTCCGCCAGATGCCATCAACGCAAACAGGACCTAAGATCGCACGCAATTCTCGCCTTGCACGCAAAATGATCGTCTCGAAAAGACGAAGGGCCTCCTCATCCACCAGACAGTCTTAGATAATAATAATAATAATAATAATAATAATAATAATAATAATAATAATAATAATAATAATAATAATAATAATTGTTGGCGCGAAAGTCCACAGGGAACAAGGGCCTAGCTAGCTCATCAACTACTCGTGTTGTGCGCTCTACTGTTCTCTTACGAATAGAAGGGACCTTCCGTTTTTTGCCGACTTCGAACGGCGAAGTTTGAGAAGCTTTCTTAGACAGCTATTACTCTTTGAGTGTTGTCAGCAGCTCGAAAGATGTGGTGCCGTGCAATATTCGAAAAATTGGTGTTGAGCTGGGAATCGAACCTAGACCCTTCGGCGTGTGAGCGTCGCACTCTACCCACGACGCCACGGCGGCCACAGTCTTGGATATTCTCAATTAAAATCCGGGAAAGCATGCTGCAAGATAAAATTGTGTCGTGCTTGGCTCGTGCTTGGCTCGTGCTTGTTAAACTTAAGATGCGTCCCACTGAGGACGTGTGTTAACTTCTACAGCTCTGTGCAAGAAAATAGCACCACGTTGAGGTCTGTACTTTGGATGCTAATTACTTTTCTCCATGCTCATGTAAATGTAGGACATCTATTGGGTATCAGTAATAAAATGCAAAAAACAAGATAAGCAAAGATGCATTTTAAGACAAGAAAATCCCCGTTATACGAAATGAAACCAAAATTTTGGTGTGCAAAATAATAGCACCACAAGTAAAACGTCGTAAATAAAATGCAAAATTTAGTGGAATAGTACGGTTTTTATTTTTTTTATTTATACTACTGTTCTAGTACTTCGTCTTATAACCCTTACTTTTGAGGACAGCGGCACAACGTCGTGGCACAGAGTCGATTAGTGCCTGATATCGCCGAATTGGAATATCCCTCCACGCAGCCTGCACAGCTTCCCATAGCTGTAGTGTATTTTTTGGTTTCACGTTAAAGCTTTCTTAACATCTGTCCAAAGATTTTCAATGGGGTTTAGGTCTGGAGATTGCGGCGGCCATTCCATAACTTGAACCCCATTCCTCGCAAAAAATTCCTTTTAGCAGATTTCGTGCTATCACCTACAATCTGCACTATACTCCCCACCCTGAAGACGTCACACGACAACACATCTTCGATTCCCATTTCAACTCAGCTCATTTCCCCCAAACTCAATCTGTGCGATGCATCGCGTTCATCTTATCCCGTTTAGATACGTCCAAATTTTTCAACCGAACAGCCAATTTGCCCACTGCCGCATCCATTCCCGCATCAGACTCTCACCAGGAAACCATCATTCGCCACACATTGAGGTCATCTTATCAAAATCAGTTTATCCTCGAAAAAATATAAATCCTTGCTAATTTAAAAATATTCCTCTATTCAGCCCAGTTGCAGAACAATTCCAAATCCATGCTCCCAGACATCAATCAGCAGCCACCAACCAAATCCTTCGCCATAACTCCTCAAGATCCGCTCACAGCCCCTCCGACCCTCCACACACTGCACGGCACAGACTCTCAGGCCATTCGTTCATCGATTTCTCATCCCCGACACTATCTTGAGTGGGTTATGATTTCATATCAGTATCCTCAATTTTTCTCCTTCGGCTTCGGTTTTTTTTTTTTTTCATTCTTGGCCGATGTTGCATCTGTCTGCCTCCCCTCCAGTTGTTTATCCATTTTGGAATCCTGCAGCAGCTCGGATTACGGAACCGAACATGTGCACAACCGGCAAGAATTCACGATCTTACGTTTTATAGCAGCCATTATATCCGGAAGATGGAAATATACTTCCTGATAGAATTCAGCAATAAACATATTTATCGTCGTCGTTGTCCTTGGGGTGGTGTTGGCGGTGAACTCTCCGTCTCCGCTGGCGTCGGGTATCCAATGGATGGTTGTGCAGTGTGTCGTGTCAAACATGTAAGGACACAATTTTTATTGAATAAGAACTCGTTTATCTATCTCCTCCTCCACCCATCCACCGTCTGACGTCGGCCACTGGATGGGGAACGGGTGAAATATAATTTTCTCCACATAAGAACTGTTATGGTGTTGTTCACAACTTCATTCGACTGGAGAATGCTGAAGTTTAGGGTTGACGTCAATGAAATGACATAAGGGACACAGTTTGTCCACTCGGGCCCAGATGGGGGGATGAGTGCGACGGGTGCGGGTAATATCTAATGTTTTAAGCGCATTAGGAACTACTGAACCGCGAGTTTTCTCATTTCATTTAAGCCGCTTAGACAGACAAATGTACCTGTAAGTTGTCCTTTTTGGGGCGACTAGATTGGTCCTTTGTCCGCACTTACCTGCCATGTTTTCGATCTCGGGATGTCGTCGAAACTACATAATTGATTGTGTGTCTGTTAATAGAATCAAATTAAGAAACAGGTTGCTCACTTTTTTCCCAGTCCTACCAAGTGGACTTTTCAATTGAATAGCAGATGGTGTACACCAGAATTGAAGTGAAAATATTTCACTCAGGACGACTTTAATGGGAGTGAGATTTAGTTTCAGAAGGCAAGGGAACGGGGGATAATTGGTTGGAAGTGAAAAATGTACAAGTCCAAAATTCAAAAACCTTTTCATTTCAAAAAAATTAAAATTCTATTTTCATTGGATGCATGATCAGTGGAAAGTAAGACTTAAGTGACTGAATTGAAAGGTCAACAGCATTGAATTGTTGCTCTCTTTACAAGGAGGAAGAATCCGACTGGTCGGACTCAACAAGCACGCAAAGTATCAAAGAAGCTAAGTACCTACATAGATGTTATCCTCGATAAAAAACTTATTTGAAAAAACACATTGAGACAAAAACATCCAATGCTCTGTCTTCGTCTACGGGCAGTGAAAGGGAGCCTTCGGCCAATCACGAAGAAGATCTTTATGGATTTATACGGCAATGATAAGCCTTATTTCTATGCATCAGTCGTTTAGTGTAACTCGCCTCTATACACACTGTCATATGCGGCCTTAAAATCGACGAATAGTTGGTGAGTGTCAGCCTTCTCCAAGATATGCCGTTAAGTGAAGATTTTGTCTATTGTCGACTTTCCTGGCCTGACACCACACTGATTTGCTGTGGACAAATGGTTTCAGATGCCCACACAATTCGGTAGAGAGGATCTTAAAGACGATGTTGAGGAGACTGATACTTCAGTAGTTGTTGCAGTTAAAGGAGTCTCCTTTCTTGTGGACCGGACAAACAACGCTGAGATTCCACTCATCGGGCATGCCTTCCTCCAACCATATCTTACAGATGAGCTGGCGCAGGCCCCCCTCGCCTCCAATTGCAGTACTGTGGATACTCCGTCCGCCCCAGGAGCTTTGTTTAACTTCAGTTTCCACATTGCTATCTTAACTTAACTTTGAGTTTCCGGGATTATAAAGCCAACCCTTCTGAGGAAGCCCGGAAAAAATTCAAACGGATCCGAAACGACTGTAATGCATTAATAAGACGTGTTAAATTCTCCTTTGACCAAAAGTTGAGGCAAAAAGTTCTACAATGCCCCAAGGGTAGCAGAAGCTTTTGGTCTTTCGTAAAAAACATAAGGAATTCAGCCTCGTCTTCGATCCCAACGCTCATTTGCAATGACATTCCAGCTGTCAGATCTTTGGACAAAGCTAATCTGCTTGCTGCACAATTTGCAGCTAGCTCAACGCTGCCAGATAACACTTTGTCCCCACCTGTACTTGAGAGCGTAAATTTCTCCATGGGGCAAATCCATTTTCGCACTCGTACAGTAGCAAGAGTACTTAAAGATCTAAACATACACAAATCCGCTGGCCCGGATGGTATACCCCCTGTTGTTCTGAAGAGGTGTTCTTCTACGCTGGCAAAACCACTGCGTAAGCTTTTCCATCTGTCCTACTCTTCAGGGCTCTTTCCGAGTAAGTGGAAAACTGCATTTGTCCAGCCCGTCCCTAAAAAGGGCGAATGTTCGTCACCCACCTCCTACCGACCCATAGCACTAACGTCCCTTCTCTCCAAGGTCATGGAAACGCTGATAAACCGTCAGCTTATGAAATATCTTGAGTCCCGGAAGCTTCTTAATGACCGGCAGTACGGCTTCCGAAGCAACCGTTCCACTGGTGATCTGATGGCATATCTCACTGAAAAGTGGAACCAATCTTTGCACAATGCAGGAGAAAGCAAGATTGTTGCGCTTGATATTTCAAAGGCATTTGACAGGGTCTGGCATCAGGCTCTTTTGTTTGGGATCGATGAGTCTCTTCTTCAATGGATTAGAAATTACCTTTCGAATCGTTCAATACAAGTCGTTTTGGATGGATTCAAGTCTGATATTCACCATATTAACGCTGGTGTTCCCCAGGGCTCTGTTTTGTCTCCGACACTCTTTCTCATTTTTATAAATGATCTCTTGTCTGCTACTTCTAATCCTATTCATCCCTTCGCTGATGACAGTACCCTCAGCTTTTCATATTCGTTCCTTGGCTCACGTCCCTCCACTTCGGCCTTAGACTCGGAACGGCAGCGTATGTTAAGCACATTAAATTCCGACCTTGACAGCATAATCGATTGGGGGAAATAAGAATAGAGTGGAATTTAATGCTTTCAAAACACAGTGGTGTCTACTGTCGTTAAAGCGATCACAAAATAATCAGCCGTTATCCATGAACGGCACTTGCGTTGTTGAAACCGAAAGACTTTCCATCCTCGGTATGTGTATCAACCCAACAATTAGTTGGAACGATCACATATTTGAGGTCGCCAAAAATGCTGCGAAATGTCTAGGTTTCCTTAAACGATGCAAGAAGTACTTCACCCCCTCTGATCTGGCTACAATATACAAGGCATACATACGCCCAAAACTTGAGTATAACGCTCCTATCTGGTCAGGTGCTTTTAAGACCTCCCTGCACCTGCTGGATAGAATTCAAAAGCGAGCGATAAAACTTATAGGTGACAGTAATATTGCGAAGTCGATTGACTCGTTAGAACACCGACGTAATGTCGCGTCATTGTCACTTTTTTACCGCTATTTCAACAAGAAATGCTCAGACGAATTAGCCAGTTGCATTCCTTCCCTTCAAGAATTCACCCGCAATACACGCCTCACTAGGAATGCCCATCAATTCACCCTCAAGCCCTCTTTTGGACGTACAGTCAAATTCAGAGACTCGTTCTTTAGCCGCACTACACGAATCTGGAATGCTCTTTCCAGCTCGATTTTTCCTCCTCATTACAATCCACAGGCATTTAAAACCAATGTGCATCGGTACCTCCTCTCCCTCTCTTCCTCTATACCTTCGGCCCGTGCTAAGACTTGATCCGGTCACTTAAGAGTACTCGCAACCCCTTTTGCACGCGTCAATTATAAAAAAAAAATTCGTTTAAGTCGAGAGGACCAAACTCTTGCCAGAGTGGAACATTCTACCTAACAGCGGAATTTGGACCATTATCGCTATTAAGGAGTCAGAAATGATCTTTTCGGATTGTCAGCATTGAATGCCCGCCGAAGAATCTGATCAATGTCCTAATTTCAAAATGAAACCATTCCCCAGCACCCTTTCAGAACACTTTCTATTTACAGTCAAATTCAATCCAATTCACTCCTGCCCTAGGTAACATCTCCTTAAAGGTGTCCTCCGCAACCCAGAAGCTAACAGAGTCAAGACATCTGACTTTAAACTCAAGCAGACAATTCGCATTGCAACATTTCCTTTGCAATGCGAATTGTAACCGAAGAGGGAGCGAAAAAAAGAACAAACAAAGAAACTAAACTGAATCTCCTTAACTGCCGAAAAGGTTCACTTTACTTGTAACATACCCCTAATAAAGGGAGAAACCGGGAAGAAGGAAAAAAAATGCAATTTCAGGATTATTGCCGCTTAAAGGACTCGCTCAACAAGAGACGGAGCCAACGAAAAAAAGTCTCTCACTCCACGAAGAGCAATTTACCACAAGACCGGAGCGATTACACCGCATTTGATTCAAATTTGAATTCGAATCTTGGGGGCGCTCCATTTTCTTCTTTCATTCATTCTTGACAGCCTTCCCCTCCCATCCAGAGGACTTCACTGGAACACCGCTCGTGGAATTCGCATGCAAATCAATATGCCGAAGTGCAGCAATAACACATTCTATTAAACTCATTACGAACACTTGACTGAAGGAAAAACCGACTTTGCGACGTCTGGGTCGGGGTGCGAACGGCAGTGGAGAAATAGGGCGTCAGACCTTGTCACGGGATTTATAACTGGCGCAGTTCCTTTGATATGACAATTGTGCTGGGGTTCTGCAGGCACAACGTCATGTTGACCGCCTGTAGAGACCGTCAATGCAGGAGTTATTAAGTGCGACCAAGGAAAGCAGACTGACATAACGTACAAAGCGACTTGTCGCACATGCTTCGTCTGCCACTTGTCCAAGCAAGGCGGCCAAGCAGGAAAAAATAGAACACCCTGCTAGTGACAGGAGCACGACTAGACTGTGGTGACCATACCACACACATCGCACGCCCCGTCCCTGGCCATCCACAAGGACTTCTTCCCTACAACAACCTTTGTCCTCGATGAATACGAGGATTTTGCATTCACCGTTGGAATGTCCTGTCATTTAGCGCCCGTCACTCCACTAACCCCTCACCACAAATCTTCCCTTAATCTGTCCCATTACGGCTAATTGATTTCGATTAAATCACACCCCAAAACAGGCCGTCATCACTTTGATTTCGCAGCCACCACTACCGCCGCCCACAACCAGGCGGCACGGCCAGGTCGTCGGGACGGCGGTCGACTAGGGGGGTTGATGCTGCCACTTCAGAGAGAAAAACTTCTGTTTGTGTATCGGTGCGCCGGCTATAAATTATGGTATCCCTTTCGGCGTGGGATTGTGTTGCCTTCCCGCCAACTTATTATGCGAGGGATGTTCTTCCCTTCTCCTTTTTTTTTCCCAGCTCTTGTTTCTTTTCACAGATTCTCTTGGGGGAAGCCGCATCCCCTCACCCCATTCCCCATCTGAGATCAGTGAATAAAGTTAATTACCGCTTGTTGGCTGGATGGTTAGATGTTTTGCGGGAGCGAATCCCTTTCGTTCAGATAAGGATCTTCCCGCTGAAACTCGAAACAATTAAAAGCATCTAATTGGCGAACGGAAAACTTACCGCAACCGAAAAAGTTTTCTTCGTTTTAAGCGATTATTCTAATGAAGTTAACGGTACTAATTGTTTTGATTGTGATTATCATTCTTTTGTGGTTACATCAACTCGACTGTGGGATGTGGAAGAGATCTCAATTTTAGATGCCGCCTTGAGGATTTTTTGATGGCAAGAGAGAGTTGCAACAGTGCTATCTGGCTTGGTGTCTTGATGCGCTTATTGCAATGAAGAACACTCCATGTCTGACCGAGGTTTAGGTTGATTCATTCGAAAAGGCGATTTGACATGGATTCACTAAGACCCCGAGATGATGTGCTGTGCTGTCACTGAGACGGCTTTGGACAACTCCTTTTCTACATATGACTCCCTGATGCCAGTCCTCTTGTTGAACACTGCAGACCTTCTATTTGATCACTGCATGGCCCTCTATTGGATACTGTTGGGCAGGTGCATACACGATGGGAGGGTGTTTCCTCCTCCTCCTGTTACGATTCTCGTTCGTCTGAAAAATTAATTTTTTTTGTACTCTAGAAATTTCTGTACATTCATTATTGGGTGCGTCTGGTGGTCTCTTGGCATGCGCTTTAATTTTTGATTTTTCGGTTCGTTTTCAAAAGATGGCGCCACCTGCGGGTCGATTGGAAGGGATAACCTACTTCATTGGAACGGTGTGACACATGTCAGGAATAATAAATGTGCATCCGCGTTTTAGACAACGATGTGGCCTTGGCCACTTCGGAAATGTACAGATTTGTTTGAAACAAACAGCATTTTCCGAAAGTATTGTGGAGTGCCGCTGAAGCCCATCAAATGCTTGTAAAAGTGGAAGTGGATGTGGATTCATGCAGAGAGTGGTTTCCAAGCTTCGAAGGTGGTGATTGGCGTGGAAGACAAAGAGCGTCTTGCCCGGATTATAAGGTTTGTAGTTGAGGAATTGGGAGCTTTACTTGATGAAGATTCGTGCCAGATGCAAAGTGAACGTTTAGAGCGACTTAGAAAACAGTTTCTTTTCGGTTCAGGATATTTGGAAAGATTCAAAAGCAAACAAATTGTGTGCAGTGCAGGTTGAAAATGAGAGCTCTCAAAATGTGATTTTACACATCGGCACTGCTCCCTCTTGAAAGACGTTAAAGGAAATGATTTTTGCACAAAATTGTGACTGAAGATGAAAAGTGCGACAACTTAGAAAGAAGAAATACTATGCGAAGCTTGGTAAAGCTGTTCAATAATCGTCTACATTGTTACCAAGGAAAAACATCCACGCTTCAAAGTTCAAGCTCTGCATATGATGGGACCAGACGGGTGAATGGTATTATGAGCTGCTCAAACCAGACTTGAGTATTGATGGGAAATGCTATCGACTACAAGTAATGCTTTTGACCAGTGCATTGCGTGACAAACACTAGGGTTGCCCAATCCCGAATTACAAAAGGCTTCGTACCTTTGTTTAATACTCTGGCTGCATCTGAAGTTCGAGTCGCTAACCGGAATTGGTAGTCTGCAGTTTCATCTTCAAAATGCATGCGAATGCTTCCTCCACTGTTGAAGTCTAAGGTGCAGACTCTTCACCAGACGTTTTAAAGAATATGTTGTAATGTCATTCCAACTTCTACCTTTGATGCAGTGCGCAGCTCACCTCTGGCTGATATGCCAGGTCATTTCTTGGGCAGATAATTTTTGCACTGGTCGAAGTTCTATAATGCTAGTTCATTCTAGAGGAATAAGGGTCTAATAATGGCATGTGGCTGCCGTGGCATAGTGGCTAGAGTGTGATGCTCACACGCCGAGGGGTCTAGGTTCGATTTCCGGTTGAACACCTCGAATTTTTCACGGCACCACCTCTTTCGAGTTGCTGACAACACCCAAAGAGTAATTACTGTCTAAGAAAAAGCTTCTCAAGCTTCGCCTTTCGGAATCGGCGAAAAAATGTAGGTCCCTTCTATTCGTGAGAGAACAATAGCGCGCACAACACGAGTAGTTGATGAGCAAGCTAGGCCCTGGTCCAGGACATGTCACTGATTAGTTATTCTGGGTGAAACCAGCTTTAGCAGTTGATATTGCAATCTGCAATTGTCTGTCAATCAGTGACAAATTCAAACCTCAACTCAAGCGTTTTCTTAAGCTAAAGATAGTAAGCATTAGCCTTAGTGAGAGGCAGAGTCAAAAATGTAGCAACCCCTCAATTGCCTGCCAGCTTTGATTGTCTTCTCCAAAAAGTCAGCCACCTCACAGATGAGCCCGGCTCTGGAGGCGATGATTTCTTCTAGGAAGTCTTGTCCAGGGACTGGAATTGAACTGCTCTCGTTTGACAAGTTTGAGGTTGCGATTCAAAGTTTTTCACAAGACTCCTATTCTGCAAACTCGATATGATTTAAAGGATATTGAACCCCAAGGCGGTCGTTTTTGTGACAGTTTTGCTTTGATAAGAAAAAAGTATTAAACCAACGGGATCAATTCTTGCGTAGGAACAAACCCAAAATTCATTCCTTTCTTACGCTGCTACTGTCCATTTTTTCAACCAGCTACAAGTTCACACTATTTTTGCTTCCCCACAACCATAACAATACCAAGTTTCATAGGGCGGGAGTCTACGTCTTCCCAAATAAATTTAAGCTCGGGCAACAATCTTTTTACGGCTTCCCTTATTCTCTATTCTATGTTTTCTTTTCTTTAATGGAAAGTACGACTGAATCTTTGACACGGGCAAGCAGTGACTACCAGCCAAATTTCTTATAGCCTTTAATTTGACTCCGTCAGTGGTTCCCAGATAGAGGAGCGCTTTCTTAACCAAAAAGGTGAAATTTGCTTCAAAACTATTCGTATTTCATTTCGCATATCACGCCATACAATGCAACTATTCTCTTAGCCAGAGGATGGTCCCTATCGCTTAATACGGAAGCTGGTGTTTTGCGCCGAGGTCCATCTGCATGTCGTGATGCCTTATCTACGCCCCTTTTCAGTTCTACTCCGGTGCCCCGGTGCTCTTCAATATAACCCAGACCGCATTTCAAAAATTCTATAGAAGCATATTTAGGCGGACATTCATGATGTGACTATCTGAGCGTCTAATAATAATTGTTGGCGCTACAGTCCAAAGGGGGACCAGGGGCTAGCTTGATCATCAACTACTCGTGTTGTGCGCGCTACTGTTCTCTCACGAGTAGAAGGGACCTACAGTTTTTTGCCGACTCTCAACGGCGAATTTTGAGAAGCATTCTTAGACAGTTAAAACTCCTTGAGTGTTGTCAGCAGCTCGAAAGAGGTGGTGTCGTGAAAAATTCGAAAAATTGGTGTTGAGCTGGGAATCGAACCTAGACTCTTTGGCGTGTGAGCGTCGCACTCTACCCACTACGCCACGGCGACCACTATCTGGGCGCCTGGCTATTCGAAAAAGTTATCAATCGACCTCTTTTTTGATTACACTTCAGCTACACAAGCATAAGTTCAAAATTGTACAAGGAGTAGATGGCTTTCGCAGTTCAATAGTCGATCCCTTTATGAAAAATTGACAGAGAACCGACCAACAAGTGTGAGCCACAGGCTACATCAGCCCTGGGGGATATTTTTCTCAAAATGGACCTTTGGTTATCCAAGATCAGTACCCTTGAGAAGAAAATTAAATTGCAGGGAAAATGCCCAAATTGACAAGCCGTTTACGAGAGAAGTGACACATACAATGCAGTGCTGTGCAGTCAGCTTCCTTGCGTGTCTACAAAGTCTGACAAACACAGGCACTGAAGAGTTTTATACAATTTTTCGTGAAACACTGACGCTGGCAATTGGACGGCGAAAGAAAGTATTGGGATTACACAACCTCCTTGTTTTTGCCAATGCCTTCTGATCATCTTACGTCGAATGTTCCGGGTGTAATTCTAGTTTTTATAGCTATTAACCTCCCACAGTTTACTCAATGTTTGGTGGTGCATGACCCCTACCCTACTTCTGCGTAATGTCCTTGAAATCAGAAGACTATCCGTCAGACACAGAACCCATGCCTTCTTGGCAACAGCCCAGCCGGATTTCCTCTCGTTTATTTGCATGTTCGGTTGCCAGCTCACTCTTCACCTTCTCACCTTCTCACCTTCGCTCGTGGATAAAGCCCTTAATTGGCTTAAGTTGCCCTTGGGTTGCTAAGTGGCAGTAAAACTACCAGTTTTCAAAGCTTGGCTATAAACAATTGTCCCATAGCCTCTCCATAATTCGCTTGCCCTTAAACAATTTTCCAAAGTAATATGGGGCTCCTTTCACATTTTTTTTTTTTTTTCAATTTTCGAAAACCCCACCTACAGTTACCGAAAGAGTTTGTAACCCTCCAACTCTCACAAAAAAAGTTTCCAACGTTAAAATAGTCTACACTAGCTTATCCAAGGTTTCAAACCGACGGTATCTTACCTCGATAGATGGTAATTTTTAATTAATAAATTTCCTTACGATAAACACACTTGCCGTAAAAAGAGGAACAATGCAAGTGGCTTCAAATAGTCTACACTAGCTTAATCAAGGTTTCAAACCGACGGTATCTCGCCTCGAAAGATGGTAATTTTTAATTAATAAATTTCCTTACGATGAGCAAACTTCCCGTAAAAAGAAGGAGAATGCAAGTGGCGAGTGCACTAAAAAGCGGCAATGCGTGAGCGTCGATACAATAGTAAGCCCGGCAAGTGGCCTAATGGCCTTCAAAGACTCCTCACACGTATCCCGCATTCCACACGAGCATCTCCCCTTTTGGCGATAAGCTGTGAAAATTTGTGATCCACCCATCCGCCTAGTCGACCACAAGGAGCACGCACCCCCACCTCCTCTCCCCACCCACGCACTTTAAAATAAACTTTCTTAATTCGTCTTTGATTATTTTCTCATAGGGGATGAAGTGGATGGCATTTTATGCCTCCATTCATCCCCCACTATTCGGGCCATGAACATATTCTCTGGCAGCAAGATGAGCGGCCGGGGACAATCTTCTAGGCATAACCCTTCATCAAGAATCGCCGCACCCACGCCACAGTCGTTTCTCTCTAGTTTCTATTCATTTGCAGCCATCATCAGCAGCAGGCGGCCTACAACCACCAGTTCTGCCATCCTCAGTGCTAGTAGCAATATTTGGGTTTACACATGAATAATTAATTAGAATCAAAAATTTAATACTCACACTTTGGAGCTCATTAAATATTTACCCTTCGTGCCAAATTTGAATGCAAATCGCTGTTTACGAAGCTTCAACAGGACCATTCTCTGTGCCTGCCTTCGGTTGCTGAGCCTTAAATCCAACCCCGCTGCCGTCGTCATCGTCGGCACCGCCGCCGCCGCCGCCGTCGCTGCCGTTGTCGGTTGGAGCAACCACGCCTCCGCCTCTGGTGTGTGTGTGTTTTAGTCTGTGGCGAGCCCGGCCATATCATCAATTGATAGTGTGGTGCCGGGTCCTGTCTTGTTTTCTTATCCACAAAATTATTTGTGCGAATCCTTTTGGAGACTCCTGCCGGATGAGTGGTGAGTGTGTGGGTATGACACACACCCACACATGCACAGAGTTGGCGGGAGGGCTTGAAATCATGAGAAAGCAGTTAAAATTTCATGGACATTGGCCTGGGAAATGAATTACAACAAATTGGTCCTGTTGTCCTGGCGGTGCCGGCACTCGGTTGCGGGTATGCCGGGCTTAAATAGCCGAACCAATGTAACATGAAACTAAATTTTGTATCGCTACAAACCAATGGGGATTATTTCAGGTGTCCGATGCAATGAATTAGATTCGTTAACAGGACGAGATAGCTGCTGCATAAATCCCAGATCTGCCATAACCATGTATCGTTGTTGCGGGCCGGGGAGGAGGGCAATTTTCCGGAAATCACTGCAAATTAACTTTAGCATTTTGTGTGGGGGAGAGTTTTTCACTTGGGAGTAATCTGCTGCTCTTGGACGGAAGGCAGATGGATTCTGGGTCAGGGTACCGGATTGGAGCTGCATGCCGAGACAGTGAGCCTAGTCGAGCTTTAATTTCGAGCAATTCGATGTGACCTCCGATTCCAGTCAGGCAAGCGAATAAAATATTTCACAGAACAAAAAGAGAACGCAAGCGCACATCAGCGCGTTGCCTGCCTTCAATCAGATATTCGCTAGCAAAAATTACAAAATTTAATTTACAGCCCAGTAAAGGATCTGTCCGTGTCCATTGAATTGCAACAACCTTCACCCAGCACTCTGTGCTCTCGCCGACCGCCCAGCATCGTCGCGCCGCAGCCGTCAGACAAACGAACTTTTTGCCGTAAAATATTTCTGCGGTTTGCGCCCTGTTTGCCTATGTAAGCGGGTGTGCGTGTACCGACACCGATTCAATTGAAAGGAAAATTCGCAAACAAAAAATAATGAACGCGTCGCTTGCTCCACCACTCCTCGAGCTGCTACATTTCCAATCATTTGCAGCGACCGACGCAAACGGTCCGCCGACCGACGTGAGAGGGAAAATTGAAAATCCGCAATATTTAGCCTTTTTATTGCGAGCTGACCAGGATAATGTTTTAATCCGTTTTGTGCAACTGGGCGCTATTGATTGCCAAATTCCAGAATAATTCGTTGTCGGAATTCGCTCACACGATTTGTTTACAGGCACGAGCCGTTCGCTGCTGGCCAGTGGCACACTGCCGCCGGCCGTGTGTTGGGGATGGTGAAGGATGCACGCATATTGTCGGTGTACCGTTTCTTACTTCAGTGTACATCCGGTGTCATGTGATTACCGGCCGCTTACCAGACAAATGCATCCACAGAATGCTTGTATGAATTGAAGGGCCCTTTGTTGGCGTCCTTGTTGGCATCACCAATGGCACCATCATCATTGTCATCATCATCATCATCAATGGCAGTGTCGGCATCACCAGCCTCACCAGTCTTGGAGCGGGCATCGATGTTGTGGATTCCGGTGGATGGATGGCTGCAATTGCACGGATTGATAACAAACGGAATGCATAAACAATGGTGACACTGACTGCCGCCACCGCCGCCGGCATCGATGAGCTCGCAATGGGGCGGGAATGCAAATGCGACCTTATTCGCAGTCAGTGAGCGTATGAAAAATTAAGGGCATTACTGGAGATGATGGCGTCGCACAGCAGACCAGCGGCGGTTATGGTGCTCTTTTATTTCGCTGGCATTAAATATTTTAGTACAAGTGGGCTCTCCATTAAGCAAAGAGAGGCTGATAATTCGGGAAAAAAAAATTGACATGTTTGCAGTTGAGGTGACATGAGCGCCCTTAAGTGGAATCCCAGTGCCATATTGACTTTTTCGATGCTTGCATATTTTTCGGCTTAAATTATGAGTGCACTAGCCGGGGCACAATCCATTATTCAGTTACACATGTTGACTGCCTGTTTGGGCAATGAGATTGATAAAAGTTGAGAGTGGTGAGATCGGCTTTAATTACGCTGTCAGTCAGGTTGCAGTCGGACTGTTGTCAGGAGATAAGTATACAGGTTGGGGGGAACACATTTTCTTAAATGTGTGCTTGGTCGTCATCTTTTCTGCAAATTGTTGCAGAAGGATTTGCTTTAAGCTGTCAAAATTTTAAGTAAACGCAAGTGTCCTTCTGATTCGATGTAAATTAAAAACAATTGAAGGCAACATTAGTCAATTTATTTGCAATTTTTAGGCATGTCTACTGCATTCACTTATTTTTGAGCCGTGAACAAGAATATGCACCCTGCCTGCTGCAGTTTCTCTGACAGATGTAAGGGAATGGACATTTGCGCAGTGTTTGCTACTGCCAAGGCGCCAAACCTAAATTTTGTTAAGACGTGGGGATCAGTGTAGAGAGACTTAAACATTCCAATTATGAAATCAATTAAAATTATAATCTTTCCCCTCATATTTCTTGTCATCATTCTTAAAAACCCAAGCTCTCAACCCGTACACACTTGACAGTTTGTATTTTAAATTGAATTTCCAGAAGCTGCAGATGTTTTGGTGCAATTAAAATGTTGAGTTTATGAAATAAATTTACAGTGACAGTTTGACGGTTCGTGAAAGAGTGCGTTCACAAAGGAAATTTAAAGCTGAGAGGTAGCTATTGGAAAGTTTTTACTTTAAACTATGGTTTTCTATACATACAAAGAGTGGAAAGGTGGTATGTCATCATATAGGAGGAAGACCTTGAAGCACCACAACAAAAGATGATAGAAAAAATTAAAAATTTCTTCCGAAGAAACCGCACGACATCATACAGAGAAGCAAAAATTGAACTTAGGTTTCCCATGGACCTATCAACTATCAGACGTCGCGCACTGCAGGCCGTGGTACGACTCGACTTTCGGACTTTCAAAGTCAACCCTTCTGAGGAAAACCGTAAGAAATTCAAAAGAGCCCGAAATGATTGCAAAGCTTTAATAAGACGTGTTGAATTTTCTTATGATAAAAAGTTGAGGCAAGAAGTGCTGCATTGTCCAAAGGGCAGCAAAAACTTTTGGTCATTTGTAAAAAACGTAAAGAACTCCGCCTCGTCTTCAGTTCCTACGCTTATTTGCAATGTCATTCCAGCTGTCAGCTCTTTGGACAAAGCTAATCTGCTTGCTGCACACTTTGCAGCTAGCTCAATGCGCTCTGTCCGCGCCTGTACTCGAGAGCGTACTTTTTTCCATAGGACAAGTCCATTTTCGCACTCGTACAGTTGCAAGAGTACTTAAAGATCTAAACGTGCACAAATCCGCTGGCCCGGATCATATCCCCCCGTTCTTCTGAAGAGGTGTTCTTCTACGCTAGCAAAACCACTGCGTAAGCTTTTCCATCTGTCCTACTCTTTAGGGCTCTTTCCGAGTAAGTGGAAAAAAGCATTTGTCCAGCCCGTCCCTAAAAAAGGCGAACCATCTTCACCCACCTCCTACCGACCCATAGCACTTACATGCCTACTTTCCAAGATTATGGAAACGCTGATAAATCGTCAGCTTATGAAATTTCTTGAAACTCGGAAGCTTCTTAACGACCGGTAATACGGCTTCCGCAGCAACAGCTCCACTGGTGATTTGATGGATTATCTCACCGAAAAATGGAAACAATCTTTGCACAATGTAGGAGAACGTAAGATCGTTGCACTTGATATTTCAAAAGCGTTTGACAGAGTTTGGCATCAGGCTCTCTTGTCGAAAATGCGTGCTTTTGGCGTCGATGAATCTCTTCTTTAATGGATTAGAAATTATCCATTAAAATATATTATAAATGAATTTGATATTCACCATATTAATGCTGGTGTTCCCCAGGGCTCTGTTTTGTCTCCGACACTCTTCCTCATTTTTATAAATGATCTCCTGTCTGTCACTTCCTATCCAATTCACTCCATCGCTGATGACAGTACCCTCAGCTTTTCATATTCGTTCCTCGGCTCTCGACCCTTCTTTTCGGCTATTGACTTGGAACGGCATGTTAAGCTCATTAAATTCCGATCATGACAGCATAATTGATTAGGATAAAAGGAATGGGGTGAAATTTAATGCTTCCAAAACTCTGTGCTGTCTACTGTCACTCAAGCGTTCTCAAAACAACCTGCCATTATTTATGAATTGCTCCTGCATCGTTGAAACTAAACGACTTCTCAACGTCGGAAACATGTATCAACTCAATACTAAATTGGAACGATCACATATTCGAAATCGCCAAGAATGCAGCGAAATGTCTAGGTTTCTTAAAGCGATGCAAGAAATATTTCACCCCTTCTGACCTGGCAACAATATATAAGCCGTACATCCGCCCAAAGCTTGAGTACAACGCTCCTTTCTCTGCACCTATTAGATGGAATCCAAAAGCGAGCAATAAAACTTATTAGTGATAATAATGCTGCCAAGTCAATCGACTCGCTTGAACATCGACGAAATGTTGCGTCTCTTTCACTATTTTATCGCTATTTTAACAAAAAATGCTCTAACGGGTTAGCCAGCTGCATTCATCCCCTTCAAGAATTCACCCGCCATACCCGCTTCGCTAGAGATGCTCACCCGTTCACTCTTAAGCCCACCTTCGGACATACAGTTAAATTTAGAGACTCGTTCTTCAGCCGCACCACACGCATTACCCGCATTCTCCCCCATTACAATCCACTGGCATTTAAAACCAATGTGCATCAATACCTCCTTCCCCTTTCTTCTTCTATACCTTCGGTTCTGTGACTTAATTCCAGTCATTTAAGGGTATAAACAATCCCTTTAGTGCGCACCAATTATAAAAAAGAAAATTGCGCGGTTTTTAGATAGCTAAAAAGCCATTTATTTCAGAAAAAAATGTGAAAGCTCGTTTGGCTTTTGCAAAAACTCATCTCAATTGAAGTCTGCGGGAATGGAAAACGGTCTTGTTTTCTAAAGAATCAAAGTACAATATGCAAGGATCGGATGGAAAACAACATGTCAGGAGACCAAGAGGTAGGATGCTAAATCCAAAATACACTAAAGGGATGGTCACATATAGAGGTGGTTCAATTATGATCGGGAGTTGCTTCTCTGGCCAAGGAATCGGGCCGATTCGACAAGTGGTGGGCATAATGAAGTCTGCAGACTATGTAGACATCCTTTGTAACACTATGCTGCCTTATGTCCATTTGGAAATGCCACTTCCCTCGACGTTCCATCACAACAATGATCCCAAACAAAGGTCAAATTTGTCCACAAAGTGGAATACAGAAAAAAAAAGTAGGTTTTACCATGGCCAGTGCAGTCCCCAGACCTAAATCCAATAGAGAACCTGTAGGAAATTGTTAAGAAAATAATTGGGAGCAAAAGTTTTGAGCACTAAATTCGCTGAAATTGAGAGGCAGTGGAATGACATTCCAAAAACGGTTATTAATAACCAGAAGATGTGCAGCCGTTATTAAAAATAAAGGGTGCGCAATTAAATGTTAACATTTCCTTGCCTTGAAGTAAGAAAATTGTTTGAAGTTTAGTTGTGAGATCTAAGTTGCAAATTATTGGCACATAAATTTAACTAAATACTGGTTAAATTGATGTGCCAATAATTTGCAACTTTAATAATTTTTTCTTTAAGTGAAAGTGTTATTTTTTTCAACAATTATACCGTATTATCAATAAAGTTTAGAAAACTAAAGAAAGAACTTTGCTGCTTGAGATTTAAAGCAATTTTTTTTAATGAAAAATGTTGGAAATTCTGCTTGGAAATGTTTTTCACAGTACTGTATATGATACCAACTGCGGTATGTGATTCCAACTGCAGGATGCTGGGAAAAAATAAAACAGGTTATGAAGCAAATATAAAAAAAAACGTTAATTTCATTGCTAATGAACAAGAATTTTGGGCCCAACTGATCGTTAAAAAAAAACTTCTGAGTTATATAGAGGTAGGGAATGTTGTAATGCAATGAACCACGCCGAAGTTCGGAAATGTAATCACCTAAGATTTTCACTCCCTTTTATTTACCTGCAACACTCAAACAGTTAAAAATATCTTCATCCGGTGTTTTTCCCGTTCGGCTATCATTCCTTCTTCTAGTGAAGAAACAAAACCATGCACAATTCGAGTACTTACTAAAGAAACTGGGTCCTAATTACGTTGTGGACTGTTGTGTCCTCCACTCATCATTCGGGCGATGGATATGTCGAACTTTTTCAGTAATATATTCTATTACTTTTTTTCTGTTGAGTTTATTACATTCTACACAAAAAGTACTTAATACAAGTTACTCTCCATAAGTGATCTAACTTTAATAAAGATTATTTTTTCTTTATGGTTTATGGCTTATTATTTAAGTTTTTTTCATTTATTATAACATGTAGCTTGACCCCCTTGACCTCGTGGTTTTTAACTATAAAGTTTGCAAGTCTGTTTTTAAAATAGAATGGACATTTGAAGCTGCTTAAACTGAAGGACTGCAAGCAGAACTATTTAAATGAGCTGGAAATGAGTTGGTGGCCGCCGTGGCGTAGTAAGTAGAGTGCGCCACTCACACGCCGAAGGGTCTAGGTTCGATTTCCGGCCGAACACCTCGAACTTCACACGGCACCAATGCTTTCGAGCTGCTGACAACACTCAAAGAGTTATAACTGTTTCAGAAAGCTTCTCAAACTTCGCCGTTTGGAGTCGGCAAAAAAACTGTAGGTCTCTTCTCCTCGTGAGAGAACAGTAGCGTGCACAACAGGAGTAGTTGATGAGAAAGCTAGGCCCTGTTCCCCTATGGACTGTCGCACCATACAATTATTATTATTATGCACCAGCTCATCTGTAAGATATGGTCGGAGGAAAGCATGACCGATGAGTGGAATCTCAGCGTCGTTTGCCCGGTTCACAAGAAAGGAAACCCCTTTGACTGTGCCAACTACAGAGTGATTAGCCTCCTCAGCATCTCTCTGTCGTATTGTGTGAGAGAGAATCTTGTAGGCGATATTAAGGTGACTGATCCCCCGATAATTGGCGCGGAGACCCCTTTAACTGCACCAATTATCGAGGGATCAGTCTCCTTAACATGGCGTATAAGATCCTTACTGTCATTTTATGTGAGCGTCTTAAGCCGTTTGTCCATGACCTGATAGGTCCATATCAGTGCGGTTTAGGACCAGGAAAGTTCACAATAGACCAGATCTTCATGTTACGGCAGATCGTGGAAACAACCCAAGAAGTGCAAATCGACACCCACCACTTATTCGTCGATTTTAAGGCCGCATATGACAGTGTGCATAGAGACGAGCTATACAGTGCCATCTCTAGTTTTGGCATTCCTACCATACTCGTCAAATTGTGTAGGATGACGATGGAGAACACTCGCTGCTCCGTCAAGGTCGGTAACGAACTCACCGAGCCCTTAAACGTCAAAAAACGTTTTAGATAAGGTGAGGCACTGTCATGTGACTCCTTCAACATCATCCTCGAGAAGGTCGTGCGTAACTCACAAGTCAACACCAGAGGCACGATCTTCCAGAAGTCAGTTCAATTGCTAGCATACGCTGATGACATTGACGTGATTGGACGAACACAGCGAGCCGTCAATGAGGCGTTTGCTGACATTGAAGCGGAAGCGGCTAAAGTGGGTCTGGCGGTAAATGAGGGCAAGATTAAGTACATGCTGTCATCAAGGAAGGACACACAACATCGACGTCTCGGACGGAGCGTTACACTAGGCAGCAGAAACTTCGAGGTAGTTAAGGACTTCGTCTACCTCGGCTCCGCGGTAAACAGGGACAACAACATCAGTATCGAAATCAAACGCAGAATCACTCTTGCCAATCACTGTTTCTTTGGGCTCAAGAGGCAATTGAGTAATAAAGCCCTCTCTCAAAAGACGAAGTTTGCTTTATATAACAGCTTAATCATCCCCGTCCTACTTTATGGCGCAGAATCTTGGACGTTAGCAAAGGCGGATGAGGAAGCCCTTAGTCTTTTCGAGAGAAAAGTTTTGTGTGCGATTTTTGGTCCTGTTTGCGTTGATGGCATCTGGAGGAGAAGATTTAACGACGAACTCTATGGGCTGTACAGCGACATGCGTCTGGTCAAGCGTCTACGGATACAACGCTTAAGATGGCTAGGCCATGTAGAGCGTATTGACACCACTGCTCCTGCCCGAAAAGTCTTCGAATCCGAGCCATTGGGACAACGCAACAGAGGACGACCTTGAATAAAGTGGCGCACACAAGTGGACCTCGACCAACTTGGAGTGCGCAACTGGAGACAGCTGGCGAAAGATCGTGCTGGCTGGAGAGGCATGTTGGTTGAGGCCCAGGTCCACTCCGGACCATAGCCCCACAAGAAGAAGAAGAAGGACATTTGAAAATTCTCTTCGATTGAATATTATTTAAAACGGGAACAAACCGACGGAAAGATTATTGAATATTATTGGTTATTAGGTGTATTCCCGTACTCGATGAAACAATACAAATCCCAGGAATAACATATACGGGGCGGCACTAATGCGGCCGCCTTGGCATAGTGGGTACAGTGCGACGCTCACACGCCGAAGGTTAGATTCCCGGTTAAACAGCTCGGATTTTTACGGCACCACCTCCTTCGAGCTGCTGACAACAATCAAAGAGTAATAACTGTCTAAAAGAGGGCTTTTCAAATTTCGCCTCGTGAGAGAACGTAAGCGCACACAACACAAGTGACTGATAAGCATGTCAGACCCTGGCCCTGTCGCGCCATTTAATTATTAATTATTACTAAGAAAAACTGTTATTCTTCGGAAGTGCAAACTAGAGACCAATAGGGAGACAGTCAACTCCCTCGTCTCCCGCCCTTGAATTCATTTTGACAGCGTTTTTTTTTAACATTTCCCCTCCTGAAAAGCTGATTCACATACAGGATTTTTTTGTTTTTAAATGGGAATACGTGCGATCTGACTATACGGTGGATCTCCTCACTCTTCAAACTGATAGAAGGAGAGGGCATATGAAACAAAAAAAATTAAAAGAGAGAAGGTATAGTTTTTTCCAACACAAAGTAATGGTTGCCCACAGCCGAGTTCAGAAATGATGTTTGTAAGGCAGAAGTTGCATCAGAAAAACAATATACTTAAAACTTTATGATTATTTCAAAAACAAAATGAGGAAATAAACTTAGATTGAACTCAAAAATTTACTTAATATTTCGTATGAACTAATAAACAATACAAAAAAAACTGAATAACTGCTACTGATTTTAAATACAAACAATACAAACAGTAAAAAACAACACAAACTAACACAAAGCCCGTTCCCGTATACAGAAAAAATGGGTTTTACGTCTCTCTCGAGATTAAAATATATCCCTATCCTGCCCATTTTAACACAAAAAGTGTTTGTTTATTTTGTTGGTTTTCTGTCAAATTAATTGGTGTGCGTACAAAGCATGTGTATGTGTCTTAAATTTCGTTGTTTTTTTTTTTTTTTTTTTTTTTGTTGTTTTATGTATCCAAAAGTGAATTAGACATTTCTTAATGACATACTTTACGCATTTGGTTTTGATGCGTTCCCACGCATTTCCTCTTTCTGAGAGATATTTAGCCCCACTTCTAAACAAATGACAGAAAGTACTGGGACACAACTATTAATTTATTATTTATACTCCTCACCACGACTCAATGGCAAGTGACCAATTATACATTTAATTAACGAGTGTGGAAATCAAAATTTGCTCGTAAAGCGGATGGAATTTTTACATTCCTAATTCGAGCTGCGTTAACACGCTAGAAAATTTGGATACCCACACTCCACGCAATTTGCGACGATAACAATATGAAATGTGGCCTCGGTGGCGTAGTGGGTAGAGTGCGACGCTCACACGCCGAAGGGTCTAGGTTTGACTTCCAGCTCAACACCAATTGTTCGAATTTTTCACCGCACCACCTCTTTCGAGCTGCTGACACACTCAAAGAGTAATAACTGTCAAAGAGAGCTTCTCAAACTTCGCCGTTCGGAGTTGTCAAAAAACTGTAGGTCCCTTCTACTCGTGAGAGAACAGTAGCGCGCACAACGCAAGTAGTTGATGAGCAATCTAGGCCCTGGTCCCCCCTTGGACTGTCGCGTCATATTAACAATATGAAATATAATTTAAATATGAAATATTTTACCAACACCTTTCTTTCAAAATGACAGATTCAAACGTTAGGTTACCCAAAATATTATTTTTAAAAAGTATAGGAAACTATCAATGACTATTCTATGTCATAAACATTTGTAAGTGTGACCGAGTGAAAGAATGCTTTGTTTTTACGAGAATCGCCTTTAATAAATTATTTAAATTAAATGTCTAACGCATCACCCCATTGAATACAAATAATTTTTTTCAATTACAATATATATTTCTTCGCATTATATAATTTAAAGTTGTTAGCCATGTTTTGTATAAAGTAACGTCGAAGCCCTCTCAAGTAATAAAAGTGATTTTTATTAGCCAATCGAGAGGCGAGAGGTTTTATTTTTTTTAAAAACTTTGAAAAAAATCTTGTCTCGACTATTAGGCTCATTACTATTCTGCAGCTAGTAGGAATCTATCTAAGATTCAGCGTTAGCACTTCTGTTCTACAGAAGAAAAAAATACCACTGACCTTGATAAAGCAATTCATGTGTTGAATGTTCATCCAGCAACAGTGCTCTTAAAATAATAAATTGAGTTGCATTTTGGAGCACGACAAGCAGCCACAAATGCCACCGATCTCCACTTTCCCTCTAAGTACTGCACTAAATCATAATCTTCGTGAAGACTTAATTTATGGTAACACATGCAGCACAATTGAGTGAACTAAACCACCACTCACCCCAGACTCCAACCATGTAACGTATCGTCTTCTGCACTGTGGGAGAGTTTCGTCTTCATAACAAACTTGCTGCAGCCACACTCCTGACGGGCCATAAGGACGTGTATCGCTTGATGTTTTCACACGCGTGAGCATCCCATTTGATTCAACATCACGTCCCGCAAGCCAGTTACATGTCCTTAAACCCTTTTTCCTCTCGAATCTTCCTCTCTATACGTCATTTGATTTGAAAATACATCGCCAGCCCACCCTCAATCCACTCCACTTTCAACTCATATGCGAGGCGTCGCGTCTGCTTGCATGTCTGCCTGTCTAGCAGTCACCGTGGAGAAGTTGTTAGTCTTGCAAGCGGGTTGTGTGATGGGTGCTAAAGTTGACGGTGGTGGCTGTGGTGCGTGTACCGTCGTTTATCATGCCCTGGCTAATAAGGGGACACAGCGGGACGTTTCTGCTTAAAACGGCCTTAGTACGGTTGTCATTTGTTTTAAAGATAGTGTATCACAGGCTTTAACCGAAAAGGGGGAAATGGCTTTTCTACGTGGTTTCCCGTGTGTGTGATACGCTTGGATCCAGAGCGTGAGCTAGGACGACAGATAAAGGTGTGTAACCTCCTGTAGACCCTACTCAGGAATGTGAACGAGATACAAATCTGCTGGGGAGGATGAATTTTCAGACGATTAGGCGAGGATATGCGATGAAAGCGATAGTCTCCTTCAACACAAGGTCGAAGAGTTTTGTTGGGGCAAATTCAAGGATGCTTATAACTGATGCAGTGAAAGGACTCGCTGTGTAATTGAAGTTTGAGGTAAATTAGCCTGCCTCAATGCAGTGAAATTTTTCCATGGTCGAGATGAACTGGGTCGTAATTTGTTTTGCAGAATTGGTCACGTGCTTTCTGGAGATGTCAAAGTTGACAAACCCACTAAAATAGACTTAATTTTCGCGCTCCTTCCTATGAGAATGCAACAAAAAAACTCTTAATTGTGACTGATATTCAGACAGCTTTTGCTGTGCTGTAGATAAAGCGTATCCAATTAAAAAGCGCTTTCAATGTCTAGTTCAAAGCAAATCTTCAGAATCACAACAACAGACTTGTTCAGAAATTCTGACCACATCTGTGGTACACCCTCCATCACCATTGACTCCCATTCGGATTACACAAGTCAAATAAAAATCCATCCATTGGCATAATCCCAGGCATAAGAGAAGAAATCCTCCATCTTAAAGCGAGCGCTGTTATTTTCTCATTAACTCAGCTCTAATCTGAATGCCGCTCATTCCTTGTCCGTTCCCGGGGCACGTTCTTTATTACCTTCAAAATTTCATCAGCAAATTAACCGCAATCACTTTGCCAAAGCGCCCCAAAGTGGTATCCTTAAGTTTCGAGCAATAAACGCTCATATCCGTGAAAGGACGTTTAAGTGAAAAATGTTAATTTGCGCCCCTCCGTGCACAGGACTGCGGCAACTCCTAAGCCAGCCTTAAATCGCTGGCCATATTTTCAATGTGCAGCACATTGAATAAATATCAAATTAATTAAATCCACGCACCGCAATGGTGTCCTTGCAAACAGCAAAATTAGTACATCCTTAATCATCACAAAAAGACGCCACACCGACCACATAAAAGCAGCCCTCGAGCATCCTCGGCACGAACTTCCCGTGAAGCGTCATAAAATTATCATAATTCCGACATTCACAGCTCATTTGGACAGCATTTTACTGTCCTTCCTCCGGTCGGTGATGCTCACCACCAGAAATCCTTCTCAAAATTTCGAAATTCAAAATCCTGCCCATTCAATGTAAACACGGCGTTGTTCGTCGCTCGCCGGCTTCATGAACAGGCAGCAACGACAGCACCATAGCACACGAAGGCCTTACTTTCACACCTGCTGCCCTAAATACCGTGACCATGAACCCAGCCCGTGGGTTTGGCTCCAGCACTGCGACAGGGTGCACAGAAACAAAAACTTGTTAATCCTCCATTACCTTCGGTTGGCCGATATTTTTCAATTTAAAATCACGTTTGACCTATGGCACTTTCTCTTTCCACACTGATGCCGGTGTAATAAAGGCAGTCAGATTGGGCAGACGCACACACGTCCGCCCAGGTGGATACGGTCGGGATACCGGCCCGCAGGCAAGGAAAAGTAAGCGCGATGCTGTACTGTGCAATGTCTTCCGGTTACAAACCACAACAGAAGCAAGGATAAACCGAAAAATTGCAAAGCTGAACAGGATGGGTCAAACGGATGGCGGGGAAGGATGCAAAGAAAAAAATAAAAATAAACACGACCAGTGTTCGTCACACGAGGTTTTTAGTTACCTTTTAACGAGTTCTCTTTACTGTCAACTCGTCCGGCTGGGAGCCGACGGCGGACGGCTGGCGGCTGGCTGCTCGAGGGCCGATGGTATCGGAACTCGTTTCTATATCTAACGGTTTTACGACTCCTGTTGCAATATATAGTTCGGTCCTTGGTAGAGACGTTTAATTAGAATGCGATGTGCCAACCTGTCCTGAAAGGCACCGCGTATAGTGCTTGTCGTCCTGCGGCGGAACTCCTCTCGCACTCCGGGCGATCGTAATCAGAGACGACTTTAATTATTCAGGGTTTTCGTCCTGATGAATGGCCGGTGAGTTCAGTGGATTCGAATGAATAGTACGGGATGGCCAGCGTAGACAGTGGGGGAATGCTTATGCACTACACCCAGTCAGTCTTGCAGCTGAAGCAACGTTGATTTTGACACGTTGAAGTATTTTTCTGGCAGATTGTCAACCCTGTGGCTCAGCTGTCAAATTTTTCAACAAAACTGAGTGTCATCTGGTCCCCGCACTGAGGAGAGAAACTTTTATTCCATACTGTAGCCGGACTCAACTGACAACGATGTGTCTGCAGTTTAGAGTGACACGGCGCACATCCGTCCAAACATTTTGGCGATTTGACATATTAATTAACTGTTTCGTGTTGTTTTTGCTAGCAACACATTTTAGATGGCCGAAACCTTATCCGAACACACTCGGAAACGTGCGGACAAATGGGCAACAGGCCTGAGTGGGAGGGAGCGACCGAAAGGATGACTGACAAAGTTTATCGCAACGTTTTAACCCACTCAACGAACCTGAAACGAGTCAATTAATAGACACACATCGAAAGCACAGAATCAGCGGCATCAACACGCGACCGGCACACTTCCGGTCGGCATTGAATTATATTTGAAACTCAGCGCAACCCGTATGCCTGCGATTTGATTAAATTCGCATGCGGCACCAAAATGACAACCGAGGGCAATTTATCTGTTTGCAATGCAATGATGATCAGGACGATGATGGTGATGCCATCAACGGCAAAAATAATGCCAGCAAGGATGAGACTGGTGCTGACTCGATTGACGCCCAACTGTTGGCCTGCTCATTCGTCATCACACTTGGATAATTGTCAATTCATTTTGTTTTTTCCTCTGATTTCGCTCCATTTTTGCCATTGATGTTCTGTTTTCCTCGCTCGTTTTTGTTTTTTTCTGTGTTACGCGCCTTTTAATTGATTCTGGTCGACTGACGTGGCCGCATGTGTTTGAGTTGAGGCTTGTCGGCGCGGGAATGCAATTCGTTTTTGTTCGTTATTGTGTTGGCTGCATTGGGAGTGTGTTTTACGACTAAATGACATAAAATATTTTATCAGGCTCAAAGGATCAGTTCAATTAGTTTATTTTGTTTAATTGATGCGAATTTTGTGCGGAGACTTTTACGAGCAACATGGCGTTCGAAATGAAACAAATTGGACTTTTAACGCAAGTGCCGTGGTTGAGGGTCCGACGAGAGTAGAACAATCGGCCTGGTGGGGGTACATATATAGCCACTTTTTCTGTGTCAAACAAATTCAACAGCGAGCGATACAAATTATAAAAATATTGCGATCTCAATTGATTCGTTTGAACAGCATTGTAATGTCTCGTGTTCATCACTCTGTCATCGCTTTTACAATAAGAATGCTCAAAAAATTACCCATTTGCGGTCTTTCCCTTCAAAAATGTATTTTCAATACAACCCTTGCAAGAAATGCACATCAGTTCACCCTTAAGCTCTCTTTCAGGCGTACGGTGAGGTTAGAGAGTCGTTCTTCTGCTGCACTATACGAGAATGAAATGTTTTAGTTTTATTTTTCCCTTACATTATAATCCGCAGGCATTCAAAAGCAATGTGGGCACCTTCGTCCGTTGCAGTGACTTAATCTTTGTCGTTTAAAGGTAGACAAATGTTATATTTAGACTGAGATGGCGCACACAAGTGGAAAAGGAACTCAACCAACTTGGAGTGCGCAATTGGAGACAGCTGGCAAGAGATCGTGCTAGCTGGAGAGGCATGTTGGTTGAGGCCCAGGTCCACCCCGGACTGTAGCGCCATCCGAAGAAGGAAATGTGTTTGTTATATTTGTAATAAAATCTTCAACTCCTCAACAATTCCCTCTGCTGCTTTCTTTAGATCTGCCCATTGCTATACATGATGTATGTCATGATAACAGGTAGGAAGTTTGTTCTGAAAAATGACAACCTGACGTCTACCATATTTTTCGACATTAAAAACGGTCTGCAACAGGGAGCAGTTGGTTCGCCAACCTTGTTAGCTATATTTACTAGCGATCTTTTTTACTCCATGCCGCACATTGTAACGTTCGCCTATGATTTGGTAGCGTACAGATCAGCGTTAAAGGTCGAAGTTATTAACAACCTGCTGCAACATGACTTCGAAATGATTCAGCAATATTGTGATAGCTGGAAATTAAAAATTAATTTCAACAAGTGCGTGACTACCCTTTTTAGAGCTCCCCCTGTCCAATTCTTCAAGGGACACGAAGTTAAACTGGCGTAAGTTCTGGGTAAGTTCATTGTTGACTCACGGGGAAAAACGTTTAGCAGTGAAAGGCTGTGTGGTCGCCGTGGCGTAGTGGGTAGAGTGCGACGCTCACACGCCAAAGGGTCTAGGTTCAATTCGCAGCTCAACACAAATTTTTCGAATTTTTCAAAAACTGTAGGTCCCTTCTACTCGTGAGAGAACAGTAGCGCCCACGACACAAGTAGTTGACGAGTAAGCTAGACTCTGGTCGCCCTGTGGACTTTATTATTATGTCATTGCATACAGTAAAATACAACAATCATATAATTTAACAAAAATAATAAGAAGCTATCAATGTTGCTTATCAAAATTTAAAAGAAATTTGTGGAATATGCTAATGACTTTACCATTGTTTGAACAATGAGAACAAAAACCTAAAACAACACAACACATGATACTTTTGAAAAATCTCCTACACTATTTCTTTGGAATAAAAAAATATATCCCGGCTGTTTTAGAACATCTGTTTTCACAAGTTTCAATTATGAACAATTTAGAGATTTGCTAAATATTTGCCAGAAATGAAGATCATCATCATCTTCTTTAACCCGCATGTTGCACTAAAGGGGACCGCTGAATTCTCCGCCATCGACTTTACTTCAAGGTATTTGATTCAACCACGGGTATTCCGAGCGTTTACCTGCCTGATGGAGTTCGTACCACGTGACCAAACCAACGAAAAAATCCATCTATCTGATGATGGATCTATCCCTCCGAAGGGCTACAAACCTTTCGAGCGCGTACTTGAGTTACATCGGGAAGGATTTGAGGACTACTAAGCCATCTGCGAACAGAAGATGAATTACTCGGAGGAATGACTCGGCTACGCTGCAACAACCAGCCCATATACAGTGAGTGTCAAAAGTGAGTAAACTTAGCGTATAACTTTCCTAAAAATATTCCAAATTGGAAAAAAACAACAAAAATTAAATTCCTTCGATTCAAAATAATAGTTTTATTCAATATGAAGAAAAGAAGAAGAAAAAAAAATATGCTTACAATAAATAAAAAAAGAATTAATGAAAACTAACAATACTTCATATATTACGCGTCAAAAGTAAGTAAAGAATTTAAATTTTTCTAAATAAATGCGTTTGTTTAATATTTAAAAAAAATTCAGTATTTAGTTGGACCACCCTTAGACGTGATAACTTGTTTAAGATATTCTTGCTTATTCATTGTACTATCAATGAAGACAAGATTGCCAACACCAGATGCTGCCATGCACCCAGTTAATTTCTTCGGTCTCCGTTTTCGTGGAAAGTCTTCTAACGTTTTACATTTTTCAAATTTATCAACAATTTTTTTACAAGATACATGGTTTCTATTTACAATTTTTCCAATTTTCCGAAACGTTTTCCTCTTTTTCCTTAAGTCCACAATAATTTTTCTCGTCTCCAAAGAAATTTCACTTCGCATTTTGGAAAATATCAATTACACTGCTTTTAAACATCTAAACACAACCAGCACACTTTGTGGAGCAATGTAAAAACAAAGGCTTGTCATCACAAGAATATTTATCAAAAATATTTGCGGTAAAAGTAACGGGTTCGTATCAAAGGTGGGAAGATTGCATGTTGTTTACTGACTTTTGACGCGTAATATATGAAGTATTGTTAGTTTTCATTAATTCTTTTTTTATTTATTTTAATCATACTTTTTTTCTTCTTCTTTTCTTCATATTGAATAAAACTGTTATTTTGAATCGAGGGAATTTAATTTTTGTTGCTTTTTAATGATTCGGAATATTTTTAGAAAAGTTATGTGCTGCATTTACTTACTTTTAACACTCACAGTATGTATAAAATGAAAGGGAGAGGTGACAAGACGCACCCTAGGCGAAAATATAAAATGTTTTGATATACTACCGTTTATCCGAATACAGTCAGAGCAGTTGGTGTTTAAAGATTGAATTGCACTTAACAGGAGATATCAATCCAATACCTTTGTAGGAGATATTATGTAACAAACAAAAAAATAAAAAAATTTCACTTTTCAAAACACTTTAATTTGTAGTTTTTTTATCTCTTAATATTTAAAAAAAACTCTAAAAATAAATTCGTTTTATTTATATCCAAGATGGTGTCAATCAAGGCCCCGGCACATAGAATACGTCACTAGCGTCAGCGTCAGCGATACTTTAACAGATACATAGAAATACGTGTATTCTTATGGGGAGTGGTCCATAGACCAACGCTGCCGCTCACGCGACGGATGTAGTAGCTCAACTTTCAACTTTTCTCTCTCCGTCAGCGTTGACAATCGAACATTGTGACATTTCAAGAAAATTTTTTTGAATTTTAAGTTTACATGTTGAGTTTGAGGTTAGTTCTCGTCGAAGTCTTCTTCTTCTTCTTCGGATGGCGCTACAGTCCGGGGTGGACCTGGGCCTCAACCAACATGCCTCTCCAGCTAGCACGATCTCTTGCCAGCTGTCTCCAATTGCGCACTCCAAGATGGTTGAGGTCCTTTTCCACTTGTGTGCGCCATCTCAGTCTAGGACGTCCTCTGTTGCGTTGTCCCTGTGGTTCGGATTCTCGTCGAAGTCACACAGGAAAACAACAAAGGTTTGTATTTGCAAGTTTTAATAATAACAATAAAATTAACTTATTAAAGATATTAACATAAGACGGAAGAAAAAATAGAAAGGAAATCCTAAATTGAGTGGGAACAAAATTTTTTGCAGGACATAATTAAGGTTTGTAATTTCAAAACTTAAATAAAATACAAAAATTAAATTGTGTTTTTTAATTATGTTAAGTTAATCCAGTAACTCGTCTGGAGGAATTTTTGCAAAAAAATATATCAAACTGCTCTACACTATATCCGAAACAAATTGAATTTAAAGCTACTGTCAAATGAAATCAGCTGTGCGTTGAAGTATTCATTGTGTCACCCCCTTCCGTCACGTACTTCAACTTCAACGGATATTTTGTCGCTACGCAAGTAACGTATTCTATGTGCCGGAGCCTTCAGGCTTCGAAATGTTTGTACAAAAAATGTTTATAGAAAAGGTTGCGAAAAGTATACTCGTATATACGTATCGACAGTTCGCCACATTATTGTCAACTTCAGTCTAGAACGACTAAACTTTGAAGACTTGTGGAGAGAACGGCGAAAAACTTCTTTTGCCAGTAGACTGCCTACAATCAGATAAGAGCTGATAATTTAGGCCGCTTGTCACAGAAGTTCCTGGATCCTAATCAATCTAGAGAACAGCAAAAAAAACTTAAACAAAATAGTAACCCGCTGTCTATCAGCACAATTGATTACTTTTCAAGTTCAAATGATTGCATATAGTCGTTTAAAACTTTTTGTTTAGAAGAAATAAAAAAAACTCAACGATTGGCATTTTCTTTTGTTTCCACTTGAAAATGCTTACTTCGTGCTTTCTTTTCCTTACGATTCGTTGCCTAAAGTGTACCGCTGCAAGAATGTCCCGCATCAATAAAAAATTTTAGCGGCATTGATTTTGATGACGAGGTGCATCCCTCAAAATCCAACTAGTTTAAAATTTAAGGATTTACCATGTCATTCATAAACCCCAACAACGCAACCAGTTCAACGATCGCAGCAACTTTCACCTCATCTCTCGATTAGCAACTTCCGGAATCCAGAAGAAAAAAGTCAACGCTTCCTGACAGAAATGTGAACTTTTGCCCGAACTTTCGTTCCAAAATAAACGAATTACGTTCCGACGCGCCCAGATAGACGCAAACAAACGAACTTAACCACATTCTATCACCAACTTTCGGTCTGGTTGCCCTGTTTTCGTCGGACGTCGAGAAGTCATTGAAAAGTCCCCAAATGACCACCCAGCCATGGAAACACAGACATTCTGTTGGTGTTTGAGAGTGTGTCCTCTTAACCCCTTAAACATAATTAGAACTGAAAACATTTGGGCTATGTTCCATGTCGGATATGCCGACGGTGTCAAGTTATCCCCGCCGCCCTCCGCACCACTTTGACACCCATCGTCCTCATCGAATAGAACACCGAGAGCGGGAGCATGACTGCCCGCACGACGAACCGTGTAAAAACTTTATCCTCATCCTTGCCGTTGCTCAAGTAGCTAACGGAACAAACCTGCTGGCTTGATACTATTAAAAACCAAAGGATGCTCATGGTAATCGCACCATGCGGCAACAGCAACAACGCAACCTTGCCTGCTGACTCATGAAATCAGGGTCAAATGTTTTCAGCATCGTTGAACAAAAGTTTATGATCCTTTGGTCAATTAAATCCTCCAGCTGCCTGCCTGCACACCTCCCCACATCCATCAGCCGGCATCCCTCGTTGGGTCTGTGATTTGTCACAAAAGTTGATGCCGAGACGTCCTAAGGTGCCCCGTCCTGCCGTTTGTGGTGAGAAAAACTCCTTCCCCCGTAGGTCATTTTCTAATTACTTTAAGGTCAACTAATGGCTGTCTGATGCGACTTTGCATATGGGGTGATTTTGTGGCCACTTAAGTCGTTAACCAACTAGGAGGGAGTGGGTGCAAACTTTTTCTCGCCATCCCGTGTCTGTGGAACAATAACTTGGGAGTGGGCTTTTCTGTTACCTTGGGCTATGGCGACACCAGTCCACTTCGCGAACGGTGTTCGGGACTTCTGACTGCAGATGTTGTACATCACATGAAGCTTGCATAAATTAGAAGCCTGCGGCTGCCGCCTTCACCTCAGCGGCACCACTCCATTTGCATGTCTAATGGAAATTTATGAGCTGCAATCAAATTTATGCCATTTCGCTGGCGGGACTCCGACTCCGTCTCCAACTCTGACTGCGACTCCGTCATTGAACGTGTGCCGGCCCAGCCTCAGTCCCATCCTCTGCTGCCGTCGGAAGGGCTGAATTAATAAAATCCACCGGAGCGCTGCGCATTTTTCATGGAATTTATTTATATTCAATTAATGACGTCAAAATGACTAAGTGCCGTTTGAACTCGGGCGACGACCCGGCCGCTTCAGTCAGCTCATTTGTTGCCGGGTGAGAGGTCGAAATTATTGACATTCGCGTGGCGCTTAAAGTGATTACGTGTATCAATGGGCTGTATGCGCACTTTGTGGACGCGCGCTATTCATTTGGACGATATCGCGTCGTGTGTTCATCGTAATTTGCGTTTTCAGTTAAATCTATTATTGTTACTCATAAAAGAATCAATTATTTTGTGTACAAATTACTGGGATCGTTCGGCGGTCGTTTTTCCAATGATAAATTGTTTATTTTGGCGAATTAATGAGCTGCAGGTCGCTGGGAGTCGCGGTTTTTGTTTTTGAATTTATCATAATTGGCGATAAACCGAGGGCATATCTGTCAGATGCGCTGCGTCACGGTGATTGACAACTGCATGGGTGTGCGTTATGGTTGGTTGGGTTGTTGCTCAGCGATACATACGATTGGGGGCAGTGTTCTCACTCTCACACTTCATTTTAAGCGTTTTCAGAGAAATTGAGTTTTGGTTGACATATTTTACCAACGCGCAAGGGGGGCGGGGTTTATCCTCTTTAGATAGAGCAGATTATTTTGAAACTTTTTTTTTGTATAAATTCGCCTAATTCGCTTTTGACATGAGGAAGAGACGCACAATTGGCCTATTTGAACGAATGTGCTGTGCAGTGTTATACGGGCAGCATTGCTTACAACTTGTGGTGGCCGTGGCGTAGTGGATAGAGTACAACACTCACACGCCGAAGGTCCAGGTTTGTTTTCCGGCTGAACACCTCGAATTTTTCACGGCACCACCTCTTTCCAGCTACTGGCAACACTCAAAGAGTAATAACTGTCTAAGAAAGCTTCTCAAACTTCGCCGTTCGGAGTCGGCAAAAAACTGTAGGTCCCATCGTGTCGTAACCACTTTGACTGGGTCAACTTTCGAAAGATCACTCTCCTCAACATTGCCTATATGATCCTCTGTGCTGTTTGTCAACGCCTGAAACCGTTTGTCAACAAACTGATAACTATCAGTACGGTTTCAGGCCAGGGAAGTCCACAAAAGACCAGACCTTCACTTTATAGCAGATCCCTAAAACGGTCCAAAAAATATAAAAATCAACACTCGCCACTTATTCGTTCATTTTAATGCCGCATATGACAGTGTGCATAGGAACGAGATATACAGTACCATGTCTAGTCTTGTCATTCCTACCAAACAATCTGACTCAAAGTAAGATTGCGTTGAATGGCAATGGAGAATTTTCGCTGCTCCGTCAAGGTTGGTAACGAACTCACCGAGACCTTCGATGTCAAATAAATGGCGCTGTCACGCGACGGTTTTAGAAGGCCTAGGCAGAGATGGAGAGTGGAAAAGTACCTCAATCAACACCAGTGCGTAATTGGAAGCAGCGGACGAGAGGTCGTGCGAGATGGAGAGGCGTGTTGGTTGAGGTCCAAGTTCATTCCGGACTGTAGCGCAAATTAAAGAAGAAGATAACGTAGACATCGAGTGTGGGTTTCAAACAACAGATGGCGCTGAGAAGTTGTTCGCCATTAAAGTTGATCCTATTCTTAATTTCGAAGTTATTCTCTAGCGACAATTTATCATTTTGTCAAATACCGAAACAGATCTCAAGTTGCTAAGAGCATTTGAACTGAACCACTTCTGGCCTGTGCCACTTTTGTATTCGTAACTTTTTTATCCCAGAAAATAAATTCACCTTGTAAAGATGATCATCGCGTTGACTTCCTTCTCTCTCGCATATTACAATCTCTTTGAAGGAATGAGTGTGTCATTTGCAACTTCCTGGTATTTTTGGTATCTGTTTCATCTTATTCGTGAAACTGCTTTTCTCACAAGTAAAAAGGGCCTAAATTTTTTTCCAAACTGCCAAATTTAATTAGCAAAGCTTCAAAGACGTGATGTTCAGTCCGGGATTTGTATATGGGAACTTCTATTCTTTCCGCTAAACAACGGCGGCTATCCATTATATAACACATCACTCAATAAGTCTATGACTATGGATTTTTTTGGTTGTTAGTGGCGCCCCCTATACGAAAGTTACCTTTTATATATCAGGATTGGGCAACCCTATTGTTGCGATCTGGCAACTGCCATCTCTATCGCAAAGTTTAACATTTTTGAGATTATACGTACTCAGAACGTTTTGTCATACGAGCGCTATTTGTCTTGTTTACAGTAACTTCATTCATCGCGCCCAAAATCGTGAAAATTTTCGTGCGACTATTTTTTACAACTTTCGACGTGAATTAACTGGACAACAGTGCATCGATGAACTTAATTAAATTTTTGGCGATGAAGCTCCACCAAGGACCATCAAGCTCCATCAAGGACCAGTGTTTATCGATGGTATGTTGAATTCAACCGAGGTCGTAGTTCACTTCAAGACGAATTTCGTGAATGTCGTCCAAAATCAGTTGTTGTTCCGGAAACCATTGATGCTATGCGCCAACTGATATTACAAGATCGTCATGTGACCTATCGTGAGATTGAGACAACCTTATTCATTAGTGGGATCAGCATACATTCAATATTGCATGAATATTTGACCGTCAAAATTTGTACGCGTTAGATCCCACACAATTTGTCAATCGCGCAAAAAACAGGCTCGTGTCGATTGGTCGAAAGAAATGCTCCAAAAATACGATCGCGGTGCTTCGAAACACGTCTATGACATCGTGACAAGTGATGAATCGTGAATTTACGCGTATGAGCCCGAAAGTAAACAGCAGTCGACTGGGTATGGGTGCTTTCAAATGAGACAAATCCAAGAAAAGTTGCTCGAGCACGAAGCACTTCCAAGCAAATGGTTGCCTGTTTTTTCGGAAAAACTGAACATGACGCAACCGTACCACGAGAACAACTTAATAATTGTTGGCGCTACAGTCCAAAGGGGGACCAGGGCCTAGCTTGCTCATCAACTACTCGTGTTGTGCGCGCTACTGTTCTCTCACGAATAGAAGGGACCTACAGTTTTTTGCCGACTCCGAACGGCGAATTTTTGAGAAGTTTTCTTAGACAGTTATTACTCTATGAGTGTTGTCAGCAGCTCGAAAGAGGTGGTACCGTGAAATATTAGAAAAATTGGTGTTGAACTGGGAGTCGAACCTAGACCCTTCGGCGTGTGAGCGTCGCACTCTACCCACTACGCCACGGCGACCACACTAGAACAACTTAGAACAGTCAATTCTGAGTGGTACACAACCATTTGCTTGCCAGTTGTCTTCCAAGAAATCAGAAAAAAAAAAACTGTCGAAGACGGATCACTCTTTACCACGACAATGCGAGCTCTCACACATCGGCTCAAGCAACTGCATTTTTGAGCATTCAAAACATCGATTTGATGAGTCATCCACCGTATAGTCCTGGCTTGGCACCGAACGACTTCTTTTTTTTCTCGTAAGTAAAAAACAAAATGAGAGGTCAACGTTTTTCGACACCTGAAGAAGCGGTTGATGCGTTCATGTTCATGTTTTGGAGATACCTCAATCAGAGTGGTGTGCTTCGACAATTGGTTCAAACGCATGCAAAAGTGTTTAGATCATAATATGGAATATTTTGGAAAACAATAAAGCTATTTTCGATGATTAATATTTGTTTTTTTCTTTTCTAATCCTGAAATATAAGATACAATGTCTCGGGACTTATTTAGTAATATGTTACATATATAGATAAGACCCAACCTAAGATATTGATAATGCCCGTGAATATTCTTTATTTCTAGCAAAATAATTTTTAAGGCAAAGAGACTGACAAAAAAATTTTCAGTCGTAGGTTGGGTTTAAAAAGAAAAACTTAAAGTAGGCACAAGTTTTCGGCGGTTGTAACTTGTGTTGTGTAAGGCTCTTCTTCACTATTGTGTTTCCTTTCCAATAAGGACATCCTCTGGTGCGTTGTTAGTATAGCCAAATTTTAAAGCTCTTTAAACGGGAGCCTTGTTATGCACACATGGTATAACTAAGCTTTAGAAAGTGTTGTTACCGCAGTTGTGTCATACCATTGGACATGCTACGGAGTGTGACGCTATAAATTCTTCTCCGCAATTAACGCAAACGTCCATACAACTATTTTCTGTCCTTCGAAATATTAAACCGGAACTAGATTCTTCATGCGAACCGTAACACATTCACTTTCCAGGGAAATAGAATCAGGAACAACCCTAACTTAAATTTGGTTTGGTGTTTTATTTTTATAGTTGACTTTTATTTCAGAAGATGGCGCCACCTGCAAGTTGTAGTTGATCTTGTAAGCAATAACCTACGCCATTAGAAAGGTCTGACTTTGGTGACAGTAATTAGTACGCATCGGTGTCTGTGTAATAGAGTAATATTGTTTTTTGTTTCTTCGTAAATGTTCGGATTTATGTAAAATTTATATCATTTACGGGTAGTTTTTGATTTTCTTATTTAATTGGAAGAAAAGTGCGCCTGAAACCCTTCGAGTGTCGGGGTTGTGGTGAATCTGCTCCGGTGCTGTACAAGTTGAAATCGAGAGATATCGTTAAACGGGTTTTCACCATGGAATTGCTAATTGAAAGAAAAAGGGGGTTTGGAGATGAAAAGTGGATATACTACGATAACCCCTAGAAGGTTAAACAATAAGAAGAGCCTATCGTCTACAACGCCGCAAAAAAAACATCAACGGTTCTAGGGCCATGCTCTGCGTAAATCGAACCCATTGATTGAAAGCATTACCGACGACAACTTATGCACTTGAGCCCTGCATTACGTAAAAAAGGCCAAAATAGATCGTACGGCAGAGAATGTGGTTTTGAAACTGGACAACGTCAACCAGGAAACGCTGAAACGGGAAGTCCCACTGCCGTGTTCTCCACACCTTACTCCTTCCGACTACTCTGCTCTTACGTCGGTTTGGATCTTTTAAAGAAATCGAAGAATGGTTCAATGAATGGATCGATGATTTGGTCGATAACAGAGCGGAGTCATTTTTAAGCATAAGAAAATTACCAGGGAGATAAGAAGGAGTAGTCGTTTCCGACGGACAATATCTTAAGTTTTTACTTTATTTTTTTAAACAAAAACAAATGTTTGAACATAAGAAAGTGGACCGAATTTACAAATAAATGTTTTATTTGAACATGACTTTGCAAATAACTGTCGTCTCAGTCATTGACAAAGCTATCTTATGATGTCAAGAAAATGTCAATGACTGCAGTAAAGCCCCATCTAAAAACCATCAAACATAATTGCTTGTAACACCCACCTTGTTTACACTCAAAGTTCCTCAAGGTCAACCAAGGACAGTATCCTCATAAAACTCACCAGAAACATATTCCTTTCCTTCTCAAATTTTATTAACTTCAACTGCACCCTCCCCGGAGAGAAGTTAAATCTTGCCAAACATTTCAGACCAAATTAAAATTTGTGCCACCCTCAGACGCACGAAATCATTATCAACCCAACCGAGCGCGCACTCCCCGCTCGCAACGAGCTGAACAATGACGTGCCAAAAATTCCCACGCGCTATAAAACAAAATTCTCACCTGTTATCCTTACAGATAACGATCCGCCCCACGGCAGAATAAATACCCTTGAAGTCGCTCGATTCTGCCGTCGCCCCGTTCTCTCCCGGTCGACCAGCAAACAAAATTAAGCATCCCCCGGCCGTAGAAGGAAACGGAAGCAGCGAAAAGAATTAATTTATGATTGCTCAAGCAGCACGAAAATATTCTTATTAGGCGGAGTAATCTACTGGCGGAGGACGCCCTCACAGCAGCGGCGCGCATTAGAACGGAATTCCTTAAGGACTCGCAGTCTTCGCAGTAATTACAATTATATCCTTGACTTGCATACCATTCCGCCTCCTGGCGAACTTTTGACAATAATGTTGATGGCGCCGATGAAAATGCCTAGAGAAGACAATGCAGCGTCTGGGTTTGCCTGCTATGCGAAGTTCGCACCAGTTAAGCACAGCAAAAAAAATGAATGCTTCCCCGAGTCTGAGAGCCGAAAGAACACCGAGAGTTACGGGTTTCAATTTGGACCGGAATTTATAATGTCCATTAAGCAAATGGGATTGGAGTTGTGCTAGAGATGGCTCCGGTGGCGACCCCACTGGTGGCTGCGGAACCTATAAACCAGAAGTCCAAAAGCTACTGTACAAATGCGAATGAAGTTCCCAGACAACGACGATGACGACAAGGACGACTACGACGAAGACGGCTGAGATGAGGGCAATGGCGGCGGGACGGTGTTTGAGTTTGGCGGAAGTGACGTTGTTGTCGGCATTGCTGGAGCTTAGCAGAAATTTGTGAATCAAGTTGTTTCGCCAAACAAACAGCAGCTTTCATGGCTCGGTTGCGGTGGTATTGTCAAATTCAATTGCGAACCTTGGCCCTGTTACACAATCCTCCCTTACCAACAAAGTTTCTTGCATTGTGAAGAGGTAAACACCAGAAACCAATATGCATCCCCGGCAAGGACACGCTCAGCGGTAAAACGTCATTCTGCCACAGTCCGACTTTTTTAGCACAGGCTGGTGTGTTTAATGGACTGGCTGCATTTAGGCGGTTAATGTGCTGGATACATTTAGCAAACGAGCGTGAAGCATGGTGTAAAACGAAAGTCAAATTATTCAGCCGTGAATTAATATTTATTAGCGCAGGTTCGGAGGGGGAATGGTGGCAGGTGTAATTGCCAGCCGGATGACAGAACAATTAACATTTTTAATGTGCGTGCGTTTTAGTTGAGCGTGCGTGCGTGTGCGTGTGTGTGTGAGGCGTTAATGTCAATTATTATGATTATTGCATTTTTAACACAATCTGGTTACAGGCCAACATATGATTGAGTGTCGACATAGGGTGGCCCTCTCTTGGGGTGTGAGCCCCCCTCTCAATCATTTAGATGTGCAAACATGTGCGTTGTGTGAAATTTGTTGATTCTTTCGGTACAATAAATGCTGCTTACTGAATATTAATGCGTTTTGGTTGCATGTATGATTCTTTCTAGGAACGTATAAAAGAGGAGAGAATGCATCCAGTTGCAGCTTATGTTCATTGACTTGCTAATTGAAATGGATCTAAATTTCCGACCACCAGATTATAATTAAAGCCCATAGTAATAGGTTATTCGATTATTTATTTAATTTCCGATTCTTTCATGTAAAATTATGAGACGGTTAAAGTACCACCTGTTGACGTTTCTTTTCGCCAGTCAGTCGGAGTGTGGGGGCGCCTTAAATACAAAACAAAACGTATGTCAAAAACCTGAAAGGTTCTTTTAGTATGGTTTTAGGTCAGGCCAGGGAAGTCCACTGTCCTGCAAAAAAAAACGAGAAGCACAGATGGACAATCACTATATATTCGTCGACTTTTAAGTCGTGTAGAGGAACGAGCTATATTGTGTCATGTCACATTTTGGCAATCTTTCCAAACTTATCATATGGAAGACGATGGGGAACTCTTGCTGCTCCGTCAAGGTTAGCAACGAACTCACCGAGACATTCAATATCAAAGAATTCATAGGTGACGCACTGTCATGTGACATTGAGATCATTGACGGGATCAACACAAGAGCTACAATTTTTTAGCTATATTCGCTAGATTACGCGAACGCACACAGTGAGCCGTCAATAAGTCATTTGCTGGTATTAAATAGAAATGACGATGAACGAGGGCGAATCATAGTAAAACATCACTCAATAAGCCCCGGGAAGGACATAAAGGGGGCGCCATTAACAAAAAATATTAGGTGTGTTCGAATTGCTTTAAAATGCTACGAAAGCCAACAAACTGTCTTTGCTGATTTTTCCCTAGAAGAGAGAACTCATGAGAGAGTAAAATATTTCTCTTGCCTACGAATTTCCGCCAAAGAAAAATCTATGGGCAGTAGACGGCTGTCAGAGTGAAAATAAAACCCCTATGACATTTCATATATCTGATAGCTGTTTACGAGGGACGTTCAATATATTCTTGGTATCGGTATGAAGGAAAATGCAAATTTAATTTAAATTCTTTTTTTTTTTCAATATAATGTCCCCTAACATCAATGCATTTGTTACATCTTGAGATAAGCTTTTTTTTAAACCCTCAAAAAAAAATAAAATAAATTTTCTCTTTCTCTGCAAAAAAAAAAAAACACATTTATTCCCGACTTGAGTTCTTCATCATAGGAAAATCTTTTTTCACGAAGACATTTTTTCAAATCCGAAAACAGGAAATAATCACTAGGGGTAAGGTTTGGACTATAGGGTGGGTGTTTGATTTCTTCGAAACCACAGTCTCGCGCAGCAGCCTTGGAAACCCGCGCCGCGTGAACAGGAGCGTTGTCATGAAGAAGCAACACACCCGCTGCGAGTTTACACGGTCCTTTCTTTTTAATTTCCTCCCGCGAATTATGCAAAGTGGAAGCGTAGGATGTGGCGTTGATGGTTTCACTTTTTTTTTGTACTCAATGCGTAAGATTCCCTTTAAGTCCCAGAAAACTGTGGCCATGAGCTTCGCAGCAGACGGAGTGAATTTGAACTTCTTCGGGGCGTCTGTTCCTTTTTTATGCCACTCCATGGACTCTTAGTTGCTTTTAGGGTCATAGTGGTGAACCCATGTTTCGTCCCCAGTATCAATTCCATCTATAATACCATCCGCGTTCCCACTACACATTTCCAGAAGCTCTCTACAGCATGCGATTCTCACTTTTTCCTGAGGCGCTGTGAGCATTCGTGGCACCCACCTTGCACTGACCTTTGAAAGGTTAAGATGGTCATGAAGAATGGTGTGAATGGTACCACTTGAAAGCTTGGTGATCTCTGCCATCATTTTCACCTTTATTCGGACATCCTCAAGAACAAGTTATTCGACTTCTTTGATGCTTTCTCCTGTACAGGCAGTAGCCGGGGCGCCGGAGCGAGGGTCGTCTTCAATGCTCTTTCTCTCTGCAGTCTTATCGAATGTTTGTCGAAGCATATGGTGATCATGCTCTATCAGAAGCAACATGCAAAAGATGGTTTCAACGGTTCAGAAACAATGATTTTGATGTGAGAAATGAAGATCGTGGAAGACCACCAAAAAAGTTTGAAGACGCCGAATTGCATACGATATTGGACAGAGAGACACTTTGAGTCAAAAGCAAATGGCGGCAATGTTAAATATTGCACAACAAACAATTTCTGACCGTTTAAAAGCTATGGGAAAGATCCAAAAGTGTGGAAAGTGTGTGCCACATGAATTGAATGAAAGGCAGAAGGAAAACCGAAAAAACACTTGTGAAAATTGGCTTCAAAGACACGAAAGAAAATCGGTTTTGCATCGGATTGCTACTAGCGATGAAAAATGGATTTATTTTAAGAATCCTAAACAGAAAAAATCATGGGTTAATCTGGGACAACATCGACTGCAAAACCAGATCGATTCGGCAAGAAGACAATGCTGTGTGTTTGGTGGGACCAGAAAGGTGTTCTGTACCACGAGCTCCTAAAACCTGGTGAAACCGTTAATACTGATCGCTACCGACAACAAATGATCAATTTGAACCATGCATTCATCCAGAAATGACCAGAATGGGCCAGAAGACACGGCAAAGGTAATTTTGCTCCATGACAATTCACCTGCACACAAAGCAAAACCGGTTCAGGATACAATCAAAACACTTGGCTGGGAGCAGATACCCCACCCGCCGTATTCCTTCCGACTACCATTTGTTTTCATCGATGGGACACGCATTGGCTGAGCAGCACTTTGATTCCTACGAGAAGGTTGATAATTGGGTGTCTGATTGGTTTGCTTTAAAAGACGAACAATTTTATTGGCGTGGTACTCACAAATTGCCAGAAAGGTGGTCAAAATGTGTAGAAAACAATGACCAATACTTTGAATAAAATGTTTTTACTTTCCCATTAATAATTTAAAAAAAAAAAAACGCTCATTTTATGCCGGTATACCTGCTATATTGAACACCCCTCGTATATAGGGCAACTGTTGCCTAGCTCCATAAGGTTTGGTTTCGAACTCAACATGCAGATCAACGTGGCCCGTGGTGCTAATTCTAATTCAACATTTCTCAGGTTAGGTGGGATGGGGGGGTTATGTGCATGTTAACAAAAAATACGCCAAAACGTCTGGTCTGAACCAATGGCCAATTATTGAGAACACCATGAACTTATTTTGATTGATTGCTAGGAACTACAGAACGGCAGCATTTTGACACTTGCTAGGAACTACAGAACGGCAGCATTTTCGACACTTCGCAACATGAAACGGTAGCATCACACAACAAATATGCAGACTCAACTTTTAGCACTACGCTCCTCACCGACTTCGAATTTCGTTAAAAAATTTGTATAATTTTTAGATGTTCATTAAGGAGGAATATCGAAAAATTATAAACCGAAATTCAAATATGTTATACTCTTTCGTTAGCATGATAAAAACGTTTAAATAAATTTAGTGAATATATTGACAATGACATTTTCCTGATATTCGCTTATGTGTGCGTTCGCAAATTTAATTCAAAGATGTTAAGTCCCTATTTTATTTTGTGGCCGCCATGGCGTTATGAGTAGAGTGCGACACTCACACGCCGATGGTCCAGGTTCGATTCCCGGCTGAACACCTTGAATTTTTCACGGCACCACCTCTTTCGAGCTGCTGACAACACTCAAAGAGTAATAACTGTCTGAGAAAGCTTCTCAAACTTCGCCGTTCGGAGTCGGCATAAAATTGGTAGGTCCCTTTTACTCGTGAGAGTACAGTAGCGTGCACAACACGAGTAGTTGATGAGCAAGCTAGGCCCTGGTCCCCATGTGAACTGTAACGCCACTCAATTATTATTATTAAGTCCCTATTGCCAAGCCATTTACAATACTTTCTAGTAAAAATGCAATGCATGCTTCGCCTTGTGCGTTTTGACATCTACACAGACTTTGTTCATGCAGACGTTTTTTCTCCTAAGAAGTAATTCCTCCACGTGTCTTGCCGTTATTATTTACCTGTGCCAGTTATGGATTAAATCATCAACGTTGGGCATTGGCTTGACTTCAAGCATTAAATTCAACTGCATTAGAATTTGCACACTTCCTTGTGGTGTTTCTCTAAAGACTCTTCTTGTGTGGATGCGACCCTTCTAGATCTTCTTAAATTATTTTATTGGAAAGTACCCAACTGATTTAAATTTTTATCACCAAGTTTATACTGAAATCTGAATATGCCCTTTCAGTCAAAATTTTTTCAGTAGTGCCTTCTAGACAGTGAAGCATCTTGTCCGTCTAAGACCCTTTGCGAAATGCCCGCTGGACTGACGAGACATTTCCAAACGAAAGGATACCTTTGATGTTACATTAAAAAAGCCTTTAAGTCTTAGAATGTAATCTGGTATACGCTCCCACTTTTCAGTATGAAACTCCCTTTTGACCTTCTTCTAGGTTTAGGATTGTAACTTAGCCTGTGGCAACAAGCAAAGTTACAATTGTTAGATGATCCCTCTGTATGAGACAAACGCGATAACTCCTACATATGTATTTTTTAAAGACAGAGGTCATCTTTATAAGTACTGTTCATATGTTTTTCTATACTTGGCCTTTCTCAATATTTTCAACAATGTTTTGGCTGTACTAACTTTGCAAAAACTTCAATCCAAACAAGTATCAACCTCTAGGGACAAACCAGAGTCATGAGAAATGCGGAAAGTTTCTGAAAACTTAAGGCCCCTGACTGCCTAGTTATTTATAAACTGCCAAAATTATAAGTTTCAAAATTTTTTTTTTATCACCTTTATCATTTCAAGTAAGGTTCCATTTTGCACTTTTCACGAACTCAATGCGATCTTCCTTAGATTTGTAAAGAACACTACAAGTACAAACCTCCAAGGACTCCGCTTAAACTGTCTTACATTATATAGCCTACATTGCACCACTTGGGGCGCGCTAACTTCCCCACTCTGACATTGACGAAATCGTCCATTTAGCAAAATCACAATCCCCAAATGCGTTGATTGTTCTCGCAGAGCATCCTTTCCGCAACTGATGGCATTCTCTCCTCTTTCCGGTTTACAACTCCAAAAATCTGTCTGCACAAAAGCTTTCCTCTGTGCGAAACCTGCGCACCGAGAGCTCACTCAAAATCACTGCCAGCCAACTCAAGGCATTCAACACTTTCTATTTTGTGGGTGGTGCCAACATTTTTTCTACTGCCCATTTTTCTTGCAGTCATCGGGAAGATACAGTCCCCGGACGTCTTATATTATGTACGGTTCTTGAAATACTACGTCGGGATTGGAATAAATTACACGCAGGAATTTTCTTATATACCCACACCGTTTGCTTTGCTCACACAGTCGATGCTCTTCTTTGTGGTGGTTATGTATTTATAGGGACGGAACAACAGAGGCGAAAACAACTCAATCAGTTGTATAGGTGCTGCTGTTGCTCGGAGTGGTCGGCGACCGCCGTTGGATACATGAGGAGAACTTTATGCTTGGGTTATGGCGGTTTCGTTGACCTTCAAGGACTGTAGTGCCAACGGTCGTTGTTGTCGCTGTTTGTGGTCGATGTTGATATTGTTTTGTTTTGTTTGCGGCAAATGCGGCAATTGAACGTTGATGATAGTTCTCATGAATCCTTTCTCTGAAGTTGTCTCATGAAATGTTTTCAGAGAAAAATCACATTTTATTTGTACTTGTTCGTGTAAGTGATTTAGTTTTTTTATCTGCACGTATGAGAAGATGCTTTTAAGCGTTTTTATAAAGACATATGAAAAAAAGTCAATTTTCTTAAGTTTTCATTTAACATTTTTTTGTTTAATGATTGGAAAAAAATCGGAGAATGAAAATTACCTTCAAATTTTGTCCTATAATGTGTTAGCTTTCACATAAAATATACTTGCAGTAAATTCACATTGTTCGTTCATTCGCAAAATCATTTCCAGCCTAGTAAGCTTTTACGCACAAAAACGAAAAAAAAATTCCCACTGGATTCTCTTCTTTTAGTTTTCCACCAGAAGTAAATATCGTCAGTGTCTAAAATTGTAGTCGGACAAAATATAATATTCTTGGTTGTAAGACTTCGTTCCTTCTTTTGCACTACATCACATGTAACCAGCTGATCGTAGAAATAAACCGAAATGTCTCCAAAGATTCAGTTACATACAGTAAATCAATTCCATATTGGTACAGTAGGTTCGAAATTATCTTAACACTCTTTTTAACAAAAACTTTCGTTTTTTTTCCAATAAATTGAAATCACCAATTGTTTTTAGTTATTAACTAAATTAAATCATTACATTTAAATTCAGGTACATAATATATTACAATCATTGTGGTTCACCTGTAAGTAGTTATCAATAAAATCGGATCAAACTCATATTCGTACAGTGTTTTTTTATTCGCAAAATCAAGGACAAGAAACTATTAAAAATAAGTCAATTGTATTTCTGTCCTCTAAACGTGTAAACGTCTTGAATTAAAAAAATAAGAAATTTACAAAATGGTAGAGTTGCCCAGAAGAATCCATTCATAAGCTCTGTAAATAAAGTTGAACATCTCAACTTCGCAAAAGACCACCTTTCCAAGGGTTTTGTATTATCGAATAAAGTCGGTTTTACAGAAGAATCTAAATTTAACATCTCTGGTTCAGATGGAGGCAAATGGTATGGCGAAAACCTAATACAGAACTCTTTCCGGAAACAAAATTGCAACATAGTGATGGTTAAGGGTTTTTGCCTTTCGGAGTCGGAAAAAAACTGTAGGTCCCTTCTACTCGTGAGAGAACTCGCGCACAACGCTAGTAGTTGATGAGCACGCTAGGCCCTGGTCCTCCTGTGGACTGTCGCGCCAACAATTATTATTATCACGGACCACAAAAAATCTACTACTATTTTGAGACAAAATTTGCGAGCGAGAGAGAGAGAGAGTGCAAAAAAAAAATTGGATCTACAAAACAAATTCACATTTTACCGAGACAATGACCCAAGGCATAAAGCTTACAATACCCGGATGTGGCTCGCTAATAATTGTCATAAAGTGACGGAAACTCCAACACAGTCACCAGATAACATTTATGGAAACATTTAGACCAGCAACCAGAAATAGGAAATACCAAATGCTAGAGACATGAAGATAATTCAGAAACGGGAAAAAAATTACTGCTGACGGAACAAAAAAAACTTGTCCAATCCATGCTAAACTGACTTAAACATGTCATTAAAAATAAAGAATATGCCACACAATATTAATTTGTTTGTTAAATCGAAGTTCGTACCATGAAATGTTATATGTACGAATATGAATTTGTTGCCTGTTAATTGTTTTTGTGATTAAACAAAACGTTGAAGGATCGTGCTTTTTTTTGTGTTTGATGTATATTGGGTCTTTGATTTCTTAAGAACTAAACTAAAAGTTTTTGTGTTTCTTGAATTAATCGAGGAAAACAAGTTACTTTGTGTCTACTGTACGAATATGAGATTGATTCACTGTACATAACATTCAATGTACCGTAATTAAGATGCCTCACGAGAGTACGAGTATAAATGACTTACCACATGCAATTGGATGTTTCTGTTAATAAACGACACAAAAGCAGAGGGTTGTTTGATTTTGTTTTTCCTTCTCGCCTCTGTTGTCCGGTTCGGTTACTAGGGTACAGGCACTAGTATCCGGACAGTTGAAATTTTTTCGAACTTTGATGTCGAACAGTTTTCTTGCTTTTAAAGCTATTGTAAATGTTTTGACATTTTTTAATGATAAGATAATAATAAACAAGGAAGTGTATCCATAACTTGTGAATAGGACATATAGCAATTGTTATTAACAACAAATTAAAAAAGTTCAATTTGCACTAGTGCCTGGACGCAAAATTTAGTGTCCGGACTATTTATTTTAGTGTCCGGACAAAGACAGTTCACTAAGTTTCTAGACTATATAAATTAAGTGCGTGAAAATTGCTAACGATCGACTAGGAGATGTTTGCCAACCCCAACATCTTTTAACTGACTTGAAAATGCCTTTATAACATTTGCCGTTGTCCGTAAACTCAGAAAATGCTGTTGTTGGTTGGCGAGACTCTGCCATCAAATTCTCACAATTGTTTTTAACGCACTTGGAGTAATCTATATCCGATGGGTGCAATGGATATAGTCCACATTTTCTAAAACTATTTTGTATTGCAGCCACTTTGTTTATTTGTTTTTTTTTTAATTTTTTCATTCAAAACAGGACAGGGTTCGTCTGCTTAGAGCCTGTCCTAAATTTCTTGAATGCCACGGATTGTTGTTTTCCAATCGAACTTCAATGATTCGAAGACACTGACATCTGCTGGTTGCATGATGTGGGTCGTGTTAGGTGGCAGTGCATACAAAATAATTTGGTTTTTGCTGGAGAACTCACTTAATTCCATAGTTAAATGCGACTTATGTCTGTCAGCGAACAAATTGACTCTATTAGAGTATCCGGACAGTCTGTCCGGAAACTTAAAACTATACTAAATTTTGCTTTCAGTATCCGGACACTGAATTTACGCACAAATTGATTGAATAAAAGATTTCCTTTATTTAATCCAATAAAATAGTAAATTAAGTGGCAATGACCTAATGTTTGTATTAATAACTTAATAAATAAAACTACTTTTTTTTTACTAACTTTTCGAAAATGCCACCACAATTTTTTACCCAAAAAACTTTGACACAAACGCACGCGCGGGCTTTCGACTCCAAACTGTCTCCTTATTCTAACAATATCCTGTTGATTGACCTAAAACTTGACATGTGTGATTGTAATATATAACTGATCACCGTTATAATGATCTTTGCTATTTCTTGTACATATTTTCTTTGTTGCTCTGAAATAAATGAAGTTATGTCCGGATACTAACACTCCGGATACTAGTGCCTTTACCCAACACTCCTTCAAATTTCCTGCGACTTTGGAATATCTCCTTTTGATTCATTTGAATAACAGCTTTTATCAGTTGTGTACCTTCAAGTTACCGCACCGGACGCAAGTTCAAATATCTTAATGTAACAAAATATAGGGTTGTAGGCAAGTATCTTGCAGAGAGTAACTCTACCAAAACTTGTGAAATGATTTTTCGTAGAAATTCGCCATCTGCTGCCGTGCTGCTACCCACTGTTTTTTCTTCTGCAGAAATTCGTAGGAAGAGGAAATGTTTTGCTCTATCGTGAGCTCTCTCTTCTACGAAAAAAACAGCTAATGGAATGCTTTTTCGTAGTTTTTTCTGGAAAATTCGTAGACATTCGTAGCAATTCAAAGCAATTGGAACGGACCTAATACCTCTTTTTAGAGAGAAATTCAATGACAGTGTTATCTGATGATAATTGTCCGCCAAGATCATGTCAATGGACACCGCTGAACTTACTTTTTCGACGTACGCCAATAAGCTAAAACAATTCAAAAGCTAAAGTTTGAAATTATTTAGTACATCAAAGACATTATTCTTCAATTGTATCTGTGTCATTGAAAAGAAGGAACATATTAGTTTCTGTATTGTTGCAGTACTTTCTGTACCAAATTCTGAAATCTATATAATCTACAGATATTATAAAGTCTTATAGGAATATGCCTACCATGTCGTGGCGAAGATAACACAATTTAATTAGGTCCTTCGGTCATGAAAAAATAAAGAAAATTCAAATAAAGAAATTTCAAACCTTTTGTTTTATTAACAGTTATCATCGTTAGACCACCATTTTTAAAAACCATGAAGTTTCAGAGCCGTATGTGGATGACGGTTTTTATGTAGCAGGGGCTACGCCAGATTGGCCTTACTGATGCGTGGTATCACTGGTATCACTCTAGGATAATTAATACGTCTCTTTATCATTCTTTACTCGCTCCTTTATACTACAACACATATTTAAGTTTCAAAAATAAAAATCAGATTTCTTTGATAAAAGAGGTTACCAGCTTCCTGTAGCTGTTTCTTAAAGAGTTTTATCACTGTTATGGGAATGTCCGCCTTCCCAAAGTTGCATTTCATTATTGAAAACACCTTCATCTCCTATTCTTCTGAAGATTTTCATATATATATGTATGTACATACAAAAGGACAAATTTGAACTTTCTAAAATTGAATTGAAAAAAAAAAACATTTCCTTGTTGCAATACATGCAAATCACTATCTCGCTCGCAAATCACTATCTCTGTGCATAAAAATAAGTAAGAATAAAACAATTTTTTTTCCATTTTAAAGTGTGTTCGTAATTTATGTACATGCATACATATTGGCTTACTGATTGGCAGAGGCTACCTTTAGGTGGTTTGTGGTGATTGATGTCTGCCGACTTGTTCATATTTTTACAGTTTTCAAAATTTAGCTAATTTGGCTGTGATTGATTGTGAACATTTATGGAAACGTATATGGTCCTGTTTAAAGATCCTGATGAGCACCTGGAACCCATCAGAATAATTTTCTTAATTATTCTCTGAGTATGAAGTTATTTAGTTTATTAAATGAAAGCTTCACTCGTTCTTGTTATTTCCATTCAATGTCTGAATATTGAATAAGCGAGCAACCAAATTTAGTTAAATATATTTACATACTGCTTGCGCTTTGCGAAAATACAACTAAAGAGAAGAGATTTTGATTACACATTAAAGCGAAGATTATATGCAACATCTTTCGTATCATGTTACGTCTGGAAATTTTTTAAATTTATAACAGAAACCAATAAGAAATCTCATTGCTTTCTGATTTAAAATAAAATCTGTGTCAAAATTGTAGTAGATGCACAAGCGAAAATTGTACCAAAACAGGAAAAATTATCTGTTGGGAGTATCACAAACCACCGATTGCTTTGTAAACCTTCCTTTTATTTGCGGATCTAAGTTTTCTCACCAGAAACCAATAAGACCTTTGTTTCTCACATAATTTGCAAATGCCTACTATGTGTAGGTTCCCAAATAATGTTTGTTCTCTAAACCTTCGAAGAAGAAGATTACAGAAAAATCAAAAGTTCCCACATCCCTGGGGCCAAACTTCAAACGGCTTCTAGCAAGTGACATTTGTCAGCTTGCGTCACCAAAGTACCACAAAAATATTTGTTTGCAAACAAACAAGCCTTTTTCTTTTAGTGTTTTATCAAATTTAGTTAATTTAGTTAAATATCCTTATATCTGAGCATTCCTTACAAATTTTATAAACATGCAAAGTGTATTCAAATGAACAGTTGCAAAAATTTACTGGCCAATGCGAGTTTTTATAGACTACACAAGAAACCAAGATAAATCCCTCATTGAGGTACTGCCGAGAAATTATTAAAAACAAAAAAATGTCAGCAACTAAAGGTAAGCGTGGGACGATGGTGTTGCTGTCACATTTTGTTGAGATTTTATTTCTTACAGAGCAAAAGCCGAAGGCCGTCCTATTTTATATATCCCATAGTTTGTTCAAGAACAAACGCCTCAAGCGACGTCTGCTCGGTGACAACAGAAAGAAAACGCCAAAGAAGCGGCCAAAGACGAAACGCAAAAACGACATGAATGGACGAATGGAAAACAGAACATCACACATTTCGGAAACAATTGAAATTTCCACAGATGAGGAATACCAACCGGCACAGCATTCGAACATCGAAACGAGTATAGTTCTGTCGTCTGGGGATGAGGATGAGGAGGCTGCAAAGTCAAGGATCTTTCCTATGCTTGCCAGTGAAACAATGGTCCGGACAGCAGTGGGCAACAAAGTTTACGAACTTTCGCTTTCAAAGCTAAAGAAGAAGCTGGACACAATAAGCCCAAAGGAATGCGAAACCGACTCCCAGAACAAAAGACTGAGCAGTCCACGGAATATGGACGTCAGCATATCACTGCTATCTGACGACGAAGAGGACAATAACCGAGACAGTCAGGAGACCCCGAAACGCAGTGGTCTCCAAGTTACTTTAGATTCAAGTACAAAATAAAGTTGAAACGTATTATTGAATTTTAAAAGAGTTTATTTTATTTTCTTCGTGATCCACGTTTCTTGGCGTAGTCTATGTCACTGCAGAGCAGCGGGTTACTTTGCTGACTCTCGTAGGCCGACTTGGCAGACGAAAATTTCCTCGGCTGCTTAGCGGTGCGCTGGTTCGTGGTGGTTGCTAGTCGTTTTAGGGAGTTCGGAACGATGTACGTAGGTACGTGTGACAAGTGCGGCTGCACCTTAACCACCTTCAGTGGTTTGTCGTGGCGGAGAACTTGCAATTCGCGGTTGTTGTCATTGAAGAAGCCTTTCAGCTTTTCGTTGTTGAAGATTTCTGCCTTGATCTCACGCAGACGGGCTTCATGCACAGCGATACGCGTAATGGCACGCCAAGCGTCCTTTGCACGATACCTGAACGGCTCAACTTCCTCCATCTTAAACTGATAGTTTTTGATAACTGTGCTGTCGGTCATGTAACCGCTTCTCAGACGCTCCTCGACAGCGTTGTTCACATCTTGGTCCTTAAGGCTCACGAATGATAACACGCTCCCCTAGGAAATAAGAATCATTAAATCTTTTTGCATATTAATAGAGGATATTTTCTTACTTTGTTGGTTCCCCTCGCCGTTCGACCTGCTCTGTGAATGTAGGAGCTAACGTCCAGTGGGAAATCGAAGTTAATCACATTCGACACACACTGAAAGTCGATTCCTCTGGATGCCCCCGATTCCTTATCGCTTTTGGCTCTTCCGGGGTTTTCCAGCATGTGCTCGTCCGACGCGATGATAAAATCGTAGATACCCTGATTGAACTGATTTATCGTGTGAATGCGAATCTTTGTTGGTAGCTCCGAGTTCAGGACACACGACTTGACGCTGAATTGCTCAAGGAAAAGCTTCAGTCTGGAAGGGAATGTAATGTACTGAACAGTTTTGGATACTTTGGGCGCACAGATTGAGCACAAATCTCAGAGAGAAGATTATCACATCATGCGTGGGCCAAGGTAAAGCCATGCCCAATCAAGAGATCTTTCTGTTCATCACGGACAAGAAGCAGATCAACGACAAAACCCAAACTTACTTGTAACATCTGTCCACCGAATTGACAAAAATCACGTTTTTTCCACGGATGAGACGGAGTTTGAGGAGCGCACTCAATATAGCAGGTTTATCGTTCTCTTCGGCCAATATCCTCTGGTGAGATATTTGACTCTCTGGCACCAAATCGGGCTCCTCAAGCTTCAGTATCGCTGGGTTGTGAAGCATGATGCTCTTCATATTCATCACATCGTCTGTTATTGTCGCCGACACTAAAACCGCCTAACAAAACTCAATGAGAGATTACGGAAAATGTCACGCGACTTACTTGATAGATAGGTGGTAAAAAACTGATTAATTTCTTAAAGTCCTGTTCGAAACCAAAGCTGAACACTAAATCTGCTTCATCCACTACAAGTGTTTCCAGTTTTCTTAAGTCGATTGCTCCAGACTCGAGATGATTTCGAATCTTAGCCGGTGTTGTCACCACAATATCGGGCCTCTCTGCGAGAACATGCTTCTGGGCAGCAACATCACCTGACGACACATCTGCAACTCGAACAATTTTTCCACATTTGGACGACATTTGTTCGATGGCGTTTTTTGTTTGCTGACAGAGTTCCTTGCTTGGCGAAAGAACCAACGCAGTCGTTGATTGTTCTACAGCATTTAGCTTAGAATTTAAGATTTTCTGAATTAACGGCAATGCAAATGCAGCTGTCTTTCCGGATCCAGTTCGGGCCTTAACAACGACATCCTTTCCTTCGAGAAGAAGGGGAATAGCAGCTTCCTGGATAAGTGTCGGCTGAGTCCAGCCGAGTTTGGATATCGCCTGTTGAAAAAGGGAAGAATGATGACAATTCTATGCAATGAATGGCATTTACTGTACTTTTAGGATTCTGTCATCTAATTCCATTTCGTGGAATTGTTTTATAGGTCGCTTTGTTTCCATTATGACTTTATTTTTTAGACGATATGTTTTAACTAAATTACTTTGACTTCTTAAACGAACTTACAAGCATACTGCACATGTTTCTCAAACCACAAATTAAGACAGCTGTCATGTCAACCATTTCAGTGGTACCAAAATCTGCCTCATACCGGGTACTGCCCTTAAAATTTCTGTCTAATAATAATACTCCATTACCGACGGTGGATTATGCTAAGGGTGAGAAAGTATTTCATTTACATTCAAATATTTGAGCAAATTTTACTTATTAAATTCAGCAGAGTTTTAATGAAAATTGTTAACAATTGAATAAATGAAATGCTAGTTTCAATTTTGATGTTAATTTTATTACTATACATTCCTTGGAGACATCCAATTTAATTCGATTTAGAGAGGAAGTTTTGTCTTGATGAAGATATCATGTAAAATTGACGTATAGCATACCAAAGCATCAAAACAAGCCGGACCGATTTTGCCTTAGCTTGTGTTTAAAACATAAATTGGTTACAGTACAGACAAAACAAAAACTTGTTTTTAAGAAAATATGTATTTGCGACAGGTTTAAAAAACGGATTCCCTTTTATCTTCATTCCACTCTGCCACTAAGAAGTTTGTAACAAAGCTGAATAAAGCCTCGTTAGGTGCGCAAATTAAGAATACCAAAGCTCTTTCCGATAACATATTTTGCACATGCGTGATAGAAATAACTCTCCACTCGAAATCAGTAATAAAAAGTGAATACATTCCATAAAATCAATTATTGCACTACCTTATCACACGCCACCAATGGACAGGCAGTGCTTCTAATGACCGATGCCCTATAAAACACTTGGTTAATAAAATTGCGTTCTACCATTTTGATCTCGGTCAAAAACTTGTTAGGTGTGGAAGCCATAGCTGGGAATTATATTAGTATTTATACTTGCATTTTAGTGGTTTTCATTTTATCTTTTATTCACATTTATAATTAAAATGGCACGCGGTAGACAAAGTGAGTGTTGAAAAGGTGAAATTTTGTATAAGTGCAAGTTCTAAGTGATTTTCTTTGTGTTGCAGATAATTGTCGGCTTTGCATGAAACCAACTCTTCGCAATGATTCAACCACCATCAATAACTTTCCTAGGACGTTCGCCCATATTCTAGAGGAAATCAGTGGAATTAAGGTAAGTAATCATAAAGTTAAATATTCAGTGATTGGCTTAGTACTAAAGTGCGTGCAATATTTCAGTTTACTCAGGCCGATGGACTTCAGATTAATGTTTGTAATCGTTGCCGAGATTTTCTTCACGCTATGGAGAACCATTCTGAGTATCCAAAGGCAAACAAAATTTCCGGCGCTGGGAGAAGGAAGGTACGTCGTTTAATGGACAAAGGTTTTTCTCCCGCTGAGGCGATTGAAAAAGTTATAGCTGAAAAAAGGGCGCGTGATTTGATCACAGGTTCAGGTTTGCCTATTCAGCAAAACTTACCAATTCAGAATATAGCGAATCCGCAAATGATGGGTGATATGCAGGACATTGAAAACCGTCGCTTGAGCGGGGCGCAGCGCAAGAAATTTGCAAAATTAGTTGGTGGCGGCATGAACGCCGATCAGGCGCGTCTACTCGTTTTGGCGGCTAGTGGAGCGATGGCCGGTGCAAATCGACCTCAGCAGAGGGGCACGGCCGTAGGAGGACCTGTCCAAAGACGTATCATTCAGAGGAATGTTGTGCAACGACCAAATGGGCAAAAGGTCGTCGTTAGAAGGACCGTCACAGTTCAAGGGGGGCGTGTTCAAAAAGTTGCCAGAGGCGTGGTCTCTGGCGCCCAACAACGTCTGCCAAAAGCTGCTGGAGTTCTTAGAGCTCCTTCCAAGAAGGTACCACCACAAAAAGCTGGAAATGGCCCTGCTCCGAAATCTGCAAATGGGCCTGCTCAAAACGCCGGAAAAGGACCTGTTCAAAAGGGACCTGTTAAAAAGGGACCCGTTCAAAAGGCCCCCGTACAGAAAGGTCCCGTTCAAAAAGCCGCCGTACAAAAAGGCCCTGTTCAAAAGGCCCCCATCCAAAAGAAACCCGTCCCGAACATGCCCGCCAATAATTCCCAGCCCAGGCAACAGCAAAGCAATGCCACTGGAGGTAGACCCCAAAACAGACCTGTAGGTACTCCCCGTCGCAATGATCGACCAGGTCCATACAATACGAACAACAACCGTGGTAACAATAACCAACAGAACCAGTACGGTCAGAGAAACGGTAACTTCAACCAGCAACAGCAGAATTGCCCGTTGGAAGTCGGTATTGTGCCGATGAACTTCCCGAACGTTCAACTGGATGAAATGAAGCTTGAAGCTTTGAAAGAAGCTATCACAAATGAGATTTTCAAAATTCCTCAGGGAGGACCTCTAATTCGCTTCTTGGGCACAACCTTTGAGAACGGTTGGTTGAAGCTCATTTGCGCCGATCAGTTGAGCCACGATTGGTTGGCAGCTCTTGTAGCACGTTGGGAACGCGCCGGCGTCCGCCTGGTAGAGGGAAATGCACTACCACAGCCTGTGGTTCTCAGTGTATACCTCCAGGGAGACTTCCGGTCTGCTGAAGAGATCCTCAATATTCTCGAGAAGCAAAATAACTCGTTACAAACCAGGCAGTGGCGCATCATAAATAGAGAAGTCGACACCAATGGCCAAAGCATCACCGTCTGCGTCGATGAGCAATCCTTCCAGGCTCTGCAAAGTCGCGACTTTATGGTGTTCCTTGGTTTGGGGGTCGTCGAGTTTAAGCCACGTCGTTTCCCCACTGACAGCGGCACCTTCAACAATCCCAACACACGCGGTCAATCGACCAACAATAATCCCAATCGTTATAACAATAACAACAGCATGAACATGAATAACATGAAAAACAATTCAATGGGCTACTCCAGAGGTGGCAATAGCAATAACAATGGCGGGGGTGGTGGCAACGGCATGGGAAATAACTACCAGCCGAACCAGAATTGGTCGAATAATGCTGGTGGGGGCTCATACAACAACCGACAGGGCATGAACCAAAACCAGGGAGGCTACCAAAGGGCCAGATATCAAAACCAACGCTCATGGTAATGTGCGAGAACAAGACAGTATCAGCAGAGTTTAAACAGCAAAGGACAAGTGAAAATTCATAAATGTAGACCGTTAAGAAAATGAAAGTAATAAATTACTTCCCTACCCTCATACGCAAGGAGGTTGAGTTATTTCTTCTAGATATTCGATGTTTCCGTTATACTTGTGTGTCGAGGGCGCTACTGATCAATCCACGCCGTGTATAACAGGCGCTTGATTTGTCTCCGATATTGTGCCCCGATTATTGGGATGAACGAAATGGGCACTTTTGTATACCAATCACCACACGAGAGCAAATGAAGATCTGTGAACTTCTGATCTGTGTGACGCAATGAGTGCAGCTAGTTTATTTCAATATACTTGTTCTTGTTTGCATTCTTCGGATGATCAAGGAGGTAAATTTGTGTTGATTTCTGTTTCAGTTCCCATATCGAGCAAATGTGACATCTTTGTTTGTTTTTATTTGCATTTTTTAACATTTTTAGCGACAAATTACACTTCTCTCTGTGTTTAAAAGTCTTAAGTGGAATTGTTGGCAAATCCTTTGGGTCATGTACTAAGAACAAATAGCAAGAAATGCCACTTAAGGATGTGAGAAAATTTAACTTTTACTCCACTAATATTTCTGAAATCAGAAACCGCCCTTGGATGAGAGACGTTGAATATTTGTGAATTATAGTGGTTGTTGGGTCCAGTTCTTTTTATTATAAACATTTGTTTATTACTGCTATCTCCCCTATATAGTAATATCATTTTTTTTTTATTAATTTTGAAGTTTTTATATTGTGTTCTTCCTTTCGAAAAATGGAAATAGTTCCTCAATAACGAAAATTTCTGTGCCCATTGTGTTTGGATAGTATATGGTTTTTGTTATTTTAATGAACTTACTTAAAAACAATTTGTTTGAAGAGGGTGCAATTAAATTAACTGCTGTCCACAACATACCCAAACATAGGTTATCTAACTTTCGTTGTGTGGCTTTCATCTAAGAATACTAGAAAGTTGATAATCCGGATCAACTTCTTTTTGGAGGACGTGTATCTCAAAGCGAGTTCATGGTTTTAAGGAGACGCGTGTCTCAAACTCCTTTTTTTTTGGGACGGTTGTATTTATGCTTTTAGCATGACTTCTGTTGAAGTTGTCAATAAAAGTAGTGCTTCAGTAGGACCACACTAGGACGCAGAGATGAATGAATTCGTCTTTGCTTAATAGAATTACAAAAGTGATATTCATTTACAGACTTAGGCTGATTCATTTGGTAATTTTTGCACGAAATCACATAATTTAGTGAAATCTGTATTCCGAAGTGTGAGTTTCTCTCCTCTCTATAAGATAAACTAACAACGTGACGAAAATAGAATAGGTGTGTTCCGGTACCCGAAACAACACAAACCAACATAATATCCGGTCCCGTATGCCCGAAAAATGGGTTTTACGTCAAATGAGCGCTCTCTCTCGAGAGTAAAATGTTTCTACCCCTGCCCATTTTAACATAAGAAATTTTTTTTGGTAGATTGTTGGTTTTCTGTCAAATTATTTGGTGTGCGTACAGAGATAAGTTTTCATTAACCGATTCCCTCTATGTACCATATTTGTCTCAAATGTTGTTGCTTTTGTTTTCTGTATCGAAAAAGTGAGTGGTCGCCGTAGGGTAGTGGGTAGAGTGTGACGCTTACACGCCGAAGGTATAGGTTGAATTTCTCGCAGAACTCCTAAAATTTTTTACGGCACCACCTCTTTCGAGCTGCTGACAACACTCAAAAAGTAATAACCGTCTAAGAGAAAGATTCTCAAAGCTTCGACGTTCAAGGACGGCAAAAAACTGTTAGTTCTACACTTGAAAGAACAGTAGCGCGCACAACACGAGCAGTTGATGAGCGAACTAGGCCTTGGTCCCCCTGTGGACTGTCATACAATTATTATTATTATTATTATCATCGAAAAAATGAATTTGAATCTTCTGTACCTTGCCTATTTCTGAGAGAGATTTACTCCCACAACTTAACAAATGACAGACTTTAGAATTTGGTACAGAAAGTACTGTAACACATCTTAATCCCTTTTTTTATACGAAATTGACGTGAGGAATTAGACGCATGAAGTGGGAACTTTAGATTCTTCAGTTCATATTTTTAGCACTCGCTTTTAAGGGTGGTCATCTTGTTTGGTCTTCTAGTGTATGAGTAGAGAAAAAAATCATTTTTGATTTTGTTTACAAAAGTTGTATATTTTTTGGGCTAATTTTTTATGTTCTTGATATGTTGATGAAAAACTAATTCCAATCCGATAAGTTTTCTTTAAATTGAGGAAGGCGTACATGTCCAGTCCTAGCCCGACATCGCCACCTTCCCGTTGCAGGTTTGAAGAGATAAGGGAAACATGTGTGCAGTACAAATGAGGGTTGATTATTCTGCATTCAAGCCATTGGAAAATATGTAAACATATAAAGCTCTCACAGTTGATGATGCAAACTTAAAGTAGTTCGCCTCAGATGGATATACAACTATTGTACTTGTAGAAAATGAAGTTTCTGAGACATCCCATAAACTTGTGACGCATTTACATAAATTGCACATAAAGCAGTTGGATAAAAGGGACTGTTTCGAAATAACCAAGATTTATATTTCTACATAGAAGAATTTGTGTTCTAAGACGTTGAACAAGTTATTTTCCGTCTCGGTAATACAGCATATCGTTATTCTGTGATCGAGGCTAATTTGCTTCTTGATTTCTCCTTCGGAAATTAAATTCTCTTGCAGTCATAACTTGTTCCGTGGCCACGACCGTTCTGCTATTTTAAAGGTTAATTATAAAATTCATGAAGAATATACTGATTTTTTAATTACGTAACATTTTGTACGCACTTCAAATTGAGTGTGGTCCCCAAAATTTTCCACCATAAAGACACGCTATTTAATTTTCCTAAACATGCTGAGGCTAATACTGATTCGGTAAAGATTTCGTTGTCAATAAGACAAATTCAAATATTTATACATATAGAAATATTTTTGTACAAAATGTAATAAGCTCGTCCACCGTGGCGTAATGGGTAAAGTGCGACGCTGTTAATCCGAGGGTTTCAAGTTCATTTCTCAGACAGAATTTGCTACGGCAAAGACTTACAGCTGTCAATGAAAACGCTTCTCAAACTCCGCCGTTCCGTGTCCCCGCTCATCCAATATATATTACTACTTCCTGCAACACAAAATTCACAAGACATCTAACTGAACTAATTTCTTTTGCATCGATCGAAACATTCCATCAAATTGCGCACGCTATTTGCGTGTCTCAAACTTGCGTTTTTCTAAAAATCTTAATAAAACATATTTATTCACAATAAAGTCGTGTTTTTACTTTTGTTCTATGCATTACTTTTGGAAAAGAATGTTTTTCAAGTGAAGGTAAGCAAATAAGACCATTAACAAACTTATTTTGTTTTTTCAAGAAATCGCATCAAATTGAATGCATTCATTCGATTTTACTTAAGGTATCTTTAAAAATGAATGCAATTATAGCCGAACTCAACTGAACCACTCATCATCATCATCCTTCGTAAATAAAATCAAAAGGAAGTGTAGGCAATCATGCAAATAGGCACAACATCAGTGCAGAAATCAAATGCAGAACAGCTCTTGCCAATCTCTGCTTCTTTGGGCTCAAAAGGCAATTTAGTATTGCAATCTCCACATGAAAGACTAAGATAGCTTTGTATTACAGCTTGATCGGCCTAGTCCTGCTTTACAGTGCGAAAACTTGAACGTTACAAAAAAGCAATGAGAAAACACCTAGCCTTTTCTTGAGAAAAGTTCCGCAAGCTTCACATACATATGTATTATATCAGATTAATTTCACTATTTTATTATTAATTTATGAAGCGTAGGTATAAACTAATGATGATTAGTAATCTATAGTTCCGACGTAAGCCCTTGTCACAATTTGCAATCCAGTTTAAATATTGATAGACATCGGAATACATTCCCGGAGAAAAAACTGATGCGCATTCAAATCCGGACGACACTATACCAGCAACTCTGCCTTCGCATATCAATGGCCCTCCGGAATCGCCTTGACATGTGTCAGTTTTCCATCCAGAACGGTCACCGGCGCAAATTAATTCACTGGAGTATGACTCTCTATTCATTGCTTTACATTCGTCCGACGAAAATATTGTCACTTCAGCATATGATATCTCAGCTGGAAGGGGTCCTTGCTGGAAATCGTTAAAAACATAGGAATAATATCACGTAACTATTCATGAACACGTACGTGGAATACTCTTCCCCATCCGACGACAATGCAGCTCTGATTCACATTCACCGGTGCAACGGGCAGGGCAATCTGCGCAATCAAATCGTTGTCGAAAATAATGCTCTCCTTGAGAATGATCAGCCCTACATCGTTGGCAGTGTTCTTATTCTTCTTCAAATCATATCCATCGTGAGTGATAAGGCGGGACGGATAAAAAACGCGCGTCTTGCTAGTGGACTTAAACCGATTTCGTATTCCCACAACTACCACCAGGTGGGTTGGAAGAAACCTTCTTCCCTCGGGGGATCTAAGATTTTACAAATGATTGCAAATATCAAATACTGCTGGGTCATAAGGGTTATACACTAGGCAATGAGTGGCTGTTAGGATTTTCTTTTCTCCGATAATCGATCCACCGCACATGTGAAAATATCCGAAGTACTTCTTGATGTACTTTCTTCGTTGTATGGACACCACATACTTTGAAACATTGTATATATCTTCGGGGATGCCTCCTGCTACAAACAAATCGACTTCATGACAGTTTGCTGTACTAGAAAAGACAAATAAAAACACCATGGTGATAAGTGCACGGTACTTGGTGAGCAACAGATGCATTTATTGATGTTAGATTTCTATTGGTAGAGTCTAGAGTTTCCGATTTCAAATTTAATAGATGTTTTAATTTACATCTTAGTTTTTATTTTCAAATGAAGGATGTATGAAGTGTGAAGTGTTTACAGAAATAACCAGTTTTATATAGGATCGAATGAAAACACTGTAACGTTAATAAAATTAAATTTAAAACAAATTAACGCAGTCGTTATTGAGAATTGAGTCGCATTTTGTCACTGCAAGCCATTGGAATTGCCTTCATTTGATTGTATTCGCCTTCAAAATCAGGAACCAATTCAAATGAATATCTAATTGATTTGTATCGATATGGGAACTAAAGGTTCCTGGTGCATTTTTTTTAAATCTGCTTCGACACACACGACTTCGACATTTTTAACAGGAGTGTGGGGAATTGTATGTAAACAAGATTTTTCGAAAAAAACAGTTAAAGGTGCAACAAAAATTTATAAATGAATTTCGCAAAAACAAACAGAAGCATAGCAGCATGAACATATATATGTACGTGAGTATGAATTTAATGCATACACCTATTAAACAGCATTTTAATTCGCAGACGAATGGACTTTGTTTTCCCCTGGAGAAGATAAATCCGAGTGGGAGAAATATTTTCCATTCTTATTAGAGTTTGAACAAAAACATAATGTGAAAGCAGCGATGAGCTAAACCCACACAAATATTTTCGGGTGAATTTCGAGGAGATTTACCAAATAGGCCTATTGGTCATACGATAACGAATTGTGGAGCGTACGTAAACGTATTGGAGGCATTTTTGACTGTCGCTATCGAATAATTAAGTAACTTTCTGATATACCATATGACATCAACTTCTCAAAGCAATCGAACATTTTTATTATATTCCGGCATGTGAAATGAAAAAACAATCACTCTTTAAAAGAACGCACTTTGGAAAAACACCTGCTTCAAAAAAATTCCCCGAGCTTGACAAATTTCAAACTTTGCCAAATTTGAAGCACCATCTAAAGTAGCACTTGTCTGCAATTCTTTCTTCCACTTATTATGAGAACAAAGTGGAAGCTATGAATTGCAATTTCAATGTCCTGCTTTTGTTGCAGTTAATGCCCTAAAAAGGGCATGTTCCGGCGGGTTCGTTTTGGACCCCAAATAACGAAGCGACAACTGTTATGTTCGACAGACATTCCGGTGGGGATTTCGATATCAATTGCGAATCTGTCTGCAGAAATACAAATTAAAACCCTACGGGTTGCAAAAGAATCATAAACGGCTAAGGAGTTATTTACTAATTATTTTAAAATTGTAAATAAATTAATTTTAGACATGAAAGAGTAAATTCACGCGAATAAATTTTTCTGACTAACTCGTCAAATGACCGATGACAAATGGAAAGAAAGAAAAAAACCTGAAAAGAAAAGATCAGAATCCTACCTAGCCTCAGGACACCTGTTTGGGTCCTGAGGGGTCCCCTACCTATCCTCAGGGGCACCTGTTTGGGCCCCCGAGCGGTCCCCTACCTAGCCTCAGAGGCAGCTGTTTGCTGCCTTGAGGGGGTTATGAGATAAAGTTTTTTTCCGAAAAAGTTGAAATGCATATTTGGACATGCATGCCCATACTACGGAATTATTTATAACATAATTTGATAGTTAAATAAAAAAAAGGATTATTGAGAATGAATGGACTTACTGGCTTCCTTTCGTCAGACAAGATTATTTCAAACAAATGCGCAGAAAGTAGTGCCTAATTTAAGAAAAAATAAGTCTACGTCAAAGGATTTGTAAGACAGTATTTCTGAATGTAAGAACTAACTACGTGCTCGAGTCGCCACCGACTAAGAAAAAAAGCGAACTACTCAAGAGGAATGCAAACATCTCCGTGAAACGATGAGCGTCTTCGAACTGCTGTAAAATAAATCAATGGTTTTGGAAGCCGGTCGCGCTCGCGGAAGTGTAAGTCCTCTTCTATCTACATTCCCACGAAGCAGACAGTGCTTTCGAACTCCCATGAATGGAAACTTTAGTAAAGAAAGGACGCAGCGCAAATTAAGCAAAAGCCAACTGGATGACAGTTCTTCTTAAATCAAAGATCAGATCATCGGCGCGCGGTCTACTTGCAGCCTGTTTGCGGCAATGAGCATTCGGTTAATGTAAAACCGAACTGAAGTGAAAGTTTGAACATACTTGAAGGACAGGACTTCCCAATACTATGAACGAACAGGATGTTGTCTATCTTAATGCGATGCAAACCATCCGTTCGTTGTCTACTCTACTTCAAAGGAAGCGCCCCGCAACCCTGGCTTGTCTAGCTTGATGAGAGGCTTTCCGACTACTACAAACAAACAGGATGTTGTCTATCATAATTTGATGCATATCATCCGTTCGTTTTCTAATCTACTTCTAAGAGGAAAGCGCTCTTCAACCCTGACTTGACAAGCTTGATGAGGGGCTCTCCGACTACTACAAACGAACAGATGTTGTCTATCATAACTTGATGGATATCATCCGTTCGTTTTCTAATCTACTTCTAAGAGGAAAACGCTCTTCAACCCTGACTTGACAAGCTTGATGAGGGGCTCTCCGATTACTACAAACGAAAAGGATGTTGGCAATCACAGTGTGAAGCATTCATCCGTTCGTTGTCTACTCTACTTCAAAGGAAGCGACCCGCAACCCTGGCTTGTCTAGCTTGATGAGAGGCTTTCCGACTACTACAAACGAACAGATGTTGTCTATCATAACTTGATACATATCATCCGTTCGTTTTCTAATCTACTTCTAAGAGGAAAGCGCTCTTCAACTTTGGCTTAACAAGCTTGATGGGGAGCGCCCCGAAAAGTAATAAGAAGGAAAGTGTCCTACACTATGCCGAGCTTCATTCCGTAACTTCAGTGTTACTTCACACGAATAGCTAATAGGTCAATAAGCTAAAAGCAAACTTCCGCCAGACTACATCAAAAGTACACAAGTGACAGTAGCAAATACCACTACAGGGGCGACTCGTCTGCCGGTTGTGGGAATTTGTTTAATGCTTGAAATTTCTATATATTTGAACCGAAATGACCTGCCTATAATCCAACCTTCACACAAAATACTCAAAAAAGGTCAAACTGTTTGCCTTTTATAAATCGAATATTTTATTGTAAGCAGCTCCATCTCGTTCACAATTCCGAGCAACTTCTGCGAGAGTTACTTTAACCAAAGAACCGAAAGCGCTAACAAACTGGAGGAAAGTACCTTCGCCTACTACGAGCGGACAGGATGTTGTCTATCTTAACGTGATGCATATCATCCGTCCGTCGTCTACTCTACTTAAAGAGGAAAGTCCTCTGCAATCCCGGCTGAACAAGCTTGATGAGAGGCTTTTCGACTACCATGAGCGAAAAAGGCGCTCCAAAAAGGAAAGTCCTTCAACCCTGGCTTGACAAGCTTGATGGAAGACCTCCTAACTATTGTAAGCGAACAAAGCGCTTTTTAGAGAAAGGTCTCTCAACCCTGGCTTGTCAAGCTTGATGAGCGACCTTCCAGCTACAATAAGCGAACAAACCGCTTCTAAGAGAAAAGCCTTTCAACCCTGGCTTGTCGTGCTTGATGAGAGACCTTCCCAGCGAACAAAGCGCTTCTAAGAGGAAAGACTTTCAACCCCGGCTTGTCAAGCTTGATGAAAGGTCTTACAACTACTATGTGCAAGCGATCAAAACGTATCTAAAAAAAACCTTTCAACCCTGGCATTCCAAGCTTGATGAAAGACATTTCAACTACTGTAAGCGAACAGAGCGCTTCTTAGAAGAAATACTTTCAACCCTGGCTTGTCAAGCTCGATGAAAGGCCTTCTAATTACGAAAGGCGAAAAAAACGCTTCTAAAAGTGAAACCTTTCAACCCTGGCTTGACAGGCTTGATGAAAGACCTTCTGCCTACTACGAGCGAACAGATAGTCATTTGTAACATTGTGATGAACATTATCCATTGGTCGTCTAATCTTATGCTATGAGGAAACGCCCATCAAGTCCAGCCAGTCTGGCTCCATTCAGCAAATTCAAACGAATTGCTGTTGGCGCTGACAGGCTTGGAGGAGAGGACTTCCGACTACGAACGGACGGGATGTTCTACATCTTAATGTGATGCATTCCACCCGTCCGCTATCTAAACTTATTCTGAAGGGAAGTGCCCGTCGAGTCCAGCCAGTCTGGCTCCATTCAGCAAATTCAAACGAATTGCTGTTGGCGCTGACAGGCTTGGAGGAGAGGACTTCCGACTACGAACGGACGGGATGTTCTACATCTTAATGTGATGCATTCCACCCGTCCGCTATCTAAACTTATTCTAAATGAAAGTGCCCTTCAAGTCCAGCCAGTCTGGCTCCATTCAGCAAATTCAAACGAATTGCTGTTGGCGCTGACAGGCTTGGAGGAGAGGACTTCCGACTACGAACGGACGGGATGTTCTACATCTTAATGTGATGCATTCCACCCGTCCGCTATCTAAACTTATTCTAAAGGGAAGTGCCCGTCGAGTCCAGCCAGTCTGGCCCCATTCAGCAAATTCAAACGAAGTGCTGCTGGCGCTGACTGGCATGGAAGACGAGACTTCCATCTAATACGACCGAAAAGAAGGAATCCATCACAATGTTAGTTGTGCCATCCGTTCGTTGTCTACCCTACATCTACATGGAGAGCACTCTTCAACCCCAGTTTGCATTTAATCGCTAAGCAACTCTGGTGTTACCCCACACGAAGAGCTCAGTAAGTAAACAAGCTTGGAGCCACGAACAGCTTAACTACAGTACAACGCTATCTGTTTGAAGTTTTAAACTACAACTTAAATATTCGTGATCTCGGGCTAGGAAAAAAGAACCTAATGTAGGAGCTAAAAAAGAGCCTATCTGTCCTCAGGAAATCTGATGGAATTCTGAGGCGGTTAAGGGTCCAAATCCCAACAGCTCGCGTGACCGATTCCATCCTAGGATATACGCGTTCGACATTTGCATGTACTTAAAATCTTACAAATTGCACGGTTAGAGCTACCTATCTACGATTTTCGAAAACGTCGAAAATAGAGGCGAAATCAAAGTGCAAGGGCCGCCGAGAACTTACCCATCATCGACGAACAAAAGAGAGGATGGATTTTAGTCGCCTCTTACGACAGACATTCCTACCTCGGGCATATTCTAACCCTTGCCCGAAGGGGTGCTAAACTCGCTACCGCGCCTTGACGCTTTTATATATTCTCGAAAAAGCCGCTTTGGCTGCTGTAAATTTTTTATTATTGCTTAGAGCTTCAGACTTTGTCAAGCTATGATCACCATCCGAAGCAGCATTTGTCCGCAATTCTTTCCTCCACTTATTATGAGGACAAATAAGGGGAACCTATGAATTCAAAGTCCTGCCTCTGTTGCAGTTAATGCCCTAGAAAGGGCATGTTCCGGCGCGTTTGTTTCGAACTCCAAATAACGTTGCGACAAGTGCTATGTTCGACACCCATTTCGATGGGATTTCGTTATCGATTGCGAATCCGCTTGCAGAAATACAATTTGAAGACCTAAGGGTTGCGAAAGAATCATAAACGACTAATGAGTTATTTACTTATTATTATTTTGTATATTATTATTTTGTAAATTGTAAATAAATTAATTTTAGGCATGAAAGAGTAAATTCACGCGAATATATATTTCTGATTAAAATTTGATTTCTCAAGTGATTCCGCAAATGATTCGTCAAATGATCGATAGCAACGCGCCCGCCCTGAAAAAGAAAGAAGAAATCCTGAAAAGAAAAGAACAGAATCCTACCTAGCCTCAAGACACCTGTTCGGGTCCTGAGGGGTCCCCTACCTAGCCTCAGAGGCAGCTGTTTGCAGCCTTGAGGGGGTTATTAGAAAAAGTTTTTTTTTTCCGGAAAAGTTCAAATGTATATTTGAACATGCATGCCCATTCCGCGGAATTATTTATAACATAATTTGATAGTTAAATAAAAAAAAGTATTATTGAGAATAAATGGACTTACTGGCTTCCTTTCGTCAGGCACAGAAGTGACTAACTGTTCCTTTTGGAGTTCTGCTTCAATATAGCATGCACACATTCAGTGACACAGAAGGCAGGATCTCAAGCTGGATGCTGGGTGCAGGATGGTGGAGGTGATTAGACAAGATTATTTCAAACAAATGCGCAGAAAGTAGTGCCTAACCTAAGAAAAAATAAGTCTACGTCAAAGGATTAGTAAGAAAGTATTTCTGAATGTAAGAACTAACTACGTGCGCGAGTCGCCGCCTACTAAGAAAAAAAGCGAACTACTCAAGAGGAATACAAACATCTCCGAGAAACGACGAGCGTCTTCGAACTGCCATAAAATAAATAGTTTTGGAAGCCGGTCGCGCTCGCGGAAAGGTAAGTCCTCTTCTATCTACATTCCCACAAAGCAGCCAGTGCTTTCGAACTCCCGTGAATGAAAACTTTAGTAAAGAAATGACGCCACGCAAACTAAGCAAAAGCCAACTGGATGACCGTTCTTCTTAAATCAAGGATCAGATCATCGGTGCGCGGTCTACTTGTAGCCTGTTTGCGGCAATGAGCATTCGGTGAATGTAAAACCGAACTGAAGTGAAAGTTTGGACACACTTGAAGGACAGGACTTCCCAATACTATGAACGAACAGGATGTTGTCTATCTTAATGCGATGCAAACCATCCGTTCGTTGTCTACTCTACTTTAAGGAAAGCTCCCTGCAACCCCGGCTTGCCTAGCTTGATGAGAGGCTTTCCGACTACTACAAACAAACAGGATGTTGTCTATCATAATTTGATGCATATCATCCGTTCGTTTTCTAATCTAAGAGGAAAGCGCTCTTCAACCCTGACTTGACAAGCTTGATGAGGGGCTCTCCGATTACTACAAACGAAAAGGATGTTGGCAATCACAGTGTGAAGCATTCATCCGTTCGTTGTCTACTCTACTTCAAAGGAAGCGCCCCGCAACCCTGGCTTGTCTAGCTTGATGAGAGGCTTTCCGACTACTACAAACAAACAGGATGTTGTCTATCATAATTTGATGCATATCATCCGTTCGTTTTCTAATCTACTTCTAAGAGGAAAGCGCTCTTCAACTTTGGCTTAACAAGCTTGATGAGGAGCCCCCAAACAACTAATAAGAAGGGAAGTGTCCTACACTGTGCCCAGCTTCATTCATTAACTTCAGTGTTACTTCACACGAGGAATTCAATGCGTCAACAAACTAAAACTAAATTATCGCAATACTACATACAAATTACACAATTGAATACTACTATTTGAGGCGACTCGACTGCCGGTTGTGGAAATTGGTAAAATGCTTAAAACTGAATACCGAACCGACCCGCCCGTAATCCAAATGGTGGTGGAGGCCTAATCGCTTCGTGAGGGAGGGGTATGACTTCAACGGAAATCCACGAGGATAAACATGTACCGAACCGTATGCATATAACCTTTGCAAGATCCTGTATTGTCGATCATTTTTAACCATGCCTACCATAACACGCATGTCGCAAAAAAAAAAAACAGAAATGTCTATCGATAGGGTGTAAGATTGGATCATTAAATTTATTTAAAAAATAAAAAAACAAAGTATGATTTCAAGGGTGCAAGAGCACTCGGCGACAAACTTTAAAACATAGTATAACTGTACAATCAAGGTCATCTTCTGTTTATACACAGGCAATAGCTGTCAACACTCAGCACACAACACCCGGCAACCAGCATACAGCACCCAGCATACAGCACACAGCATCCAGCATACAGCATCCAACAGTACCCAGCATCCAACAGTACAAAGTACACCCATCCAGCATCAGCGCCACTGCATGAGAAAGTGGGTACACGCGTACGCGCAAGCAAGAGAAAAAATACGTAGACAATGAACACCCACGACGTGCACCCTACGACGACCCGCGGCAGACTAAACTCGCTCCCGCGCCTAGACGGCCTTATATACCCTCGGAGAGTCCGATTCGGTAACTCTTAATTTTTCAAAATTTTGTAATATTTTCTTTTTTTCTACCGGATTTTCAGGTTCTCTGAGCTATTTTTTAGAGTTGCATGAAGTTTTTGCATAGTGAAGAGCTCTACGAGAATAGGCGCAGATCCATCTGCACAAGTTTTACGGATTTTTACCAAAATGTCGCATTTTTCATGATAATCACTAGGATCTTGCACCGGTGTACCTTCTTAAAACCTGAATTTGCACTAATTTCTTATCGCTTACACCCAATTGACTGCATGCAGGATTTTTCTGGTGGATTTGGTGGAGCTAATATTACCATTAGACAGCTCGCGAGCGGGAAGAAATTTGTTCTGGAAAATCGAATCACATAGTTTTCATTTTCACTTTCACTCCAAGTTTCTATTTTTCATTATTTATTAAAAAAAAATGTTTTCTACCTACAGATAACAATAATTATACATAAAAGAGCATGTTGTCATGTCCACGGGACAAAATCTTGCCGTAGTAAGTCTTTGTTGTATTCGGAATATCGGCTGAATTACATAGATTCTGTTCCCTATTTTAAGTCAAAACTTCCATTGTTGGGATTGGAGTTCCACACCTTTGACCTTCAAAGTTGTGGATGATGTTCCCTCGATAAAAATTCACCCCAAACACTGATCTAATCATCCAAAACACGACATGAACTAAAAGTAAAAACAAAGTAAAGTCGTCATCTTTATCACTTAAAACATACTTACATATATGCTTACTCTTTGAAATTGATGCCGTTTTGCAGTATTCGATCTTACAGTTATGCCTCTAACAATGGAACACAAGATATAGCCATCTATTTTGAGTGGTTTAAATACTAGACTACATTTGCAGAATTGGATTATACAAAAACCCTTACAAGAATGGTAACTCAACCATTGCATTTATTTCTTTATTCCAGTTTATTTTGTCTAGATAAAAATGGAGTCCAATTGTCTGCATACCAAATTGCAATTATACGCTTTTAGCATTGAATTTATACTCACATAGATTGATCCTGTTCCACTTCTGCTAAAGTTTTTGCAGTCTTTTTTTTCCACTTGCAATTGCTTTGATTTTAAATTAGTTAATCTTTCGTTAATTGTTGTTTATATACATTTCTCCGCTCTACTGCTAAACTATCAAAATTGTGGGCATATATTTTCATGTTGTTACTAGTCATTCCTTCATTATGCAAACTTGTTCATTTTTTTGTGGGCTTAATTTCAAAATCCATGTAGTTTTCTCTAACGGAATATATCTTCTACAATGTCAATTTAAATATGTAATTAATTATTTACTAAGATGTTCCATTTGAATTCAATCCTTTTCAATTATCACTTTGGATGCAAACCATGGAAAAAAAAACTGTTAAGGTTCCGATGTAAACACAGTAAAATTGTACAACTGTCAAATCCCAACCGGCTGTCAAGTAAAACAAAATTTTGACTTAAAATAAAGAAAGTATCCTACTCTCCCCATCTTTACTGAAAACAATGTCGAATACAAGGGAAATTTTGTCGTTCCAATTTGGAAATTATTCAAACCACATTGGAGCTCATTGGTGGAACCTTCAGGTAACTGGCAGTTTCATAGAATCTCTTCACCTACATATGACATACTCTGTCTTTAGGAAGCTGGATTTAAATATGACCCCAATGAAGAACCATCTGTTATCGACAATGATGTTTTGTACAGAGAAGGACAAAACTACAAGGTAACCCAAAGAACAATTTAATTAAAGTGACTAATTGCCTGTGCTGTAGGGACAAGCAACTTATACTCCTCGACTACTCCTAGTCGACTTGGACGGTGCATTAAGGCACTTATCAGAAGACGGAGAACTTTACAGCAAACCAATACCTCGAACCCAGAAAAATGCCCATCCAACCGATCAAATAAAAGAAGAAATTGCTTGGCATGGTTCCGAAGTGGAAGTTATGGAATCGGAACCCATGCCCAAGAATGAGTTTCAGTCAGATTTGGATAATCCCGAGGCGGACATAGAGGAAAAGGAATACAATTTAAGTGAAAATGTAGAATCATGGACAGACTATCTGTATGCCCGCTATCATCCTCGAACTGTGAATATCATCAAGGAGTACAAGAACTCCGACTCGAAGGAAACGTTTGATACTTTCACAAACGGTGTGGAAATGTGGAAATCTGAAAAACTTTCTGAAGATTTTTGTGATAAAATTCGTCAGTACATCGAGGAGTGCAACAATTGTCAAGTAAGACGTTGTAATAACTTTTAAAGCCCAGCGCCTGATTTTTCTCAAACTTCCAGGGTTTCCAGACAATATTTGATTGCCACAACGGCTATTCTGGACTGGCAAGCTCATGCATAGAGTACCTAAACGACGAGTACAGTAAGACTAATTTTACAATTCCAGTCTTTAGGCCCAAAAGTGTCCTTTACGAAAACGCTGGTAGGATCCACATCGTTTTCATTAAGTTCTCTTATGAACCGACTTTCTTTTTTCAGATGAAGCCATGACAGACTCCATCCGTCTGATCAACATAACTTTAGCCTACAGTAAGTTGATTGAGCAAAGTCCAATGTTTCTGCCACTATCAACTCAAGAACGTGTATGGCGGCAAATTGGGCAACCGCGGGATATTCCACTGCTTAAATTTAAGGAGGAAAATCTTTATCAAACCTCCTCAATCTTAGCCTCTTTTCTCGATACAATTAGCCTACGATATCGTCTAAAAGACATGCCATCCTCCAGCAGCTTAGGAGCCTTCTGCAGTGACTTAACTAACTATGGACGAAAACTAACGGCCGCCGCACTAGGACTACCATTTCAGATGCGGAGCGATGTTGATTTGATTGATTGCCTAGACAAATTTGAAGGCGACATATTTACACAAATTTCACCGAATTGCCGAATTGGAACCGATTATGTTGTGCAGTCCGTGTGTGTGCGAGGAATTCCAAAGACCCGACTGAAACGACCAATGGAGAAAGCTCAATTACAAATGAAAATGGCTGCGTATCGATGCAATTCCGTGTCTGAAATGTTTCAGTTGTATCTGCAGTGCCAGAATCATGCAAGTATGGCGCATGTTTCTGCTGTAGATGAGCCCATAAACACAAGAACGCCATTCCCCAGAGAAATGTTTGATCAAATGTTAAATACAAATGGATTCATTGGACCAAATGAACGTTTGCCGGAAGAGAAGATAAAATCCGTTCCTACAATCGCAGCTGTTCAGTGCTCTGGTGATATAGCTGATACTTTGGAAACGCTTCATAGGGAAGCAAGTCGCATTAAGATTGTGAAGATACACAGGTTTAAGGAGTCAGGACTGGAACATGATGATTACGTCGAGGCATTAGAAAGCTTGCTACAATTTAAGGATAACTACGAGGATAATTATGAGTTGTAGTATATTTTTAAAAGCCACACCTAGATTTAATAATCATTAATAAAACGATAGTATTCCTTTTATCAAGATATTGACAGCTTTTCTTTAAAAATGTATTTACATATATCTTAAATTTAATAACTTTAGTCCTTAGTTGAAATCAGGAAAGGGTTGTTTTTTGGAGTAGAGGGAACTATAGGCCTTGAACTTTTCGCAGCATAGTGCACTTTTGTCATACCAAATGAATTCTATGTTCTATCAGTTCTCACTAATCAGCTGCAACGTAAATGCCTAGGAAATTAATTTTGCATGTCTACTGCATATATTTAAAACATTTTATCCATAAAAAACAGAAGTTGTTGAACATAGCCCTAAATGTCAAATTTCTCCTGACAATTAAATGTGACAGATAACAGCTGATTGTATGAAACCACATTTCCTCGCACTGTTTTTCTTCAAAAATATTCTACCTGCATTTAAAAATGTTTTTAAGGTCCAGATTTCTGACAAAACATTTCAACACTATCAATAAACACGTAAGAACGTTTCTATCCGAAGAATTTAAGTGCAAACAAGAATGGAATAGTCGTCTGTTGCCTGCGTTTATGCAGAACACAAATCTGGAGAATTTGTATTATGACATCAAGCAGTGTTCATCACAGAAGGGCGGCAAAATAAACGCAATCGATGTGGATATTTTTGTAAATAGAGCGTCGGAGGAGGACGAAAGTCGAGTCGAGGAAATCAACGATTTAATTCACACGCTACGAATGTCTGAAGAAACAACCAACACCCTCGACTCGACACATCATGCAGTTGTGAGAAACTTGGTGGATATGGGACATATAACTGACCTCATAAATGTCCTCGACAACAGACTAGTTTTTGGAATCTTCCTGGATAATTATTCAGCGTGTTACCTTCTCGACAATTTGATAAATAAGCAAGATTTCCATTCGGCTGCTAGAACTGCGACATTTTTAATGTTGCAAGAAGATTTTGGCAGTGAGCTTACCCAATCGCTAGCCCTGTATGCGTGCTATAAGTATCTCAATCGAAGAGAACCGTTCTATCCAGTTGCAGAAAAGACAGACGCTGAAGAAAAACCACAGGAAGTAAGTGGAATCTAAGTTTTTTTAGAACACTTTTCATATCTTCTGTTTTAGGTCAAAGTTCGCGTCAAGTTCTTGAGGAATGAGTTCTTTGATGATCATTTCGACATCGAGAATTCGGATCATCTTGTTGGAAAGACATTCATTGCCATAGGAAAACAGATGCAGAAACCATTTTCAGTAAACTTAAAACTGTTAGGATACACTCTCTATGAGAAGTATGAACAAGCTTTGCTAGAGTTGGAGTCAACTGAAAAGGTCTTCTATAAAGAGGTCCTTGAACATTGCTCAAAAATTGTGGACGCCATTGAATCTGAGAACAATTCTTTGGATAAACTTAAGGCGGAACTGCAGAAAAAACTAGCCAACGAGAGCCAACTTTTAGTTGAATCGTTTGATAGCACGTTAGAGCAATATTGCAAGTCAGTTGTAGACAAGCTAGAACCAGTGGAAATTGCAAAGCAAAAGGATCTATACCAGAAATGGAATGTTTTACGTGAAGAAAAATTGAATGCAGAACGGGAGCGAATGCAGAGAGCTAAGCGATTGAAGGCGGTCGAAGAAATAGTGGATGAAATGAAGACAAAGGAGCAACACTTGTGGTTCTTTGAGAATGAGGATAAGATTGATCTGCAAATAGATGCAAAGAAGGTGACCTATCCGAAGAGATGGTTCGGCAAGAAAAAGGTACCAAAGGTTGTCGATGCCGGCTATGTTCCACCAGAAATTGTCAAAGGAAGGAAATAATTGTAGATGCAAATCGTAAAATTAATAAACAAAACTATAGAAAGGATGTATGCTTTTTTTGGTTTCTGAACCGCACGGGATGAGGCTCTTTGCCATTTAACAAAGGAATTCGTGATTGAGGTATATTCTTTCTGATGAAAGGTTTGTCAGTTAAAATTGTTTATAAAGCTTACTTCAAGGGATAAGAAAATACTGCACAAATTGTTATATTTATTTAAAGAATTATGAACATTTTTAATTCAAAAAGACTTCCATTACAGAACTCCTCAAACGTTTGGTTTTTGAAATACGCAAAAATAAACTTTTTTTTTTAAAGTGGTGGATGTTTTACAGAATGAAAACTTGTATTTCTGTGCATTGCTTAAAGAGTCAAGAAACCAATCCAGGAAAGGTCCAAATTGAAACGATTGAGAGCCCTTCATGGCTTAGAAGTTGAAAAATGCCAACGCATTTCTCAGATTTCTTCTTCTTAAGCCCCGGAGTGCTACTATCACACTTGTGAACATCCAAAATTAATAACGGCTTACCCTTCACATCGCCTCGAGACAGTCCCTTCTCAATGAGGTAAGAATGCAATCGACGACGGATGGAGTGCACATTCTTGCAAAGTGGGAGTTGTAATCCTTTTATTACTCTGGGAAAATTTCCCTCCTAATTCGATTACATTTTTCGCATGCTACCCGATGTGTGTTCATTTCTCCTTACACTCCATTCTTGCACCTCTTTGCGAAGCTGCCCGCCAAAGCAAACCAAAGAAGCACATTTCCTCTTTAAAACAAAAACGAGAACCGAGGGCGATGAACAACTAAAGAAACCATCACACATGTAATACCACCTTTCAAGGAGGCGAGAACTTGCGAAGCTTCAGAATGATAGATGGGATCGTGGCAGGGCAAACGAAAGAAAATGTAAACCCTTTCGCGCGTTGCTGCAGTTAAAGCCTCTTGAAGTTTTTATTGCGACTGCCAGCCAACCAAAAGTGCAGCACCAAGTGGAAGTGAAAACCCATTTTCCAAAAGGAAAACCCATATATCAGTCTGCTTGGGAGGCTGAAGAAGATGGTTGTCTTGCTTCGTTTCACCAGGGTGCATCGAAACTGTGTGCAGACGACTTTGGTGTGTGTCGAGCTGAGGGGACCGAAGGGAAAAAGGTTAATAGCTGTGCACCGGAATGTTAATAGTTTTCCTTCCTGTTGCTCTTCTTGTTGCAAAATTTTATACTCGATCCTACGGGATTTCCTCTTTTTCCTTCTGCTCGTTTTGCATTCTTTTCATTTTCTTTCGTAAAATTTTACTTCTCTTTTAGTTGATGGTTTGTTATCGTTTATCTGTGTTCGGGTGGGTGAGGGTAGTCGTCGACAGTGTGGTTGAAAAAAATTTCCACAGTTCATGGACATCCTAACTTCGGAGTAATATGTTAAAATGTGTTTAATCAAAATTCACAATCAATGAAGATGTCTACATAAGCTTAAGCCTAACGGACTTAAAAACCGGAACTCCCAAGATTGTTTTCTGCAGAGGAAAGGTTATGTATGACTAAGTTCAATAGGCTGGCATTGATTTTCTTTTTAAAGTTGTGCAGCAAATTGCTTTTTGGCATTTGGTTGGTTGGAAGAGTTCAAGTTTTTATCGCGCATTTCGTTCTGTTTCCTCTTCTTACTGGTTTGTATTCAAGTTATTTCATTATTTTTCCGGTGCCTCCGCCGTCAACTCATGTTTCTAAACCTTTGTCTGTATAATTCTATCCCACACAGACTGTACAAAGGTGCCCTTCAACTTGTGATAACTTGAAGCTAGTAACAGTGTTATAGAGCTGACGCAACATTGTACTTTCGCCAAAGAACTCCATCCCTTTATTATGTGCAAAATTAAAAATACACAGAGGCCATTTAACGGTTCGAAAACCGTTTATTGCTTCTTTTACGTCACTGGTCAAGAAACAGATGATCCACTTGTGCGAGATACAAACCAACGAAGAAACCTTTTCAAAAGTCCAGTTTAAATGGCTGCCTCACAGCGGGATGTCGACATTTTTCCCCACCCAACGCAGAGTGGCCAGTGAATACGAAATGAGTGTTTGGCTCGAATAATGACCGACCATCTCGTCCCGGACCGTCCGTCTTATCAGTGGCCACTTCAAAAAGACATCAAATTGAAATGAAATGCCGTGTGGATGTGTATGTACATGCGAAATCCAAAGTTTATATCGTACGTGACGTCCTTACGTGTCACTGAGTAAATCATCAAAATCACTTTGAATTATAGAAATCACAAGTGGAATTTCAAAAAGGACACCCCGCGTCGGTGAATGGCTCGATTATATTTCGGCTCTTCGACAGGATACTTATCTTCCTTAAATTTCGTATGTGATCTGACTCGAATGAGGGTGAAATGGTTGAGTAATGGGTTTCTGGAAGTTCACCGAAAGGCTGAATCGGAAAGATGTAACTTTTTATTGACATCTCCGACAACGACGCCGACTGTGTATGCACACCACGAATGCGAGAGAAACGCATAAATGTGAAACCCTGGCGTATTTCATTTGTGGGAAATATTCATGATGGTGTTTGATTTCGGTTTAACTTGAGGGCTTAGCTTCTGGTTCACCTTAGTGCCCGGAAGAAAACCACAGGACTTAAGTGGGCTACATGTTTGTTTAAGATAATATGTGTGTTCTAAATCACGAATCCAGTAGGCCCTGGAATTGGAGTGAAAACGCCGTTGCCGCAGTTTTGTCGAATATTTGATATAACTGTATGACGACGTATTTTAAAGGGATGTAGCTGGCTCTAGTCGCCGCTGTGGCGTAGTGGGTAGAGTGCGACGCTCACACGCCGAGGGGTCTAGGTTCGATTTCCAGCTCAACACCAATTTTTCGAATATTTCACGGCACCACCTCTTTCGAGCTGCTGACAACACTCAAAGAGTAATAACTGTTTAAGAAAGCTTCTCAAATTTCGCCGTTCGGAGTCGGCAAAAAAACTGTAGGTCCCTTCTACTCGTGAGAGAACAGTAGCGCTCACAACACGAGTAGTTGATGAGCAAACTAGGCCCTGGTCCCCCTCTGGACTGTAGCGCCAACAATTATTATTATTATAGCTGGCTCTTATAGCATTTCTCTGTGTACCGTACCAAATTTAGTTTAAAAACCGAAATCATGGCGGTTAATCGAAAAATGTGGTTGAATGGTTACGTTTTTTCTCACATTCCACTTTGAACAAAACTGCTAGTAGCACTTCATTTTGTAGTAAAAAATCAGAAGCTTTCAAATATGACTTTCATTGTGTGCTTTCTGCTTTTCAATTATTTTACGTTCTTACTTGAAAAAGTTTTTGTGAAAACAGGAAAGTACAAAGTTAAGACCCTGAAATATTGTGAACGCCATCAGATGGCAACTATAAATTTTAATTGGAATTTTCAATAACACCAACGAACCACTTTTTGGATTTTGGATTATTTAATTTTCTTATTTAAAAAATTGAAATAAAGCACATAAATGTTATTTAAAAGAAAAAGAAAACGTAACCATGATTCTGTGAGTGTAAGTGACTGTTATCCAACTTTATATCTACACATTTTTTTTTGGAAGAAGTCGGATATACCGAAAAGGTAATTTTAAATGAAATATAACAGTTTTAAACTCAAAAAATGCAAATTTTCATACCAAAAGAATAAATATTACTAAAGAGATGAAAACATTTTTATCGGGGGAAGTCACAGCCAAGATCATTGAATCACAACATGTGTGGACCGAAAGAAAGTATATGTACAGTTGAGCTTGGGTCTGTGGATTATATTTTGGAGGAATTGGGAACTTCACACTGGTATGAAAACTTAAAACAACGATTTTGAAAACTTTGCTGTCAAAATTGCTGGAAACGGGAGTTTAACAATAAATTGATTGGAATTAACATCAAGACATATATTTCAGTAACTTCCAAAAGGAAGCTTAAAGCATTTTAAAGAGTTAAAAAAACAGAAGCTGTGGGTCCCTTCTACTCGTGAGAGAACAGTAGCGCACGCAACTCGTGTGGTTGATGAACAAGCTAGGCCCTGATCCCTCTGTGGACTGTCGCGCCATCCAATTATTATTATTATTGTTTGATTTGAAGCTCCTAAGATCTTCCAGAATTTACCAGATAAAACTCCACAGCGAGCGGTAAAACTTATTTGACTTGCCAGAACACCGACGTCTTTATCACTTCTTTATCGCTATTTCAACAAAGAAAATGTTCTAATAACTGGGAAAGCAGCATTCTTCCCCTTCATGAATTTGCTCGCATTACTCGCTGGGAATTTCCACCCGTTCAGTTTTAAGACCATTTTTGGCTCGAACAGTCAAGTTTAAACACTTCTTCCTTAGTCGCACCACACGGATATGGAATGCTCTTTCCATCTAAGTTTTCCCCCATCCTTACAATTCACAGGCATTTATAACCAATGTCCACCGGTACCTCCTTTTCTTCTCTTCGTCTATACCTTCGGCTTGTGCTGGACCTTAACCGAGGTCACTAAAAAGTACGTTAGCGCGCGCAAACTATAAAAAAAAAATACGTAGGCTGTTGTGTAGTGGATAGAGTTCCAGACTCACAAGCCGAAGGTATAGTTCGATTCTTTGACTTGCATCTCGCAGAAAATACTGTAAGAGCGCTTAAATTCTTAAATTCTTAAATTTTCCTCGTTTTGTGTCGGCAAAAAATTGTGGGTGTTTTTTACTCCGGAGCTAAGCTAAGCTCCAGTATACATTGACACGGATCTCAGTCAGGCTTTGACTTTATATTCTTTTGAGCACCCCTATTTTCCGCATTTTCAGAAGACGTGACAATAAATTGTGTCCAAAATTGTAAAAATCACTGGAAAGCAGAAAGCACACAATGATGTTCATATTTAAAAGCTTCTGATTTTTTACTTCAAAATTAAGTGCTACTAGCAGTTTTGTTCAATGTGTGAAATTTTTTGACAACATGCCAACTAAATTTGACACCCGTTAACAACATTTTGAGAAGGATTACTTCAATGCAATTGGAATTTAATGCTAGTTCTTGGAACATAGTTAATTATTTTTTGCTGTAAAATGTGTTATGAGAAATGAAAATTTTTTAAATTACAAGTTTCACTGATGTAAAGACTCGAATACAAAATATTTTTATGCAAAAAGACAAAGTGCTGTTTTTTCTTTTGATTCTTGTCGGAATAAGCTGCCCGTTAGCTTTTGGACAAAAAGAAAAGTAGTGTAAAGAAAAGTAGTGTCGTTATCAATACGGGAACAGAATTCAAAGTTACAGACAAGAGTGGGTGCTGGGAAACATAATTATTAAATCGATGAATATCCCACCTTAATCTTTCTAAAATTTCAAGAAGTCACCAAGAAGTTACTTTTTGTGACTTCTGACAACAGAGCAAACTATCAAGGATTCTGTTCTAGTTCTTTAAGAGAAGTTTCCTGGTACCGATAGCATTTACGCAGCTCTGGTGTGTAGCGGTATAGACCCATAGCTATTGGCTCAAAAGATTTTTCTCCGCTAGCCTTGCGCTTGCTTGGCGCATGGCGGTCAGTAAGGCTAGCCTCATTATTAAGGTGGACTACTTTCTCGGCAAGAATTTCAGACCAATAAGCGTTACTTCTTCCTTCAATTTCAAAAGCTTGGAGGTGCTGTTCGAACTAAATTTGTGCAAATCTACGAATTCATCCCCTATCCCAGATACAACATACTTATTAACAAGAAAAATAGCAAGACTGCCCCCTATCCCAGATTCAACATATTTATCAACGAGAAAAAACCAACAAGACTGCCCTTCAAAATATCATTGGCATAAATAAATGTGCACTTAACAATAAACTACGAGGGGCGTTCTATATATTCTCGTTATCGATATGAAGGAAAATGCGAATTCAATTTAAATTGCTTTTATTTTTCAGTAGGGGAGATTATCCCTTAACATCAATGCATTTGTTACATCTTGAGATAAGCTTATTCAAACCCTCAAAAAAAAAAAAATTCCTCTGTCTCTGCAAAATACCCATTTATTGCCGACTTGAGTTCTTCATCATCCGAAAATTTTTTTCCACGAACACAATTTTTTTAAATCCGGAAACAGGAAATGCTAGAGTTCCGAATAGTACTCACTCCCGATTTCCTTGAAAATTTTTTATAGGTAGCCCTGCACATAGGAAGCCCAAACTCGAATGGTTTTTTCCCGCAAATTACGGGAAAGGACGAAAAGTGAATGGGTATCAAATTGAAGCTAGAAGAAAGTACTTTTTTTTGTTGTATATTCCGTTACAATCCATCAATAACTTTTGAAGTTATAGCGACATTTGTGAAAACAATTTTTTTTCAATAATATAATTTAATTTTCCTTAAAAAATTTGTACCAAAGGTGTATTGTTTTCAATATCATATAACAGCTCACCTTTTTACCCATTTTATTCACAGGCGACTTACCGTTTCGAAGATATTAAGTCCTGAATACCAAAACTAAAAATGTCTTTTTCGTCCTATCCCGTTATTTGCGGGAAAAAACCATTCGGATCTGGGCTTCCTATGTGCGGGGCTACCTATAAAAAAAATTTCAAGGAAATCGGGGGTGAGTACTATTCGGAACTTTATCCACAGGAAATAATCACTAGGGACCAGTTCTGGACTATATGGTGTCGGATTTCTCACGAAACCACAATCTCGCGCAGCAGCCTTGAAAACTCGTGCCGTGTGAACAAGAACGTTGTCATGAAGAAGCAACACACCCGCTGCAAGTTTACCCCGTCTTTTCTTTTTAATTTCCTCCCGCAAATTATGCAAAGTGGAAGCTTAGGATGTGGCTTTGATCTTTTCACCTTTTTTTGTACTCAATAAGCAAGATTCCCTTTGAGTCCCAAAAAGCTGTGACAATGAGCTTCCCGGTAGACGGATTGACTTTGAACTTCTTCGGAGGATCTGTTATTATTTATGCCACTGTCTGGACTTGTGTTTGCTTTCAGGGTCATAGTGGTTAACCCATGTTTCGTCCCCAGTATCAATTCGTTCTATAACACTATCCGCGTTCTCACTACACATTTCCAAAAGCTCTTGTTTTTTTTGTCAATGCTTTGTTATTTCTATTAATTGATTTTCTTACATGCTAGACAAAAATAAATAAAAACAAAAATAAATCTTCTGATCTTAATTCTAACTTACTGACTCTTCACGAGTACTCTAAGCTAATATAGTGCTTTTATCCTCTCTATGCCTTTTTGCTGCTTGTATTTTTTAATTCGTTGTTTGAATCTGTATACCATACATTTTTTTTCAATTTCCTTCAAGAAAATTATAAAAACTTGGATGTCATTTCCAAAAGCTCTCTACAGTATACGATTCTCACTTTTTTCTGAGGCGCTGTGAGCATTCGTGGCACCCACCTTGCGCTGTCCTTTGAAAGGTTAAGATGGTCATGAAGAATGGTGTGAATGGTACCACTTGAAAGCTTGGTGATCTCTGCCATCATTTTCAGATTTATTCGGGCATCCTCAAGTACAAGTTTTTCGACTTCATTGATGCTTTTTCCCGTAAAAGCAGTAGCCGGGGCGCCAGAGCGGGGTTCGTCTTCAATGCTCTCTCTGCCTCTCTTGAACTCACTTGACCACTGTTGCAGAGTTGATAATGAAGGTGCCGAGCCCTGGTAAACAGCCACCATCTCTTCGTGAATAGTTTTTTGACTTTTTCCTTGCTTAGTGAGAAATATAATTACAGCGCGACGCTCAATTTTCAGCATCATCGTCTCAGTGGCCATTAAGATTCTGTTTAACTAGAGATAAAACGCGAATCAATAATCACATTTATATGAAATTTTACATGAATGCACTAAAATTATAGTATTACATGATAAATACGTCAATTTATATATGCAACCACAGTGTCAACCCAATACCGAGAATGTATTGAACGCCCTTCGTATATAAGACGATATAGAGGTTGCTTTTGACAAACCGACTTTTGATTGCAACGCGGCCATAGAAAACGGCGTAGAAGAACCATTGATGTTGTGAATAAAATCAATGCTCTAATGAAAAGAGGCGGATATAATATATTTAAATTTAATATTATAAGAAAATATTAGTGGCACTCTGTATTTAAGAATGAATATAAATAGAGTCGAGTGACACTTCAATATATAATCGCAGAAGCAGATTGAAACCAGTTTGTAATAATGATTGCTGCTCGTAAAGTGGCGTCCTCTCCTGTAGTGCATGTTTGTCGCCTTTATTAGATTCAAAACCTACGCCCGGCCTTTCGCGGATGATGTAGCTGTATTTGTCACTGGAGCATGTCTAGCGGCTATATGCACAAGAGGGCAGGCGGCTCCAAATGTTTTTGATGACAAGTGTACTATAAATTGAATTTCAGCCTATGTTCTTAAAATCGATGATATGATCTTCACAAGGAGAAGGAGTCTTGTTGGTCTGACTCAACTGGTACTGTAAGGTGTCAACATTTCCTTTTCCAATGAACATAAAAACCTAGATGTTATCCTTAATAAAAAAAAACTTGAGACGGAAAACTTCATGGCGCAGTGTCAGGAGATCTTCGGTAAAACCTTGGGTCTACACCAAAAACATCTGTATGAATCTAACCGATAATGTTAAGCACTTCCCAACCGCTGTCAGTGTGAAGCATGTTTTTGACAAAACTTGGGGCTTTCTTCAAGAAGATTCGTTTCTATCTAAGCCTTGATCTCATCGCTCACTTCGCTTATTTCTTTGGTGAATAAACTTTAGCGCAAGTACGAGGATTGAATTTCACATTTCGGGATTAGAGAGTAAAAGCAAATATTAATCATCGAAAATAGCTTTATTGTTTTTCAAAATATTCCCCATTAAGATCTATACACTTTTGCATGCGTTTAAACCAATTGTCGAAGCACTTTTGCCACTCTGATTGAGGTATCTCCAAAACATGCATTCTGAACGCATAAACCGCTTCTTCAGGTGTCGAAAAATGTTGACCTCTCATTTTATTTTTTACGTACGGGAATAAAAAGAAGTCATTCGGTGCCAAGTCAAGACTATACGGAGGATGACTTATCAAATCGATGTTTTGAGTGCCCAAAAATGCAGTTGTTTGAGCCGATGTGTGAGAGCTTGCGTTTTCGTGGTGAAGAGTGATCCGTCTTCGGCGGTTGGTTTTCCTGATTTCTTGGGAGACAACTGGCTGTGTACAACTCAGAATTGACTGTTCTGCGTTGCTCTAGTGGTACGGTTGCGACATGTCCAGTTTTTCCGAAAAAACAGGCGACCATTTGCTTGGAAGTGCTCCGTGCACGAGCAACTTTTGTTGGATTTGGCTCGATTTGAAATACCCATACAGTCGACTGCTGTTTATTTTCGGGTTCATACGCGTAAATCCGCGATTCATTACCTTTCACGATGTCATAGACGTGTTTCGAAGCACAGCGATCGTAGTTTCAGAGCAATTCTTTCGACCAATCGACACGAGCCTTTTCTTGAGCGATTGACATATTGTGTGGGATCCAACGCGAAAAAATATTTTTGACGGTCAAATATTTATGCAATATTAAATGTATGCTGATCCCTCTAATGCCTAAGGTTGTCTCAATCTCACGATAGGTCACATGACAATCTTGCAATATCAGTTTGCGCACAGCATTAATGGTTTCCGGAACAACAACTGGTTTTGGACGACCTTCACGAAAATTGCCTTGGAGTGAACTACGACCTCAGTTGAATTCACCATACTATCGATAAACACTGGTCCTTGATGGAGCTTCATCGCCAAAAATTGAATTAAGTTCATAGATGCACTGTTGTTGAGTTAATCCACGTCGAAAGTTGTAAAAAAATAATCGCACGAAAATTTTCACGATTTAATTCCATTTTTTGGGCGAGATGAATCTTTTAAGTTACTGTTAACAACACATATAGCGCTCGTATGTGAAAACGTCCTGAGTACGTATAACCTCAAATGTCACACTTTACAATAGAGCTGGCAGTTGCTAGATTGCAACACTAGGGTTGCCCAATCCCGAAATATAAAAGGCAACCTTCGTATAGCGGGCGCCACTAACAAAAAAAAAAAGTTTTATTGAGTGATGTGTTATATAATGGAAAGCGCCGTTGTTTAGTGGAAAGAATAGAAGTTCCCATTTACAAATCCCAGACTGAACATCACGTCTTTGAAGCTGTGCTAATTGAATTTGGCAGTGTGGAAAAAAAATGTAGGTCCCTTTTACTTGTGAGAAAAGCAGTTTCACGAATAAGACGAAACAGATACCAAAAATACCAGCAAGTTGCAAATGACACACTCATTCCTTCAAAGAGATTGTAATATGCGAGAGAGAAGGAAGTCAACGCGATGATCATCTTCACAAGGTGAATTTATTTTCTGGGATAAAAAAGTTACGAATACAAAAGTGACACAGGCCAGAAGTGGTTCAGTTCAAATGCTACTTTCACCAATCGAAGATTGGCCCCAGTTCAGAACACCATTTTAAGCTCAGTAGAAAACAAAACCGTGAGATGAAGTTCTCGTAGACACTTTCAGTCATACTCCACTCAAAAAGGGAGACACCAGGAGGTAGTACAATCAGCTACTAAGTCGCTTTGGTCTTCGTCGTCTTGGCCTCGATGGAAAAAATGCTCATCACAAGTCCACTGCAAACTCCTTTTCAAACAATACACATGCCTACTAATGGGCAAGAAAACGCTTCACTAAGATGGAAGATCTCATTGTACGGACCCATCCATCAGCTCTTACCGCTTACCTGTTGTGCAGTTAATGCAACCCCATTAGGTCTGCTGTTTCCTTTAATTTTTCACTTGTCTGATTACATCAGGCGGACCTTCCGCACTCATGTTCCCTTGATAGCCTACTCCTTAGTTTCCATTCCACTCCCGTTACAAAACATACTTATTCTCCGTTGCATTCTAATTTCCTGAAAGCTCAACTATTCCATGAACCAGACCATTTATAACATTTCGGAAAATTATGCCAACATCTGATCCCTGCCAAGAGGAAATTCCCACTTCCTTAGCATGCAAGCGGTGCATGCACTTTCGAGTCCATTTAAGCCTCTGACCCGCTCGCTTTGCGTTCGTGGATATTTATCTGACTGCCTCGATTCAGTGGGGGGGAACAATCCCATTTTTATTGCCACAATTGTCTATTGTTGCGATTTTCTTGGGGGGTATGAGGAGAGTTCTGTAAAATATCATCTAATGGATTAATGCATTTTGAAGCACGATGTGGCATGGGCTATTCTCACGTTAAATATATGTGTGTACATGCATTCAATGCGGTGAGGGTGTGCGCGGGACGCTATTGTGAAGCAGTTGCTTGTCAGGGGCGGATGCAGGGCAATGGCGCCCGGTTGCAATTTAACACATTGAGCGAGCGTTAAACGCAAGTCTCAAGTGCCGTCTGTGAAACTTCGGAGAGCATCGCGGTCCATCGACTTTGAGTTAAACTCTGAGTAAGATCTAGTTTGCGCCTCTAGGACTGACAATTTTTTAACTACCTTCGAGGCAACTTCATCTAAGTGTCTGCCTGTCGACTTGTCGCCTGTCGCCTAATGGAGGCACATGAAGAAATGTGCCTTCTTAAAATTTTGGACATATACCCAACACAAATGTTAACTCTGGCGCCCGAATATAGCACAAACCATACTCGCCTCAAGCCGTCCCTGCACTTTTAAGTATGTGCACAGCTGAAGCCATTGCCTCTTTCGTCTTCGGTTTGAGAGGTAAGTACAAGGCCAAAGATATCGCCTTTTACTTAAGTCCTACTCCCGTGGTTCTCATTCGCCGGCAAACACAACGAGCCACCACCATTGCTCCCTGTTCCATTTTCTTAACTTTCTCTCTCTCTCTCTCCCTCCCTCTTTCATTCAGCAATTTTGAAGAAACATTTATCACTTCAAAAAATTTAAAATTCGAAACACGAAAACGTATCGTTCTGTGTTTGGTTCCGGACTGGGTTTTTCTGCCCAGAGATCCAACTCCAGCCGCACTGTGTCCTTGCATATTCCATTCCTTGCCTGTGACTCCTACACCCTCTGGCAGAGCCGTTGCTACATAATTCCTTCTCTGTCGCTCCGTCTTCATTTTCTTATATTTCAAACGATAGTTTTGTTGATGATGATGATGGTGGGTTGCTACAAGCCGTAGCACCGACGACCGTGGTGCATTGTTATTTCCTCTGTTCCTGCTCCACCGCATTATTCACGCGGAGTGCGGATGAGGTAGTCGAGCTCATGGACACACCTACCCATTTAAATAGAAAACCGCTTCGGCTTAAGAACTCCGAGTTTATTCGTTTGTTGAAGGGGACTACCGTGCGCCTGGCGCTCATCGCTGAGAAGGTTGCAGGGCTAGATGGGGAGCAGCAGAAGAAGAGAACATTTTTGATGATCATGGATGGCCGGGAGTGTCGGCAGGGCAAAGTGCTTTAAAATAAGTAATTCATGAAGGGCATGCAATCTGGAAATTTTCCTTTTCTTTTTCTTGGGCTTATGCATGTTTTGTGTAGAGTGGGGAAGGAGGCAATTTACCGCTATGATTGTTTTGATTTATCTCTTGGGTGGATGGGGAAGGGCGAAAAGAGGGCTTATTGCGCGGGGAGTGGGATCATAATTGGTGAGAGTTCGCTGGAGTTGATTAACTTTCACCATTGGATTTAAGAATTTACGGACAGCGGCCGCAATTTGCTAAGACGTGTGTTCTATTCAGCAGGGAGCCATGCAAGTAGCCCATGTTTGACGGAGTTGTAAGACAGAGAACAATTCAGAGTTCAGACCCTGCTGGACTTGAAATTATCCCGCAACTGATAGATTGATAGACTGATGGATTGCAGAACACATGCATCGATGATCTGATAAACTAATGGATAAACAAATGGAGAGGTTGATGGAATGATGGTTTGACGAATTAATAGATGGATGAACTTTCGACTGATGGACTGATGGACTGATGGATTGATGGACTGATGGACTGATGGACTGATGGACTGATGGACTGATGGACTGATGGACTGATGGACTGATGGACTGATGGACTGATGGACTGATGGACTGATGGACTGATGGACTGATGGACTGATGGACTGATGGACTGATGGACTGATGGACTGATGGACTGATGGACTGATGGACTGATGGACTGATGGACTGATGGACTAATGGACTAATAAACTCATGGACTGATGGACCGATGCATTGATGGACTGATGGACTGATGGACTGATGGACTGATTAACTGATGGACTGATGGACTGATGGACTGATGGACTGATGGACTCATGGACTGATGGACTGATGGACTGATGGACTAAAGGACTGATAGACTGATGGACTGCTGAAATGATAGACTGATGGATTGATGGACCGATGGACTGCTGGAATGGTGGACTGATGGACTGATGGGCTAGTGGACTGATGGACTGATGGACTGATGGACTGATGGACTGATGGACTGATGGACTGATGGACTGATGGACTGATAGACTGATGGACTGATGGACTAATGGACTAATGGACTGATGGACCTATGGACCGAAGCATTGATGGACTGATGGACTGATGGACTGATGGACTTATGGACTGATGGACTGATGGACTGATGAACTGATGGACTGATGGACTGATGGACTGATGGACTCATGGACTGATGGACTGATGGACTGATGGACTAAAGGACTGCCAGACTGATGGACTGCTGTAATGATGGGCTAGTGGACTGATGGACTGATGGACTGATGGACTGATGGATTAGTGGACTGATGGACTGATGGGCTGATAGGCTGATGGACTGATGGACTGATGGACGGATGTACTGATGAACTGATAGGCTGATGGACTGATGGACTGATGGATTAATTGACTAAGTGACTGATGGATAGACAGGATAAATGACAAATGGACTGATCGGGGGATAGACTCTGAGATCAATGTCTTATTTCGATGGACTGATAAATTATTGCACGAATAGACTATTACACTGGTAAACTTATGAACCGGTTGACTGAATGACTGATGGAGTGGTATACACATGAACCCTCTTGTTATTAAGACTAAATCCATGGCATAGCAATAAAATTACAGGAACGTAATTAGTCTATCGAGAGCAACACTTAGCAAACATCTACATCATTTAGATCGACGAAAGCACACTTCCATTCAAGTTATAATGGGAAGCTCAGCACTCACCCTTTGAGAGCAGAACACCCGCCAACAAGAGACTTCACTTTAAACAACACAAATTGCAGCGAAAAAGGGATTCAATTTCTCGCAGTGGCTGCAAAAGTTACAAGGGCTCTCCGTTCCATCCTCCGCGAACAGCAATCTCAAGTAAAGTGCCTTCACAAAGTCTTAAATTTGCGCTGTGTAGCAATTTCTCTTGTTTTGTACTGATGCTCTTGGCTCCACTTCAACGCCCGTGTTTGGCTTTGGTGCTGCGACTTTATTTAGGTCCAACGGGTGGATACTGGGATTTTAACAGTTTCGCACTTCATTTCTGCACTCTTGCCCCATTCATTGCGAGCGGGTGTGAGGTGAAACAAGGTTCGGAAGTTTCAAGATTTGCTGGCCGTGCGTGCAGCAAGGAAACCAAATATTAAAGCGGTGGAAATCATCTGTTAAAGGGAAACAGGTACCAATAAAACGGTTATCAAAGAATAACTGCTCCCAAGTGAATAAATTCCGCGCAGAGGACTTGAGCTCTTTATGACATTCAAAAACGTTGTTTGGCTTTTTACGACGTGATAACGACTCTTGCACATGACCAAATTCGTATTTTTCTCGTGAGTGGAGCTGCGGCGATAAACATGTCCTTCGAAGGATTTAACTCAGCTCCTGCGATGAATATGAAATGTTAACTTAGAAAACGCCATCCAGTTGGAGGTGGAGCACAAGTAGGTCTCATGCTCGCTGTTATGGTTGCAGTTCAGCTCCTGCAGTCTCTCTGGATTTTTTATACCCTCGGCACGAGTGAGAGCTGGTTGTCACCCCTAAGCGGCGTGTATGTCAGGCTTATGTTTGGAGAGGGGGTGAAAGTTGACGTATTTGTACTTTTGTTCTGCATCAGAACCGTAAGTGGTGTGGAGGAGAAGAACACGAAACTGCCACTCAATGAGAGGAAATTGAATTTTGTCTCTTTGGAAAAGGGTGGAAATCGGTTCTTTTTCTGCGGAAAACATTCATGCATAGGAGTTGATATGTGCTCAAGGTTACTGGCTGTTCACGGGCGAGTCAACTGAGACCCGAGACTCTTGACTCACGTAGGGATGTCACTGCAGTGAAATCAAAGAATGTCTGTTTGAAATTGAATGTGTCTGACTTTGCTCAGGGGCGGGGAAAGCGCAATTTAACGTTGGGGTTTCTTTTGGGTTAAGGATGGGGTGCCAACCTTTTGCGAGATCAAACGAAAGTGAATGCTCTTGTTAGGGAGTAGTTTGTGAGTCAATTCAATGTAATGCATCGATTAGGACGGAAGGGAAAGGTTGCGGATTTCTTCAATTTTTCGTTGATGGACTGCCACACTGTTGAGTTGGTCTACAGGTATACACTGGCTGGTGGACCAGTATCCACTAGCTTGTGGACCAGTATCCACTAGCAAGTGGACTAGTTTCCATCGACAGGTGGACTGTTGTCCATTGGTTGGTGGACTAGTATCCACTGGATGATGGACCAGTATCCACTGGCTGGTGGACTAGTATCTACCGGCTGGTGGACTGTTGTCCATTGGTTGGTGGACTAGAATCCACTGGCTGATGGACTAGAATCCATTGGCTGGTGGATCAGTATCCATTGGCTGGTGGACCAGTATCCACTAGCTAGTGGACTAGTTTCCATCGACAGGTGGACTGTTGTCCATTGGTTGGTGGACTAGTATCCTCTGGCTGATGGACCAGTATCCACTGGCTGGTGGACTAGTATCTACCGGCTGGTGGACTGTTGTCCATTGGTTGGTGGACTAGAATCCACTGGCTGATGGACTAGAATCCATTGGCTGGTGGATCAGTATCCATTGGCTGGTGGACCAGTATCCACTAGCTAGTGGACTAGTTTCCATCGACAGGTGGACTGTTGTCCATTGGTTGGTGGACTAGTATCCACTGGCTGATGGACCAGTATCCACTGGCTGGTGGACTAGTATCTACCGGCTGGTGGACTGTTGTCCATTGGTTGGTGGACTAGAATCCACTGGCTGATGGACTATAATCCATTGGCTGGTCGACTAGTATCCACTGGCAGGTGGATTAGTGTCCATTGGTTGGTGGACTAGTATCCGCTGTTGACGTTCTGTTGGACTTAAAGACAGACGGACCGGCTGGAGAGTCTTCTTAAAAGCCAACTAAGGCGAAGAAGAGTATTTTAAGTAGGAAAAGAGTGCCTTTGACGGTTTGTATCGAAGTCTCTCTCAGTCAAGCTGCCCGTGATCGCAACTCATTTTAGTTTGGTTTCCACACTTTTGCAATGCAAGTCAGCTTTGCCTTTCATTCTTTCAGTTGTCCGTTATTTATAGACGTCACACTTTTCCCTTTATAGCCACAAACTCTGCAACTCTGCAGAGCGTGCTTTCGAACCCAAGAGGAATACGCTCCACACCCATCCGTAGCTAATCCCTTTGCAAGACGCCTCCCTTGCTTTGGGAAATTGTTCTTCAGTTGCAAAGTATTCCTTGTCCTAATTCCGCAACTACATCCCTCGCTCATTCGACTGACATATTACCAAACGCGCTCCATTCCTATTACCATTTAATATTAATTTTGTCCCGTTGTACCATTCACCCCTCCTCGGCCCACCGCCACACCGCCGAGTCGAGCCGCACTGTTAAGAGTGTTATTGCCACCCCGTGGAAAATCCATTTGTTTTCCATTCTGCTGTTAATGAGTTTTGTGTGAGGTTCTCCGTCTTCCAGGCACTTTGTGTTCTCTCCATCCAGGCCCGCACCCCAACCCAAAGCCCCACTGCCAGAGGTACTAACACTTAAATTACGATCCCTCGCTTCTAAGGAACTTACTAACCCACACCGAGGGCAGCATACAAAGCGACAACGCAATAGCAATGGCAAGGGCAGAGGTAGAGGCAAAGGCAACGGCGAAGAAACGCGACGAAGATGCTGCCATATTAATATTCACAACAGTGCCGAGAAAATTATTTCACAACGAAGTGTGCACGGCTCCCTCCCACCTATCTAAAGTTGCAGAGCGCAGACAAGAAGGCGCACGACGAGCTGTAAGAGGACAAAAAAAAATGTAAATTCCACTCAGTCAAGAGGAGCCTTCACACGCAAAGTCCAAATTTGTTAGAGCAAAAGAAATGAGGGAACAGCGGCCAAGACATGAAACGCCGCGCGCGTTGGTCCGTTCGGCAAACTACCGCCACAGCTGAGGGCTTAAGCTGATTATCGCCCTTGTGACACTGAGGAGTGAAATGCAAATCATGTGCACTGCATGTCAAACAGAATCGGGCGACGGCGGCGAAAGGACACTGCCTCAGTAATCAATTTGCACTCCGGTTCGACCGTTCCGTCGCCGACGCAACCCTTTTGTTCCTCTCCTCTTCACACTTAATTCAAATTCAATTTCCTTAAATAGCCATAAAGTATGAAATATATTTTCGAATTAACCTTTCTCGCTGGGCGGACAGCGCAGATTTCTGTGATTCTTCCCGGCACCGTTGCCGTTGCCTGCGTGAGCAGAGTTTGACGAAGTTCGACCTTTTTGTGCCATAAAATGCGATTCACTTAAATTTGATTACTGGGTCCGGTCCTTCGAGTGTAGTTACTGTGTGTGAATTGCGATGACGATAAATGTCAGTTGTTAACCCCTTTTTGTGTGATCCTGCCTGTGGGTGGGGAGGCAGTTGCCTTTCTTTGAATACGAACGGGGTCGGTCATACGTCATAATCTTTGATGCTGGGATGCGCAGAGCCCCCCGCTCCTATACACGCCCCCCCTTAAATTGGAGATTTTTGCTTGTGGATTTTTGAAAAACCAATATTGGAGATTATGGGGCCTTTTGTTGGGGCCGTGGCATCCTTTTTGCGAGCTGTGGGGATAAATATTTTTATTTTCTCGGTTCTGGCAAGTTATTAAATCTAAAAGGTGAGGTAATCTCTAGAAAATTGAATGTTTGAGGATTTAAGGAAATTGGACTTACAACCGAGAAAGTGTTTTTGAGACGGTGTGCGGAGGACGATGGTGAGAAGTTTGTTGGTCTGTCGGTATGGGTGAAGGGCATCTGTGGGCAGGTAATTACACGTGACGTGAATATAGGTTTTGCCGGGCGTCTGAGTAGAGTGGACCTACAGTAGAAGTTACTTACAGTATGTAGTGATTGAGCACGAATTATTTTGCTCACCACTGTAAATAAAAACTTGTCGTCATGAACGGTTGTCATTACCGGAATTGCATTTCAGCTGTACGAGGTCACTTACCGGACCGAGCGATTGTTCCGAAAATTTTTTTAAGAGCATAAAAGAAGTTTCAAAATATGTAACAGGGAAAGACAGAGAGAACTAATAAAAGTGTCAGAATTAAACTGCTGGAACTATAATAATAATAATAACTGTTGGCGCGACAGTCCACAGGTGGATCAGGGCCTAGCTTGCTCATCAACTACTCGTGTTGTACGCGCTACAGTTCTCTCACGACCTACACGACCTACAGTTTTTTGCCGACTCCGAATGGCGAAGTTTGAGAAGCTTTCTTAGACAATTATTACTCTTTGAGTGTTTTCAGCAGCTCGAAGGAGATGGTGCCGTGAAAAATTCGAGGTGTTCAGCCGGGAATCGAACACAGACCCTTCGGCGTGTGAGCTTCGCATTCTTTCCACTATGCCACGGAGGCCACAACTACTGGAACTGTTTGTTTTAATATTCCTTCTCCCATTCCCTACAGTTATTTTTTCGGCGGCCTTGTCTTAGATCTCTTTTGTTTGGTTGTAGACCACCATAAGCTTAGTTCCTTGGAAAAAAATACGAAATATTAGAAGAGTGTCCTTTCGCAAGGAGAACTTCTCTAAAATCCAAGGTTTTCGAAAAGAACATTGTTATTTGCTTCTTCGAATATGTTCAAAGAGTGTTTTGACCAGCCACAAAAATTGGAAGCTTAATTGGATCAAGATGTGTGCCAAATGAAAAGTGAATTTACAAGTGAACATCATTGGGAGTGACTTAGCCAATTCTTCAACAATTTCTGTTTCGTTGAAGAAATTTCGATTAATTCAAAATTAAGTGCTATACGAGTAGAAATCAAGAGATGTCGAAAAGCAGTTTTGCACCTTGAAACTGCTTCTTGATTATTGGTTGCATGCCGCATTTAATGTGCAAAATGTAGTCAGGTGTCTTGGCATTTGGTTGGACCAGTATTTGTATTGTGGTAAGCATGCAGATATAGCTCTGACAAAAGCTAAGAAAGCCTTTGTTGCGCCAAGTTGGTTGTTTTACAGCAACCAACTTGATATCAGAGAAAAGGCGATCTGCTACATGACCCTCATACGGCCAATCATGGTGCACGGTTGTCCAGTATGGTTGAATCTGAGTCCTTCTCGGAAAAGATGAGGGTGTTTGAGAGGCAATGTCTCCGGGCCAGCCTCCGGTTGTACCGATTACAAGAAATTCTATCCCAACGAGATCTTGTGCAACAACAGGCAAACCTAATCAGGATAGATAATTTTATTATTTAGCTGACTCGAAGGCATATTGCACTAGCGATGACTTCAACAAACAGTTTGATCTTTGGGGCTTACTACTCAAACCCTCTGTACCACGAGAAGGTGCGGCAAAACGGCTTCATTCCGCCCGAAGCATTTCTCTATCTAGACTCCAAAGGGCTCCAACTTGATTCCAAAGTGAAGCGAATCTGCTACACGGCCCTCATCCAATGGTCAATAATGGTGTATGGCTGCCTGGTGTGGTTCAATGTGAGTCCTTCCTAAATGGGTCTTTGAAAGACAATGGGTAATTTCGTATACGTCAGAAATCTGCGCTAGTACAATCGCATATCTCTCCTCATGCGTTTATGCACACACCAACATTGCAGAAAGTCTGCAGGCCTGCTTTAGTACAATCATCAATCGTTCACTATTCATAAACGTAAAAATGGCAGCTAAACAAATTGTGCGAAATCTCAAATTCTTCACTAAAACGTTCAATTCTAAAAGTGGGTCTGCAATATTCATTTTGCAGAGAACTTGTTTCCATAAAGTAAGTTTTTTCTTTTTGCCGGCGCTAGATTCTATTTCCATGGCTATTCTATTTTGGATTAAAAGCTTTATAAGGCTGTTTGTCCAGACGTGACCTTAGTTTTCCCTTTAAAAGTAATCAATGGTATTAAAATTTTATAATAAATAAGAAATACACAATGTATACTTATATTTCTGCAGTTCAAAACTTTCTGCAAAAAAAACGCGCCTTTTCTGCAGTCAAAAAATATCTACTGCACAATCTGCACGACTCCGATGAAATATTGACGTTTATGAACAGGTACTGCAGTGCGCCTAGGTTAGTCAGACTGAAAATCTACATTAATGAACACGGATTACGCAGTTCTTTGTTAGTCTGACGTTTTCGAAAACACCCAATGTCTTCGTGCATGTCTCAAGAAGTACAGAATCTCGAAATCTGACTGCAAGAAGTTCTATCCTAATGAGGTCTTTTATAACGGAGCAAACGTGAACAGGGTTTATTATTAAGCTGATGTTGTACAAGTCATGACCTCTGAGAACGATCTCATATTTGGGCCTACTACCCAAATGAAGAGTACCACGAGAACGCTCGCCGAAAAGGTTTCATTCCACTGGAAGCGTTCTTGTATCTTGACCGCATTGGACTGATCCATGAAGCGGAGGTATGTCCACTTATCTACCACGTGGTGAGAAGAAGAGTGGACAGGCGACTGTTGTACGACGACAACGTCACAAGTGTCGCAGGTCTGGATGCTCTCCGGTTGAGCACATCCGTGGTAGGATGGAGACGCTTGTGGCCAACTGACATTGTTTTTAAGCTAGTGCGTAAGGTAACAAAATTGTTTAACATAAAAAAAAAATTAAAAAAAAAATTAAAAAAAAAATTAAAAAAAAAAATAAATAAAAAAAAAAATAAAAAAAAAATAATAATAAAAAAAACAACAAAAAATATATACAAAAAAAGGTGCACTATGGCGTATTAGCTATATATGTCAAGCATATAGATTCTATATACGCCATGGTACACGCGTCCGTATTTTGATATGGACATAGTTTAATTAGGTTTTTTTTTCTTTATTAAGTTTAAATTTAACATAGGTTAGGCTAGGCTTAGACTCAGACCCAAGTTTTTTAACTTTTCTTGGGAAAAAAAAAATAATTATTATAAAAAATTTTAGTAACAAACTATGCCCAAAGGCAATTTTTAAATTACATCAAGAAAAGCTTAGAGCACCTGCTAATGGTCAGTAAGTTAAATTTAAGAACTACTGTTAAGATGAATGTAAGCTAGTTTTAAGTATTTTTCTAGAATTAAAATAAGATTAGATTAGATATTTAATAAAATATGCCAAAAATGAAAAAAATGGATGAAGACGGATGTGTTATCGACTACAAGAAATGCGTTTGATCCATAAAATATGTAAAAAATGACCAAAATGAAATAGGATGTCTTATCCCGCCCGCCGTACGATTTTTATGAACACCAAAATAGGAACGTGGTCGCCGTGGCGTAGTGGGTAGAGTGCGACGCTCACACGCCGAAGGGTCTAGGTTCGACTCCCAGTTCAACACCAATTTTTCTAATATTTCACGGCACCACCTCTTTCGAGCTGCTGACAACACTCAAAGAGTAATAACTGTCTAAGAAAGCTTCTCAAATTTCGCCGTTCGGAGTCGGCAAAAAACTGTAGGTCCCTTCTACTCGTGAGAGAACAGTAGCGCGCACAACACGAGTAGTTGATGAGCAAGCTAGGCCCTGGTCCCCCTTTGGACTGTAGCGCCAACAATTATTATTAAAATAGGAACGAATTAATTTGTTTTTCCACCAACCATTTTTTACCGTTACCGCCATTAACAAAGAATTTTGTATTATTTTTAGGAAGTACAAACTAATAAAAAATACCAATAAGGAACCAGTCAACTCTCTCATCTCCCGCCCTTGAATTCATTTTGACAGCATTTTTCATAACATTTCCCCTCCGTTAACAGCTGATTCGCAGACAGGGTTTTTGTGTTCTTTAATTGAGAATACAAGTGAGTTGCCCATATGGTGGATCTTTTATGGTTTCTGGTGCAAACACTGAATGATACCTATCAAATTTTCATGGCAATCTGATTATAAGTGACGCAAGTTTTGCGATTTTTAAAACAATGGAATTCGTGTTTTGATTAAACACTACTTTTCGATAGAAAAAATTACCGAACAAGCTAAGCAATGGCTTGAAAAGTGTTACAGGAACTCTGCTCCATCAAAATCAGCTATTTGTCTGTGGTATGCTGACTTGAAATGTGGCCATATAGGCACCAACTATGCTGAACACCCTTAAAGGCCAATTGAGGTGGTTAAATCTGAAAACGTCAAAAAAGTACACAAAATCGTTTTGGAAAACCGCAAAGTGAAATTGCGTAAGATAGCTGACACCTTTAAGATATCAGAAGGCAGTGTGTACACTATTTTGCATGAACAATTGTCCATGAGAAAGCTGTTCTCGAAATGGATGCCGCGTTTGCTCACAATGGACCAAAAACAACAACGTATCGATGACTCTGAAAGCTGCTTCGAGCTGTTTCGCCAGAATAAACCGGACTTTTTGCGTCGGTATGTCACAATGGATTAAACATGGATCCACCACTACACTCCAGAGTCAAATCGGCAGTCAGTGGAGTGGACAGCAGCCGGTGAACCACGCCCAAAGCGTCCAAAAACACAAGCGTCGGTTAGCAAGGTTACGCAGTCCGTATTTTGGGGTGCACACTGAATTTTATTCATCGATTATCTTGAGAAAGACAAAAGGATCAACTGCGATCAAATACGACACGGCACTATTGTTGTATTTGAAGGAAGAAGTTGCAAAGAAAAAAAGGTCTCATCTGAAAAAGACAACAATTCTTTTCCACCAAGACAGTGCACCCTGTCACAAGTCGTTTGCCACCATGGCCAACTTGCACAAATTGTGTTTTGAATTTCTTCCGCACCCACTGTATTCTCCAGATCTGGCCCCCAGCGACTACTACCTCTTTTCAGACCTTAAAAAGGTGCTCACCGGAGAAAAGACATGGCTCGAATGAGAGTTGATCGCCGAATCTGAAGCCTATTTTGAGGGCAAAGAAAGGTATCGAGATGTAAGAGAGTGATGGACTGATCACTCTTGAAGGAAACTATTTTGATGAATATAGTCGAATTTTGTTTGCAAAATGTGCATACCAGGTATACCGTTTTTTTTTTTTGAAAATAAAGCACGAATTATTAATGGGAAAGTAAAAATATTTTATTCAAAGTATTGGCCGTTGTTTTCTACACATTTTGACCAACTTTCTGGCAATTTGTGAATACCACGTCAATAAAATTGTTCGTCTTTTAAAGCAAACCAATCAGACACCCAATTTTCGACCTCCTCGTAGGAATCAAAGTGCTGTTCAGCCAATGCGTGTCCCATCGATGAAAACAAATGGTAGTCGGAAGGAGCCAATTCTGGTGAAAACGGCGGGCGGGGTAGCTGCTCCCAGCCAAGTGTTTTGATTGTATCCTGAACCGGTTTTGCTTTGTGTGCAGGTGCATTGCCATGGAGCAAAATTACCTTGCCGTGTCTTCTGGCCCATTCTAATCGTTTCTCGATCAATGCATGGTTCAAATTGATCATTTGTTGTCGGTAGCGATAAGTATTAACGCTTTCACTTGGTTTTAGGAGGTCGTGGTACAGCACACCTTTTTGCTCCCACCAAACACAGAGCATTGTCTTCTTGCCGAATCGATCTGGTTTTGCAGTCGATGTTGATGGTTGTCTCAGATTGTTGAGAAGTCTCATCCCTATATATGACAAACAAGTCAGAATCAACTGAACGAAAAATGAAAATAAAAAACGAACAAAAGTTTTGTCTTTAAATGTCACTTGAAAATAAAACGTGGATTCGATAAGGTATGCATTTTTATTCTTTTCCTTCGTAAAATAAAGATATTTGGTTAACTCCCTGTTCCTTGAGCTCTTTTCACCCGATCTTTATCGTATTTTCAACACAGCTTAACCCATGAATTTTTCCATTTCGAATTCTTAAAATAAATTAATTTTTAATCACCAGTAACAATCCGATGCAAAACCGTTTTCTTTCGTGGCTTTGAAGCAAAATTTCACAAGTGTTTTTTCGGTTTTCCATCTGTCTTTCATTCAATTCATGTGGCACCCATTTTCCAGACTTTTGGATCTTTCCCATAGCTTTTAAACGGTCAGAAATTGTTTGTTGTGCAACATTTAACATTGCTGCCATTTGCTTTTGACTCAAAGTGTCATCTCCATCCAATATCGTTTGCAATTCGGCGTCTTCAAACTTTTTTGGTGGTCCTCCACGTTCTTCATTTCTCACATCAAAATCATTATTCCTGAACCGTTGAAACTATCTTTTGCATGTTGCTTCTGATAGCGCATGATCACCATATGCCTCGACAAGCATTCGATGTGACTCTGCAGCACTTTTCTTCAAATGAAAACAAAAAATTAATGCTTTCCGGAAATCATCATTTTCTAGTACAAAATTCGACATTTTTAACTAGATGAAAAATAATATATTTTTCACAGATGTCGTAGCAAACAAACAAAAAAAATTAATTGCTCGTTCACAACAAATGTTCCCTATCGAGACATTTGTATCTTGAGGCTCACTATATAACGGTATGTCTGGTATATTGGTTAGTCCCGGTACTCATAAAGTGATGTGTTATGTGTAAGAAGCTGTTGGGGTTAGAAATGTTGTTAACAACTCTGATGAAGCGCATTGTTTAGTTCAGGCAGCAAACCTCAAATGGTATTTAAAATTTTAAGCTTTGAAATTAGAGAATAAAGAATCCCCGCCACATTCTGGGAGACGATAGAATTTTTGGAGGTAACTATAACCCACGCTTTCAAGTATAAAAACGAAACCTTAAAAATGTATACTTTGTACAGTTAGCCTCTTGAATTCAATTACCGTCTTACCCCTCTTAATAGGGATTAAATCCTTTTCACTGTTATGGCCAGACAAACACGGATACGTCCATACATCTCATTACAAGAATGGCCCGGTAAATTGGGGCACGCTCCTAAGTGCTTTAGGCTCGCTGTTCCCACTTTCTTAAAAGGATGAAGACGTTTCTATCGAAAAGGGACATTTATGCATCAAATGGCGGTGAGAAGGCAATCAAGATTTAATGGAGCCCATCAGCATAGACACATCTGATCATTGGATGACTGATTCAAACTCCATACGTACGTACGATCTGTAGACTAAGGCTCCATATCAAGCAGTTAATTATCCAAAGCGGTCTTCTAGACGCAGCAGCCCTCCCCATTTCATCCCGCTGTAACTCAATTTGCCACTTCCCTCGCTTTGTCGCTGCCTGCGCGTGCAGCAATCTCGTCCATATCCCCAAAGTAATACGGGGGAAGAAAAGAAATAAACAACAGTTCACATGCAAATGCTGTCACATATGCAATCCAAAGAGCATTTTCAAATTCTCTAGGGAAGTAAGATGAATTTTCGAGGGCTGGAAATATGAGACATTTAGGCTAGAATGCCCACATCTAACTTATCCATGGCTGGTCAGAGACAGACTTGAACCGTCTTTGAATTTAAAATTGACAATTTTTCGTTAACACACACTCCAAGGTGGACTAAAAAAATGTGTCATCTTCCCCTTCCTTTCCTCAGTTATTGTCTGTTATTCGCAAGTTAGCATGATTAACTTAGAAACTTGAAACTCAATAATTCTGCCAACTTTTGCTCGACTGCCGGTAAATAAACCCCACAAAGAAAGGTAAGTCAAAAAGAAGATTGAGAAACGTCGCTTGTATCTTAACCAACAAAGCCTTAACTTTTTTCCAAAACGAATCCCCTCTCCCCCACAATCGTCAAACAATCACCTGTCACCGACCTCGATGGAACCGCACAAATCCGGCAAGTCCTCTAAATCCGTAGTTACATCCAAATAACTTCATTCGCTGCATCTGCTTCCAGACAGCCATCCACTCAGGGGAACCGAGCGCAAAGTCCGTCTAAGGCGAAACAGAAAAGTATTCTCTTCTTGTATTTGCTAAATCAACACTGGGTCGTTGAGTGAGTGAGTCTGGGTGCTGCACTAATATCCTCGAATGCCGCCACTGCACGTTACAGGGTCTGACAAAGACCTTCGCCCACATCGGCCCCCACGGAGTGGACACAAAAACGCAACCACCCGCCGGCCGCGCACCCCAGCGTAGTTAAAATGGCAGCGATCCCGGGGACGGAAGGTTGAAAAACTTTGTCGTCGGACTCCTCAGTCAATTTAAATTTTATGGAGCAAATTAGAAACTATCTGTCTGCGTTGTATAATGAATTCATTGGCTCGGTTCATGACAACTGACTGCACTGCACGACGACGACGAAGACGGCGGCGGCGGTGTCGGCGTTCACGTACATGGGGGTGTATGTCGCTTGATAATTAACCAAATCCTGGATGATGATGGAAAAGTTTCGCCGGCAGTATCTTTCAGGTCCTTGCGAACGAGAGATTCAAACAATTGTTGGTGTAAATAATACGAGAATGCGAGGGGTGGGAGTTGCAGCGGGAGCGGATGGGGGATGAAGGAGGATCCGTGTGCAACAATGTTCGACGGAGAAAGTTCAGACGGAGATAATCCCAGCCAGAGGATCGCAGTGGAAGGCGTGCATATGTAAATCGGAGAAGTTGTGTTGTAAGCGCTGCCAGAGTGCGGCGCATGTTGCTCATATTAAGTGGCAGACTGAAGACACACAAGACGGAGAGTGGAACTGTGCTTAAACGGCTCCGGTTCATTAGTCGCTGCGGTGGAACTTATTATCGTGCCCGATTACTTAATACTTATGCTAATGTGAGTAATTAATTAGAAGAGCCGTTTCCCAGTTCGCTCTAGACAGGCAGTAACGGAGTAACGGCAGACGGCGAAGGAGAGAGGATGAAGTTTTAATCTGGCTTCGATGAGAATTGGATTATTGGAGATCAAAGGTTGCAAGGGATGGTGTTTTGAATTTAAAAGTGTCAAAGTAGCAGAGTCTTGCATGAAGTTTGAAGAATAAACAGACCAGATGAAGGATTGACGCAAAAGAATTAAAATTTTGTGTAAAAGGATTTTTTTTTATTTTTAGGTAGTTCTGAAATTAAACACTTGGATCCTTGTCGAAAAGTGAATTTAGGTTGAGAGGTAGTATGTATATTCGTTCAACCAAATGAAGAAAATGTAGTAAAGTAAGTACTGGTAGCAGTAGGTTCTATTTCGTTCATAAGTTTATAAAGCAGTCCAACGCACAACTTACAATGAATAGATTTGATATATGGATTCATGTCATATCTTTCTACTGGAAGTATTCCAAAAAAAACATACAGATTAATAATTATTCAGTGCGAAGGAAAAAAGCCACAAAATCCTTCATTACAAAAAAAAAAGAAAAAAAATTAAAAACATGTTTGTACATGAACTAACTTCTACTTCTTCTTGTATCCGGGGTGGACCTGGGCCTCAACCAACAAACCTCTCCAGCCAGCACGATCTTTCGCCAGCTGCCTCCAGTTGTACACTCCAAGTTGTTTGAGGTCCTTCTCCACTTGTGTGCGCTACCTTAGCCTTCTTCTTGTATCCGGGGTGGACCTGGGCCTCAACCAACATACCTCTCCAGCCAGCACGATCTTTCGCCAGCTGCCTCCAGTTGTACACTCCAAGTTGTTTGAGGTCCTTCTCCACTTGTGTGCGCTACCTTAGCCTTCTTCTTGTATCCGGGGTGGACCTGGGCCTCAACCAATATACCTCTCCAGCCAGCTCGATCTTTCGCCAGCTGCCTCCAGTTGTACACTCCAAGTTGTTTGAGGTCCTTCTCCACTTGTGTGCGCTACCTTAGCCTTCTTCTTGTATCCGGGGTGGACCTGGGCCTCAGCCAACATACATCTCCAGCCAGCACGAGGTTCTTCTCCACTTGTGTGCACTACCTTAGACTAACCCGTTCTCTGTTGCGTTGTCCCAAAGGCTTGGATTTGAAGACTTTTAGGGGCGGAGCAGAGATGACCATACGCTCCACATGGTCTAGCCATCTTAAGCATTGTATCCGAAGACGTTTACCAGTCGCGTGTCGTTGTACAGCCCATTGAGTTCTTTGATTGCCTTCTCCCCCAGATGCCGTCATCGCAAACAGGACCAAAAATCGCACGCAAAACTTTTCTTTCAAAAAAACTAAGGGCTTCCTCATCTGCTTTTCCTAACGTCTAGGTTTCCGCGCCATAAAGTAGGACTGGTATGATCAAGCTGTTATATAATATAAAGAGAGCTTAGTTCTTCAAGAGAGGGTATTATTACTCCTTATCACCTCTTAAGCCCGAAGAAAAAGCGATTGGCGGGAGTGATTTTGCGTTTGATTTCGGTACTGATGTTGTTGTCCCTATTTAGCGCGGAGCCGAGATAGACGAAGTCCTTGACTACCTCGAATTTCTGCTGCCTATTGTGACGTTCCGTCCGAGACGTCGATGTTGTGTGTCCTTCCTTGATGACAGCATGTACTTTGTTTTGCCGTCATTAACCCCAGACCCATTTTAGCCGTTTCCATTCCAGTGCCAGCAAACGTCTCATTGACAGCTCGCTAGGTTCATCCACTCACGTCAATGTCATCAGCGTAAGCTAGCAATTGAACTGACTCTTGGAAAATCGTGCCTCTGGTGTTGACTCCTGAGTTACGCACGATCTTCTCAAGAATGATGTCGAAGAAGTCACTGACAGTGCGTCGCCCTGTCTTAATCCCTTTTTAACATTGAAGGTTTCGGTGAGTGCGTTATCGACCTTGACCTTGGAGCAGCCAGAGTTCTCCATTGTCATCCTACACAATCTGATGAGTTTGGTAGGAATGCCAAGACAAGACATGACACTGTATAGCTCATCCCTATGCACAGTGTCGTATGCGGCTTTAAAATCGACGAATAGGTGGTGAGTGTCGATTTGCACTTCTTTTCTAGGATCTGCCGTAATTTGAAGACCTGGACTATGGTGGACTTCCTTGATTTGAATCCACACTGATAGGGACCTATCAGGTAATGGATGAACAGTTTCAGACGCTCACACAATACGGCAGAGAGGATCTTGTATGCGAAGTGATCGCTCGATACTTGGTGCAGTTAAAGGGGTCTCCTTTCTTGTGAACCTGCAAACGACGCTGAGATTCCACTACCCGTGCATGCTTTCCTCCGACCATATTTTACGGATAAGCTGGTGCATCTACAGCTGCTTTGAATAGTTCTGCGGACAGTCTGTCCGCTCCAGCAGCTTAGTTCCACTTCAGCTTGGATATTGCTGTCTTCACTTCGTCTAAGTCGGCGGAACAGAATTCTTGACTATCATCGTCCAAATCGAGTAGAACATGCTGCCTAAAAGCGGGTTTTGGGTCATCATTGCCGTTAAGGAGTCTACAGGAATGATGTTTCCAAATTCTCAGTTCAGACTGTGGATCTACCACAAGTTAAGTTAAGTTAAGTTAAGTTACCGGCAGGCTTCGGTAATAATAATTGTTGGCGCTACAGTCCAAAGGGGGAACAGGGCCTAGCTTGCTCATCAACTACTCGTGTTGTGCGCACTACTGTTCTCTCACGAGTAGAAGGGACCTACAGTTTTTTGCCGACTCCGAACGGCGAGATTTGAGAAGCTTTCTTAGACAGTTATTACTCTTTGAGTGTTGTCAGCAGCTCGAAAGAGGTGGTGCCGTGAAAAATTCGAAAAATTGGTGTTGAGCTGGGAGTCGAACCTAGACTCTTCGGCGTGTCGCACTCTACCCACTACGCCACGGCGACCAGGCAGGCTTCGGTCCTTTCGATAAAACTGCACACTTGTGCACACTTATTATTACTGACAAATATCACGCTATTCCAATGAAGTAAAAATTCGCTTCCAATATCAGTCACAATTTGCTGATGGCGCCATCTCTTGAAAGCGTAGGTTAACAACAGCCGTCAACGAGAAGTTGTGCAGAACTAAAGTGAGGCGAGAGCGTAGAAAAATCAAAGAACACATTTTCGCACAAATAAAATTGATACGGTTTTACTATGGTAGCGATTAATAGTAGCTCAAAACTACAGACTCCGTCATTATGCAGTCTACGCCGTTCCTTGTTTTCTTGAAGGTTTACGGCTCTGGCAGCACCATCAAAGAAATGCCAGATGTTTGAACTTTCTCCAAAATCTCTTAATCTGACTGAAGGGAGTCGCAATCTCAACTTATGTTAAATTTCTGACTAAAAGGCGAGAACGAGTGAGGAATCAATTGAAAAATGGGCGGTGATGGCTTCAAAATAGACAGTGAATGTTATCAAGTCTGTAAAAAGTCACCTGAGAGTCATCAATTTCTCAAACCCTTTCCATGAACATTCCATCCTTCAATCGCCATATTTCTCAGAACCAAACTACTTCAGGCAGCCAGCCAAAATTTCACTCAAAACTTAAATCAACAGAAAAACTTTAGAGTTCGTCATGAATCATTTAAGATGCTCCAAGCGTGTGTTCCAGCAAACAGCCATGTGTCATGAATCTATCCGCCCACAACCCTCATCGACACTTAATCAATAATGAAAACCTTTCTCAAGGAATCGACTGCAAACAAAAAAAGGAAAGAAGGATATTGAGTCTGACGAAATGTTTTATCGTTCTTGCTGTTGCGAGTGTTCTTCTCCCACCCACAGCATGTCCGTTTCATCACCATCGACCATAAAATAACCTCAAGTGCTTCGACTACGACAAGCGAAGACATAAAGACATTTGATCCCGATCCTTTTCAACAAGATGATGTCGGGGAGAAGAGGTCAAGAATAATCCACAAAGTTCGCATCAAACACCAATCCCATGCCATTGCCCACGACCCAGAGACCCGTCCAACCCCAGCCGACCTGTGTAACATTTTATCAGCGTCCTGGCCGTGAACACAGCAGAAGAAGACGCTCCATTAGGCATCAGTTATTCCAATGCAAATCTAAATAAATCAGAGCCGGAGGCTTCTACGTATGTGAGGGTGTCAATAGGTTTTCCTGGTCATTTCCCCTAGGCTATTGGATTAGAATCGCAAAAGGACACATCCCCGGGCAGTCTTGATAGACATGTGTCAGAGTCGGTGGAGTGTTAGAGTGTCGTGTGGTGACACCAAAGACGAAATAAAACCAAATGTGAACAGACTCCCGACTGTCCGTGTTGTCGCAGGACTGGTGTCCCTTGCTACTGATGCGATATTGGAGGCGATTGCCTCCGAGCCGCCGAGAACTCTGCACACGGATAACATGCGCACTCAATGCCGGCGTTCCCCTTCTCCTGAGGGAGGAGCCGCTCTGATGGCAGCATTCCAAACGGTTCTGGAAGGCCCGCATCCTACCGGCCCACTGGAAGGGGGTGAGGAAATAAAAAAGTTTAATTTCAATTTTCAACTGGAAGTGAAGTTATGAACGCTCTGAAAACATTTTCCGAGCGGTGTTTATTGTTATGTAATTTTCAGGACTTGAGGAGTTTGTTGATTCAGTCGCGAGAGGATTCGCATGAGCGCTGTTTAAGTTTCACAGGAACTGCTCGCGAATTCGTGGGCTGATATGATCAAGATTAAATTACTTGTCTTCGCCCCCACTGGTGGATGGAGTTAGTCAATTATTGTGGGCGGGGCGGCGCCGCCAAAACAAAGTGGATTAAGCAGTTTTGAGGAAGAACAATGCGAGTCTAGGAAGATTGCTGCGGTTGAATTGATTTATGCAATTTTGTATCATTTAATTTGCATACTTGTAGGCGAATTGGGTTGAACATTCTCTAATTGTTTGCATTAATTCAAATTTCAGTAGTCGATGTCCCAAGGTATTTAACGGGCGATTTGGGCAGGAATAGGAAGATTTGAACATGATTGTTTGAAGGGATTTGAAAGAGGGCTCATAAGAACGTTTCAAAATTATTTCATCTGGTTGTGCTTCCGCAGTGCTTTTGACAGGTGTTGGGATTACAAAGGTGCGAGAAAAAGTGTTCTTGTGAGATGGAGGTTTGTTGATAAAGTTTGCAATAAAGGAACCTATGTCCATCTCATGGAACGGTTTCTTCAGGGTTTGTACGTGCCATTGATGAAAATTTGGGTATATGCGTTTCAATAAACCAGATTTGTTCGAATTTCTGAACGCCTTAGAAATTTTTGCTTCCTCTCTGATATGTGTGAAGTTGGTGTCCAATATGAACAGTCCTACCATTGATGACCGTTTTTTTAAATAGCTACGTCAAAAGTAGCGAAATCTTGATATCTTACAATTATTTTTTTCTTCTGAGCATAAAATTGAGTTTGAAAGTAAGGACTTACCATTTTCAGTCTTAAGGTGCTCGAGATCTTGCCCATCACTAGTGTACAGGTTGTTAGATAACAGAGTTGTGTAGTGGTTTGTTCAAATACGGACGTTTCTATGTAGTTGAATTTATAATAATAATTGTTGGCGCTACAGTCCAAAGAGGGACCAGGGCCTAGCCTGCTCATCAACTACTCGTGTTGTGCGCGCTACTGTTCTTTCACGAGTAGAGGGGACCTACAGTTTTTGCCGACTCCGAACGGCGAAATTTAAGAAGCTTTCTTAGAAAGTTGTTACTCTTTGAGTGCTCGAAAAAGGTGGTCCCGTGAAAAATTTGAAAAATTGGTGTTGAGCTGTTAATCGAACCTAGACCCTTCGGCGTGTGAGCGTCGTACTCTACCCACTACGCCACACCACGGTGGTTGAATTTAGGTCCAAAAATTATATCTTGCAGCCTTACAAATAGTAGCTTTAGTAGCTGTCAGTTTAGCACATTTAGGTGTGTTCCCGTACCCGAAACAAACAACACAAAATAGTACAAAATAATACAAACCAACACAATGTCCATTCCCGTAGACCGAAAAAATGGGATTTATGTCAAATGAGCGCTCTATCTGAATAGTAAAATATTTCCCTACCCTGCCCATCTTAACACAAGAATTTTTTGTGGGTAGGTTGTTGGTTTTCTGTCAAATTAATTGGTGTGCGTACGGAGATAAGTGAGCATTGACCCATTATCTCTGTGTATGTGTCCAAAACTTTGTTGTTTTATATGTTTATGTTTTCTATATCGAAGTAAGTGGCCGCGGTGGCGTAGTGCGTAGAGTGCGACACTCACACGCCGAAGGTCTAGGTTCGATTTTCGGCTGAAAACCTCGTTTTTTTCACAGCACTACCTCTTTCGAGCACTCAAAGAGTAACAACTGTCCAAGAAAGCTTCTTAAATTTTGCCGTTCGGAGTCGGCAAAAAACTGTAGGTCCCTATTACTCGTAAGAGAACAGTAGCCTGTACAACATAAGTAGTTGATGACCAAGCTAGGCTCTGGTCCTTCTGTGCACTGTCGCACCATACAATTATTATTACTATTACTAATTCTTCGCACAATTCAAATTAAATACCATTCATTTTATCACTTTGACTGCTGGTAGACGGATAAACAAAGCTTACTTCCTCTGTCAATTAGTAACAGTAACTAATTCAGTACTTGAATGAGAGAGCTGCCAGCCGTACTTTTGTGGAACATTGTGCATCGCTTATTCGTTCCGTTTACCATATGTTTCACTTCAAAAATTTTGAATCTTTGTACTTACTCAAAGAAATCAGACAAGAAAATTTCACTGAACTTTACCAGGTATACCAGTATGAAGTGAGCGCCAAGCCGCAAATGTCTCGATAGGGAACATTTGTTGTGAACGAGTCCTTATTTTTTTTTGTTTGTTTGCTACGACATCTGTGAAAAATATTTAGTACACATCAAGTCATTGAACAGACAACATCATATGTTTTCATCGTGTTAAAAATATCGAATTTTGTACCAGAAAGTGATAATTTGCGTAAAGCATTAATCTTTTGTTTTCATTTGAAGAAAAGTGCTGCAGAGTCACATCGAATGCTTGTCGAGGCATATGGTGATCATGCTCTATCAGAAGTAACATGCAAAAGAGGGTTTTAACGGTTCAGAAATAATGATTTTGATGTGAGAAATGAAGAACGTGGAAGACCACCAAAAAAGACGAATTGCATACGATATTGGATGGAGATGAGACTTTGAGTCAAAAGCAAATGGCAGCAATGTTAAATGTTGCACAACAAACAATTTCTGACCGTTTAAAAGATATGGGAAAGATCCAAAAGTGTGGAAAATGGGTGCCACATGAATTGAATGAAAGACAGATGGAAAACCGAAAAAACACTTGTGAAATTTTGCTTAAAAGCCACGAAAGAAATTCGGTTTCGCATCAGATTGTTACTGGCGATGAAAGATGGATTTATTTTAAGAAACCTAAACTTAAAAAATCATGGGTTAATCTGGGACAACCATCAACATCGACTGCAAAACCAGATCGATTCGGCAAGAAGACAATGCTGTGTGTTTGGTGGGACCAGAAAGGTGTGCTGTACCACGAGTTCCTAAAACCTGGTGAAACCGTTAATACTGATCGCTACCGACAACAAATGATCAAATTGAACCATGCATTAATCGAGAAACGACCAGAATGGACCAGAAGACACGGCAAGGTAATTTTGCTCCATGACAATGCACCTGCACACAAAGCAAAACCGGTTCAGGATACAATCAAAACACTTGGCTGGGAGCAGCTACCCCGCCCGCCGTATTCACCAGAATTGGCTCCTTCCGACTACCATTTGTTTTCATCGAGGGACCCGCATTGGGTTCTATTGGTTGGAGCCACACAAGGAGCTCCAGCTGTTGTCAACCTAGACAGGTTTAGTTGGTCCCTCATGGCCAACTTGCATTTTGTATAAGTTAGGATAGGTTAGGTATTAAGGTACAATTAAAAAAAAAATTTTAAAAAATGTTAGTCGTAAGTGTATCTAAGTTAGATAGATTTTTAACAATTTTCTTTGTTTTAAATAGGTACTACTTTTATTAATTTAAAAATAAAAAAAGTATTGACGCCGAAAGGCAAATAAATAAATAAATTATTAGGTTAGGTTAGAGCGCCCGCATAGGGCCAGTAAGTAGTTTTTAGAAATCATATAAGTCGTGCCTAGGTTAAGCATTTTGTTCCTAATTTGAAGATAGCATTAGTAATATAAAAAATAAAATGCATTTTTAAACTAAACTAAAAAAATGGGACACGCATAAGCAGCACGGCTGAGCAGCACTTTGATTCCTACGAGGAGGTCGAAAAATGGGTGTCTAATTGGTTTGCTTTAAAAGACGAACAATTTTATTGGCGTGGTATTCACAAATTGCCAGAAAGATGGCCAAAATGTGCAGAAAACAATGACCAATACTTTGAATAAAATGTTTTTACTTTCCCATTAATAATTAGTGTTTTATTTTCCAAAAAACTAATTTCATACCGGCATACCTGGTAAATGGGTCAGAAACTCCAATTTCTGTGACCAGTTCTTAGACACATCACTCAATAAGTCCCAGAAAAGAGATATAACAAAAAATGTCGCTAAGAAAAAATCTATATTGATTTTAAGTCGTACAAACATTGAATGATAGCCGTCAAATTTCCGTGACAGTCTCATTATTAGGTTATAAGTTACAGTGCTTCAAGTGACGCAATGGAAAAAGCAGAATTTCGTGTGTTGATCAAGCCCTCTCTTTCGATGGGAGAAAAATACCGTGCAAGCTTGAAAAGTGGTCGCCGTGGCGTAGTGGGTAGAGTGCGACGCTCACACGCCGAAGGGTCTAGGTTCGACTCCCAGTTCAACACCAATTTTTCTAATATTTCACGGCACCACCTCTTTCGAGCTGCTGACAACACTCAAAGAGTAATAACTGTCTAAGAAAGCTTCTCAAATTTCGCCGTTCGGAGTCGGCAAAAAACTGTAGGTCCCTTCTACTCGTGAGAGAACATTAGCGCGCACAACACGAGTAGTTGATGAGCAAGCTAGGCCCTGGTCCCTCTTTGGACTGTAGCGCAAACGATTATTATTATTTAGCTTGAAAAATATTAAAGGGACTCTCCTCAACTGAAAATAACTATTTGTCGGTGGTTCGTTGACTGACAACGTGGTCGAACGGACAACAACGATGCCGAACGCTTTGGAAGGCCAATAGAGGTGGTTACATCTGAAAATGACAAAAAAGTACACAAAATCGTTTCGGAAAACCGCAAAGTGAAATTGCGTGAGATAGCTGACACCTTAAAGATATCAGAAGACAGCATGCACACTATCTTGCAGGAACATTTGTCAATGAGAAAGCTGTTCTCGAAATGAATGCTGCGGTTGCTCACAATGGACCAAAAACAAGAACGTATTATGCAACGGAGCCGAGTTTTGTTACCTTTTCTTGAAAAAAAAAACAATATAAATTGTTTAGCAATAAATCATTACTCAAAACTATGCCCAAAGGCAATTTTTAAATTAGATAAAGAATAGCTCAGAGCACCTGCTAATAGTCAGTAAGTTAGATTCAAGAACTATTGTTAAGATAAAAGTAAGCCAGGTTTAAGTATTTTCTAGGAATAAGATAAGATTACTTTATGCATTCAATAAATTCTGTCAAGAAATCTAAAAGCAACAACGTATGGACGATTCGCGAGCTATTTCCCAGAATAAATCGGATTTTTTGCTTCGGTATGTCAGAATGGATGAAAAATGAATCCACCACTACACTCCAGAGTCAAAACGGCAGTCAGCGGAATAGACAGTATCCGGTGAACCACGCCCAAAGCTTCTAAAAACACAAAGTTCGGCTGGCAACGCTATGGCATCCGAATTTTGGGATGCACATAGAACATAAAGTGGCCGCCGTGGCGTAGTGGGTAGAGTGCGACGCTCACACGTCGAAGGGTCTAGGTTCGATTCCCAGTTCAACACCAATTTTTTGAATTTTTCACGGCACCACCTCTTTCGAGCTGCTGATAACACTCAAAGAGTAATAACTGTCTAAGAAAGCTTCTTAAATTTTGCCGTTCGGAGTCGGCAAAAAAACTGGTCCCTTCTACTCGTGATAGAACAGTAGCGCGCACAACACGAGTAGTTGATGATCTAGCTTGGCCCTGGTCCCCCTTTGGACTGTAGCGCCAACAATTATTATTATTATAGAACTTATTCACAGAATATCTTGAGAAAAGCAAAAGGATCAACTGTGAATACTACATGGCATTATTGGAAGAAATTGGAAAAAAACGGTCCCCTATGAAGAAGAAAAAAATTCTCTTTCACCAAGACAATGCACCGTGCCATAAGACGTTGGGTACCGTGGACAATTTGCACGAACTTGGGCTTTAGTTGCTTCCACACCCACCGTATTCTCCAGATCTGGCACCCAGACTACTACTACCCCTTTTCAGACCTCAAAGAGATGCTCGTCAGAAAAAAATATATGGCTCGAAAGAGGAGGTGGTCGCCGAGACTGAAGTCTATTTTGAGACCAAAAGAAAGATATCGAAATGTAAGAGCGGCGTTGGACTGATGACTTGTGAAGGAAACTTCATGATTAAATCGAATTTTGTCTAGAAGATGTGCTTTAATTGGTTAGTCCCTGGACTTATTGAGTAATGTGCTAAAAATATAAAATTGACGTTCACCCGAGAACAATACCTTTCCCAGAACGGGATTGTCTTTCCAATAAATTCCAACGAATTTGGTTAGTTCCAGCCTTTTGTTTTTGATATGACAAGCAAACAAAAACTAACTTCATTATTCTTTGTACTGGTCGAGGCTCAATTTGCATTTTTTCACGCAAATCAGGAGCAATTTTTGAGGATGATGTCTTCCTTCCTCTCTTAAGCTCGCTCGTAATTATCATAAGTATATTTTTCCTGACTCTCTATACCAAGCCAATTACCACTGCTTTGTGTATCATTTAATTTTATTTATAATTGGACCGTTTTATTATGATACATAAACACCTTTGTTCAACCCCAATTCCCACTTTTATTTTTATTTAAATTTTAAATAATGTTTCTTTCTTCAATAGCTACATACCTACCCAGCTCAAGATTTACATAACTGATATCAATGAATAGTAGGAAATAATTGACAACCAGAAATGTGTCTAGTTTCTTTTCATTCTTATTATTATCGAAATTGTACAGTTTGAACAGAAATTTCGATTACTTCTGTCCAGCTTAAATATGGATTTGCAACGTCATTTACTTTTGTTTCTGATTGTTGTTTCGATGAGTTTTAGTTTGCGTTATTTATTCTCTGTGACATCAAGCTGCTGGCGCGGACGGACTATCCGCAGAGCTGTTCAAAGCGGCTGGGGATGAGCTGGTTGGGTGCATGCACCAGCTCATCTGTAAGATATGGTCGGAGGAAAGCATGCCCGATAAGTGGAATCTCAGCATCGTTTGTCCGGTTCACAAGAAAGGAGACCCCTTCGACTGCGCCAACTACCGAGAATCTGTCTCTTTAACATCGCATACAAGATCCTCTCTGCCGTATTGTGTGAGCGCCTGAAACCGTTCGTCAACAACCTGATAGGTCCTTATCAGTGTGGTTTCAGACCAGGGAAGTCCACAATCGACCAGATCTTCACACTGTGGCAGATCCTGGAGAAGTCCCAAGAAGTACAAATCGACACCCACCATCTATTCGTCGATTTCAAGGCCGCATATGACAGCGTGCATAGAGACGAGCTATACAGTGCCATGTCTAGTTTTGGCATCTCTACCAAACTCGTCAGATTGTGTAGAATGACGATGGAGAACTCTCGCTGCTCCGTCAAGGTCGGTAACGAACTCACCGAGATCTTCGATGTTAAACGATTTAGACAAGGCGACGCACTGTCATGCGACTTCTTTAACATCATTCTTGAGGGGATCGTGCGAAACTTACACGTCAACATCAGAGGCACGATCTTCCACAAGTCCGTTCAACTGCTAGCTTATGCGGATGACATTGACGTGATCGGCCGAACTCAGCGAGCCGTCAATGAGGCGTTTGCTAGCATCGAAGCGAAAGCGGCCAAAGTGGGACTAGTGGTAAACAAGGGCAAAACGAAGTATATGCTGTCATCGAAGAAGGACGCAGAACATCGACGTCTCGGACAGAGCGTCACTATGGGCAGCAGACACTTCGAGGTAGTCAATCTCGCCTCCGTGATCGCCGTGGCGAAGTGGGTAGAGTGCGACGCTCACACGCCGAAGGGTCTAGGTTCGACTCCCAGTTCAACACCAATTTTTCTAATATTTCACGGCACCACCTCTTTCGAGCTGCTGACAACACTCAAAGAGTAATAACTGTCTAAGAAAGCTTCTCAAATTTCGCCGTTCGCAGTCGGCAAAAAACTGTAGGTCCCTTCTACTCGTGAGAGAACAGTAGCGCGCACAACACGAGTAGTTGATGAGCAAGCTAGGCCCTGGTCCCCCTTTGGACTGTAGCGCCAACAATTATTATTATTATTATCTCGTCTCCGCGGTGAATAGGGACAACAACATCAGTACCGAAATCAAACGCAGAATCACTCTTGCCAATCGCTGTTTCTGTGGGCTTAAGAGGCAATTGAGTAATAAAGCCCTCTCCCGAATGACCAAAGTGACTTTGGACAACACCTTGATCATCCCAGTCCTGCTTTACGCGGCAGAAACCTAAACGCTACTAAAAGTGAATGAGGAAGCCCTTAGTCTTTTCGAGAGAAAAGTCCTGCGTGCGATTTTTGATCCTGTTTGCGTTGATGGCATCTGGAGGAAAAGATTCAACCACTAACTGTATGGGCTGTACGGCGGCATGAGCTTAGTCAAGCGTCTACGAGTACAACGCTTAAGGTGGCTAGGCCATGTAGAGCGTATGGACAGCACTGCTCCGGCCCGAAGAGTCTTCGAATCCGAACCACAGGGACAACGCAACAGAGGATGTCCTAGACTGAGATGGCGCACACAAGTGGAAAACCACCTTGGAGTGCGCAATTGCAGACAGCTAGCAAAGGATCGTGCTAGCTGGAGAGACATGTTGGTTGAGGCCCAGGTCCACCCCGGACTGTAGCGCCATCCGAAGATGAAGAACATGACATCAAGTATCAAATAAAAAGTACTTCGCCTTTATTACAACTCCTTAAACTCTGCAAAAATGACCTCCAAACCAGATTACTCACTCCGAATGCCCGAGGTATGGCCCACTTTCATTTCAGCTTCCACTCCCAGATGAAGTTCACCCTGGACCACGTAACACTTGCACTAAAAATTGATCTTGCTTGAAGCTGTAAGATGAGAATATACTCAGATTTAAGTGAAACACCAGCTTTTGGCACTGGATAGAGCTGCATTTCTCATTTACCTTTTCAGAGTCAAGAGTTATGGTGCACTTGATAGTGGTGCTGGCGTCGGCATTGTTGTCAAGGCTCCAAGAAAGACGACTTTAACTAATTTTTTCAACGCATACTTTCACTTTTTCCATATTTCCATACGTTGGGCGTCCCTTTTTTCAGTGAATTATTTTTTCAGCACTCGAAAATTGCCACATAACAATCTGCAGAAGGACAGACCGTAGGTGCTCTTGACACTATGACATTAATTAGAGCTAACCTAGTTCTGTTTATGGCTGTCGTGGCGTAGGGGGTAGACTCTCACACGCCAAAGGGTCTAAGTTCGATTCCCAGCTCAAGATGAATTTTTTGAATTTTTCACGGCACCGCCTCTGTAGAAACGACTGATTCTAAAGAGCAGGGAACTGAAAGTGAAGGATATTTTAATCTAAAATAGATTGTGGCCGACGTGGCCCAGTGGGTAGAGTGTGACACTCACACGGAGTAGGTCTGTATTCGATTCCCGGCTGAAAACCTCGATTTTTTTCACGGCACCGCCTCTTTTGAGCTGCTGACAACACTCAAAGAGTCATAACTGTCCAAGAAAGAGCTCCTCAAATTTCGCCCTTCGGAGTCGGCAAAAAACTGTTGGTCCCTTCTACTCGTGAGAGTAGCGCGCACAACACGAGTAGTTGATAGGCAAGACAGGCTCTGGTCCCCCTGTGGACTGTCGCACCAAACATTTATTATGATTGTTTCTGTTGGCTAAGCATTCCAACTCAAATTACAATTGCCCACTTCCCACTCCGTTGAAACTAATTTCAGATGGCCTTCAACGCTCCGATGTACACTCGTTCCGCTTCAATTTTAAGGATACCAATCAATATCCCACCACTCCAAGTAAGTTTGAGAATTCAAGCGTTCAAATTTCAGCTTTAAGTTGACTTCCACTTGCAGTGGCCGCAGCATGGGATCTCCTCAGTAAACTCGACAAACAGACTTCCTTTGACTTCCTTTCATCAATTAATCATTCCGTCCTGTGGTGCATTCCCCCCCCCCTCGACTCCCACCACCGAACTAAAGTTTTTTCTCACTCATCGTATTGTTTTGCATAGCTTCCTAATTGTGGTTCCGCTTTAATTTATCTCCCAACCCCAAGAAACTCTCAACCCACTTCGGGAAAAATCAATTTCATGCACATTCCACATCCGTCATCAGATGGCCCTGCCCATGCCGTTCAATAAGTTTCAATTAAAATTCTTAAAGAAGCTCTCCGAAAACGGGGACGAAGAAATGGAAAACAAAACCGAACCCGAGCTGAGTGGAAAGCTTCTTACCGCCTTTTTGCACTCGTGCCCCCGCAAATCCGTCCGCAAACAGAACGTAAAATTGATTTTCAATATTTCTTTTGCATCACTTCCCGGGTAGAGTCCTTTCTTTCGAGTGCCTCGAACTTTCCCTGCATCGCTAATTTTGTCAAACTTTATCATCGTCACCTCTACCCTTCATCAGTGTCGACCTCACTGCCGCCACCGACCATATCTCCCCCCCTGGCATCATGATTGGTGGTGTTATTGCCCCGACACATCCCTCATCTCTTCCCCCACTTTCTTTTGCAGCATGACGTGTCAGCAGTGCCAGTTGCTTGAATGAATTTTTCGCAAACTAAAGACACAAACTGGTTCGTCCTCGCTGTCGAGAAAAAAAAAAAGAAATTTAATGACTCAGCTCGCGACAAATAAGCTTTTCCCAGTCAGTTTGACACTTTCTGCAAGGACCATCAGCAGCACGTCCTTCCGTAGTGCCGGAGGAAAGTCGAAGAAGTCCTGAAGTCTTGAAGTCTCAAAGTTGTGAAAAACAAATAATTAAACACAGATTCGGTGCCATGTTCGACAAACAACAAGCAGCTCCACAAGCAGTGACCACTAACGATTCAAGTTGGGCATGGGGAGAGAGAGTCCTTGAAAAGTGATGACCATGTGTGAACCCCATGCAACTAGTTCGCCCCGTCCACACCCATCTTGCTCGAGGCAGGGCAGCAGCACAAACATGACATGGGGATTACGTTCATAATCCGATAAATATTGACCTGCTATCAGGGCATTTAAGCAGCATCTAAGCACTTTTATGTTCAGGACACGGGAGACCCTTCATCCAATGTCAACAAGAAGTCTTTCAGGGGGCTCCTTTGGCAGCAATTTGGGAAAAGGGAACAATGGCGATGGCTTTGGGGTTTTAATGGTCTGTTAATTGAATCGAAGACAGGGCCATCGCTCTGCGGAGATGCTTTTGTGCGGGTGCCTGTGATGGAGGGGACTGCTAGGGATCAGATGCTTCCTGGTGCTCGGGAAAAAGGACTAATTTTGTTTCGTAAGTGATTCTGTTAAGTTGTTTGTTTCAATCGGATTGATTGCTGCGATAAAATTGTGCGTGTGAGCAGCTGGAGAAAATGTTCCCTTTTATGGGGCGGCATGCGTAAGATGAACTGCAAGGAACTGTGAAAAGACGGCAAGTTGATGTCTCATCAAATGTGCCTTTTGGGGTGGTGGTTAGGAGCGCGTCCCAGATATATGCAGTAAACAGAGGGGATTATTTAAAACTAAGCAAATGTCCCACTAGAGTGGACATAACCCGTGAATGACATGACGGAATATGATAAAAATCCCTTGCATACATCTAGGCTACTTACAAGTACTCTAATAACAACTCACTACTGACCTACATCGGAGACTTCACTCGCGAATAGCCCTCCCAACAACCACTAAAGGACTCTAATTACCAACTACAACTAGTTAGTTGACTTCTGGATATATTCACGCACTCGTACACATTGCAATTAACAAGCGCAGTCCATGCAAAAGGAATGAAAATCAAGGACAGTTAGAGACAGAGAGAGAGAGAGAGAGACACAGCAAATGTCACTTCGTTGACTTTAAAAAATAACTGTACATCAGTTGATGTCAAGAGATTCATCGGAGCATGCAATACAACAGCAGCAGTCAGCAACGGACGAAACAAACGCATCCCCTTACGTGGCCACTTAACAAAACGATGAGAAAACTGAAGCGCCCCGCACCAGTCCTGTGTGCCAACAGGAAGGGAAACAAAGCCAATTTTGCAAATCGAAAAAGATACAATGACACTCAAGTCCTCCTTCTGTAATATGCAACCGTTATTCATAGAAACCGTTTTTTTTTTGTCGCTTTTATTCAAACTTTTCCACAACGCGGCGCCACAAAAACACACACTGCGCTGAGTACGAAGCCTTTGACCTGCCCAAAGAGCTGGGGGCTCCAGCAGGGGGTGAGTGAATTGCAAATCCCAACAGGGAACATAACGCAACACCCTCTTCGCATTAATTGACTGAAGAGTCCTGTAGACTATGCCCGGAGGGGGGGTTGGGTGTCGTTGCAAGCGGATGAAAGGCTCATGTCTGTATGGCGTGTTTGATGGGCACGACCATAGGTGAGCGGTGGGGTAGTTTGGCCTATGTGTGTGCACATGATCTTCCTTTTGTTTGGTGTATTATTGGAGTCAAAAGTCGACGGCGGTGATGGCAGCGCAGGCAGTGAGAGGGTGGCGAGCTCTGTTTTTGTTGCATTTCCCGCATATTTCCCGCTTTTATTTATTTTCATTTCTCTCCTCTTTTATTTGCCATTCCAGTTAGTAAATCATAAAAATTACTTTTCATCCCTTTATCTCACTCTCGATGGTTTGTGTTTTTTGTTATCCTTGCTTCACATCAGGCTGCACCCCGCTTGTTGCCTGGCAACAGGCCTTTGGGGCGGAATGTGGTATGTACGTTTCGAGCACCAGCAGCAGTGGCAGTGTGGCGGAATGCACCCAGGAGTGTCGGGTGTGTGCAGTGTGTGTCGGGCCAGCAACCAGATTTAATTCATAAATTAAAATTGCGATACACAGTTCACCCCGTTCCCTCAAATGCCTTCTGTGTGATGGAGTCCCCTTGAAGGTTGAGCTGGCATCAAGCGCGAACGCAGAAATATGTTTGTGATTGCGGCCACGCTAGACTCGTGATATTTAAAATAATTGCAAGGCCGGGTGTGGGGATTGAAAGCAGCTCCCTGCTTGCGTTGCAGTTGGCGATTATCAGCGGAATTCCTTTTCGTGTCTGCATGTGGCAGGGCAACGAGTGAAAGTCGTCCCGCCGAGAGGAGCGTCAGGACTGCCGCTGCTATTTTCAGATGCCAGATGGCCAGCGGCTGTTGTCAGGCCCCAGCGTCTGGTGATGGGGCTTTCGACTGATCCGTGTGATAAGGGATAATGACTGTTAATTATTTAATACGTCATTCAACAGAATTGGCCTTTGTGTGACAAGTGATTGTTTTCTTTTCGAGTGCCTGCGTGCTCCGCGGGCGACCGGATATTTATCCAATCTCGTTTCGTTTGCTGGCGATTACAGCTGATACGGAAATCATTCAGCCACATGTGAGCAGTTTAAATTTTCCATCGGGATGCGTCGTAATTTATTTAATGCAGCGCAGTGTGATGGGGCGTGAAGAAATCCTTTTTTGGCCACAAACTTCACCCGTTCTCGTCAGTTGTGCACGGTTTTATTAATATTTGTTTTGTCTTATGTGCGATGCTGCAGGGGATGGCGCGGTGGGGGCATCATCTCTGCATCCAGGAGTGAAGAAGGAGTTTTACAATTTAATTATTCACAGTTGAATACTCCTTAGGTTCTGATCCTTTTCTGTCTTTTTTCTTTTGTTGTGGGTTGTGTGAGAGGATACGGCTGTGTGTGTGTGTGAGAGGAAGAAATCTTCTTGTGGAAAGTTTTTCTTTGCGAGTAGTTTTCCGCTTTTGCCGAGTTTGTGGCAGCGGCAGAGGGAGGAAGAAAAGATTGAAGTTTTCCCATCGTTCCTGTCGACAGTTTCTATATCGTCGTGCAGTATTTGTTTTACTTTGTGGCGCACAGAGAGCTGGTGCATCCCCTGCACGATGGCAAAGGATATGAAATTTTGGCTGATTTGATTGAGGGAATCTGTGTGGGTGTTTGCTGGAAGAGAGAAAGAGAGAGGTAGGGAGGAAGATAGAGCTCAGGTCTTGTGGTAGACTGCAATCTGAAGGGTATTACCAGTGTTTGCTGTCAGCGTCGTTATTCTGTGGGTTTCTAACGTGTGCTCTGAGTTGTGTTCGTCACCTTCATTCGCTTGTCATAAGACGCACAAGGAATGAACCTCTTTTCGTCGATTTTAAAAACCAGTTACGGTTAGTTTCCTTTTTGTGAGAAAGGAAATTTCACGTGATGAAGTCGAGTTGAAATTCAATCAGTGTGCTGGGATACGGTGCTACGTGGTTGTTTGTGGATTGTGGAAATAGTGAATTCAAGACATAATACGCCATTCAGCTGCACAGAAATGTAGACAGCATCTCATTTGCAGCTTCCACCGTCAAGACGACTAACTAAACAAGGATTTTGAAGCTTCTGAATGGTGCGTGTCCTTTGTGCCACTTGCTGAGGGGACCTAGCGTCTGTGGCTGACAGCGTCGTTTCTTTGGTATGCATGTATTTGATTTTAGAATTGCAGCTGCAAGGGCAGCGCTTGTTTGGAAGCGGGTGTAGTTCGGGACAAGATGACTTGAACTTATTTAGGTGGGCAACTTTTTGCTACAGGCGTCTCGACTACCTAAGGCAATATCCGCCTGATGTGGGCTCAAATTCCAAGGAAGGATAAAAATGACGACAGTTACGATGACTTTTATGTTCTCCTGAGAAAGACAATTTATTAATGCCCAAGCTTTGCCACCAAGATCATTTTAGGAGGCTTTAACGTAAAAATGACATCGTTGCTGCCATCGGAAGGCATAGCATGTAGAACAAAACTTCCAAAAACCGCCTCAGGCTGCTGGACTTCATGAAGGGAAGAATAATTTCTAAGGCAAGCGCTTCCTTCGCCTCAACATTCATGAAAGCGCCTGACGACAGATTCACCACATTGCGATTGCCTTCAGACACTCGTCCAGTATTCACGAAGTTCGAACAGTCCAAGGAGTTAAAATTGGCTCAGATCATTTCCTTGGGTGGTTGCCGTAGCGTAGTGGGTAGAGTGCGACGCTCACACACCGAAAAGTCTAGGTTCGACTCCCAGTTCAACACCAATTTTTCTAATATTTCACGGCACCACCTCTTTCGAGCTGCTGACAACACTCAAAGAGTAATAACTGTCTAAGAAAGCTTCTCAAATTTCGCCGTTCGCAGTCGGCAAAAAACTGTAGGTCCCTTCTACTCGTGAGAGACCATTAGCGCGCACAACACGAGTAGTTAATGAGCAAGCTAGGCTCTGGTCCCCCTTTGGACTGTTGCGCCAACAATTATTATTATTAAGCGCTTCCCTCGCCTCAACATTCATAAAAGCGCCTGACGCCAGATTGACCACACTGCGATTGCCTTCAGACACTCGTCCAGTATTCCCGAAGTTCGAACAGTCCAAGGAGTTAAAATTGGCTCGGATCATTTCCTTGACTTTGCCAAGGTGGACAACAGGGTTTCAATCGGACAGCAGAGAAGAGGAAGACGCAAAAGTTTAACATCGAGAAGTCACAATCGCAACTGCTAGGAATTTTGAAGGTTGAGTTCACCTGAAGCTCTCAAAGGCTTCCACCGAGCCAGACGAAACAATCGAACAACAATGGAACTGCTTGGAAACGCCATTAGAGTAGATCCTTTTGACGTGCTCGGTTTTAAAAAACAATAAAAAAAAATAATATAGTTCGACAACGTGTGCAGCTAGGCGCATTTAAGGAACCCAGCAGGCTCCCTTGCAGAGCTAGCTGCATAGCATAGCATAGACTATGTTGCTAAATTAGGCAGGCAAAGAGGAAGAAGTACGAATTCGGATTTAAGTGACAGGTGGGACCATTAGGTTCGGAGCTCAGCTCCATAGCACATACAGCTATGGCCAAAAAATTAGAAACACTCATGCATTTTAGAAAAAAATGTAGACAGAAACAAAATAATTCTATGAAACATATTTCTTGGATCACCAAAGTAATTCCCATAATATTCCCCTAAAAAATATGAGTTTTTATATTTAATAAAAATCGTAATCACTTTTAATGATCTTCAATTCTAAAGAAATCGTAGTCGACCCTGGTCGTCAAAATAGAAGCGCTTTAGTTTTATGTAAAAATCAGGTTATATTTCCTGACCAGAGAAAAGGTAACTGCTCCGTCAAGGTCGGTACCGAACTCACCGAGACCTTCAATGTCAAAAAAGGTTTTAGACAAGGCGACGCATTGTCATGTGACTTCTTTAACATCATCCTCGAGAACATCGTGCGTAACTCACAAGTCAACACCGGAGACACGATCTTCCAGTCAAGTCAGTTCCATTGTTAGCTTACGCTGATGACATTGACGTGATTGGACGAACACAGCGAGCCGTCAATGAGGCGTTTGCTGGCATTGAAGCGGAAGCGGCTAAAATGGGTCTAGCGGTAAATGAGGGCAAAACGAAGTACGTATTGTCATCACGGAAGGACACACAACATCGACGTCTCGGACGGAGCGTCACACTAGGCAGCAGAAACTTCGAGGTAGTTAAGGACTTCGTCTACCTCGGCTCCGCGGTAAACAGGGACAACAACATCAGTACCGAAATCAAATGCAGAATCACTCTTGCCAATCGCTTTTTCTTCGGGCTCAAGAGGTAATAGAGTAATAAAGAATTCTCTCGAAGGCCTGAGCTCGCTTTATATTCGTCTTCGGATACAACACTACATAGCTAGAAGGTGTGGATACAACTCCTTCTAGCTTTATATAACAGCTTGATCATCCCCGTCCTATTATATGGCGCGGAATTTTGGACGTTACCAAAGGCGGATGAGGAAGCCCTTAGTCTTTTCGAGAGAAAAGTTTTGCGTGCAAGTTTTGGTCCTGTTTGCGTTGATGGCATCTGGAGGAGAAGATTAAATGACGAACTCTATGGACTGTACAGCGACATGCGCCTGGTCAAGCGTCTTCGGGTACAACGCTACATGGCTTGGCCATGTAGAAGATGTGGATACCACTACTCCGGCCCGAAAAGTCTTTGAATCCGTGCCATTGGGACAACGGAACGGAGGACGGCCTAGACTAAGGTGGCACACATAAGTAGAAAAGGACCTCAACCAACTTGGAGTGGGCAACTGGAGACAGCTGGCGAAAGATCGTGCCAGCTGGAGAGGCATGTTGAGAATCCCATGTCCACCCCGGACTGTAGCGTCACAAGAAGAAGAATAATTTAATAATAATGGCGCGTCAGTCTACCAGGACCTACCATGCTCATGAACTACTCGTGTTGTGAGCGCTACTATTAAGTACACGGACCTACAGTTTTTTGCCGACTCCGAACGGCGAAATTTGAGAAGCTTTCTTAGTTTTTCTTTCTAGTGTTGCCAGCAGCTCGAAAGAGGTGGTACCGTGGAAATGCGAGGTGTTGTTCAACCGGGAATCGAACCTAGACCTTCGGCGTGGGAACGTCGCACTTTATCGACTACGCCACGGTGGCCAAAGACTGACAACTTCACTTTATTTTTTGAACAGACCTCAAATGTTAAGGATTCGAGGGTAATTTTTCCTTCTGGTTTTGGGTTTTCGTAAAGTTTTACGGAGCAGGAACGTTTATTCTACAGGGGAAAGGTTCAACCTTAACGTGAACCGAACACGACAAGCGATTATCGCTAGGTTTCTACGAATTCATGTAAAATGGTGTAGCCTAGATTGGGGTATTTCTGTAGCACTCTTTGCATGTGGTCGGCAACTTGAAGAATTACGGAATAAAACCTTTGACGGCGTCAGCCTTGAAACGGAAATTCAAACGGAATGGTACTTGTTGCCTATAGTCGGCAACCTGAAGAACATGGCGCCGCAAAAATTCCTCGAGTTCAATTCAGGAATCAAACTTTTGACTACATCAGCGTTGGAACGGAAACTCAAACGGAATGTCGTTAATCATTCTTTCTTCTTCGGTGAGGTGCATCTTATTCCAATTTTTTTTAAATCGCTGTGTGAATGGAATCATTTGGTGTTGGCAAACGAAACCATAAAACAGTCAGTAAACGGTCTTTAAAACAGGAAAGCTTAGACTTTCATTTGCTTGGATATATTCTAACTCCAAGACTTATCGAGTAGAAACAAAGTGAATTCGGGTAGATCTTTTGTCAGACGAATAGTCCATCGCCCAATTTTTTCACGGTGGAAGGCGGTATGCAGACTAGCTTCCATTGTTATTTCGAGTCAATTTAAAAATAACTCCGTCTCCAAAGTATATCTCAAGTCCCCGCCCTGCCTGTGTTTCAAAGTGGTTTTGTTGCACCTGATAATCATTGTAGCGAACGCAAATTTGCATGAATAAGACGGTCGTGAGCCTTCTATATCCTCAGACGCGCTTTTTATCAATTTCCCCGAATTAGCATTTAAATTATCCAACTTAAGTGCACAGTCATGAAAATGCATTGGCAACGGAATAAAAAAAGCGAAGCCTCCGATATCGCAGATAATTGAACGTGGGCGCATTCCGCCCCCTCTCCTTTTGGACCACCCTTATGCAAAACAGCGAACGATACTTCTTCAAGTCAAGCGGAACACGCGCCCGGACTAAGTTGAAATTTATCGTCTTCCGCATTAATGTGCATTCCTAAGTGGCACTTGCACTCGACGCTTGTACTCGTACTCGTTATCTCGAATATCACGCCATCACATCCTGGCCAATGCGCAGCCATGCATATTCATAAAATGTTTAACTAATGTAACGAGACGCCATTTGAAAGTTTGATTAGGCAAAGGGGTTGCGTCTTCGACAGCGAAAGCGACAAGGAAGGATGCAAACGCCGTCCAGACGCTGCAGACAACGACAACGTTCAGCACTTGAATGTGAGAGAAGGACAACCACCACGCCCCGTATCATATTCAATTAACTTAATCTTCAGTGTGCGCGCGTTAAGAGTTTGAAAGCTCTGACAACCGCCTCGGCAGAGGCTCTGCAAATGGACATGAGAGCCTTTTACGACACCGTCGCCGACGTCGTCGTTCTCATCGGCGAAAGATTTAATTATCACGGCCCGCCCAGCCAACCGTCTCGAGGTGTAAAAGAAAGACAATTTCAATTTAGAAATTCATAGTATTAATTAAATTGCCACAATGACAGGAGACCTAAGAGCACAGGACATCATTTTGAGATTGAAGCTCTTGGCAAACACATTTCTCTCTCTCAGAGAGATGGGGGTGTACTTAGTCTAAGTTCAAGGTGCTACGGTCCGTGTTCCCCCATTATCCTGTTCAAATTGTAATCCAATTACCCTGCAAGATAGTGCCTCAACCTTCTGAGTGGCAAAGCGGGGTAGCAAATTGGGGCGGTGGTCAGCGGGCTTGCGGGGGATGCCTTGGAGAATGTGTCAAAAGGATTAAATTGTGTCATGTGTACAAGCATAGACTCGCCAGGACACTAATTACTCATAACCTCATAAATATTAATGGTTAAGTGGAGGTTAAACGTCAACATGCATCACTCTCCTGTCACTGATATTCGATGCACACAAGGACAACGACAGCCACGTGTGCAGGAGAGTCCACCGACAACTGACGCCCAACGACCGACGACCGTCGACCGACATGCCAACCGACCTGGGGTTCGAACAATGATTATAATTAGATTCCGTATCCGCAAGTTAACATGTTTGATAGGAAGTGCTTAGTTAGCATTTGGCATTAATTCAGAACGGATTTGATGTTTAAGGAGTGCACTGCTTGCACTTATGCCACGCCACCGAGGAGTGCGGTTGAGGGAGCTGGCGGTTTACGGAAACTATGAGATGCAGAGGTGGGCAGATTTTGACAGCAATTACGATGACAACCAGAGTGGTCAACCGTTTAATTTGGGTGACAATGTTCGCGCACGGCAGTCATTGAACGGGATGCGGCAGGAAATGAGCGCGCGACCTGGGAGGGGGTCCACAAGAAATCGCTGAATGGATACATAATCCACGCAATGCAATGACAAACAGTTTACGTCAACATAAACAAACGTCCCTCTGAAGTCATTAAAACCGTTCCATCCATCCCATCCGTTTCCCGCACCACTATGCCCGCCAGCCAGCAAACAGCATCAACCATAACAGAAAAACATCAGAATTTTCCAGATCATTGCGCCCGAATGGAGAATTATTACTTGAGTCAGTGGCTACACGGTACGCCGCACAGGCAACCGACACACAGACGCAGGAGCTTGCCAAAGCGAACACAATCGAAAACGAAAGGAGCAGTTAAACAACTAACAAGCCATGGCGATGTCAGGGCGCAATGAGGGTTGGAAAATTTATGATTTCCCCCTTGTCAGTGACGGGCTGTGGGTGGCAATGGAAAATCTATCCGACTTCAGCTGTCGGGTAATCCACAAGCAGACCCCTAAACCGAACCAATTAACACCGCTCACACTAAATCCGAATCGCCTGATGGGCGACTGACACTCCTCCGCTCCGATGCAATTGAAAAGCGTCCTCGAACCGTGGATTATAAGCTGACGCTTCGATGCTGGATTGCTGGAAATTGCATCGCCAGGAGCAACTTTCGTCCGGCTTGGACAACTTTAATTGCAGTGGCCATCCCGAAAGGGAACCCTTTGACACTCCTCAGCCTGAGCATCCCCTCGAAGGACGATTTTTCACTTTATGAGCATTATAATCAGTCAGAGGAAGGAAAAAAGAAGCGAAGGATAATAAATCCTGCTTAGACCCATCCATAATCCAATTTCCGCATCGAACGCTTAAGAAATTATTATCAGAGATTGAAAGTCCTTCACACTCCGGAAAATCGTAAAGCATCCCCACACTTTCCCTCCTCCACACCCACACACCCACACACCCACACACCCACACACCCACACACCCACACACCCACACACCCACACACCCACACACCCACACACCCACACACCCACACACCCACACACACGCACACCCCTTAAGCGTTGAGGCGGATGTGATGTGGTGCCGAGGCTCTTGTCATCCTCATCTACATCGTCACCAGCCATTCGGGAGTATGTGTGGGGGGGTGGTGGTTTGTGTCAAATGCCATAAAAGCGGATTGTGTAGATCCCATTGCGTGTAACCACCAGCATCCGGGAGTTGATGTTCCGGACTTACGGGCACTGTAAGGAAATATTTTTATTGCCTCCCGTCCGTCGTCACCTCCACTCACACCCACCCTATCCCACATGAGAGATAAAACATCGTGCAGTAAATTCAAATTTTCACCCGAGCGCCACCGTCAAAAATGATCCCACGGGGAGTGGCCGACACAAGCGTCTGCGACATTGCACTGAACGAGAAACGCGCGTTGGCAGTGCTTGAAACCTCCTTGGTCCAGTCGGTCTGGTCCTTGGTCCTGTTGTAGCTTTGCCAAATTCAACCGCATTCAGTCGTGTTGTTCTGCGTTTGATACTCGTATCCTTGCAATGAATTAGAACACACACCGCACACACCACGAACGAGAAAAAGGACAAGTTCTGGTTATTTATTTGAATGCTGATTGACAGGAACAAGCAAAGGGCTTAGACTTGAACACTGTTCCCATTTTGATGCTCATCATCGGCGGACAGGATACATTACCGACGCCGCATGCACACAGTGTGTCGACTGTGTGTAGCTACCATGACGCGTTAATGGGTTCGCTTTAGTGTGCACGGTCGAGTGGCGATTATTCAAATTTTATGGACGCGTCCATCCGGAGGACTTTACAGATGCTTAAGTTCAACTTTACTCAGCCCACTCGGTCCGCGTCAGTCGTGGGTCGATGGTCGACCGTCGACGGTCGTGAACGTTGTGGGAATGCGAAATGAGGTCGTAGGTTGGCAACTCATATCCTGGCTAGACGAGGTGGAAGTTGCTTCCTCCTGCCGCCTGCCGTACCTGGAAGTTGTGAATGGGATGAATTTTCATATATCGGCTTGTAAAGATGTGGCACACGTGGAAAGAGATTCACGTCGTCCTGTTTTTTTTGCCAGCGGTGGATAAGGCTGGGAGCATGTGCATTCGTGCGCGTGGAGTTGTGGTGGTTCCCAGAAGAGAATCAAAAAAAAAAAAAAAAACAACAGAAAGCAAAATGAGCGATGACGGTGCATATCATTAGGCTGAGTGGATTTACTGGATGTCCTTGTCAAATTAACTTGATGCAGTTGTTGTGTTCTGTATTGTGTGCCTTTAAAGATCCGTATAATGACTGAAATGTAGGTCACGTTTGAAAGGATAAACGAACGCTCGGGTTCATGCTTTCTATGCTGTGCGATCTGGTAACGGATATGTGTCATGGGGGGATGTAATTGAAAAGTAGAAATTGTAGTCAGTAGCCGGCTTTGTAGTGACTTGTAAAATGTGACTTGTTTCTTTTCTTAAAGGGGAAGGCAGCTTAGTAACAGGGGTATGGTAAATAGAGTCGATGCCTCGAAACAGGAAACAGCAGCTTAGTAACAGGGGTATGGTAAACAGGGTCGATGCCTCGAAACAGGAAACAGCAGCTTAGTAACAGGGGTATGGTAAACAGGGTCGATGCCTCGAAACAGGAATTCAAAAAATGTCATCCTTCCAAAGCAAATCTCAGGAAGATATAAATTCGGGGCCAATGTAAACCTATTGCCCAGGTCCAACGCGGACTGTAGCGCCACAAGAAGAAGAAGTAAACCTTTTGCTTCAAGACTCAAAGAACGAGTGCGGCTCGATAAGTGTTCAAACGTGGTGCACAATTACACCAGAATAGACATTTTTCATTGTTGACGGTTGCCGCAACATATTTAGCCTACTCGAAGATTGCCCGAGACTCAGAGCTGGCGTATTTGCAAATTTAGGAAAAACTAAAAAATCGCACGACCGGGAAAATATTATCGTTGTTGGGGTCTCTTGTAAGAAAAGGGAATCGCCTTTTTAAAGTGACTGTCACACCGAGTTTTTGAGCAGCACTTGTGGGGCCGTGTTGCCATTTTTGGAATAAATTTTAAAGTGATACAATACTTGGTAACAAGACTGTATTTGGTCACTCTTTTCATCTTTGACCACCCTGATATGTCATTTTCCTGAAAAGTCTCCAAATCTGTCACTCAAACGAGTTTCGGAATTTCAAGAAAAACTATGAAAAGGACAACAAATGTACAGTTGGGATTTTTATTTTTAGTAAAACCGAGAACTAACGAGATGGGTTTATCTTTCGCTTTGTTCCTTGTCGTAAGCTTTACAGACAGATTGCTCATTGATGAAAAGGTTACGTCTGTATGCAAAGATGGAAATGAAAAACCTTTTTGCGAGACAAATGACGTATTTCCAGGAAACATTGTTTAGGTGCAGCCTGAATAAATTCGTTCACTATTCGGTAACAGTTCCGATCAACTGTTCGACTGTTCATTGGCCATAAATAGTTGATTTAAAGCCTCTACGGCTAAGATCCTCCAGACCTCTATGGCTAAGATCCTCCCAACAGTAAGTGTTACCCGCACCGACTTTCTGGAGATAGTCAAAACTGTCTGAAATTTGCGCGAATTGGGGGAAAAAGGATTCTTTCTGGAATTGCACAAAAATTGTTATTTCCCCCCCCCCCCCTCCCCATCCGATGGTTTATCCGAAAAGACATAAAGTTTAAAGAGAAGGTGCTATGTTAGTTGTTTATAGACTTAAATAATTGGGTGGCGCGACAGTCCACAGGGGGACTAGGACCTAGCTTGCTCATCAACTACTCGTGGTGTGCGCGCTACTGTTTTCTCACGACTAGAAGGGACCTACAGTTTCTTGCCGACACCAAAGGCAAAGTTTGAGAAGCTTTTTTTTCGCAGGGTGACATTAATCCGGAATTTGACCTAATTGTGGAAAAGTGTGCGAAAAGAAAAGAGTGCAGAAATAGGCGAAATTTAGCCCCTTTCTTGCAATTCTTTGCAATTCGAAAAAGGCGACAAGACTTAAGTTCAAATGAATAGAGGATCGTCCAAATAAAAGCCCGAAACCATCTTAAGAACAATGTTTTCTATACATTTCCAGAGTTTCAAAATTTTGGGTTCTTAAATTTCCTCCTAGAAACTAAGTAGTAGATCTTATTACTGCTAAGTTTCTAGAAGGAAATCTAAGCCCCCAAAGTTTTAAAACATTAAAAAATTTCAGGGGCTAAGTTTTCCTCCTAGAAATTTAGCAGTAGATCTTAAAATCAGGATGGTCGCCGTGGCGTGTTGGGTAGAGTGCGACGCTCACACGCCGAAGGGTCTAGGTTCGACTCCCAGTTCAACACCAATTTTACTAATATTTCACGGCACCACCTCTTTCGAGCTGCTGACAACACTCAAAGAGTAATAACTGTCTAAGAAAGCTTCTCAAATTTCGCCGTTCGGAGTCGGCAAAAAACTGTAGGTCCCTTCTACTCGTGAGAGAACAGTAGCGCGCACAACACAAGTAGTTGATGAGCAAGCTAGGCCCTGGTCCCCCTTTGGACTGTAGCGCCAACAATTATTATTATTATCTTATAATCAGGGTTACGAAGGTTGCCTTTTATATTTCGGGATTGGGCAACCTTAGTGTTGCAATCTGGCAACTGCCAGCTCTATCGTAAATTTTGACATTCCAGCCAGTGTTTATCGATGGTGAATTCAACTCCAAGACGAATTTCACTCCAAGTTCACTCCAAGACGAATTTCGTGAAGGTCGTCCAAACTCAGTTGTTGTTCCGGAAACCATTGATGCTGTGAGTCAGCTGATATTACAAGATCGTCATGTGACCTATAGTGAGATCGAGACAACCTTAGGCATTAGTGGGACCAGCATACATTCAATACTGCATGAAGATTTGACCGTCAAAAAAATTTGTTCGCGTTGGATCCCACACAATTTGTCAATCGCTCAAAAAAAGGCTCGTGTCGATTGGTCGAAAGAAATGTTTCAAAAATACGATCGCGGTGCTTCGAAATACGTCTATGACATCGTGACCGGTGATGAATCGTGGACTTGCGCGTATGAGCCCGAAAGTAAACAGCAGTTGACTGTATGGGTGTTTCAAATTGAGCCAAATCCACCAAGCACTGATCTTCCCCGAGTCCATCTAAAGTTTGGCAGTTACTTCTGAATTGGTGTTGAATAGAGGCTTACTTATGAAAGTCATGAGCGAACCATAATCTATAAAAATTGTGTTCAAGGGAGGGGGATGAGAGAGTGGGCTGTCTCTTTCCCTTACTGGTTTCTGCTTCTTACACTCCAGCGCTTGAAGCTTGGAACAAACTGAAGGCCTTATCGACTCCTTGGCGAACCAGAGCGCGAAGAATACGAGTGGCCACTAGATTGTGATAACTTGTGAGCATTAAGCCGATATCATGATCTGAAGCAGCATTTTTAAAATTTTGAATGAGACTGTGTCTGCCTCTGAATTTCCGTTTTGTTGAGTCCTCCCAACAAAAGGATTAATCTAAAAGAGAAATGAATTCGATTGTTTTCTACCCAAATCATAAGCCTGTCGAAACTTTGATCTTATAATTTAACTCCGAACGCCTTAACATCTCTGTTACTCTTACAAACTCCACTCAATCCAATGCACGTACAAGCGCATACCGGTTCACTCTTTAAGACGCTCTATCATTTAAATGAGTCCTGTCAATCACACCCCAGTCTCCTGGATGCCGTGCATGCCATGACCTAACCCAAAAGCATACAAAATTCCGTTCACTGCATCGTATGCCGACTTAAACCGAAACACATTAAGCGAAGTGCGATACATCCACAGCACAGCACAGCACAGACACAAGAAGGAGCCACTCTTTAAAAGCTTTGACACCGATAAATTGTTTTCATTTGAATTTCCAACGCAAGAAGAAAACCGAGGAACCCTGGCAGGGCGGGCCCTTTGTATGGCGCACAGGCCTCAACCATGTTACTCCCTCTCGATGGCAAGGCTTAATGGATGTGCATCCTGAATTCGATTTTCTTAATTATATGCCTGACATACCACATGTTGTCGATGTGTCGTCGCACTTCTTGTGCACGTCGCCCGTCAACCGTAGTCGTTCTCATCATCTCCGGCTCCCAGTAATAGGAATCACATCAAATCTATGACGCACACATGTGTGCTCCTCCTCCGTACGGCGTGTACACGTCTAAGTGTGACGACATCTTAAATTGCTACATCGACGTAATATTGCCGAGCTCAGCATCGGGAGTGGCTGCAGCAATGGAAAAGCCAACGAAGCCGGTGACAGAACCGAGGCGAGAGCAAGCAGAAGCACCACCAGCGGCAGTATATCCTCGCCTTGACAAAATCAATTTTAATCAATGTTCAACAAATCGAAGGACTACAGGGCGGTGCGGTGGTGTCGGAGCTGAGTTTAGGTAGACACCTTCTGGAAGCCTGCTCCTTAATTATTTGCAAGCAGACAAGAGACCGGATCAATCGGTTTTCCCACCCCTGCTCGCCGGGCTACTGGAAAACACGAAGGATCTGCTGAATGGAAAAACCGGAGTTAAAAGGGAAAGTCATGATGTTCGCAGGAGCTGGCTCCTGCACTCCGCTTTATTAGATGTCCGCCTTTGAGTGGCCTGTGGGTTAAGGAAATTAGTACTGCAATGGTTCGATTGTCAATTGCACTCAAAGGAAATTCAAGCATTCACCGAGGAGCGGCGAGGTGGTGTGATTGCTGAAAGGAGCAGAGATTGCTTGATTATGAGAATGGGACTGCATGTCATATGGGTTGTGTGGTGCTCTACGCCGTGTTGATTTCTTGACGAGTCTATTCGTTCTGCTCACCGAATTATTGGGTAACTGAATTGAATTGATAACTTTCTAAAGGAAGGCAAGCACGCTTGTAGCTTCTCTTCACACTTGGTGCTGCCACATGAAGGTCGATTTTGAAGAGAACTAACTCTGAAAGCTGTGGAAGCTTGAAACATTGATTTGGGGACGTGTTTTTGAAGTCACTCATGCTGTCAAAGCGGACCATATCCGACAGGTGGAGAAGGCTTTCGGCCTTGATGACGACATGGCCTTCGTGGCTGTGGCAATGAACACTCCGGGACGTGAGGCTTCAACGAGTACAGCGAACTCAAATATAAAAGGGTGGCTCGAAAATGTCAGTCCCGAACTTGCAGCACACAAAATGGAGGCGGCGCTGAGCACCAGTCACAAGTAGATCCAACGGGTGAAGGAGTCATGTTGAACAACATGCTTTCATTCTGTGAACACGTAAAGTGTGCCACTTAGAAGGCCTCACTTGAACCAGGAGCACTTTCTTGAATCCTTCCAAACATAAGTGGACTTGGTTATGCACGCAGGTTCCTACTCTAACGGAAAGTCAGTTCAGTTGTCCCGTATGCAGCAACGATTCGTGCTAGAGCACTCACTTCAGGACGACTGAGTCTGCGCAATACGATCAATGGTTTCAGAACCATTTCTGATGAGGTGGCGCTTGTTATAGCAGGAATGGTACCCATAAACAGACAGGTTTGCAGATGAGCGGCGGACCGACGGACCGATGGACCAGCGGACCGGCACCAAACCAAACGTATTAAAGGAGAAGTACGAGTAGCATCCATATCAATTTGATAATCCAGATGGGATGTCTCCTCGAAAGGTAGATGGACGCGTATGCTCTTTTCCGTCAGCGAGACCTGAATATCTACCCCCGCAGGGGAGTGCAACTACCTACTTTTCTTGGACACGGCGGCTACAGAAAATGTCTACACAGGTTTGGCCACGATAACTCGCCGCTGTGTCCGCAATGTCCAAACTCTGAGGCATACACACAACTCCCAGTTTTTCACTGCAACAGCTTTCCGCAAGAAAGACTCGTGGCAAACCTATCAAAACCAAACCAAACCAAGCCTATGTGATCCCAGATATGATCAGAACTTGAATAAGGTATGCTCATTCAATGTGGAAGTGCATAACTTTAAAAAAAAAAACAAAGATAGGCTGAAAAAGAAAATTGGCCTCCCTCCAGAGCAGAGTGTATATTGCTATCCAAAGTCGCGAAGTAACGACAGTTCCTCGGGATGAGTGGTTGAAGTGTGCAGTCTGTGGATTAGTACGCAGGCGTTGTCTTGTCGATTGTCTCGGGTTGGGAACCGTCCTTGCTGACAGATCGGGCTGCATTCTTGTATGCATCAAAAAAAAAAACAAAAAAAATAAATCTTAGGGTGACAGTAGGAAGGTAAGGTTTTCTCTCTAATTACCGACTTTCACACAAGTTCTTCAAAAGTACTTCCAGTCCGCTCACCTCTTCTCTTATGTTCATATGGTTAAATTAAATTTGACACCAAGAGCGTCCGGTATAACATTTTGGTGCGATTTCTTCCCAATATCGACAACAATTCACAATATCGGAAACAGTTTAGATGGCAGAAGTCCGCTGTTCATTGAAAGAGTCGTGTCCAGGTGAAGTTTAAGAATGTACGTAGCTCAGAGGGTGTGAAAAAGGGATGTCCCTGCAACAGAGACATAAATGAAGCAAGATCGTGGAGTTGGTTGATATTATCCCGTCTGGAATGTCTTCGTTGTGAGGCATACAGCACAGGAAAGGATTGAACTGTGTGACCATCTTAACTGAAGCGTCCTCAGTGACCGGCAGTCACTCTTTGGTGTTTCAAATGGTCTAGTTCGTAGTAAGGATCTGCTTGACTGCTACATGGCCCCACGTAAAAACCGTCTTTCCTAAGTTCACAATATCACCAGATATTCACCAGATCGTCATTTAATGGCAAATCCTGGTAAGGATCCAAAATATACAAGTCGACATTCACCACATGGTCGTCGATTTTGAGGCCGTATATGACAGTGTGCATAGAGACGAGCTATACAGTGCCATGTCTAGTTTTGACATTCCTACCAAACTCGTCAGATCGTGTTGCTGCTTGCTGCTCCGTTAATGTCGGTCACGAACTCACCCGGGGCTTTCGATGTAAAAAAAGGTTTTAACAAAGTGTCTGGATGTCATTCGACTTTTTCAAAATCGGTCTACAGAGCATAGGGTACAACTCAAAAGTCAACACCAGAAGCACGATCTTCAAAGAATCTGCACAATTGCATACTTTCACGGACGACATTGACTTGATTGTAAAAACACAGCGTCAGTAGGGCGTATGGTGGCATTGAAGCGGAAGCTGCCAAAATGTGCATGCTGTCGTCAAGGAAGGACGCACAGCTTTGACATCTTTGACAGAGCGTGACACTAGGCAGCAGAAACTTCGAAGCAGTCAATGACTTCTTCAAGGATCTGTGGCAAATAAAGACAACGACTTCAGTGCTGAAATTCAACGTAGAGTTACTTTTGACAATTGCAACTTCTTCGAGTTCAAGCGGCAATTGATCAATCCCACCCCATAAGACTTAGCTGGCTCTGGATCATTCCAGCCTTATTTTGCGGTGTGAAGCTTGGATAAGAAAGCTTTTGTGCTTTCGAAGAAAAAGGTTCGGCGTGCGACTTTTGGTTTCGTTGGCTCTGATGGCATTTGGATGAGAAGAATCAATGATGAACTTTATGGGCTGCAAGGCGGCATGTGCTTGTTCAAGTGTCTTCGGATATACGGCCTAATATGGCTAGGCCATGTAGAGCCTGGACTACACTACTCCGGGTTAAACATTCATTGCAAATTCAAATCGATGCAATTGGAGCAACACAACAGAGGACGATATTGGCTAAGATGGCGCACACAATTGAAGAACCTTTTTAACCACCGTGGAATGCCCAATTGAAAGTAGCTGCCAGGAGACCCAAGAGGCGTGTTGGTTGAGGTCCAGGTCTACCTCAGACTGTAGCGCCACACAAGGAAAAATAAAAATTACTTAGTGCCACTATATAATTGGGCCGTGGCCGCCGTGGCGTATTGGGTAGAGTGCGACGCTCACACGCCGAAGGTTGTAGGTTCGACTCCCCGCTCAACACCAATTTTTCGAATTTTTCACGGCACCACCCCTTTCAAGCTGCTGACAACACTCAAAGAGTAATAACTGTCTTGGAAGGCTTCTCAAATTTCGCCGTTCGGAGTCGGCAAAAGACTGGTCCCTTCTACTCGTGAGAGAACAGTAACGCTCACAACACGAGCAGTTGATAAGCAGGCTAGGTCCTGGTCCACCTTTGGACTGTAGCGCCAACAATTATTATATAATTGCGCCACAAGCACGAGAGAAATTAATTTTAGCGTAGGCGTTTACCTCCCAAATTTCGAATTGACGAGCCAAAGCTGCCGGGTGGTTCGAAAGTGGTGCTTTGGAAGGGAATTATGGCACACCTCGTGCACGGCGACTCCAGACGAAAGCAACTTCATGTGCCCCGATAATGTCAAATTCCAAAAGATTCGAATTTATGTAACCCATTGGGTCTGAACGACTGTAGTTGCCGTGGCGTAGTGGGTAGAGTGCGACGCTCACACGGCCGAAGGTCCTTGGGTTGCTCTGCACATTTCGAATTTTTCACGGAACGACCTGTTTCGAGCTGCTGACAACACTCAACATTAATAATTATCTATGAAGAAGCTTCTCAAATTTCGCCGTTCGGAGTCTGCATAAAACTGTAGGTCCCTTCTACCAAGTATACCGATATGAAGTGAGCGTCAAGATACAAATGTCTCGATAGAAAACATTTGTTGTGAACGAGTTCTTATTTTGTTTTTGTTTGTTTGCTATGACATCTGTGAAAAATATTTAGTATACATCAAGTCATTGAACAGACAACATCATAGTTTTTCATCGTGTTAAAAAAGTCGAATTTTGTACCAGAAAGCGATGATTTGCGGAAAGCATTAATTTTTTGTTTTCATTTGAAGAAAAGTGCTGCAGAGTTGCATTAAATGATTGTCGAGGCATATGGTAATCATGCTCTATCAGAAGCAACATGCAAAAGATTGTTTCAACGGTTCAGAAATAATTATTTTGATGTGAGAAATGAAGAACGTGGAAGACCATCAAAAAGGTTTGAAGACGCCGAATTGCAAAAGATATTGGATGGAAATGACACTCTGAATCAAAAGCAAATGGCAGCAATGTTAAATGTTGCACAACAAACAATTTCTGACCGTTTAAAAGATATGGGAAAGATCCAAAAGTGTGGAAAATGGGTGCCACATGAATTGAATGAAAGACAGATGGAAAACCGAAAAAACACTTGTGAAATTTTGCTTAAAAGCCACGAAAGAAAATCGGTTTTGCATCGTATTGTTACTGGCGATGAAAAATGGATTTATGTTAAGAGTCCTAAACGGAAAAAATCATTGGTTAATCTGGGACAATCATCAACATCGACTGCAAAACCAGATCGATTCGGCAAGAAGACAATGCTGTGTGTTTGGTGGGACCAGAAACGTGTGCTGTACCACGAGCTCCTAAAACCTGGTGAAACCGTCAATACTGATCGCTACCGACAACAAATGATCAATATGAACCATGCATTGATCGAGAAACGACCAGAATGGGCCAGAAGATACGGCAAGGTAATTTTGCCCCATGACAATGCACCTGCACACAAAGCAAAACCGGTTCAGGATACAATCAAACACTTGGCTGGGAGCAGCTACCCCACCCGCCGTATTCACCAGACTTGGCTCCTTCCGACTACCTTTTGCTTTCATCGATGGGACAGGCATTGGCTAAGCAGCACTTTGATTCCTACGAGGAGGTTGAAAATTGGGTGTCTGATTGGTTTGCTTTAAAGGACGAACAATTCAATTGGCGTAGTATTCAAAAATTGCCAGAATGGTGGTCAAAATGTGTAGAAGACAAAGGCCAATACTTTGTTTTATTAAAAAAAAACTGGTTTACCTGGTACTCGTGAGAGAACAGTAGCCTAGTAGTTTATGAGCAAACTAAGCCTTGGTCCCCCTGTGAACTGTGAACATGTCTTCGAGACGGCTATACTAACGGAAAAAAAATTTATACTAGATTGTAAGTAGCCCTTGAAATGCGAAACAGGCCTCGTACATACTTTGAGCGATTTAAATTAACCTTGTCAAGCTCAACACAGTCTCCTGAATTCCGTAAATGCCCTGACCTCACCCAAAGCAGTTGAATATTCAATGAACGGGCTCTGATGGATTCAAAGCATGTCGTGTCGAGCGGAAGAGTAATAAACTTCGTTTCGTGGAATCCGCAGTTTCTCTTCTACAACGCGATTCTGAAGAAAGAAGAGGAGGCCTCCGTGCTCCTCTGTTTCAAAGAATTTTGTCAATTCAATGTCAAGTTGTAGAAAATAATGGTCTGTCAAGTGGGTTAAATTATGCTGCTCATCTTTTACGATTTAAGAGCTTTTCCATTCAACTTCAGACTCCAATGCACTCCAGTGCACTGTATTCTGCAGATCTAGTACTGCACTTATTGTGTCCAAACGTCAAAAAGTCGCTCACTGACAAAGATTGTATGAAGAGACTATCGCCGCCATTGAGACTTCCCGATGTTCAAACCCAAGTCCTTTGTAGACAAAGTTTTTGTAAAACGGTTGTGAGACAGTTGGGTTCCTTATGAAGCTGATGATTTGTCATGTAATGAAACAGGCCATAGGCAAGCAGACGTGACGTTCTGAGGCAAGTTTGCCCTCATTAATTGCTGATTGCTGGACAAGCACTTAATAGGGCAAATTATGTCTGTCGTGGCTTATTGCTATATTCGGAAGCTTTATTTCTATTTTGCAGTCATTACGCACAGTTCCAAGAGTTCTTTCGTCCCGAATCAACGTGCGCTCAAACCAATAAAAATCTTCCTCCGCCCATCAACAGACCCAACCGACAGCACAGTGCTCATCTGAATTGCTTACAACTCCTCTGTAAATCTGTTGACGTTTAGTTGCATCATTCTTATTCCGTAGCCGTCCGCGAATTGACACTTTGAGCGACCTCCCGACTGTGGTCTGTGCCCCATCATCCTGCGCCAACACGATGAGGATGTTATCACAATCATCATCCGCCGCGCGTCAACTTTCGTATATCCTAACACTTTCCGCCGTCGACGCCGCACCACCGACAAACGACGTAAAACGACTTAAAACGACGGCATCCTGACATAATAAAAACCATATTCACACTATCAAAGTGCCGGCTTCTCAAGGATGTCAGTGGGGGCCCCTCCCCCAATACACGCCTCCCCGAGGGCACAGAACGAAGGAGAAAACGAGAAAGTAACTCAGGGATTTGGAGGATTTGGTTGCTTGTGCCGACGAAATGCTTTGTATCCCTTTTTTATGCGGAACTGAAATATTCATGGGCCCTATCACTCATAAAGCAATAAAACGAAATCATGCGTGGAAATTTTTATGCGTCCCCTTCTGGGTGCGGCAAGCGGCAAAGCGGCACTCGCCTGCTGTGCCCTGCTGTTTGTGTCCAACATAAAGACGGCAACGAGTTGAGGCCTTCAGTGGCATAAAACGAAGGCAAGGTCGAGGGAGCCAATACGACTGCTTGCTCCTCAAACCATTTGATAACGGCTCCTTGATCCTATAAAAATCGCCCCAGAGGTTAATATCAGTAACTGGGGCGTATGTGGGTTCATTTCCCGGAATGGTTTTTTTTGCATACAAAGCTGAGACATGTGTGCGACTCAAGTTTGCCAGAGCGGGTGTTGTATGATGAGTGCGAAGATGGTGAGGTTCCGGTGTCTGCCTGCGGCTGCGGAGATTTAAATCGAGGTCTCGGTGAAGTCAAGTGAATTCGGGAGAAGGTTAAAGGATTTACGAAGTGAAATCTGAAAAGTTTTCGCCAGCGAGTTGCACGGATTTCAGTTGTTACATGGCGGCGGTGGCGGTAGCGTCATCGGGTAAAGTTTCACAGCTGAGCAGGGGATTTATGATAGATATTAGAGAAGTCCCGACTTGTGTGCGTTAGTTTTGTTGAGGGGGTGGGAGGGGAGTGGAATCGGTGCACAGATTTGCAGTGCTTTGAAGTTAGCGAATTCGAAAAGGGGCTTAATTTGAGCGGTTTGCAAGGCTTTAAGGATTTTTAAATTAAAAAAGCATTGTTTGGAGGGCTGTTCTGAGATGTAGAAGAATCTCGATTTTGGCTTTGTGGGGACAGAAGTGACGTGTTCATTCGTTTGTTTAAGAGATACCACTGACTGATCACTGACCACTGTCCACCCTTGTACTAAGTTCTGTCAAGCTCTCACTGTTCATTAAATTCGATCAAATCGTTGACCTCTTGATTAAGTGCGTATTAAAGTGAAGAATAAGAAGTCAGAAGAGAAGGAAAAACTAGCCAGCTGTGCTCTCCAGAATGGAAAAAAGACTAAAATTAAACAGAGGTCGGTGAGCATAGTATTGATGCGCTGATTTACTTCTTTCAAAAGGAAGAGACAAGACGAATAGGAAGAGCATGCAAGAGGAATACATGAGCATCTGTGTTGCCCTCCACTTCACAATCGCGTCAGTATAGTAACCCTGTGCTACGAGGGCAATGACAGAACGCCTTCTACTCATGGATTTATTAAATCGAAAATTTCCACGGGTGTTAGTCTTTCCACAAAAATGGTGTTTTACTTATTAATTGGTTTAATATACAATTCTCCTGAAGAGGTAGCTTTGTCCTTAAAGTTTCTCTTTCGCCAGAACAGATTCAAACCTATTCCTTCATTCTCTCAGGATTTTTTTTCTGATTATTGGGAAATTGATAGAAATATTGAAAACATCAATGAAGGTGCAAATTAAATCTTTCCGTTTTCAAAAGATGGCACCACTTAAGAGATGTGGTTGGTCTTGGAAGCGTTTACCTACTTCGCTGGAACGGTGTTACATTTGTCAGCATCAGTCGCTCTTGCTGATCAATACTTCGGGTGAGACACTTTTTAAGTTTTTTTTAAATAAACAAAATGTTGAATACAAAAAATGGACGAATTAATATGTACTCCCAATATGTTAAAATGGAAAGGCGGGTAGGTGGGTAGAGGTGACTGATGATGTATTTACTTCTCCAGCTACTCCAGTGCTCGGTGCCCCATTTTGTCGACGATGAAGTTCAGGAAATCTGATAGAGAAGTATTTCTGAAATTAGGGAGATTGTTAAGAAAATCAAAGCACATATTTGTGCTTATATCGCCTGCGTCTCCCGAACATCCTTTGAGGGAAAACACTGTGCGCGGTCTCTGCTTTCGGCTAATAGGAGCTGTCTAGGATGTTCGGAGTCGACTGAGGCTTACCTCTGCTCAAACTTCCACGTAGGGAGAGCTTTCTTTTGTGTTTGGTAGCGTTGTCCAATACCTGGCTTATTCCTTAATTCTACAAATATCCAAAGTGCCTGTACGACTAGGCACCCAACATTGGCGGAAAATAAATTGTTTGGCTATCTCGACGCATCGGGTAGCGCGACAATCAACGACCGTCTTAGAGTTATATGAGACCGATTCCAATGCCGCCGTCGCTTTGATTTCTAGAAATTTCAGTCGAAACAGTGCTCTGTTATAACCCATTAGTTCCAGTGGGTCCTTGTATTCTCTAGAATAGACTCAGATTGAAAAGAGGAACCACACCCAGCATTTTATTTTGTTTGTATAAAAATCACTGGAGCAAAAGAGCGAACATTTTTTTCATGCGAATTGAATCTTTGTTTGGAGACGTGACATAAATTTAATGAAGAATTTTATAGAATTCTTAGAAGAATAGTCTTTCTTCAGACAAGATCGAGAGTGTCGTTCAACGTATCTGGGAAGTAAAACAAAGTGCGCCACTTATACATACCAACGACAGTCGCTGGAATTCGTCTGGCTATTTTTAGCGAAAGTTTGTCACAGTACAGTGACTCTATGCCATGAGGCCAGTGACATAACGCCTTCTACTCATGGATTTATTGAATAGAGGATTCTCACAGCTGTCAGTCTTTTTACAAAATCAATTACCACTCTCCTGAAGAGGTAGCTTTGTCCTTACAGTATCTCTTTCGCCACAACAGGTTCAAACCTATTCCTTTCTTCTCTCAGAAATTTGTTTTCTGTCTAACATTCAGTGGGAAATTAAAAAAAAAAATATTGGAAACATTTGATAAATGGTCGCATATATTTTTGAGGCACGAAATGATATACTTTCTGTCAGTTTTCAAGAGAAGGCGCCACGTGCAAATAGTGGCTGATCTTGAAAGTAAGTACCAATTCAATTGCAAAGGTGTGGGTAGACAGGGTAGAGTGCGGTATTCACACGCCGAATGTCCAGATTCGACCTCCGGCTGAACACCTCGAATTTTTCACGGCACCCCTTTTTCGACCTGCTCACAATACTAAAAGAGTTATAAATGTCTAAGAAAAAGTTACGTTTTGTGATGATATTACTCAGCAACAGCGTTGCATCAAGTGTTGCTGTACGGCTTCTTTCTTTGGTGAAGATCTGATGCAATGCTTGTATTATTAAGAATCCTGTGGGTGAGTATGAATTGGTCTCATAATAGGACGACTCCAAAGCGGCGGCATGTCAGCATTTTTCGGTAAGCTTTGAGAGAACCACATGCTAACACTTGGTGATAGTAAAACCTGGGAGTAATTGGTGACGAGGCTCCTATGAGTCAGTCTTTGAACGCAGGTTTTCTAGTTGGGGAAATAAATGCTGGCCAAAACAGTGCCAATCAATGTGTTCTTTGATCGAAAATGTGTTACAACTCGCCAAAAATGGGAACTCGCCTCTGATTCGAACTCCTTACAACCCCGATGTGATCTTATTCATATTTCCCACCGTCCCTGAATATACAGACACCCTTCGTCCTTCCTTCAAGTTCTCCCCTAATGAACAAGTCCATTGTGTCCAGACACAAATACAGTATCAATCATTGCTGTTCCACTGTTCAGATTATGTCACCCATAAACTGCCCAACAAAAGGACATCCCCTTAGGCGACGCTCCTTTTTTTTACTTTAAGCTTTTGTGCGTTTTTGTGTGTCGTCCGCTGAACCGTTGGCCATTAACGTAATCAAAACAAAATTAATAACCCTATCCCGGCGATTCACGGCGTAGCCATTATCCTCTCACTCCATAGGCCGAATCGAATCAATTCCAAAGAGACACTCTACACACTCAGTCACTTAACGGATTGCCCCAACTCACCCCGGTGTCTGGGCGAACAAAGGTCTCGGGCCACCCTCTCAGTCTGGGTCATGTGCAGATGCCCGTTGGCACGGGGCAGAGAGACGAACCCTTTTTTGTCTGAGGGCCTGTGCGTGTGTGTATGAGTCCCGAGTCATATTAATAATAAGATGAAAGTGGAAATGCTGAAAGGATCCTCAGCGATGAGCATTTCTTCATTCATTCCGGGAACTAGGCGGCAGCTACTTCAAAGCTCTGGTCCGCGGGAAGCAGGGGGCAGGGGGGTTGTAAGAGTGCGCACATAAATCTGAGAATTGCCTGAGAAAGCACATCGGGCATGGTGTAGAAAATCCTGGCTCTGGGTTAAAGGACCCCGTTCGACGACGTGTCTATTGATGTAATCAAATTTTCCTAAATAGGTAGTTCCTTCGTTGCCCTCCAGCCCCCGACCAGTGGGTGTGTTTTTCCTTTTTTCGTGCGCATCCACTCTCCTCCCCTCCCACTGGCGAGCCAACTGACGAGGAGACGTGAATGGAATACAGAAAAGCGAATCTAAAAGGGAAAATCCTTCGTTGAGCCTATTTTTTAAGTTGGTTGTGTTCTTTTTTTTTTCTGCTTTGCGTTCGTTTAGAACCGAGAAGCTTCACAAATCCTTCACTCGTTTTTAGAGTTAATTTAATTCAATTGGGTAGGAGGCTTCTACATCCGCACAAAAGTGCGGGGGATGGGGTTGGGGATGTGTTGAGTTGGGAGTTAGTTTGGCTAAAAGTCAAGTTTACGCCGATTTGGTAACTTGGATGGAAGTTGTGCCACCGTGGGAGTGGAGATGAATCAAACTGTGTGAGAAATAAAGCGATTTGCTATTCTTTGACATTGGGTTGTTATCCTTCAACTTTCTTCGATCCGGCATCTATTTCCATGTTTGGAGACTTTGCGTCTTCTTCTTCTTGTTCTTGAGGCGCTACAGTACGTGGTTTATATGGGCCTCAACCAACATGCCTCTTCAGCCAGCAGGATCTTTCGTCAGCAGCCTCCAGTTGCCCACTCCAAATTGGTTGAGGCCCTTCTCTACTTGTGTGCGCCACTTAAGCCTAGGCCATATTCTGTTGTGTTGTTCCAATGGCTCAGATTCGAAGACTTTTCGGGCCGGAGAAGTGATGTCTATACGCTCTACATGTCTTAGCCATCTTAAGCGTTGTATAAGACGACGCTTGACCGGGCCCATGTCGCTGTACAGCCCATAGAGTTCGTCCTTAAATCTTCTCCTCAAAATGTCTATACGCTCTACATGGCATAGCCATCTTAAGCATTGTATCCGTAGACGCTTGATCAGGCGCATGTCGCTGTACAGCCCATAGAGCTCGTCCTTAAATCTTCACCGCAAAATGCAGTCAACGCCAACAGGACCAAAAATCGCACACAAAACTCTGCGTCTGGGATCCAAAATTTTGGGTCTTGGATCTTGAATTTTAAATTCCGTGTATTGGTCTGGAAAAACGCTGGCATTTGCTTCTGATTTCTTTTCCTTCCTGAACTCTAATTTGCGTGTTGAAGTTGCGACTTCTCACATGCCACAGTTGCATATCCCAAATAGCAGTCGTTTCAATCGAAAACCTAATTAAGTCCAAGTCGTCTGCAGGGATTTCTAAAGGAATTCATTGAGTAATGCATACGCAGCTCCCAGCGCCACCACTAAATCATCCACTGCCGCCGCAGTCTCTCTGGCAGGCAGTCTCATAATAATTCAAGACGTGTTTCACGCATTTCGCAGTCAATCCTCCAGAGACTCGCCACCAGATGCCCACTCAACGAACACGCTGCGTAATTAGATTCTACCGATCCAGACAGCAGCATCTCACCACTCCCCACGGACTGACCAGCTACGAAAGTTGGCCCAAAAATTAATTGATTCCCCATTGCTGTAGCATTATTCACACACGAAACGCCATCAAAACAACGTCGCCACCTGTGAAAATCTGCATAAATTCCTGTCCCGTTCCGTTCCGTTCCGTTCTGTCGTCTGCAAATGAACCGCAATATATATCCTTTCAAATTAATTAATGCCGAAAGGATTATCTTCACCTCCACAGCGCACTCTTTTCAGCAAAAAGTGATAACTTTCACTTAAAGATTTCTCCCCTCGTCCGTGGTCTCACCGGAACACCTCAGATACCGTCATCGTCACGCAGAGTGAACAAAAGACGCCGCACATACACCCATACACTCACACTTGTGTGAAGAGGATGGTGGCCGAAGTGTGGGAGATTAATTAGCGCAACTGCAGGGCAATAAATCATCGTTCTTCCTTCGAGAGAAAGTTTCAAAAATGAGCAAAAAAAGACGACATCGTTTCACGAGACCGTACCTACGTAGGTGACTGGTGGGACATATCTCCACTACCGACGTGGATGCATATTTTTACAGAATTTATGGTTTCCTGACGAATAAAATATTCAAACGCCGGCTGAGGATAATCTTTTTTGTCTCCATTCCACTCCTGTTCCAATCGTACTTCCGTTCCACCCGACGATGGAAATTCTGTCGCAAGAAGATTTTCTCTCCTTTTTTTATGTCTTCCAAAGGTGGGTGTAAAGTTACTCGAAGATTCCGTGGAAACATATTGAATTCATGTTGAATTTGAAAAACGGTTTAATGATCCTTGTGTGTGCGAACTTGGAGTTCTGTTGAGGTTAGGGTGAACTTTAAACGGTAATGGTCGTTGGGACTGCCAGTGTCCACACCCACCCACAACTGCGTGTATTTCATCAAACAAAGCATCCGCTCATCAACTTCAAGACGCACACCTCTGCAGCCGGTCCCTCTAAACAAATATCGCCAAGGTCTAGAATTTCCCTTTCGGTCCGCATTTCATTTTCACTCTCGTTCAATATTTAATTCCCTTCTCGACGTTTCGCACCGAACTGAAAGTCAAATACGCTTTCAGAAACTTTTATCCGTAATTCTTTGCTCTCTGCCATCACCGGCGTCATCACCGTTATTGCTTCGCTACGGCAGCGACAGACGACGGCCCTGTAAGAGCGAGAGGGTGCGCATCGTCACCAGCCAGCCAACGATTCAACAAGCCATATTGAAATTGAGATGTCAGTCAGCACTCTCTGGATAAAGAATGGAGCGGTGAGCGAAAGCATACTGCTCTCCTTCCTGTTCTGCCCGTTTCCCTTTGTCGTTGTTGTTGCATGCAAAGGCTGTGTTAAAATTTCATTTGTTGTTCTCTTTGTTGACGGTGGTAAACTTTTCAAATAAAATCTCACCCCGCCCCACATGGCATTGCCACTTGGGGTCGGGGGTACGGCAACTTAACCCTACACAAAAATAAAAACCAACCGAACTGCGAACCGAAAAAGTTTTCCAAGCAGGAACTTTAAATCGAGGTGACACGAGATTTCACATCAATCCCGGGCTAGGACTGCGCCACACTAAACATCGACGTCCTGTGGTCAGGGCAGGGAGAGCGGGAGGCGGTGCACGCCTCGCGAACATTTCTAGAGACAGGAATTGCCACTGAATGGAATAAAATTAAAAGCAAACAGCAGAAGGAAATGCCACAAACTCCGCCACTGGTCCGGTAACGACTGTGTCCACGGCGACGGTAAGCTCCGAAACGTAAAGCGCTCAGAGCTGTGTCCGTCTGCTTATAAAATAAAATTCCTCGTCCTGCTGAATAAATTTGCAAACTAAATTAAACGCAAACACAAGCAAACACGAAACTATGTGCAGTTGAGGGGCCATGCTGAATGCCGGGATGCGAGAAGGTAAGCACTAGCGACGCCGTAGCCGAAAAATCCTATTGTCAACCAGTTGCACATCAAGAGCTCATTCTTCTGTCAGCTGTTGCTGTTGCCATTGCGCCGGCCAGGGGTACATGTGGTCGCTGCTGCTCCAGGATGTTGACTTATAAACATGCGAACGGAATGAATAGACGGATGCTTGGTCATTAAACTCTTTCCTCCGACGCAATGAATAGTTAAGTGGTTTCGGAATGAAGCGGGAGAGGTGATGACAGGATGCCGTTTGCTGGTGGGATCACGACTTTCTTCCTTCCTCCAAATGAATGACCAATTTGCTTTTGAGATTTGAAACTCGTTTCGTTCTTCATGCTTCAATTAGGCACTTAATAGAAGACACAAGCCGCTTTTTCCGGAAAGATGTCCTTTTCAAAACAGGTTTCGTTGCATTGAAGTAGGATTTAAGGAGAAGTAAAGTCGTCTGTGTGGATCGTATGTCAGAAATTTAGAACTGAACACCATACGAAGGTTGCCTTTTATATTTCGGGATTGGGCAACCCTAGTGTTGCAATCTGGTAAATGCCAGCTCTTTCGTAAAGTTTGACATTTTTGAGGTTATACGTACTCAGAACGTTTTGACATACGAGCGCTATTTGTGTTGTTTAAGTAACTTAAAAAATTCATCTCGCCCAAAAAATGGAACTAAATCGTGATCTTTTTCGTGCGATTATCTTTTACAACTTTCGACGTGGATTAACTCAGCAACAGTACATCGATGAACTTAATTCAATTTTCGGCGATGAAGCTCCATCAAGGACAAGTGTTTATCGATGGTATGGTGAATTCAACCGAGGTCGTAGTTCACTCCAAGACGAATTTCGTGAAGGTCGTCCAAAATCAGTTGCTGTTCTGGAAACCATTGATTCTGTGCACCAATTGATAATGCAAGAACGTCATGTGACCTATCTTGAGATTGAGACAAAGCATTAGTGGGACCAGCATACATTCAATATTGCATGAACATTTGACCGTCAAAAAAAATTTGTTCGCGTTGGATCCCACACAATTTGTCAATCGCTTGAAAAAAGGCTCGTGTCGATTGGTCGAAGGAAATGCTCGAAAAATACGATCGCGGTGCTTCGCAACACGTCTGTGACATCGCGACCAGTGATGAACCGTGGATTTACGCATATGAGCTTAAAAGTAAGCAGCAGTCGACTGTATGGGTATTTCAAATTGAGCCAAATCCAACAAAAGTTGCTCGCACACGAAGCACTTCCAAGCAAATGGTCGCCTGTTTTTTCGGAAAACTGGACATGTCGTAACCATACCACTAAAACAACGTAGAACAGTCAATTCTGAGTGATACACAACCATTTGTTTTTTAGTTGTCTTCCAAGAAATCGGGAAAACCAACCGCCGAAGACGGATCATTCTTCACCACGACAATGCGAGCTCTCACACATCGGCTTAAACAACTGCATTTTTGAGCACTCAAAACATCGATTTGATGAGCCATCCGCCGTATAGTCCTGACTTGTCACCGAATGACTTCTTTTTATTCCCGTACGTAAGAAATAAAATTAGAGGTCAACGTTTTTCGACACCTGAAGACGCGGTTGATGCATTCAAAATGCATGTTTTGGAGAACCTCAATCAGAGTGGCAAAAGTGCTTCGACAATTGGTTCAAACGCATGCAAAAGCTTATAGATCTTACCAGGTATACCGGTATGAAATGAGCGTCAAGATACAAATGTCTCGATAAGAAACATTTGTTGTGAACGTGGCTTTATTTTTTTTTGTTTGTTTGCTATGACATCTGTGAAAAATATTTAGTATACATCAAGTTATTAAACAGACAACATCATATGTTTTCATCGTGTTAATATATATGTCGAATTCTGTACCAGAAAGTGATGATTTGCGGAAAGCATACATTTTTTGTTTTCATTTGAAGAAAAGTGCTGCAGAGTCGCATCGGATACTTGTGGAGGCATATGGTGATCATGCTCTATCAGAAGCAACATGCAAAAGATGCTTTCAACGGTTCAGAAATAATGATTTTGATGTGAGAAATGAAGAACGTGGAAGACCACCAAAAAAGACGAATTGCATACGATATTGGATGGAGATGAGACTTTGAGTCAAAAGCAAATGGCAGCAATGTTAAATGTTGCACAACAAACAATTTCTGACCGTTTAAAAGATATGGGAAAGATCCAAAAGTGTGGAAAATGGGTGCCACATGAATTGAATGAAAGACAGATGGAAAACCGAAAAAACACTTGTGAAATTTTGCTTAAAAGCCACGAAAGAAATTCGGTTTCGCATCAGATTGTTACTGGCGATGAAAGATGGATTTATTTTAAGAAACCTAAACTTAAAAAATCATGGGTTAATCTGGGACAACCATCAACATCGACTGCAAAACCAGATCGATTCGGCAAGAAGACAATGCTGTGTGTTTGGTGGGACCAGAAAGGTGTGCTGTACCACGAGTTCCTAAAACCTGGTGAAACCGTTAATACTGATCGCTACCGACAACAAATGATCAAATTGAACCATGCATTAATCGAGAAACGACCAGAATGGACCAGAAGACACGGCAAGGTAATTTTGCTCCATGACAATGCACCTGCACACAAAGCAAAACCGGTTCAGGATACAATCAAAACACTTGGCTGGGAGCAGCTACCCCGCCCTCCGTATTCACCAGACTTGGCTCCTTCCGACTACCTTTTGCTTTCATCGATGGGACACGCATTGGGTTCTATTGGTGGTTGGAGCCACACAAGGAGCACCAGCTGTTGTCAACCTAGACAGGTTTTAAGTTGGTCCCTCACGGCCAACTTGCATTTAGTATAAGTCAGGATAGGTTAGGTATTTAGATACAATTAAAAAAAAAATTTAAAAAAATTTTAGTCGTAACTGTATCTAAGATAGAATAGGTTATATTAAGTTAGATTAAGTTTTTATTAAAAAAAATAGATAACTAAGTTTTTTTTTTAACAATTTTCTTTGTTTTAAATAGATACTAAATAAATAATAATTAGTTTATGTTAGAGCGCCCGCATAGGGCCAGTAAGTAGTTTTTAGAAATCATATAAGTCGTGCCTAGGTTAAGCATTTTGTTCCTAATTTGAAGATAGCATTAAAAATATAAAAAATAAAATGCATTTTTAAACTAAATTAAAAAAAATGGGACACGCATTGGCTGAGCAGCACTTTGATTCCTATGAGGAGATCGAAAAATGGGTGTCTGATTGGTTTGCTTTAAAAGACGAACAATTTTATTGGCGTGGTATTCACAAATTGCCAGAAAGGTCAAATGTCAAAATGTGTCAAATGTCAAAATGTGTAGAAAACAATGGCCAATACTTTGAAAAAAATGTTTTTACTTTCTCTTTAATAATACGTGTTTTATTTTTTATTTCATTTTATTTTACAGCTTTCCTTCGTCAAAAACAAATCCGGTAGAGAAACGTTCCGTGAGATTAATGGTGTTTTGGGAGATGATATCACTTCGAACCGCGGACCCGATGAAAGCTGCACCGTGGATAAGTCAGCCGGCGGGAGACTTGTGTCGCAAAATACCGATCGAATCATGGAAATCATCGAGTTAAACCGGCATGTGGCATCTCGTGACATCGCCAGGGAGTTAGTCAACAAACCATTTTAAACCATCTGCAGGAGGCTTGATACAAAAAACAGCTTGATGTTTGTGTGCCGCACGATTTGACACAAAAAAACCTTTTCGACCAAATCAACGCCTGTGATATGCTGCTAAAACGGAACAACCTCGACCCATTTTTGAAGTGGATCACTGGCGTCACTGTTGTGATCACTGGCGACGAGAAATGGATCACATACTATAATATCAAGCGAAAACGGTCGTGGTTGAAGGCCGGTAAATCGTCCCAAACAGTGGCCAAGCCGGGATTGATGGGCAGAAAGGTTTTACTGTGTGTTTTGAAGGATTAGAAGGGAATCATCCACTATGAGTTGCTCCCAGATGGCCAGATGCTGAATTCTACCATCTACTGCCAACAATTGGACCGCTAGAAGCAGGCGATCAACCAGAAGCGTCCAGAATTGGCCAAGAGGAAGGGTGTAGTGTTCCACCAGGACAACACCAGATCACGCACTTCGTTGATGACTCATCAGAAGCTACGGGAGCTCGGATAGGGGGTTTTATCATATCCACCATATAGCACGCACATAGCGCCAAGTGATTACCACCTGTCCCTGTCCATGGCTAACGCCCTTGGTGGTGTGAAGTTGAGCTCAAAAGAGGCTTGTGAAAAGTGGCTATCTGAGTTCTTCGCTAATAAGGCGAGGGACTTCTTCTTCTTCTTCGGATGGCGCTACAGTCCAGGTTGGACCTGGGCCTCAACCAACATGCCTCTCCAGCTAGCACGATCTCTTGCCAGCTGTCTCCAATTGCGCACTCCAAGATGGTTGAGGTCCTTTTCCACTTGTGTGCGCCATCTCAGTCTAGGACGTCCTCTGCTGCGTTGTCCCTGTGGTTCAGATTCGAAAACTCTTCGGGCCGGAGCAGTGCTGTCCATGGCCTAGCCACCTTAAGCGTTGTATCCGTAGACGCTTGACTAGGCCCATGCCGCCGTACAGCCCATACAGTTCGTGGTTGAATCTTCTCCTCCAGATGCAATCAACGCAAACAGGATCAAAAATCGGACGCAGGACTTTTCTCTCGAAGAGACTAAGGGCTTCCTCATCCGCTTTTAGTAGCGTTTAGGTTTCTGCGCCGTAAAGCAGGACTGGGATGATCAAGGTGTTGTACAAAGTCACTTTGGTCGTTCGGGAGAGGGCTTTATTACTCAATTGCCTCTTAAGCCCAAAGAAACAGCTTACAAGGGTGATTCTGCGTTTGATTTCGGTACTTATGTTGTTGTCTCTATTCACCGCGGAGCCGAGATAGACGAAGTCCTTCACTACCTCGAAGTGTCTGCTGCCCATAGTGACGCTCTGTCCGAGACGTTGATGTTCTGCGTCCTTCTTCGATGACAGCATATACTTCGTTTTGCCCTCGTTTACCACCAGTCCCACTTTAGCCCACTTCCGTTTCAATGCTAGCAAACGCCTCATTGACGGCTCGCTGAGTTCGGCCGATCACGTCAATGTCATCCGCATAAGGTAGCAATTGAACGGACTTGTGGAAGATCGTGCCTCTGGTGTTGACGTGTGAGTTCCGCACGATCTCCTCAAGGATGATGTTAAAGAATGACAGCGCGTCGCCTTGTCTAAATCCTTTTTTGACATCGAAGGTCTCGGTGAGTTCGGTACCGACCTTGACGGAGCAGCGAGAATTCTCCATCGTCATCCTACACAATCTGACGAGTTTGGTAGGGATGCCAAAACTAGACATGGCACTGTATAGCTCGTCTCTATGCACGCTGTCATACGCGGCCTTGAAATCGACGAATAGATGGTGGGTGTCGATTTGTACTTCTTGGGACTTCTGCAGGATCTGCCGCAAGGTGAAGATCTGGTCGATTGTGGACTTCCCTGGTCTGAAACCACACTGATAAGGACCTATCAGGTTGTTGACGAACGGTTTCAGGCGCTCACACAGTACGGCAGAAAAAATCGTATATGCAATGTTAAGAAGACTGATCCCTCGGCAGTTGGCGCAGTCGAAGGGGTCTCCCTTCTTGTGGACCGGACAAACGGTGCTGAGATTCCACTCGTCGGGCATGCTTTCCTCCGAGTATATCTCACAGATGAGCTGGTGCATGCACCCAACCAGCTCATCCCCAGCCGCTTTCAACAGCTCTGCGGATAGTCCGTCCGCGCCAGCAGCTTTGTTCGATTTCAGTCTCGATATTGCTATCTTGACCTCGTCGAAGTCGGGGGGACGGAATTCTTGTCCATCGTCGTCAAAATTGAGTGGGACATTCTCCCTAACAGCGGAATTTGCGACGTCATTGCCGTTTAGGAGTCTGCAGAAATGATCCTTCCAGATTCTCAGCACCGACTGCGAGTCTACCACTAGTTTTCCATTTTGATCCCGGCAGGCTTCTGTCCGAGCCTTATAACCACCGGATAACTGTTTTATCTTGTGGTAAAAATTTCGGACGTCATTCCTGCCATAGCACCTCTCCATTTCCCTGACCGTGCGCTTCTCGTGCTCTTTCTTTTTTCTTCTGAGAAGCCGGTTCTTTTCCTTTCTTCTCTGTTTGTAGAGCTCACAGACAGCTCTCGTCGTTCGATGCAGCGTTGCCTTCTACGCTTCTTGTTTGGCTGCATGTGCCTGCCAACACTCGTCGTCAAACCATGGGTTCCTCTTAGGTGGTGGCGTAAAACCCAGCACATCAGTGGCGGCCTCTTTGATGGCTTCTTGACAACGTTTCCACTTGTCTTCTATTGTTTGTGCAGGCAGCGTCGAACTTTGAAATAGTTTCAGGGAGAATCGATCGGCAAAGGCTCTAGCGATCGGTTGCGATTGTAGCTTTCCGACATCAAACCGTCTTGGCTTGTCTTGACTCCGTTGCTCTCTCGATATCCGGGTTCTTACCTTGGCTACAACGAGGGACTTCTACGAGAGGGGTATTATGAAGTTGCCATCTAGGTGGAAACAAATTATTGAACAAAACGGCGTATATTTGAACTAAATCCGATCACTGTAATACTTTTTATGAAGAATTGAATGAAGAGTACAAAGGCAGATATTTGACAACCTTACACAGCTGGAAATATCAAGAAACGTATTTCAACATGCGGCTGAGGAAGCTGATACACTGAAACGGGTCGGGGCTACTTATTTGAAGCCACTTTGGAGACACGATTAAAAACTGACTGAAAAATGTCAGTCACTTCCGAATTCCCTATATTTGAAAGCAGTTCACAATAATAGTTGGAAAACAGAGTTCGTTTCATTTCCTTTTCCATTAACCGAAAATAAAGTGAAGACACATTCATCAGAATGAACTGACAACACTGGAAAGAAGAGGATACACTTCACACACACAAACACGCAATTGCTTAGTCTTACGGCCGAGACATAGGTCAATCCACACTCGCTCAGACCACACATCACAGCCCCAGTCAACAGTCTGACGGTGACCTGTTATCCCGCCGTCATTCTGGATTGATAGGTAATTCCTTGGATAAATATTACCTAAATCCCAGGGACAACAGTCGGTAAATTAAATTTGAATTAATTCTGGCTGGCGGTGTATCGTATTTACTCTACCTGAACAATGAATGCCCGAATCCTGACTGCTGTCACCACATATCTGGTCATCAATTTTCTGACCATCCGGAGTGTACAGTTCCAGGCGGCGGCAGAAGTGTGGTCCTGAAGTGAGCTTCTTTGGCATTTCGACTCGGTTTGTTTACCATTTTGTTGGACAGTCAAATGAGGGACGCAAACAGAGGGCAGGACTATGGAGTAACGAAGGGTCTTCGAGAAGACACGTGCTCCTGTGGAATTGAGCATTTGAAGTTGTGTGTTTCACCGGGATGTGGCAACAGTGGCAACGTCAAATCGGGGAGTAGATGAAGCTGGTTGGTCGAATGTTGCTTTGTGTATTTGATTCTGAAGTTTTTAGTTCTTCCATGCAAGACCATGTCGTATCGTTGTCTGTGTCAAGAAGTTAGAGAATAACTGAAAGTTAAATCATTGAGAAAAGCAACAAATTCCAGAACTTCTGTACAAAAGTAGTTTTTTTCATTTTTCCGGTCAATTCTGCTGCAGCGAGTGCTGTTATTTAAGTCTGGATCATTTTTGAAAACATTTCATTCGCCTAAAAGTACGCAACAAAAAAGTTTCATGCAGCCACTGTCTGTTTAAGAGAAAATGTACAAAACTGCCAGTTAGACGTTCGAAGGCGCTCTAGTTTCAACCCAGAGCCAAAGCATTGTACCGACAGGCTGAGCTTATCCGGCTGACCTGAAAAAAATGGCGTCCCTAAATACCGTCGTTTATGTAACCTCAATTTCTTACTTCTGTTTTGTTGCGTGAAACAATCGACTCAACAAACACGTCCGCGCCTCCTTGATGATCTACTCCCACCATTTTTTTCAATTTCGATTTGAATACTTGACTATGCCGCTCAATCACCACAAATATCATCGTCATCGTTGCCACATGTAACGAGCACCATCTGCCAAAATACCACCTTTCCATTTGGTAAGTAGCATTCGAGCGAACAAGAGACGTCAGCGTCGCCGAAGACAAGTGCGTTTTTTTCCCGGCCTCTGTCACTGCTTCACATGACAAATCGAATGAATTTTTGATTGTATCCATAACACTTACCCGCGCCAGTCGTCGCCGTCACAAAAATGAAAACATAAATAAATAAGCGAACCCAAGGAATAGATCAGAATCCTCCCTCCCTCCTCCGGGTGCTAGTCCGCTTGTCTACATTACTTGGTGGTGGCTCGACACCTCCCAGACAGGGGAGGCAGGTGGAATTAATTCACTCAGCACTGTAGACCGCACCGAACGGGAGAAGGGAGATAGCAAGAAATTTGAGTTTACAACTGGTCCCTTCGCATTCAACAGTTCACGGCGATGCGTTCTGCCCCTCCCTCCCCCTCCACGCAGGAACAAGAAAAATCAGGTATTCGCCTCATCAGGATACGTGTAAATGTTTACCGAACAGGATAATAGAATCGAATCGAAGAGCAGCAGCCATCTCGGGATGCTCGTCGGCGGGACAGTGCGGAGGGCGATAAATAATTCCATCGAAATTATACCAAACACAAAGCATCATACCTGCCGTGAAAGGCAATCGAAAAGGGCGGGCGTGAGCTCCGTCGGTTCGAGCATAATTGAAGCGAGAAGGTCTTAAAGTTTAAACACCTCACGCTGAGGCATATTTTTTTGCTTGGGGCGCTGCTTGAGGTTGCGTTCCTGTTTGTTTGCAGCCTTGCGATGTTTGCTCTGGCGAACATCCTTCCGTGACAGTGCCCCACTCTGATGGAATTGTTGATTATTGTTGACACATGTTGTGATGCATACAGCCTGCTGCTTGTGCTTCTGATGAGCGAGGAGCGTTTCTTTCTTCATTTTTTTCGTGGGGAATTTAAATTTAAATTTGAACAAGTTGTTAACGATTTGGGCATTTCATGCAAGGAGGGTATGCATTGAAGAAAATTGTGAATGCGGTCGAAGTGATGATTTAAGGGCGAATTCGAATCAAGTGTTTGCGCAATGATAAGGAGCTCTTGATATACGTCGAAGTTGCTGGAATAAAGAGTGTGACAAGTGCTCCAAGATCTTATTTTAGACTCAGATCTGGTAGAGGGTATGACGCATTGACTCTAAGGACGCTGACAACAGTTCTTAAAGGATAAAATTTTTATGAGATACTTTATGAGGTACTGTCGCACAGTTTCCACGCAGATCAGAACTCTAAAACGCAGACACATTCCGACACGACGAGTCGTTCGAGTTTCGAGGCGCATTTAACAAACGTGCGTTCTCATTCACGTAATGGTTAGCTGCCGCAGAAATTTCTATGTTTTTTCTATGTTCTATGTTTTTTCTATGTTCTATGTTTTTTCTATGTTCTATGTTTTTTCTATATTCTATGTTTTTTCTATGTTCTATGTTTTTTCTGTTTTTTTTTAAATCTAATTTTAAAGATCTTCCACATAATTTTTGACAGGAGTCATGTCACGTTATACTTTCATAGAAGGGGGTCTTGTAGGCCTGTTGTTGATGTCCCATGAGTGGAATCTCATTATCGTGTGTCCTACCCACAAGAAGAAGACCCCTTTGACTGCGTCAATCGTCTCTTGATCAGCCTCATCAACATCGCCTACAAGACCGTCTTTGCCGTATTGTTTGGGCGTTTGAAACCATTTGTACAAGACATAATAGGATCAGTGTAGTTTCAGGGCAGGGAAGTCCACAATAAAACAAATCTTCACTTTAGGACAGATCCTAGGAAAGATCCAAGAAGTACAGATCGAGACTCAACATCTTTTCCTTGATTTAAGGCCGCATGTGACAGTTTGCATAGGGACGAGCTATACAGTGCCATATCTAGTTTTGACCTTCCTACCAAAAACGTCAGATTGTGTAGAACGAAGATGGAGAATTCTTGCTGCTCTTCCAAGGTCGTTAGGGAACTCAACGAGACCTTCAATGTCCCAAAAGGTTTTTGACAAGGTCAAGTGCAGTCATGTGACTTTTTTAAAATGGAGACGACGGCGCGTAACTCACAAGTCAACACCAAAGGTACGATCTTCCAGAAGTCAGTTAGTTGTTAGGTTACGCTGATGACTTTGACATGATTGGACGAACACAGCGAGCCGTCAATGAGGCGTTTGCTGGCATTGAAGCGGAAGCGGCTAAGATGATTCTAGCGGTAAATGAGGGCAAAACGAAGTACATGCTGTCATCAACAAAGGACACACAACATTGACGTCTCGGACGGAGCGTCACACTAGGCAACAGAAACTTCGAGGTAGTCAAGGACTTCGTCTACCTCGACTCCGCGGTAAATAGGGATAGCAACATCATTACCGAAACCGAACACAGAATCACTCTTGCCAATCGTTGTTTCTGTGGGCTCGAAAGGCAATTTTGTAAACATGGACAACATCAGTGCCGAAATCAAACGCAGAATCACTCTTGCCAATCGCTGTTTCTTTGGGCTCAAGAGGCAATTGCGTAATAAAGCCCTCTCTCGAAGGACTAAGCTCGCTTTATAAAAAAGATTGATCATCCCCGTCCTACTATATGGCGCGGAATCTTGGACGTTAGCAAAGGCGGATAAGGAAGCCCTTAGTCTTTTCGAGAGAAAAGTTTTGCGGGCCACTTTTGGTCCTGTTTGCGTTGATGGCATCTGGAGGAGACGATTTAATGATGAACTCTATAGGCTGTATAGCGACATGCGTCTGGCCCAGCGTCTACGGATACAACGCTTAAGATGGCTAGGCCATGTAGAGCGTATGAACACCACTGCTCCGGCCCGAAAAGTCTTTGAATCCGAGCTATTGGGACAACGCAACAGAGCACGACCTAGACTAAAGTGGCGCACACAAGTGGAGAAGGACTTCAACCAACTTGGAGTGCGCAACTGGAGACAGCTGGCGAAAGATCGTGCTGGCTGGAGAGGCATGTTGGTTGAGGCCCAGGCCACAAGAAGAAGAAGAAGAAGAAGAAGAAGAAGAAGAAGAAGAAGAAGAAGAAGAAGAAGAAGAAGAAGAAGAAGAAGAAGAAGAAGAAGAAGAAGAAGAAGAACTTAATAATAATAATTTTTGGCACAACAGTTCATAAGGGGACCAAAACCAAGCTTGCTAATCAACTATTCGTATTGTGGGCGCTACTGTTCTCTCACGAGTAGAAGGGACCTACAGTTTTTTGCCGACTCCGAACGGCGATTTGTAAGAAGCTTTCGTAGACAGTTATTACTCCTCGAGTGTTGTCAGTAGCTCGCAAGAGGTGGGAGCGTCGCACTCTTCGGCGTGTGAGCGTCGCACTCTACGCACTACGCCACGGCGGCCGGTAAAACACAACTTATGCTGTAGCAATGAGTCGCAAAGACCTCAAGGCTCCTACATCATCCTTCAGACCCTCTCTACTTATAATATCATATAAGAATAGGGCCGGCAAAAGGGCGAACAACACCGCACTAATTCAAACCACATCTGAATAACCAACGGAGAGATGTTGATGGAAAGTTCGAAGGATTAGAGCAGCCTTATGGTATTTCTTAGCCTGTTAAGAATAAATTGGCCCCTCTGGTCTGTAAGCATGTAAGATGATGGGGAGGAATGGAGATGAACGTGAAAAATGGGATACCTCTCATCAATCCTGCAACTGCCCAAGCCTAACTCAGGTGAGATCTAGATCCTCAGAGTTTTTTTTTTCAAATTAAGCGGAAAGATATTTTCTTAGCCCCATCTCCACAGATGTGGGATTTGGTTTTAGGTGATCATCTGCCTTTACGGCTTATATCACGGGGTCCATTTTCCCAAGAGTCGTAAGTAACGCAAAACTAAACGCCCCAGTTACCCAAGTACCAAACTGAGATCATGCTTGAGGGGCAATCACCCCATCTTGGTTTGATGCGAAGCCTTTCTAAAATGTCTTCCGCTCTCTGGGTCGCAGCGCCCGGTTGAGAATGCAACTCCACACTGAGAAGGGATAGTCCCCTAACCGACTTGTCTAGTTCTGCTTAAACAATGAACTAGACAAGTCAGCACAGTACACTATCCTCGACTCTAACCGCGATGTTAGGTGGTAAACCACAGCCACCACGGTACTCTCACAAGATGGCGTACCGCACGGTCAGACTGGAACCGAAGTTCCACGGGCCCCTGACCTCCTGTGACAGCAGAATATAGCCTCTGGTCAAGCAGTCACTACCAGTCAGGTCCCCTCAAAGCCTGGGTCTGTTAGCCGCCATCCCGCCACAGATGGTCTTTCCTCCATGAGTGTTTTCGTTGCCATTATAAATAGTGATACGGATGTGATTTTGAATCATGTGATTCATAAATCCAGTCACATTATCTGGAGCTCCATCTCCACAGTGTAAAGGCGAACGACACGAAGACCGAATGAAAACAACGAAAGTGTGGAGTTCAATGACTTTATTGTTTACACATTCACTGTTGATTCACAACACCCCGACGTAGCCGCTGGCGCCGGCTTTTATAGGCCGCCATGATAGCGTTGCAACAGTGACATTAAAAGGTGGTGGGTGGGTGGGTGCCCACCGTGGCTTAATTGGTAGAGTGCGACGTTCACACGCCAAAGGTCCAGGTTCGATAGCCGACTAAAAACCTCGAATCTTTCACGGCCCCACCTCTTTCGAGCTGCTAAAGACATTCAAAGAGTAATACTGTCTAAGAAAAAGCTTCTCAAACTTTCGACAAGTCGACGAGAAACTGTAGGTCCTTTCTACTCGTGAGAGAACAGTAGCGCGCACAACACAAATATTTGCTAGGCTAGATAGGTCCTTGTCCCCCTATGGACTGTCGCGCCATTCAATTTTTATTACTATTAGTTCATATGCTCACTGTAGAGTACTGGAAGCATTTCGAAGCAGGAATACATTTGTAAAATTTTTCTTGCCATCCTGGCATGTAAGTAATACATGAGAAGTCCTTTAAGAATTTTATTACACAGCAGACGCAGCCAAAAGACCGAGGTTTCTTTCTGTAAGTGCTTCAAATGAATACACATTGCGGGTGTCACATTTTTCGTGACAGAAAGCTTTAGCATTAGTTTCGTCAATCGTAAGAGCTGCACTTGCAATCATTCGAATGTGTCCAATTGTGTGGCCAATCACTTTCGTACGACAAACTTTGCCAGTGTTAAGTTTTCCAGCTTCTAGCTGCGGCTGCAATGACCCAATGTTACCAGTAGAGCACCCGGTAAAATTATTTAATTTAACTAGAACTTTTGGAGATATGAGTGAAATGATTTCAAAAAGTCTGTGGCACGTATATTCTCAAAAAGTAAAACATTGATAGTGGCATTCAGTCCCCTGACGCTTACTTCTAAATTCTTAAATATCGCCAAATTTCAATGAATTGAAAGGCGTTACATACCTCGCCAAATGAAATCCATTCAAATTTCCCTCGTAATGTGAAGCATTACACGAGACTTACTGCCTAGCAAAAAAAAAGCGCGCTGAGCATCAATCACGAACCTGTTCCACGCAGCGATTCAACTTCCATCCAGCTTTAAATCGAAAATCCAACCCTTAACATAACTCTCTCTCTCAAAAGCAAACTGCAGTGCTCACACCACAGCTCGGAGAGAATTTATTTTCATCGAAATGAAATCACTAAACGCTTCAGCGCCTCCAATCTGAACCACCGCCCACACGACAGTGCTCCGGTTCGTGTAATCAACACAAATCGTTCAACCCTCAATGATCATCCGACGAGTGCAGCTCATGGCGATGGCCCTGCTGCCAACAGCCTCGTCAAATGGGGTTAGCACAACCAAAAAATCCCAAAATTTACTTCCCTCCCGGCTACATGTTGTTGTGATGTGTGCGCTCGCCTTCGCGTTCGCGTTTGCGTTTCCGATTTTGAATTTCAAATAAACAACTACGCGCGACATAAAACAAATCCACTGTTCATCCCACCCCTTCTGGGCCAACATATCCGCAGACTGGCACACACACGCGTACCACCACAGCGCGCAGTTTAGAGGCACTTTAAAGTTATGAGAATTGCAATTTGTCTTTTTTATGTTGCACTGGGACTTCGTTCTCGACGAACGTCGAGTCGGGTGATGTCAAAAAAAGAGAAGAACAAAAAATAAAATCCAGTCGGAGAGAGAGAGAGGAATCCTTTGCATTGTTTTGCTTGTAACCGATCCGCAGTGGGGCACGCCGAAGGGGAAGGGGCCAAATTGTGGCGGATACGACATAACCCCTCCGCACGGAGGGAATGCAGCTGAAATGCGAGATGCATGCCTGCAATTTATCCCATTAATGGGATTGGTTACGGGTGAAAGCCAACATTACTCCGTCTGCACACATCGCTGGGCGGTTGGTGGGTGGCAGGAGAGATGCGAAGTAGTCAAACAATGGCTCACCAAAATGTTTACATAGTTAAAAACCATTTCGCATATTTAGAATCCCTTGATGCATTTCATTTTGGATTTTATTTGCCAATGCACACGTTCAGACACACGCACAAACACGTAGGCAGAGGCAGACAATTCAGCCTGCACACAAGGGCAGGAATGCGAAACAAATACTGAGGGCAAGTAGCTATTGTTGCATACATTGCGGCGTTGGCGGTGACGACGAGCGACTGGTGCACGAATTATTGCACTCTGCGAAGAGTCGAAGGGCGGGAAAGTGCAGAAAGGAGGACTTTTTGATTTTTCAAAGCATTTGGGATTCTGGGGCATTCTCTGCGTGGCCCGAAAAAGATTTGAGGAGATTTCCGGCACGTTGGGGACGGCGTTGAAGGTCAATCCGCGATGTTGGTTGCGTCGCGTATTTATATATTCCGGCACCTCGCCATTCCTGAAAGATTTTGTCTAAGAAAGCGATAAATAGAGTTGTCTAAGCGCAATTTGGGCAGAAGTCAATTTTTCAGACCAAAATACAGCCGTTAGACTTGAAACAGAAGTTTTCTGAGTTGTTGAAGCTGTCGTGATCTATTCTAAAGGTGCACGACTTGTATTTCTGCTGGTACTGGGGAGTGTAACACAGAGAAGTACATAAATGTGTTCCAGGTTTCAATATACGTTCGAACGCATTTATTCTCGATAGTTTTTGGAGAGCTGTCTCGTATCTTGTTGGTGGGTTCAATGGTTAAAATTTTCTTCTATATGCGACTAAGTACTTAACTTCGGTCCAAATTAACAGGATTTGATTTTAAATTAGTTCTTATCTTTCACTACTTCATTCCAGTGAAGATCCATCAAGGAGTTGAATTTTGTTCCAAAGATGTTCCATATTCGTTTCGAATCCACATCAATTCCCTTTCAAATTCGTTTCAAATCCAGTCCAAATTCGTTTTGAATCCATTTCAAATCCGTTCTAAATTCGTTTTGTTCCGTTCCAAGTCCTTTTCTTAACCGTTTCCAATCCGTTCCAAATCCTTTCCAAATCCGTTCCGAAGCCGTACCAAATAATTCCCAAATCCGTGACTTATCCATTCCAAATACGACCCAACTACGTTTCAAGTCCGTTCTAAATCCGCTTCAAATCCAATCCGAATCCGTTCCGAATCCATCCCAAAACCGTTCCAAATCAGTCCCAAATCCGTTCCAAATCCATTCCAAATTCGGTCTGAATCCGTTCCCAATCTGTTCCAAATTCATTCCAAGTCCCTTTCTAACCGTTGCCAATCCGTTCCAAATCCTTTCCAAATCTGTTCCGAGGACATACCAAAACCGTTCCAAATCAGTCCCAAATCCGTTCCAAATCCGTTCCAAATTTGTTCTAAGTCCGCTTCAAATCCTTTCTAAACCTACTTCAAATCCCTACCAAACCCGTAACAAATCCATCCCAAAACCGTTCCAAATCAGTCCCTATGTCCCCTTCAAAACCTTTCCAAATCTGATTAAAGTCTCTAGCAATCCCGTTCCAAATCCATGCCGAAACCGTTCTAAATCAGTCCCAAATCCGTTCCGAATACGCCCCAAATTCGCTCTAAATCCGCTTCAAATCCGCTTCAAAAAATTTTCCAATCCCTACCAAACTCGTTCCAAATCTATCCCGAAACCGTTCTAAATCAGTCCCAAATCCGTTCCGAATACGCCCCAAATTCGCTCTAAGTCCGCTTCAAATCCTTTTCAAATCCCTAAGAAACCAGTTCCAAATCCATACCGAAACCGTTCTAAATCAGTCCCAAATCCGTTCCGAATACCCCCAAATTCGCTCTAAATCGCTTCAAATCCTTTTCAAATCCCTACCAAACCCGTTCCAAATCCATTCCAAAACCGTTTTAAATCAGTCTCTAAGTCCGCTTCAAATCCTTTCCAAATCTGATTAAAGTCCCTAGCAAACCCGTTCCAAATCCATCCCGAAACCGTTCTAAATCAGTCCCAAATCCGTTCCGAATACGCCCCGAATTCGCTCTAAATCCGCTTCAAATCCTTTTCAAATCCCTAAGAAACCCGTTCCAAAACCATCCCGAAACCGTTCTAAATCAGTCCCAAATTCGTTCGAATACGCCCCAAATTCGCTCTAAATCGCTTCAAATCCTTTTCAAATCTGTACCAAACCCGTTCCAAATCCATACCAAAACCGTTCTAAATCGGTCCCAAATCCATTCCAAATCCTTCCCAATTTCTTTCTAAATCCGCTTTAAATCCTTTCCAAATCCGCTTCAAATCCCTAGCAAATCTGTTCCAAGTCCTTTCAAAATCCATTCCAAATCCATTCCAGATCTTTTCTAAATCCGTCCCAAATACATTCCAGATCCGTTCCAATCCGTTCCAAATTCGTTCCAAGTCATTTCCTTATTCGTTCCCAATCCGTTACAAATTCTTACCAAATCCGTTTTATATTCGTCCCAAATCCGTCCCAAATCCGTCCTAAATCCGTCCTAAATCCGTCCCAAATATGTCCCAAATTATTTCCAAATCTGTTACAAATACGACACAAATACGTTTCGATTCCCTTCTAAATCCGTTCTAAGCCCGTTCTAAATCGTTTCCAAATTTTTTCCAACTTAGCTTAAATGTCAAAAGATTAGAATTCGGTTCCACATACGCCCAAGTGCGCGAGTGTCTTTCTTCTTGATAACTTCGAAAAGCTGAATATAAGCAGGATAGTTGAACTGTGTGTGTCGGAGTGGAGGTTATACGCGCGATGGCGTGAGGAACTTGCCTTGAATATGAGTATGGAACTCACGCCTAAGAGTCCGACTCTCATCACTGTGCGCAAATATATCATATGTTGGATGGCGCAACATGCCTAACTTTTTCTGCATCCAATCACCTTGTTCGGTATATTTTTCTCACACGTGTAACAAGGACACACAGCTTTTGACCACTTTAAACGGCGAAATTTAACAAAATTTGCATGCGGGTATCGCGCTTTACCCTCTACCCCACGACGGCAAAGTGTTTAGGTGTAAGACTCTATTGCATATTACGAGCAGGCGGGCTTCTACTATTGAATTTTGCTTACGACTGCCTGCGAATGCTTAAATTGATTGTTCCTGGTGTGCGTTTTGTCGGATCCTGAAATTGCATATTTGATGGTCCCTCTCAAACTTTAATTCCAGCAATTAAGGAATCACTTAGGACGACAAATAAGACCTCAAACGGTGTCCTAATCCATCAGTTTCTCTGTGGCCAGTTGCAGGTCAAAGCCATTTGACCTTTGAAACCAGCAATCTACAGCAACCAACAAATAAAGTTGAACCAGGAACCCATTACAGATCGCGCAGAGGAACAGCACGGCACCCACATAAAGAATCTAATGCATATATTTTTTTATTTACATGCCCAGCAGGAGCACCGCCGCCAAGTTGTGTCGCCTTTATCCGAGTGCACCGTGTGTTTATTTTGCGTCCCGATACTTCCATTCTGCGGACACATAAAGCTGCAGCCGGCTGCAGGGAGGCACAGACCGTCAGAGGCCAGCACACAGATTCCAGTCGGTGGTGTTTTTTTTTTTATAGATGTTCGCAGGGGCGGTTTTTTTTTGCGTGTTTCCTTCCGCAGATGCATCCAAAATTTTTGTTTCACCTTTTGGCATTTATTTGTTTTCGAATGGGTGAGCGGCGAATGGCGGCGAAGGACCTTTGCCTACGCGAATGATTCGGGACACTGCATCCTCGGGTCCTCGTTGCTTAATGGGAAAATATTTGAGGAGAGAATGGATGATAGTCCCGGTTATGGACTGTGTGGACTGTGTGTGTGTGCCCTCTGTATAGCGGTGTCTTTTGCATCATCTTTTTTGTTTTCTTCTGAAAAGACCGCAGTGTGGTGCTGGTGCAATAGTGCGCGATATGGCAGCGGCAGAAGTTCTGCGGGCTGGATAATGGATGCACACACTTCATCCGGGGGGAGGAGGGACGCGCTCGGTCTGTTTGGCTTTTGGTTATTCTTGTTCGATTTATTTTTGTCGCGTTTTAATGCAGTGGGATATTGCAGCTTATGAAAAATAATTGAATGGTCATCGATCTTGGGGGCAAAACAGTTTTTTTCACGTTTCTTTGACGACCAAGAGATGGACATTCAAACATTTTGAGGGCAACTACAACCCCCAAGAGCTATGCACATGAATGAGGAAAATTAATTAAATTTCAGCTAATAAGCTGCGAGAGTGGATTGGATCCCGGCATAAAAATTGTAGATATTTTGTGGACGTGATGCGAATGTCTGACTTTTGTGTATCGCTGTGTATTTTGTAGATTTCTATGTGCGAGCTTATTTATTTGTGGGTTGATGCTGAGGGGGGCTGATGATGACCAAAGGATTCGCTAATTTAATGCAAAACTGTTCAGCAGAAATTTCTGCATGCAGGCGTAACATTTTCGTGGTTTTTAAGAGCCCCAAGACATATATTTTTTTATGGTTTTCCTTTCACAAGCTGAAGGACATCGCAGTACCTTAAAACAGAATACCGAAGTTTGAATCTATTTAATTATCTCAATACAAACATGTTGTCCGATTTAATTAGTCTTGAGTGGACCAATGCCTTTTGAAGCTTGGATCTATTTCGATGTTTGTATAAGAAAAGGACTGTACAATGTTCAACAGTCAGTCCATATGTCATGGAACGAAGTGATGAATGCAAATTTTCGCGCGAGGACACATGGCATTATCGACCTCAAAGGCATTTCATACATCTCTCGAGTTAAGTAATTTATTGTTTCCTAGTACAGTGTAAGTAGCACGTCTAGTTGCACTAGTAATAGTAATTGTATGGCGCGACAGTCCACAGGCGACCAGGGCCTAGCCTGCTCATCAACTACTCGTCTTGTGCGTGCTACTGTTCCCTCACGAGTAGAAGAACCTACAGTTTTTAGTCGACTCCGAACGGCGAAGTTTGAGAAGCTTTCTTAGACAGTTATTACTCTAGTTACATAATAGTAACTTATTAATGTTGTGCGTGCTCATAGTTTTTCACATGTAGAGGAGTCCTTTTATTTTTTGAAGTCTTGTAATAGCGAAACATGAGAAAATTTTGCAATGAGAAAAAGTTCCCTGGGAGTATTGGTAGCAGCTCAAAAGTGCGAGAAGAAGAAGGATGAAGTATTTAGTCCAGAAATCGAACGTGGATCTTTCGCCGTGAAGTATAGCACCTTGCCCACTACGCCACAAAGATCACAGAGTAGAGAACAGAGATGAAAGACATTTTTAAACGTAACGAGTTCAGACTAAGCGCGCTTTATATAACAGCTTGATCATCCCAGTTCTACTTCAAGCCGCGGAAACCTGAACAGTTCTAAAAGCAGATGAGAAAGTCCTTAGTCTTTTCGAAAGAAAAGTTTCGCTTCTGATTTTTGGTCCTGTTTGCGTTGATGGCATCTGGAGAAGAAGATTTAAAGGGAACTCAATGGGCTGTACAGCGACGTGCGCCTGTATAAGTGTCTTCGAATACAATCCTTAAGATGGCTAGGCCATGTAGAGCGTATGGACACCAATGCTCCGACCCGAATAGTCTTGGAACCTGAGCCATAGGGACAACGGAACAGAGGACGGTTTTGGCTAAGGTGGCGCACACAAGTGAAGCAGGACCTCAACCAGCTTGGAGTGCGGAAATGGAGGCAATTGGCCTCCAAGATCATGTTGGCTGGAGAGGCCGAGGTCCATCTCGGACTGTAGCGCCACAATTAGAAGAAAAAGAAGTATTCAGACTAAAATTTATTGTTTATATCACAGTGAATGTACCCACTGTACTGTATACTCACACTCACTTTAAAATTTTGATATATTAGTTTCAAAACACATTCTGTTACAATGTGGTACATGGCTGTCTGATGTGGTTCATTTTGAGTCCTTCCCAGTTGGAAAGGCTGAGGGTCTTCGAGAGGCAGTGTCTCTTTTCTAGACTTAAGATGTACAAAACCCCAGAATCTGAGTAGAAAAATGTCTATGCTTTTAAAATCTTGTACAGATGTGGGATTTGGATTTACGTGACCACCTGCATTAACGGCTTATATCACGGGGAACCTTTTTCAAAAGAGTAGTAAGTAACGCAAGACTAGGTGCCTTAGTTACCCAAGTACCAAACTGAGATCATGCTTGAGGGGCAATCACACCACCTTGGTTTGCTGCGAAGCCTTTCTAAAATCTTTTCCGCTTTCAGGGTCGCAGCGCCCGGTTGAGAATGTAACTACACACTGAGAAGGGATAGTCTCCTAACCTAGTTTTTGGCCTAGTTTTTGGATGAACAAGCAACTAGACAAGTCAGCACAGTACACTATCCTCGACTCTACCCGCAATGTTAGGTGGTAATCCATAGCCACCACGGTCCTCCCACAAGGGCGCCAACCGCACGGTCAGGCTGGAACCGAAGTTCCATGGGCCACTGACCTCCCGTTGCACCAGAATATAGCCTCTGGTCAAGCTGTCACTACCAGTCAGGTTCCCTCAAAGCCTAGGTCTGTTAGCCGCCATGCGTAGATGGTCTTTTCTCCATCAGTGATTCCGTTGACACTATAAATAGTGATACCGATGTGATTTTGAATCATGTGATTCATAAATTCAGTCACATCATCTGGAGAAATTTTGTATAATGCAACAAACCTGAAAAGGCTAAATAATTTTATTATTAAGCTGATTTGAAGACATGTCGTTCGAGCAATAACCGCGGAAAACGAGCTGCAAACGACGCATATCATGAGAGCACAGGCCGAAGTGGATTCATTTCGTCGGAAGCTAGACCGACTTGGCATGGCCCAGAATGCAGAGGGATGCCCACTTCTCTACCACGTCGTAAGAGTGACAGTGGACAAGCGGCTGCTCTACGAGAGTGATGTAAGAGTCGTAAGTCTGTGTGATCTTCGATTCAGCACATCCATCTCCATTCGCGATAGGAATGAGGTGGAAAAGGATGTTTACTGGTGGATAGAGCAACATCAAGTGCCCCAGTTGCTGTCAGCTTGATTGGTTGATTGTTGGCGCTACAGTCCAAAGGGGACCGGGGCCTAGCTTGCTCATCAACTCCTCGTGTTGTGCGCGCTACTGTTCTCTCACAAGTAGAAGGGACCTGCAGTTTTTTGTCGACTCCGAACGGCGAAATTTGAGAAGCTTTCTTAGACAGTTATTACTCTTTGAGTGTTGTTAGGAGCTCGAAAGAGGTGGCGCCGTGAAAAATTAAAAAAATTGGTGTTGAGTTGGGAATCGAACCTACACCCTTCGGCGTGTGAGCGTCGCACTCTACCCACTACGCCACGGCGGCCACAGTTGCTGTCAGCTTTTACACCATAAAGTTGGCTCCCTAAAGCCAATTTACATTTAGGTTGTGTTAGGTAGGATAGGTTAGTACGTAAAAAAAAAAATAAAACAAGTAAAAAAAAAAAAAGAAAAAAGAAGAAAAATAAGTTATAATATATAAGGTTGTCAAATATCTCCCTTCCGCCTTTTTGTTTTTTGAATTTTCCGGCTAAGCACAAAGCGCAACAGAGCTCAAATGTGGCAATTCTATAAATCATTTGAAAGGTCTTGACATAACCTACAAAACAAAGCTATGCATAATTAGTTTGTATATTGCGTTCAACAGTTATAGACGTGTAAACAAGCAGTTCACTAACGCCGGAAATCGCGCTGTTTTAAAGTTCTCCTTCGTTAAAGACAAATCCGCTAGAGAAACGTTCCGTGAGAGTAATGGTGTTTTGGGGGATGGCACTTTATCACTTCGAACCGCGGAGGAATGGTTTCGACTTCGATTGAGAGCCGGTGAAAACGACACCAAGGATAAGCCAGGCGGCGGACGACCTGTGAAGACGAATACCGATCGAAGCATGGAAATCATCGTGTTAGACCGGCATGTGGCATCTCATGACATCGCCCAGGAGATGGGAGTTAGTCACCAAACCATTTTAAACCATCTGCAGGAGGCTGGATACAAAAAAAAGCTTGATGATTGGATGCCGCATGATTTGACGCAAAAAACCTTCTGAACCGAATCAATGCCTGCGATATGCTGCTGAAACGGAACGAACTCGACCCATTTTTGAAGTGGATCACTGGTGTCACTGTTGTGGTCACTGGCGACGAGAAATAGATCACATACGACAATATCAAGCGAAAACGGTCGCGGTTGAAGGCCGGTGAATCGTACCAAACAGTGCCCAAGCCGGGATGGACGGCCAGGAAGGTTTAGCTCCACCAATCCATATGAGCTTTTTTTTTAAGCGATTGATAAATTGTGTGGGATCCAACGGGCACAAATTTTCTTGAAGGTCAGATGTTCATGCAATATTGAATGTATGCTGGTCCCACTAAAGCCTAGGGTTGTCTCAAACTCACGATATGTAACATGACGATCTTGCAGTATAAGTTTGCACACTGCATCAATGGCTTCCGGAACAACAACTGATTTTGGAAGGCTTTCACGAAATTCGTCTTGGAGTGAACTACGACCTCGGTTGAATTCACCACACCATCGAGAAACACTGGTTCTTGATGGAGCTTCATCGCTTAAAATTGAATTTAATTCATCGGTGCACTGTTGTTGAGTCAATCCACGTCGAAAGATGCGAAAAATAATAGCACGAACATTTTCATGATTTAATTCTATTTTTTGGGCGAGATGAATTTTTTAAGTTACTGTCAACAACACAAATAGCAGTCGTATGTCAAAACGTTTTGAGTACGTATATGGTAATCTCAAAAATGTTAAACTTTACGATAGACTTGGCAGTTACCAGATTGCAACACTAGGGTTGCCCAATCCCGAAATATAAAAGGCAACCTTCGTAGATATGGTTGTGTTTGTACCATGCACTTCCAGCTTACCATAATTTCATATGTAATATATCTTATGTCATTTTGTTGCTTAAGTCATGGAGATCCTTAAAAAGAGACTACCTCTCACTAAAAGCAATTTGCTTCCTAGTGATTAAGAGACAAAATTTTGCCAGTAGTAACAATCGTTTGCTGGATCAAAATCAAACGAAGGCGTTGGTTGCGGAGTCTACTCTGAGGATCTGAACCTTAGTCTAAAATTCAGACTTCCCAATCACAGTAGCGAGCTCCAAGCTGAAGTAATGGCCATTCGCGAAGCACTCTCTTGGCTGAAGAGGAATAGAATATCCTCAGCTGATATCCCTTTTCTTACGGATAGTCAGGCAGCACTCAGGGCTCTGAAATCTGTCTCAACAAACTCCAAGACGGTTATGAACTGCCGCACATCCTTAGATGAGATGGCTGAGCAGTTTAAACTTAGCCTGTGCTGGGTGCCAAGTCACAGAGACATTCCGAGCAACTGTCGAGCAGACGAATTGACCAGGTTTGCCACAACGCAACCACTACTTCAGGAACACGAACACCTCGGTATCCCTCTCGCCACATGCGAGTTAGTGTTGCAATTGAACGCGATCTATAAGACTAATCAAAGATGGTCTAACCATAACCTTTGTCGCGTCTCCAAGGAGGTGTGCCCCTCTCTTGAACCCAAACGCTCCAGACTGCTATTATCGCTCAAAAGATCAGACATAAGCCTGGTCATGGGAGCCATAACCGGGCACTGTCTAATCGGCGAGCATGCTAGCAGGCTAGGGGCTCCCTCAAACGATTTTTGCAGAACCTGCAGGGATGAGGAAGAACCAGAAACTCTCCTACACCTGTTATGCACATGCCCGGCGCTCTCGCGCCTCAGACACAAACACTTTGGAATTTATTTCCTCAACGGCCTACATGAGCTCAACAAAACCCCTCCCGCCGACATTTTAAACTTTATCATCGGCTCCAGCTGGTTTAACCCTTTTAGTGCCGGGCGAAATGGAGGTGCCTATGCGAGAAAAACCGGCCGAATTTCACAGTTTTACAAGGGTTCGGGAAAATGCTTATAAAAACCAAACGAGAAATGATATTTACATGATTCAAAAAGCTGTAAAATTTTCCTCAAAAGCAACAATGTTTGACACAAGCGAAAAACAACGGTAATAACACAAAACACGCTTTCAAACTGTAAATGGGACGAAATATACTGTTCACATCAACGATCGTGGCGAAACTAACTGATCCTACGTTTCGCTGCGGCAATGTGATGTTATTTTGTGTTATATAAAACACTGTCGACAAGTACCGATAAGGGTCCAAATCCACAGCGATTTACGCCGCAGATCAAATATCGCCTGAGTTGCGACCATCGGTGTTTATGTTAGACTTCGGTACCTCCAAGTGATAGGAAAAGGTCGTCGTCCACAAAGAGTTAAAACGAAAAACTATTTTTTTTAATTCTCTCATAGTGAAATTAGATCATTTATAACGAATTACAAATTTATTTTGAGATAGAGTTCTCCCGCAATGCGAATAGTAAAGCGCTACGAGGCGCGGGCCGATATATCGGCTCTGGCACTTCTCGCGAGTGTAGAAGGAGCCGATATATCGGCTCCCGGCACTCAAAGGGTTAAGGTTCTTCCCACTTGGTGTGGTAGCACAATGGTCCTGTATGGGACTAAGTGCATTCATCAGCCACCTTAACCTAATTACCTACCTAACAATCGCTTGCACCGATTGTTAGTACTGGCAAATCGAGATTTTTCAGTTACATATGTACATATGTCAGTCTTTTCTATGGTGGTGACCATACATACATACACATTTATGACAATACGTTCAATTTGAAGAGGAAAAGCCGCAAAATGCTGACAAAACAATGAAGCGCATACATGCTATGGTCGCTCAACAAACTGATGGGAAGGATGGACATTAAAGCAGATAATGACCTTGTTTACATCGGCGCTCAGATCATGGACACAACTTATTCAATCCAGAAAGCAAGGGAAAATCATTTTTTTCAATCTCTCTTTCCCAACGGACCTAGGGCCGGGTGAGTAATAGAACATTTTGTTGAAGGATGGATCAAGCCATGTTCAACATCCTTATGGTGTTCTATGCCGCAAACGATTACACTGTACGGCAAAAGAGTCGCGTGGGTCTACCTATATGCAACATTAACCATCCCTGCGTCGATTTGGTTTTGGGAGGAAGAAAATTCATGACATTAGAGGACAACCCAAGATTATATTGAAGTCGAATCCAAACGCAAAACCGATGACCTTCTCATCGAAATTTGAGTTATGAGTACAAAACAACGTTTCAACTAAGGAACCCATCCCGAACTATAGTCGCAACCGAATAGTCAAATCGGTTTGCCTGTCACTAGAACTGAAACAAATTTTCTGCTCGATCCGCATCGTGACCCTTTTCTGTTGTTCAAAATTATAAAAATTCTCTTCCTTCGACAATCACGTTCCCAAGAACATAGAAATCCCAATTTACTGCATCATCACTGTCCCCCTTTACCACCAAGTCTCATATCCCGTCATTCTCATCTATCGTAGCATCGGAATTCCACACCACTAAACAGCAATCGCGACAAGGGCGACTGAAGCACAAATTCACTGAAAGTCGCCCCTCACAGCGGCATCACGTCACAGATTGGCCTCCGTTGCATCTGGCATATCTCGGCGTTGTCATGCATTCAATAAGAGTCATCTCCTTCTAAATAATCCTCAAATTCATAAACATTCCCAAGGCTTCGTCAGAGTTGTCGTCCTCGGCGGCATCCTTCCCGTAGTCGTCGTCGACTTCGTCCTCCCCTTGTCTTCCTGTAAGCAATCTTTGACAAATTGATTTTATATCCTCTGCCGAAATGGAAATACAAATTTGATATACCTTCCTTCCGCATGCCGGTCTCGGGAAGGCAACTCCACCGATAACTGCACAAGGACTCCCGCACAAAAACAACAAAGCCGAAGAGATCAGTGGAAGGCAAAAAGAAAAACAAACCACCCCTGTTTCGGGTGCGGGTCTATCTGGGATCTGTGTGTGCATCGCTTGCAAGGAAAAGATATTCATGACTGCTCGGCATATGCATCCAGGACAGCACTCACAACAACCACACAACGATGCCGCCACCTACATGTGCACCACCGCCAGCAGTGCTTGCCGATAATGCGGAACCACTCTTCCGTCGCTGCACACCGCACCAGACGAGCCAGACAAACATATGGCCAGGTGCGGGTGGGGAGCGGCCCACTCGGCAAATGCCTCTCCGCCTGTGTTCTCGAGTCCTGGTAACTTGTTAGCTTATCCGGTGATTACATCGATACGTGTGTTTTACGGATGTTACGTGTACAGTTTAAAGCGATAGGGCAGGGTGGTGCCGTCGTCGTCATTCCCATTTTTTTTTTGGGACGCGCAGCGGGAAGGGATGAAAAAATAACGGAAAGGAAGAAAAATTCACATTGAATTTCTTGTCCTCTCCAGAGTGCACTCTATAAATTCCACGCTTGCCTGGCCCGGCTCCTCGAAACGGCAGGAATTCTGCTCAGGTTCGTCGTATTTCTTGCATCTGCATTCTCCACTTCGTTTGGCTCTATTTGCTCCGTTTTGTTATTCGTCTCCTGTGGAGCTATTCCAACCTATTTGCTTGCAAATTGGGTATCTTCGGTGGCTACGGTTGATGCGGTGGCGGCAGCGTGTGTGCGGTGCACAACTGAATGGAACGGGGGTGCACTTGGGTTAAAGAGTTCCAGGACATGAAATGTAATCCCGCAGAATGATGTGCAAAACCGGCTGAAGAAATGGAATATTAAACCGTAACAGTGGTAGCGCAGCAGTTTTCTCAAGATCTGGACAGGGATCGAAACTAGACTGTGAATGCGATTAAAGAGCGCTTATCAATTTTCAATATCTGCTTTGTGGGCGAATGTGAAGATGCTCAATCACAATGGCCGGGAGAATGTCAACATGTCCATGTTTTGGATGTAAGTCCCAACTCTCATATGGGTTCACGATTCTTCGGAAATCTGAAGTGGCTTAGAAGGGAATCCCACACATTGTTCCTATCTCATATCGAAGTTAATGCTGCGTTGACTGACATATTCGATGATCTTCTAAGGCCGGTACTTAAGCAGATTCCGGGGAATGAGAGCATCGTCAATAATCAGTTTTTGCATTCTTAGAGCTGGAAGAGTGCTGCAGTTTAAAACCGACTCCAAACGGCAAAGTATTTTAAGGGCACTCTCTCTGTGTGGTTAGCGACTGGACCCCAGATACGTAAAAATCTGTTTTAAAAAAATGTTGATGTAGATCTCCAGCGTGTGAGTGTTTAGTCCCTACGTCGCATGCTCCATGACGCAAGGATATTCCAAAGACCCCATAATGAAGTTGTGTTGGACCCCATAGTGATGCCTTGAAGAGGCCAAAGAGAGCGCCTACTGAAGATGAGTTCTAAGTCAAAGCTGTTCATAGTTCTTCTGATTCATTAGGTCATTTTTGACTTTTGCATCCTGTTTGGGAGTGTTCGCCGTGGCATAGTTGGTAGAGTGCGAGTGATCGCTGGATTGGTCGCTAGGTTTATCGCTGCGTTGGTCGCTGGGTTGATCGCTGGGTTGATCGCTGCCTTGATTGCTGTGATGATCGCTGAATTGGTCCTTAGGTTGATCGCTGCGTTGATCGCTGCATTGATCGCTGGGCTGAACGCTGGATTGGTCGCTAGGTTGATCGCTGGGTCGATCGCTGGGTTGATCGCTGGACTGAAAGCTGGGTTAATCGCTGTGTTGCTCGCTAAGTTTATCGCTGGATTGTTTGCTTGGATGTTCGCTGCGTTGATCGCTGCGTAGATCGGTGGATATGTTGCAAGGCTGATCGTTGCGTTCATCGCTGGGTTGATCGCTGGGTTGGTCGCTAGGCTAATCTCTGCGTTGATCGCTGGGCTGATCGCTGGATTGGTCCCTAGGTTGATCGCTGCGTTGATCACTGCGTTGATCGCTGGGTTGGTCGCTAAGTTAATCGCTGCGTTGATCGCTGGGCTGATCGCTGGATTGGTCCCTAGGTTGATCGCTGCGTTGGTCGCTGGGTTGATCGCTGGGTTGATCACTGCGTTGATCGCTGGGCTGAACGCTGGATTGGTTGCTAGGTTTATCGCTGCGTTGATTGCTGTGCTGATCGCTGAATTGGTCCTTAGGTTGATCGCTGCGTTGATAGCTGCGGTGATTGCTGCATTGACCGCTGGATTGGTCGCTATGTAGATCGCTGGGTTGGTCGCTACGTTGGTCGCTACGTTGATCGCTGGGTTCATCGCTGGCCTGATTGCTCGGTTGATTGCTAATGTCATTGCTGGATTGATTGCTGGAATGATAGTCGGGTTTCTCATGATCTTCCCAAGATCAATGCTGAAAAAGTGAAATGACACATCACATTATCTCAGCTGGTTCGTATGAATAATTGGCGATGCAGTGATATGTCTTCATTTGGGCACAGCCCTGTACACCTTTTTTGTATGCACGGTAAAGAATGACGTTAGATATGCTTGCCAAGGATCTTAGAACTGACAGTATTTCATGTGATTGAACATGATTTTTCTATTCCAAGGAATGGCCTGGTTTAAAACATTGACCTTATTATGTTGAGTTTATCCGACCGATGGATTCCAAACTCTGAGGCGTATGTGAAACTAAATATTACACCCTCGTCACTCCTGATCATTTTATATTTGCATCTGTGAACCAGGGTGAATTTAGCACATACTCGGCTTTGAGGGTCTTCACTCTTGTAGCATTCAGAGTATCAAAATTGCGTTCCAGCAACAGAGAAGGTCCACTGGATTGAATTTCGGCAGCGTTGTGAGTCTTTGCTCTGGTGATTATGTACTTCTTGGTCTGTTGCCTTTAAGGATCTCAATTTTAGTTTTGGATTTCCCACAAAACCAAAGAAAACTCTTTCTGCTAAGTTTAGGTGTCATTCCATATGCTTGCGGGTCTCCTTATAAAAGAAGAAAATATTGCATCGGGCGTGTTTTGATCTTTGACCCATTTCTGCATTAAGTTTGTTGTCAGCCTCGTGTAAGGCTCTCTGTATTCCTTTTAATTGTTTTCTGACAGCAAGGTGTTTACCAGCCCAAAATGTTCACAGCCATTTAATGTTTCAACTGCTCTTCTTCTAGTCAAGGATGGAATTCGTTGCACTTTAGCATCGTTTTGACATAAACACGCAAAAATTGGTATTATTTCCTACAACTTGGACCGGACCATAGACATCAGGATTTCAGAATCACCTAACTTACACGTCACAGGTGGAACAACTCGATTCTCTGCCAAAACTGATTTAAACGAGGCTGCCAATGTGGTCAAAATCTCGGAAGGATTCTGGTGCGCATACTCACTGATTAGAGGCAAATACGACTGATTCGGTACAAATTCTTTTGTGGTCGCCGTGGCATAGTGGGTAGAGTGCGACGCTCACACGCCGAAGGGTCTAGGTTCGACTCCCAGATCAACACCAATTTTTCGACTTTTTTTCACTCCACCACCTCTTTCGAGCTGCTGACGACACTCAAAGAGTAATAACTGTCTAAGAGAGCTTCTCCAATCTCGCCGTTCGGAGTCGGCAAAATACTGTTGGTCCCTTGTACTCGTGAGAGAACAATAGCGCGCACAACACGAGCAGTTGATGAGCAAGCTAGGCCCTGGTCCTAATTTGGACTGTAGCGCCAACAATTTTTACAAATTCTCTTGTACCTGTGTCACTGAAGTGAACAGAGAACCTGCAACCAGACCTTACTGTTAAGGAGTTCTTTTGCCATTGTGAAAAATTGAACTCCACAAATGGAATCCAAGAAGCGCTTTGAAGCAGAATCGCCCGCTGCATCCGATGTTGTTTTCCAACCGAGGGAACAAATTTCTTCTATATTTAATGAATGTAGAGAGAGTAGCCATTGAGCGTATGGGCAGAGAGGCATCTTGCATGGAAGGTTAGTGAAGAAGAAGAAAAGATTCGCCCACTCGGTTACAACAACCATCGGCTTAAAGTAGAAAAGACAGACCCAAAAAGAGCATTTGCTTATCCAAGAGAACTTGTTATTTATGACTAAAAGGAGCGTACGCTGGACGTTGTCAAGTCAAGGATCACTGGCCGGAGTTTTTGAAGAAAAAGTTATGTCCCATTAGTGAAATGAACGTGCTCCACACAAACCAAAATTCCCCGACCCACGATAATTCTTAAATAGGGCGTTATTACCTTCACGGAAACAAATGCTCAGATTTCAAGTGGGACCCACCAATCGAAAAACTTTCCAAAGACCTAACTAACCGAATCTTCCCACAAACCCAACACCTGCCATCAACTGCACCTTTACAAGTTTCTTCGCACAAAGTCCCCAGAGCCCAACAAACACAAACCGTTTCCATCCATCCACTTAGGGCTTAGCACCCATCCTCGCGCTAATGCCTCCCGCAAAACAATTTGATCTCATAATGTGAATTTATCTAATAGATAAAAAGTTGAGAGTACAACTCCATCCGACTTCTAGCCAATTTGCACTGAGATCCCAGCGAATTTGTGAGTATGTCACACAAGCACACCCTCGCCGGCGAAACCCAATTAGAAGCAATGCTCCTCTGTCGTTTTCGTTTCGTTTCGTTCCCCGGACCGAGTGCGGTTTTAATTTTTAATCATTGCACGCAGGAACAAACACACACGCGCCCAAGCCAAGTGCAAACGCAGAAATTAAATCGTAAATTAATTATTTATCCTTTTTATTAAATTTTCTCAATTTTCACAATTTTCACAATTTTTGCGAGCGCACATCGCACATCGCACACCCACCGACTCGCGCGGCAGTCAGAGATACCTCGTCCTCTGGTAATGATTTCGGGTTTTTTTTCTCTGTGCGCGCTGCCTTCCTTCATTGTTTTGCGTTTTGCTGCGGCGTTCGAGTCTCGTGCTCTCCGACTTGAGTGTACAATTTCATTTGATGATGTTATTGTTGCTCTGGTGCTGGTGGCGGCGCTGGCATTGTTGTTGCTGTTGTAAGTGAATAAAAGTTTGAAAACATTATCCGTGGCAGGCGAGAGCCGGGAATGTAGTGGAGATGCGAGCAGAACCTGCCAGGCAGCAGCAGTCGAGTAAAATTGAAACGAAAATAAAAGTAAATTATGGCAATTTGAGGAGGGAGAAGACGAAAACTTTCGTTAAGGATATAAAAGGAATTAAGTGGAACGTCGACAAAGGAGGAGCTCCGCCAGCAGAACGCTCTCGCATAAGTGCGGAGGATGAATGTGAAGAGATTGCCGTGTAACAATACCGCACCGGCGGGCGGGCGACTGCCAACTCAAAGTGTACAATGTAAAGTGTACAATTGAAGGTAATTCACACAGGATTGTGGTGTCGGATTGGGGTGTGCGTGGTGCGGTGGGGACTTTTAAATAAGACATGACGGGCGGCGTAGTCGTGTACAGACGATCTAAGCCGCACACAAAGTGGCGTACGCGTTGGTAGTGGACTTCAGCGTGTGGACTATCAGTTGCACATTGCACAGAGATCCCTTTTTCTTCACGAAGAGCACATGTTCACTTTGGCAAGATGACATTCTGGGGACACCTTTAAGGGCAGCGCATAAGGTTTAAGTCAATTTGTTCCTTAATAATAATAACTGATGGCGCGACAGTTCACAGGGGGACCAGGGCCTGACTTAATCATCAACTACTTGTGTTGTCCGCGCTACTGTTCTCTCACGAGTAGAAGGGACCTTTTTTTTTATAATTGACGCGTGCAAAAGAGGTTGCGAGTACCCTTAAGTGACCGGATCAAGTCACAGCACGGGCCAAAGGTATAGAGGAAGAGAGGGAGAGGAGGTACCGATGCACATTGGTTTTAAATGCCTGTGGATTGTAATGAGGAGGAAAAATCGAGCTGGGAAGAGCATTTCAGATTCGTGTAGTGCGGCTAAAGAACGAGTCTCTGAATTTGACCGTACGTCCGAAAGAGGGCTTGAGGGTGAATTGATGGGCATTCCTAGCGAGGCGTGTATTGCGGGTGAATTCTTGAAGGGGATGAATGCAACTGGCTAATTCATCTGATCATTTCTTGTTAAAATAGCGATAAAAGAGTGACAACGACGCGACATTACGTCGGTGTTCTAACGAGTCAATCGACTTCGCAATATAACTGTCACCTATAAGTTTTATCGCTCGCTTTTGAATTCTATCCAGCAGGTGCAGGGAGGTCTTAGAAGCATCTGACCAAATAGAAGCGTTATAATCAAGTTTTTGACGTACGTAGGCTTTGTATATTGTAGTCAGATCAGAAGGGGTGAAGTACTTCTTGCATCGTTTAAGGAAGCCTAGACATTTCGCAGCATTTTTAACGACCTCAAATATGTGATCGTTCCAACTAATTGTTGGGTTGAAACACATACCGAGGATGGAAAGTCTTTCGGTTTCAACAACACAAGTGACGTTCATGGATAACGGCTGATTATTTTGTAATCGCTTTAACGACAGTAGACAGCACAGTGTTTTGGAAGCATTAAATTCCACTCTATTCTTATTTCCCCAATCGATTATGCTGTCAAGGTCGGAATTTAATGTGCTTAACATACGCTGCCGTTCCGAGTCTAAGGCCGAAGTGGAGGGACGTGAGCCAAGGAACGAATATGAAAAGCTGAGGGTACTGTCATCAGCGAAGGAATGAATAGGATTAGAAGTAGCAGACAAGAGATCATTTACAAAAATGAGAAAGAGTGTCGGAGACAAAACAGAGCCCTGGGGAACACCAGCATTAATATGGTGAATATCAGACTTGAATCCATCCAAAACGACTTGTATTGAACGGTTCGGAAAGTAATTTCTAATCCATTGAAGAAGAGACTCATCGATCCCAAAAGCACGCATTTTCGACAAGAGAGCCTGGTGCCAGACCCTGTCAAATGCCTTAGAAATATCAAGCGGAACAATCTTGCTTTCTCCTGCATTGTGCAAAGACCACTTTCCACTTTTCAGTGAGATATGCCATCAGATCACCAGTGGAACGGTTGCTTCGGAAGCCGTACTGCGGTCATGAAGAAGCTTCCGCGACTCAAGATATTTCATAAGCTGACGGTTGAGCGTTTCCATGACCTTGGAGAGAAGGGATGTTAGTGCTATGGGTCGGTAGGAGGTGGGTGACGAACATTCGCCCTTTTTAGGGACGGGCTGGACAAATGCAGTTTTCCACTTACTCGGAAAGAACCCTGAAGAGTAGGACAGATGGAAAAGCTTACGCGGTGGTTTTGCCAGAGTAGAAGAACACCTCTTCAGAAGAACAGGGGGTATACCATCCGGGCCAACGGATTTGTGTATGTTTAGATCTTTAAGTACTCTTGCTACTGTACGAGTGCGAAAATGGAGTTGCCCCATGGAGAAATTTACGCTCTCAAGTACAGGCGGGGACAAAGTGCTATCTGGCAGCTTCGAGCTAGCTGCAAAGTGTGCAGTAAGCAGATTAGCTTTGTCCAAAGAGCTGACAGCTGGAATGTCATTGCAAATGAGCGTTGGGACCGAGGACGAGGCTGAATTCCTTATGTTTTCTACGAAAGACCAAAAGCTTCTGCTACCCTTGGGACCTACATTTTTTTGCCGGCTCCGAACGGCGAAGTTTGAGAAGCTTTCTTAGAAAGTTATTACGCTTTGAGTGTTGTCAGCAGCTCGAAAGAGGTGGTGCCGTGAAAAATTCGAAAAATTGGTGTTGAGCTGGGAATCGAATCTTCGGTCTGTGAGCGTCGCACTCTACCCACTACGTCACGGCGGCCAATTTGTTCCTTAACCTGGTTTATTTGGGCCACTGCGAGTGAGTGGCGGGCTGGAGAAGAGAGTGAATTGGAAACTTGAAAACTTTTGCCTAAAATTCTTCAAAATCTGTGACATGTTGTAAGTTTATTCAAACTCTGAGTCTGTGGAGGTGCTTTTGTGGTTATCTTGAACATGCGTGATATGATTGGTGCACACTCAGTTGTACTTAAGGCTGCCAGTGTACACGCAGCATTGCAACCTCGAACGCACAGCAGAAGATCTCAACAGCTTATCTATTTGGGCAACGCAGTACTGTCCACATGGCCTATCATCTGCAGCAACTACTCGTCTTGTTTTCGGTTATCCTTCGGCTTTTTGGTGTTCCCTTCTTTCCTTTAATGCGAAATAGTAGCTGAGCTTACCTTTGACTTCGATATCTAACAACGTTGAAGAAACAGTGTTTCAATCATTCATCGGGAGCTCTCGGGCGGTTCCTTCTTGTACTTCGGCGCCCCCATTGGTTTCGTCTATTGGGCGCAAATTAAAGACAGACACAGTTCTTTGAAACCGTGATATGTCCACTGCTGGTGCATCAAATCTTATCTGCCAGTAGAGAACGAATGTACCTTAGGAGGAAAATTCCTAGCAGTGGAAACTTACATCACAACACACCCTCTAAAACGAGCCCTCTTAAAATTAGTTTCGAGTGTCAACATTTTTTGACTGTTCACAAACCACTTCGTCTACGTTTGGGGCCACAGCCCTTTTCTATTTCTTCTCGTGTCTGACGGAGTATTGTGTAAGTCTGACGGGTATTGTGTAAGTGACGAGTCAGCTATAATTAAAGTCCTTTTTCTTCAATCCCTTGACACACGTTCCTTCAACCTTCTTGGCTACTCGCTCTTGTTTACACATTCTTGGTTGCATGAAGCTAACGAGACAGATGATTTCCTTTGTCCTCGTGCTGCGCTACTGTCCGGGGTGGACCTGATCTCCAACTGACATGCTTTTCGATCACTCGCTGTGCCTTCTAAGTTGGTTGAGGTCCTTTTCCACTTGTGTGCACTGCCTTTGCCCAGGCCGCCCTCTGTTGGCTCAAATTCGAAGACTTTGTGGTCCAAACCAGTGTTGCCCTTACTAGGCCTGGCTCATAGGGTTGGTCGCGCTTCTCATGCTCCTTCTTTTTTTCTTCTGAGCCGGTGCTCTTCCCTTCTAGTCTGTTCGTAGACCTCACGAACAGCTCCCAATGCTCGATGTAGCGTTACGTTATAGGCGTCTTGTTACGCTGCATGCGCTTGCCTGCACTCGTCGTCAAACCATGGGTTCCTTCTGGGTGGTGACGTGAGACCCAGCAGATCAGTGGCAGCTTCTTTGATGGGTTTTTGACATACTTTTCAGTCTTTTTTGTGGTCAGTGCAGGCAGCGTCGAAGTCTGAGCGAGTTTCAGGGAGACTCGGTCGGCAAAGTTCCCAGGAATCAGTTGCGATTGTAGCTTTCCGACGTCAGCCTGTCTCGACTCCGCTGATCTCTCGATATCGGGGTTCTTAACTTGGCTACAACAAGGTGATGATCCGAGTCGATGTTTGCACCTCGGAAGATTTGGACATCGAGAAAACTGGAGGAGTGTCTGACGTCGATCGCAACGTGATCAGTCTGGTTGACGGTTGATTGATATAAGGAGATCGCCAGGTCCCTTTGTGAATGTCCAGGTGTGGGAACCGCGTGCTAGCCACAGAGAGGTTCCGCCCCGAGGCGAAGTTTGACAGTCTGAGTCCGTTTCCGGGTGTGTTGTCGTGCAGGCTGTGTTTACCGATGACTTCAGCAAAGATTTCCTCCTTTCCCAGCTGAGCGTTGAAATCTCCTAGAACGATCTTGGTGTCGTAGCTGGGGCATCGATCGTATTTTCTTTCTAGGAGATCATAGAAGTCATCCTTGGTGGTGTCATCTTTCTCCTCTGTCGGGGCGTGAGCGCATATTAGGCTGAAGTTCCCGAATTTAGCCTTGATGCGGATTGTCATGAGGCGTTCACTGACGGGGTCGTAGCTCAAGACTGTTTGCCTAAGTCTGCCTCGAACAACAAATCCGCATCCGAATAAGCTCTGCCTTCTCTCTCTATAGCAATCGCTGTAGTAGATGTCGTCGGTTTGCATCGTTTTTTTGTCGGGCCCGTCGCATCGCACTTCCTGGTTGGCGATGATGTCTGCTTTGTAGCAAGTAGTTCGGCTGCGCGTAGTCTGTTGGGGGACCTCGCATTCCACGTGCAAAACCGAAAATCATTGTCTTTAAAATGTTCCAGATGATGTAACTGGATTAATGAGTCACATGATTCAAAATCACATCCGTATCACTATTAAGAGTGACAACGGAAACACTGATGGAGAAAAGACCATCTGTGGCGGGATGGCGGCTAATAGACCCAGGCTTTGAGGGAACCTGACTGGTAGTGACAGCTTGACAAGAGGCTATATTCTGGTGCCACGGGAGGTCAGGAGCCTCTGGAACTTCAGTTTCAGTCGAACGCGCGATAGGCGCCCTTATGGGAGGACCGTGGTGGCTGTGGATTACCACCTAACATCGCGGGTAGAGTCGAGGACAGTGTACTGTGCTGACTTGTCTAGTTGCTTGTTCGTCCAAAAACTAGGCCAAAAACTAGGTTAGGGGACTATCCCTTCTCAGTGTGGAGTTGCATTTCCAACCGGGCGCTGCGACCCAGAGAGCGGAAGAGGTTTAAGGAAGGCCTCGTATCAAGCCGAGGTGGAACCTCAAGCATGATCCCAGTTTGGTACTTGGGTAACTGAGGGGCTTAGTCTTGCGTTACTAACGACAGTTGGGGAAATGGACCCCAGTGCTGAAATCCCATATCTGTCCTTAAAACACAGCTGTCCTTAAAACGTCCTTAAAACGTTTGCTAGGGTCGTCAACTGTTGATCCGTCCTTTTCCGAGTCATTTCGGCGTTTCCTAAATATATGTGTTTACGTGGTGTGGAAGTTAACCTTACGCACAACCCACAGACTGGTAAGCCAGGAACCTCGGGCAGAGGGGTTCGCTGCGTAAATTGATTCACCTCACAACAGGTGCTGTGATGGCTATCCGGGGGGCGCCGCGAGGTGGCTGTATGTTAACTTGACCTGTGCAAAAACGAGGATGGCAACTTGACCTGTCCAATAACGAGGATAGTCTTGGCAGCTCACCATGTTGAGCGCAATCAACAAAGTTACCTCGTATGGACAGACACAGACCCCTTCGTTGAGTAAAACCCTGACCTTACCTGCGAAGTCATAAGTAAGTTTTTCACTAGAAGTTCAATCTCCAAAGAGTATGATTGAAGTCACTTCTGCCTCCTTCTCAATTATGGTACGCACTAATTCCCAGAATCGAGCGCATTCATTAAGCGTTCGCCTGCTGCGAGTGATCCCGGAACTATGATCTCCACTCGCTCAAATTGCAATCACACGCTCCCCCCACAAGACGTCCCTGAAGGACTGCCGTCACTGTGACATGATTTGCTCTACTTTTTAGAAGATCCCATACAGAAATTTCACCGAGTTCACGAGTAGCGCTCTGCGCCGCCTGCCCCCGGGGCATAGGGCGAAAGACAAAAGCCTCTGTTTAATGTTTATACAAAATTTTGTGTTTTTTTTATATTCCGGGCATCCTTTGAATCGGCAATGCCTCTAAAATATACAGTCAAGCCTGGAATGCATTAAAGTGGGCCCCCGCGCCATTCCACCAGTGAATGGTGCCCCTCGCCGGAGTGCACGAACCGTGCTTGATGCATTAATATTTCAAAGGAATTCACATTTGCCCCACTAAAGTATGAACAGAGGGCGGAGAAAAAGGACGACACGGAAAAAGTGAGTATCCTGACAAAAAGGATGGAAAAATCTGAAATCATCCTCAATTCGTTCGCTCCATTTTCCAACCGAACCGGCAGACACACACTCAGCCCCGCACGGCAGCCCACATGATGGAGCATTGTAATTCTTTATCCTTTATTCCGGTTACTCTGAAATATCCTTTCACGTGTGTGCGGAGGCATCATAATAGCTTCCTTCGTCCGCCTCCCGCGAAATCGTTGTTTTTGCGTTTTATTTTTTTTTTTGATTTCATTCTCTTCTCACCGGTTGCACGGAATGATGATGTGCATGCAGACGGGGATGACGATGCCGCCATCGCCGACGACAACGACGACGGCTACGATGACGATGATAATGCGGACGATGTGATCCTCTTTTAATCCTTAACAATGCATGTCATATTGAAAATGAGTTATGTCACGGCACTGAACCTATGCGAGCACTTAGTGCCTGCTGCAATTCCAGACTCGACAATGTGTTCGCTTGCAGGGGGAGGTGGGAGATCGACGAAAAATGAAATTGAGCGCGATGCATCGGACCCCTGGTTCATTCAACATTCAGTTCGATGTGAGTAGTGTTTTCGTTTAGTCTTCTGTTCTATTTTTATTGTTTTGACGTCAATTTTAAATCGCTGAGACTGTGGGTGGCTTTGCGAGACGTGTCCGTGCGCCACTCGATGGGATTGGGAATGGTGTTAATCACATATTCCCTTTTGGCAGTGATGCGTGCCTATTAATGGTTTCCACGGCACTCGGAGTGGTGTGAAATTGATTCTGTGCTACGACTTTTTTGTGGACATGTTTTAAAGGTTGCATGTGTTGTTCGGATTTCTTTGGGAAATTCATGAGTTTTTTGGTGGAGGCCGGTGGCAATTGATGTTTGGACTGAAATTCCCGCTCATTTGACAAAAAGGAAGTCGGTAATGGGAAGGCGGCTTAAATAATTAAGAACGAACGAACTACTGTGTACAACTGAAAAAGTGTTGGCTGATCTTAAAGCGGTGTCGTTTCTCCAGGACACTGAACTGAATGGAGTTGCCTGCAAGGTGTCTCCTGTCCCATCTCCTCTGGTGCCTGTCGATCGCCCCTTTCTTTGCCGAATTAAATAGATCCAGTACCTAGGCTCAGACTCATGCTTATAATACTGTAGCCGCCCTTGTCACTGGACCATCTCTTGTGACTGTATCTGTAAGTGAGCAGTCGGCTCTAGACATGATCGATGACTGGCGTGCTAGCTTTCAGTCATTCTCCTCAAAACTGAAGTTGTTCTCTTCAGTCAGGGGGTAACAGGTAAAACCAAGATATTCAGCTTCATCCGAGAAGGAAATGAAGGCTTTCAGTCATTCTCCTCAAAACTGAATTTGTTCTCTTCAGCCAGGAGGCAGTTGGATTCCTCCTTCTAGTTTGACTCAACTAGTACGTAAAGGTGCCTTCATTTCCTTTTTGGATGAAGCTGAATATCTTGGTGTTACTCCTTTTCTTATTCTTCTTCTTGTGGCGCTACAGTCTGGGGTGGACCTGGGCATTAACCAACATGAAAATCCAACCAATACGATCTTCGGTAGTTGCCTCATGTTGCGCACACCAAGTTGGTTGAGTTCCTTCTCCTCTTATGTGTGCTTCCTCACTCTAGGCCGTCCTCTGTTGGGTTGTCCCAATGGCTCCGATTCGACGACTTTTCAGGCCAGCGCAGTGGTGTCCATACTTTCTACAGGGCCTAGCCATCGTTAGTGTTATATCCAAAGACGCTTGACCACGCGCATGTCACTGAACAGCCCATAGAATCCGTCGTTGAATCTTCTCCTCCTGATGCCATCAGCCCAAGCACAACCAAAACTTTCACGCAGAACCTTTTATTTGGAACGGCTTAGAGCTTTCTAGTCTAAGTTTCACGCTATCAAGCAGGACTGCGATGATAAAGCTGTTTTATAGATCCAGCTTAGTTTTTAGACAATTGCCTCTTGAACTCCAAAAAGCGGCTTTTGTTAAGAGTGGCTCTACGTTGGATTTCGGCACTGATGTTGAGGTCGCTATTTACCGCAGATCCTAGACAAAGTCTTTGACTGCTTCGATGTTTCTGCTGCCTTGTGTGACGCTCTGTACGAGACGTGGATGTTGAGTGTCCTTCCTCGACATCGGCATGCACTTTGTTTTGCTCTCCTTAACCCCCAGACCCATTTTGGTCGCTTCTGCTTGAAAGTCAGCACTCGCCTCAGTGACTGCTCACCGTGTTCGTCCAATCACGTCAATGTCATTCACGTAAGAAAACAATAGAGCTGTATGTAGCTGCGCAGTGTCAATGTGAATCCTGCCCAGATGGACAAGATAAAGACGTTCGAGAGGCAATGTCTTCGCGCTTGTCTCAAGGAATACAGAGCACCCGAATTTGGGTGCAAGAAACTCTATCTCAATGAGGTTTGGAATAACGAAGCCAAAGTGAATAGGGTGGACAATTTTATTATTAAGCTAATTCGAAGACACGTTGCACTAGCCATGACTTTTCACAACGAACTTATATTCGGAGCCTACTACCCCAATGACGTACATCATGAGTGAATTCATTGCACAGGAAGCATTTTCATATCTTGACCGTGTCGGGTTAATGCAAAATACGGGACGACGTCCACTTTTAAATCACGTGACAAGGAGGATAGTGGACAAGAGGCTACTTTATAATACCGATATAGCTACCGTAAGGCCAAATAATCTCCGATTCAGTAAGTCATTACCTTTACGTGTTAGAACAGACAGTGATAGGAATCGATTCTATTGGTGGCTAGAACCCTATCGAGTGCCCTCGTTGTCGTAATCTGACATTGTTGGTCACCTACGGTCGCTTGGCATTTAGAATAAGTTAGAATAAAAATAATAATTGTTGGCGCTACAGTCCAAAGGGGGACCAGGGCCTAGCTTGCTCATCAACTGCTCGTGTTGTGCGCGCTACTGTTCTCTCACAAATAGAAGGGACCTACAGTTTTTTGCCGATTCCGAGAAGCTTTCTTAGGCAGTTATTACTCTTTGAGTGTTGTCAGCAGCTCGAAAGAGGTGGTGCCGTGAAAAATTCAAAAAATTGGTGTTGAGCTGGGAATCGAACCTTCGGTGTGTGAGCGTCGCACTCTACCCATTACGCCAAGGCGACCACATATTAAGTTAGAATAGGATACAGAAATAATGAAACATACTCATATACACTCATACACACACACACACATACACACACACACACATACACACACACACTCATACACACACACACACACACACACACACACACACACACACACACACACACACACACACACACACACACACATACATACAATTTTAAAAGTAGGATTAGGTAGTTAGTTTTTAGGTTGTTAGTTCAATTAGAATAGGTGTATGTTAAGTTTTATCTATTACAGACAACAGATTAGATTACTAAGTTTTTAAGAACATTTTTCTTAAATCCTTTGTTTTGATTAATTAACTCAAATAAGTACACCACAACGCTGAAAGGGAATCTTATTAAATAGGTAGGTAGGTTAAGGTGGCTGATGAATGCACTTAGTCTCATACAGGACCATTGTGCTACCACACCAAGTGGGAAGAACCTAAAACCAGCTGGAGCTGATGATAAAGTTTAAAATGTCGGCGGGAGGGGTTTTATTGAGGTCATGTAGGCCGTTGAGGAAATAGCTTCCAAAGTGTTTGTGTCTGAGGCGCGAGAGCGCCGGGCATGTGCATAACAGGTGTAGGAGAGTTTCTGGTTCTTCCTCATCCCTGCAGCTTCTGCAAAAATCGTTTGAGGGAGCGCCTAGCCTGCTAGCATGCTCGCCGATTAGACAGTGTCCGGTTATGGCTCCCATGACCAGGCTTATGTCTGATCCTTTGAGCGATAATAGCAGTCTGGAGCGTTTGGGTTCAAGAGAGGGCAACACCTAAGGACCGGGGGTTCTATTGGTGGTTAGAGCCACATCAGGGACCCCAGCTGTCGTCAGCGTAGTGAGGTTTAGGTTGGTCCCCCACGGCCAACTCACATCTAGTATAAGTAAGGTTATGTTAGTTATTAAGATAAAATTAAAAAAAAAACAAAAGCAACAAAAACTAAAAAAAAACCAGAAAATCAAAAAATGTAAAAAAAATGTTAGCCGTAAGAATATTTAAGTCAGACTAAGTTAATTTAAGTCAGACTAAGTTAAGTTAAGTTAGATTAAGTTTTTATTAAAACAGAATTAGACAACTAAGTTTTTGAACAATTTTCTCAGTTTTACATAAATGTATAATAGTTTAAATAAATTTAATCAATTAAAACAAGTATTGACGCTGAAAGGCAACAAAATGAATAAATTACTAGTATAACTTAGAGCGCTCGCATAGTGTCAGTAAGTAGTATTATAAAATATATAAGTTGTACCTAGGATAAATTTTGTTCCTGGCTTAAAGATAACATTAGTTAAACAAAATAAAATGCTTTTTAAACTAAAAAAAAAGGTTATGGTCAGACCACCTTTGATTAGTCTGATGGATCGCGTTCAAGTGCAGTTCTAACTTGCATGTGGCCAGAGGGATACCGAGGTGTTCGTGTTCCTGAAGTAGTAGTTGCGTTGTGGCAAGCCTGCCTAATTCGTCTGCTTGATAGTTGCTCGGAATGTCTCTGTGACCTGGCACCCAGCACAGGCTAAATTTGAACTGCTCAGTCATCTCATCGAAGGATATGCGGCAGTTCATGACCGTCTTGGAGTTTGTTGAGACAGATTCCAGGGCCCTGAGTGCTGCCTGACTATCCGTAAGAATAGGGATATCAGCTTAGAATATTTGTATTCCTCTTCAGCCAAGAGAGTGCTTCGCGAATGGCCATTACTTCAGCTTCTAACACCCTACAGTGATTGGGAAGTCTGAATTTTAGACTAAGATTCAGATCCTCAGAGTAGACTCCGCAATCAACGCCTTCGTTTGTTTTTGATCCATCGGTGTGGATGCACCTAGCGTCAGCAACCCATTGTGGGTTAGGCGACCACACGCCTCGTTCAGGGATCATAATGCGGGAATTTTGTCTGAAAAAGATCTGGACCTGGAACACTACACCTTTCCTGTTGGCCAATTCTCGACGCTTCTGGTCGATCGCCTGCTTGAAGCGGTCCTGTTGTTGGCAGTAGATAAAAGAATTAAGCGCATGGTCATATGGGAGCAGCTCATAGTGGATGATTCCCTTCAAATCCCTCCAAACACACAGCTAAACCTTTCCTAACCGTTACTCCCGGGTTGGCCACTGTTTGAGACGATTCACCGGCATTCAACCACGACCGTTTTCGCTTGAGATTGTCGCATGTGATCCATTTTTCGTCACCATCCGCTTCAAAAATGGGTCGAGTTCGCTTTTAACAGTATATCACAGGCTTTGATTCGGTTCAGAAGGTTTTTTGCGTCAAATCATGCGGCACCCAAACATCAAGCTTTTTCTTGTATCCAGTCTTCTGCAGATGGTTTAAAATGGTTTGGTGACTAACTCCCATCTGCTGGGCTATGTCACGAGATGCCATATGCCGGTCTAACTCGATGATTTCAATGATTCGATCGGTATTTTGCGACACCAGTGTCCCGCCGGCTGACTTATCCATGATGTCGTTTTCACCGGTTCTGTATCGTCGAAACCATTCCTCCGCGGTTCGAAGTGTTAGAGACCCATCCCTCAAAACACCATTAATCTCAAGGAACGTTTTTCTGGCGGATTTGCCTTTGACGAAGGAAAACTTTAAAATAGCTCCAATTTCGACGTTAGTGAACTCCATGTTTACACGTCTACAACTGTTGAACGCAATATCCAAACTAATCATGCATAACGTTTTGAAGGTCCTTATCAAGGTTTTGTCAAAACCTTTCAAATTATGTACCAAGTATTGCCAGATACGAGCTCTGCAGCACTTTATATAAAGCCGGAAAATTCAAAAGACAAAAAGGGAAGGGAGATATTTAACAACCCTATACATCATCGACACACTTGATTGCCTTCGGTCTGTCTACGTTGCCAAAACAGTCATAAAAAAGTCCATCTAATACCAAATCTGCAATGTTTGGCGATAGTGGGTTGCCCATTGGCATACCATACCCTTGTTTGTATATCTTGTCTTTGTACTGCAGACAGTTGGTTTCTTTCAGACAAAATTCTAAAACGTCTACAAATTTCTTCTGGCTGAGTCTTGTGTGCTGACTTATGGCTGACCAGCGGCTTCTTACTATGTTTATAGCGAGATTAGGTGGGATGTTCGTAAAGAGTGATACCGCGTCGTATGAAACTAACACGTAATCCTTCTCCAATTTGATATGTTTTGCTTTTTTCTACGAATTTGAAGGAGTTCTTAAATTTGAATATCGAATCACTGTTCTGCAGTACTCGTCCAATGTATTTCGCAAGTTCGTAGTAAGGTAGTTCCATAAATGATGTTATGGGCCGTTGAGGCATATTGTCCTTGTGGATTTCTCTCTTCTGATCCATGATGATGAAATTAACAAATAATGTGTGAAATTGTATGATTTCATTTTATTCCTTAAAAAACAGCAACATACCTCTTAACAGCCAAATTAATATAAATGGCTCACAAACTTTTTATTTGTTTAATTTTTATAATTGGCGCGCACTAAAGGGATTGTTGATACCCTTAAATGACTGGAGTTAAGTTACAGCACGGGCCGAAGATATGGAGGAAGAGATGGAGAGGAGCTATCGATGTACATTTGTTTTAAATGCCTGTGGATTGGAATGGGGGGGGGATATTGGGCTGGGAAGAGCAGTCCATATTCATGTGGTGCGGCTGAAGAGCGAGTCTCTAAACTTAACCGTACGTCCGAAGGTGGGCTTAAGGGTGAACGGGTGAGAGGTTCAATTCTTGAAGGGAGAATGCAGCTGGCTAACTCGTTAGAGCAACGTTTTTTTGTTGTTTTGTTGAAACAGGGATAAAATATTGATAGAGACGCAACATATCGTCGATGTTCTGGCGAGTCGATTGACTTCGGAGCATTATTATCACCGAATAGTTTTATCGCTCGCTGTTGGATTCTATTTAGTAGGTGCAGAGAGGTCTAAGAAGCACCGAACCAGTTAGGAGAGTTGTACTCAAGCATTGGGCGAATGTACGTTTTATATATTGTTGCCTGGTCAGAGGGGATGAATTACATCGCTTTAAGAAACCTAGACATTTCGCTGCATTTTCGGCGATCTCGAATATGAGATAGTTCCAACTTAGTGTTGTTCCAACTTAGGTTGATATACGTACCGAGGATGGAAAGTCGTTCAGTTTCAACAATGCAGGAGCCATTCATAGATAATAGCAAGTTGTTTTGAGAACGCTTGAGTGACAGTAGACAGCACTGAGTTTTGGAAGCATTAAATTTCAGTCTATTCCTTTTACTCCAATCAATTATGCTGTCAAGATCGGAATTTAATGAGCTTAACATACGCTGCCGTTCCAAGTCAATGGCCGAAGAGGAGGGACGAGAGCCGAGGAACGAATATTAAAAGCTGAGGGTACTGTCATCAGCGAAGGAGTGAATTGGATTAGAAGTAACAGACAGGAGATCATTTATAAAAATTAGGAAGAGTGTCGGAGACAAAACAGAGCCCTGAGGAACACCAGCATTAATATGGTGAATATCATACGTGAACCCATAAAATACAACTTGTATTGAACGGTTCGAAAGGTAATTTCGGTCTTCCACACTGATACTTATGTGATGTTAATGGCCACGTCTGAAGCGACGGTAAACTTAAGGGCCTTAAATTGGTCGGCAGACTTCATTCGCTTAGAGTTATTAGAGTCTGGGTCCCGAAACTCCACGGGATCATGGGGAATGAGATTGCCGATGAACTTGTCGGGCAAGGATCAGAAGAAGCATTCACAGGAACCCAACGCGCCTTAGGATTGCTTACGTCGGTCATTAGGGCTTGGACGTTTAGGTCTCCCTACAGCTCGAGCAGAGATGACATGACTTTCCAGGATGCTGGCTCACCCAGTGCATGGTCCCAAACGTCACCAAGAAATGTTCGGCTTTTCTTTTATCTTTCAATAGGAAACACCGCAGACGAAAATTTGGCATTCCAACGGGGCACTTCACTTAACCTAAGCACCTTAGTCTGCTTGGGCTTAGTGACGGTACCCTATCTGACGCCTGTGGAGAAGATGAAAACACTTCAGAGCACTTCCTCTGTCAATGTGTCAGGTGAATGATATTTAGCGCTAATGTGGTGGTGCCTATAGGCCTATACTCTTTATCACAGAAACGCCTGCTGGCTCTCCTTCCGATGACCAGGAAATCGCATTAAATGTACATATGTTACTTCCTGGTAGTACTTTGTACCAGTTTTCAAGTCTGAGCGCTCCAGTGCAGTGTTTCCCGACTTCCAACAAAGCGAAAATTCGTCTTCCTCGAAATCCTTCGCTTTGATCTTGTCTCGACGTGTGGTTGGCTTTCACACTTTGACGTCCGGCCGATGGCTTCGTTAACGAACAATGTTTGAATTTCGTCTACTTTGAAAAGAGAACATCCACGAAATCTCTGAATCTGAATCTTTGTTTTACTGCCAAATAGGAGAAGAGTAGCAAGAACAAGGACATGAAGAGTTCTTCAGAAAACAGATGAAATTGAAGCTCCCTGACTAGACGCATATTCCAAGACAAAAGCGGCCGCCGTGACGTAATTGGTTAAGTGCGACAATCTTACGCCGCAAGGTTCGATTCCCGACTGAACACCTCGAATATTTTGGGGAACCCCCTCTTTCGATCTCACGGAAAGAAAAAGCTTCTCAAACTTTGCCGTTCTGAGTCGGCAAATGACTATAGGTCCCTTCTACACGTGAGAGTACGTTACCTAGTAAGTCTTGGACTAAAGAACCTGTATGGGTTCATTGCTGGAGTGAGTCTAGTCAGGTCACCAAGTCCTCTGTCACCAGCAGGCGTCTACATTGTCCTTCGGAAAAGCGTGAAACCAGTGTATGCCGACTACGCCTTAACAGCTCCTGTGATCCATACTCCGATTCGCAGTTGAATGAACAATAAAAGGAAGAGTTTAACGGGCTACGTGGCCAGAGACAATCTTTCTGCCTATGACGGAAGGAACTCTTACCTTCAACAGTGCCGTCGACCAAGTTTCTGAAAGACCGACAGCCTCCATTCAGGTTTATTCCCAAAAGCAAAATTTCCGCCCAAAAGCTTCTTTGTTTTAGTCACTTTATGGAACCGTCAAAATTCCACCATTCCAGACGCAAGGCTCCTTGCAAGGAGACATCGTCCACCGATAAGCTGTTCAAAACCCCTTGAGTGCAAGCTTCTCCTCCATAAGTGCCCCATCGTGTACCTCTAGTCATTTCCTCCTGCTGCGTCTTGGCCTCTTTGCAGAGGAACAGCCCACAAAGCGAATCATCTCGTTCAGGGTAAAGTTGCAAAGTTGCTCTTCAAAGCAGTCCCCAACCAAGTGGCATAATTAACTCCGTCCTCATGCGTAGCCGTGTTTCAAGGAACATGCAATGACCTTTCCCCTTAAGCCCCCTCCTCCTCTCGCAAACCGCTACCAACTGAATGCTCAACTAAAACCGATCCTTATTGATGTGGATTCTTGTTACCAAAGCTCAATCGGATATTATTGTATCTAACATTCCGCAGCGGCTTCATCGCAACGCAGGGAGTGCCCGGCCAAATCGATACACCAACATGTGGGTCGTTCAAGTTGCCTTTCGACCTACCACGAGTGCAGGCACCATAAATGCACTCGAGCCCGCCGGGAGGACTTCTCAGCAGACCCACTGCTCGGTCTCACTTTGATATATCCCCGCCTCGGCGCCCATGTTCGTGTGTGAGGATGTGAGGTGTTAATGGAGCGTTCACTTCAAATGGGCTCCCGGTGCAGGACATGCACGGCGATATGAATACCCTGGCGGCGGTGCAGGGAGGGGGCAACGGAAGTCAAATCGATTTTCGGTTTTAGTAAGGATTATCACCCGGTCGGCAAGTCGGCCGTGGGGACGAACGCACGCCACTCCGGGAGGAATGCACGAACATGTTCAATGCAATTGCAACCCCAATTAATTGGCCCATTACCGGTTGTGACCATGGTGGTCGTGAAAGCCGGACCTAGGTCAGTTATAGCAGATTGTGGGTGGCGGCTGAAACGACGAGTGCTTGTTCGGAGGGTGATGGAAATTCAATTTTTTGTTTCTCCTTCTTGGAGGGTGTGCATAGTGAAAGAGCTTGTGGGGTCGGTGCATGTGTGGGTGTGACTTGACTTTGGAGACTGTGAGTTCATGGACGTGAGGGGAGAGTTTGCTTTTCATTATTGAAGCGGACAACTTGGGCTTAACCCCGTTCGGTCTCAGTGCGACGCTCTGGTGGGAGAGGAGTTCCAGTGGCTTGCCGTGTTTGTGTTCTCGTTTAACCCCGGGGTTGTGTACCGAAGTAAGCAACTGCTTGTGGGGCGGTGGTTTAAAAATTCGGTTGCCCCCAAGGACGGGCGCAGTGGACTCGACTGTATGTTTCATCCGGAGTCGTCATGCATGAGAGACACTAGTAAATTTAAATTTGACTGTTGACGACCTCCTTTTTGAGCAGGGTCTATGACTTTGTTAGATCTTACTGCCCAGCGAGTGCAAATTCGATCATACTACACAATGGAGCGAACTTCTTGGTCTTTTTAAACATCTGTCTCCAGAAGCATTTTTAATGTGTCCGTCCATCCAGCCTTCAAGCCCACAAAATTTATAAAGCAAGCATTTTAGAACTTCTAGAAGATGCCTTTAGTGTGAAAATTGCGGAAATTATTTAGAGTGAGTCCTGTAGACGAGGATGTTCAGATAAACTGTGAACTATAGCTAGCCTCAAAATTTTAGTGAAGTTAAATTTAAAAATGACTTATTGAATAACCCTAGTAAAGGCCTAAGATTGTAGACTTTGTTGCCAAAGTCCAATGGTGCCTGGGGTCGGGTAGTGTCATTTGGTTTTTTTGGAAACTAACAAATCTCTGTAAATCCTCAATTCCACAAACGGTTATGGGATTCAAATTAGCATCAGCTTCGATCACCTACCAAAAGGCTTACAGCACAAAGTCTACATGTTCGTTGTCTATTTAGAAACCTTGAAATTAAGCTTCGTTCATGGATGAGAACAAGACCTACAAATCGGTAAGCAAGAGTCTCTTTTTACCATTCCTTCCAATCTTTGTGTCAATGCATCCGGTTACAATGTAACTCCCCGTAGGCACCTAGTCTGAACCAGTAACGCGAATAGGAGTACTCTAAACTTGAAAACTATTCGTACCTTTGCATTTAAAAAGACGGTCATGAGAAAGTCTCCTTCTTCTTCTTGTGGCGCTACAGTCCGGGATGGACCTGGGCCTCAACCAATATGCCTCTCCAGCCAGCACTTTTCTCCATCTTTCACCAGCTGTCTTCAGTTGCGCACTCCAAGTTGGCTGAGGTCCTTCTCTACTTGTGTACGCCACCTTAGGCCAGGTCGTCCTCTGTAGCGTTGTCCCAATGGCTCGGATTCAAAGACTTTTCGGGCCGGAGCAGCGGTGTCCATACGCTCTACATGGCCTACCCAACTAAAGCCTTGTATCCGTAGACGCTTGACCAGGCGCATGTCGCTGTATAGACCATAGAGTTCGTCGTTAAATCTTCTCCTTCAGATGCCATCAACGCAAACAGGACCGAAAATCGCACGCTAAACTTTTCTCTCGAAAAGACTAAGGCTTTCCTCATCCGCTTTTGCTAACGTCCAATTTTCCGCAGAATAAAATAGGACGGGGATGATCAAGCTGTTATATAAAGCGAGCTTAGTCCTTCAAGAAAGGGCTTTCTTACTCAATTGCCTCTTGAGCCCGAAGAAACAGCGATTGGCAAGAGTGATTCTGCGTTTGATTTCGGTAATAATGTTGTCCCTGCTTACCGCGGAGCCGAGGTAGACGAAGTCTTTGACCACCTCGAAGCTTCTACTGCCTAGTGTGGGCTTTGTCCGAGACTTCAATGTTTTGTGTCCTTCCTTGATGACAGTCTTGCCCTCATTTACCGCCAGACCCATCTCAGCCGCTTCCGCTTCAATGCCAATGACGGTTCGCTGAGTTCGTCCAATCGCATCAATGTCATCAGCGTTAGCTAGCAATGAAACTGACTTCTAGAAGATCGTGCCCGTGGTGTTGACTTGTGAGTTAAGCACAATCTTCTCGAGGAAGATATTAAAGAAGTCACATGACTGTGCGTCGCCTTGTCTAAAATATTTTTTGACATTGAAGGTCATTGAATGTGAGTTCGTTACCGACCTTGACGGAGCAGCGAGAGTTCTTCATCGTCCGTCTACACAATCTGACGGGTTTGGTAGGGATGCCAAGACAAGACATGGCACTGTATAGTTCGTCTCTATGTACACTGTCATATGCGGCCTTAAAATCGACGAATAGGTGGTGAGTGTCGATTTGCACTTCTTGAGTCTTTTCCAGGATCTGCCGTAATGAGAAGATCTGGTCTATTGTGAACTTCAATAGTATGAAACCACACTGATAGGGACAGGTCATTGACAAAAGGTTTCAAACGTTCACACAATACGGCAGAGATGAACTTGTATGCGATGTTGAGGAGACTAATCCCTCGGTAGTTGGTGCAGTCAAAGGGGTCTCCTTTCTTGTGAACAGTGATTCCATTCATCGGGCATGCTTTCGTCTGACCATATCTTACAGACGAGCTGGTGCATGCGCCCAACCAACTCAACTCCAGCTGCTTTAAATAGTTCTGCGGACAGTCCATCCGCTCCAGCAGTTTTGTTCGACTTCAGCTTGGGCATAGCTATCTTCAACTCGTCATGAGAAAGTAGACACAGGAAATTCGGCCATGAAAAGCAATCTTGAGGAGAAAACAAATGCGCAGCCGGCTGTTACAGTTTTCAGGTTAATAAGATAAACTCTTCTCATCGAGGTATCAGCAGACATTTGCTCAAGCAATAAGAAAAGCTTGAAACCCTTACCGCAAACACATATGTAGTGCTTCACAGAAATCTGCCCTGTTCCATTGAATTGAATGTCGAAAGAGAAGTGAAAGGCAATGTACACTCAAATGGAACTGGAATACAGTCAGCTATGAACTGGAGAGGACGGAAACACTGGAACACTCTGATTTAGTCTCATGTGCGTGGACGACTTCGAGTAAGGGCACATTAAGTGTTAAGCTACATTCACTGAAGAGAGGACCATATTTTTTGCAAATGGACAAACTGATAGATAACGTTGATTGCAATAAGGCTGAGAGTCTCGCATTTAGAAGAACAGGGAGCATGCTCAGTAAATGATCTCCAAGGACTGAACATGGTCTGAAGGTGCAGGAAGAAAGTTCAAATGTTTTTTTGGACTACCTTACATCAAGCTCAAGTCATGACATTGAAGGGTTTTTCGTGCCCCTTTCAGTGATGGAAATTAAGTCGCATTTTTGATTTCAACGCTACGGCGGCCACTTCCCAATATTTGAGTTAATAATAGTTAATAATAATTTTTATCAGTCGTTGTGTGGCTCTGATGTGATCCTCCGAAGGTGAACATCTTGGTTGTCACGAGCATTGTAACACGGCGCCATGTCCTTTTTATATATTCACAGCCTCTCACGAAAATGTTTGCAACTTCGAGCGGTATTGGCTCGCTTAAATCTTAATGCCACAGTCTCAAAATACGAACTTTGTCCCAAACAATCATTATCAGTGTTGCCTGTTATCTTTTAACCGTCCGAAGAGGTACATTTTCGAAAGAGCTCAAAAAGGAAAACTCGGTCGTTTTGATTTTAACATATTGCTCGGTAACGAACGGTATCTCGAAAATAAACTAATTTTGAGGACTTACCACTTCCATGCTAGTTAAGAATCTCCTTCATTCCGTAACTTCTCCAAGAACTTATCTTTTTTCAGTTGCGGTGTAAGATTTGTGTTTTTTTTTTTAGTGCACTGTAACTTAATAATTTTAATTGAATGTATGAAGGAAACAAACTCGTTGAGGACTGCAGTATTAAAAAAGGTTTTCAGACAGGACGACACACTGTTGTGCGTTTTTTTTTAAATATTAATAATAATTGATAATTGTATGGTGCGACAGTCCACAGGGGACCAGGGCCTAGCTTGCTCATCAACTACTCGTGTCGTGCGCGCTACTGTTCTTCCATGAGAAGAAGGGACCTACAGTTTTTTGCCGAATCCGAACGGCGAAATTTGAGAAGCTTTCTTAGACAGGTATTACTTACTGTTGCCATGAAATATTCGAAAAATTGGTGTTGAGCTGGGGGTCGAACCTATACCCTTCGGCGCGTGAGGTTCGCACTCTACCCACTACGCCACGGCGGCCACTATACCTTCTACTAACAAACAATAATAATTGTTCAAATGTCAAACAATGACAATTCGAATGGCACCAAATTTTAATCTTGCGTGCTTGTTGAGACACCCTTTATACGTTGCCCGAAAAGACACTTAAAATGATGCAGTCTCTGAACCACAAAAGCGCGATGGCGCTGTAGTTCACATTGCCTTTGTTCTCCTTGGCCGCCTCACGCAACAGCATGAAGCCCTCGGCGTTGGACACCACTTTCGCACAGTTCAGCGCGTGCTTGACGTGGTTCAGGTATTACCTTAGATTTTCTGCTTTGGATTCGTTTGGGGTCCCTTTAGCTGGCTAGCACACGCTCTCTCTGCAGGGTTGAAAAGGTATGCGAGAAGACAGTTTTGCAGAAAAGTGTCACAGGGATGCCGCATTTCAGAGCGGCTGTACACTGCCACTATCTTTCTATGCGGCTGTGTCCGGGGTGCGCAGCAGAAGGTACCCTTTGCGTCCTTGTAGCGGACGACGTCCTACTCCTCGTTGTTTCACTTGGCGAATTGATCTATCTAGGCCTGTTTCCAAGCCGTTAATTAATAATATTTGTTGGCGCTACAGTCCACAGGGGGACCAGGGCCCAACTTGCACATCAACTGCTCCTGTTGTGCGCTCTACTGTTCTCTCACGGGTAGAAGGGACCTACAATTTTTTGGCGACTCCGAATGGTGAAGTTGGAGAAGCATTTTCTTAGACAATTAACTTGAAACTCCTTGAGTGTTGTCAGCAGCTCGAAAGGAGGGTGTGCTGTGAAAAATGCGAGACGTTCAGCGACGAATGGAACCTAGACCTCCGGCGTCCAGCCCCTGAAAAGGAAAAAACGTCACCACCCACCTTCCACCGACCCATAACACTTCTTTTAAATTTCGTGGAAACGGTGAAAAACCGAAATTTGCATCCAGTCCTTGCACAGTGTGAAAGAAAGCAGAATCGTTGTTCTTGATCTCTCGAAAGTATTTAAGAGACTCAGGCACTAGGTTTTCCTGGCGAAAACGCCTGCATTCGTTGTCGATGAATCTTTAAGTCCCGGGACTGACATATAGGGGCACCAGTTACAACAAATCCATTTTATGTTTAGGAAGTACAAACATTCAAATTTTCATGGCAATCTACAATTTTAATACCCTTTTTAGAGAACGATTTGTCTTTGGCCTCAAAATAGGCTTCAGTTTGACAGGTATCAACTGAATGTTTGTACTTCCTAAGAACAGTATGAATTTTTTGTTAGCGGTGCCCCCTGTATGTCAGTCTCGAGCCGTACGTTTTCCGCCGAGCACCTTTTTAAGGTCTGAAAAGAGGTAGAAGTCGCCCAATTTGTGCCAGTTGGCCATGGTAGCCAATGACTTGTGACACGTTCCATTGTCTTGGTGGAGGAGAATATTTTTCTTCTTCATGTGGGACCGTTTTTTTTGCAATTTCTTCCTTGAAATGCACCAATAATACCACTTAGCATTCGCTGTTGACCCGTCTGTCTTTCTCAAGATAAACGATGAATAAAATTGAGTGTGCACATTAAAATACTGATGCCATACCCCTGCCAGCCGACCTTTGTGATTTTGGACGGGTATGGCATCCAATGTGATTACCGACTGCTGTCCACTCCGCTGACAGCCGAGTTGACTCTAAATTCTAGTAATGAATTGTGACGTACCGACGCAGAAAGTCCAGTTTACTCTGGAGAAACAGCTCCAAACAGCTGTCAGAATCATTGACACCTTGTTGGCTTTGGTCCATTCTGAGCAAACGAGTCGCCCATTTCGAAAATAGTTTTCTCATGGGCAAATGTTCATGCAAAATAGTGTACACACTGCCTTCTGATATCTTAAAGGTGTGAGCTATCCCACGCAATTTCGATTTGCGGTTTTCCGCAAATCTTTCCGATTTTGTGAACTTTTTTGACGTTTTCAGGCGTAACCACCTTAATTGGAATTCCAGAGCGTTCAGCATCGTTGGCGTCTGTACGGCTACCTTTAAAGTCAGCATCCCATCGACAAATAGTTGCTTTTGATGGAGCAAAGCTCCTGTAATACTTTTCAAGCCATTGCTCAGCTTGCACGATATTTTTCCCATCAAAAAGCAGTGTTTAGTCAAGATACGAAATTTTATTTTTTTTCATTGTTTTAAAAATCGAAGAGGTCGCGTCACTTAAAGCTCTGTAACTTGAAACACAATATAGACTGTCACGCAAATTTGAATCAACTGGATGTTTGTACTTCCTAAGAATAGTATGAATTTTTTGTTAGCGACGCCCTCTGTATCTCAGTCCCGGGAATTATTGAATGATGTATTAATTACGCCGTGTTTTCTTCCTCCGCCATTTTGTGCAAAACCCAAACCTATTGCGTGTTGTTCGACACGATTTTAATTTAATTGTTGGCGCTACAGACCAAAGAGGGACCAGGGCCTAGCATGCTTATCAACTACTCATGTTGTGCGCGCTACTGTTCTCTCACGAGTAGAAGGGACCTACACTTTTTTACCGACTCCGAACGGTGATGAGAAGCTTTCTTAGACAGTTATTGCTCTTTGAGTGTTGCTCGAAAAAGGTGGTTCCGTGAAAAATTCGAAAAATTGGTGTTGAGCTGGGAATCGAACCTAGACCCTTCGGCGTGTCAGCGTCACACTCTACGCACTACACCACGGCGACCACCACTGTTTGAGAACTGTGTAAGTAATTTAAAAAAGAACCAAGAAAAGGTTTCCGTTGCACATCCTCCTCGAAATGACGTCAGTGCTTCCTACATTTCCGTTTAGTTAAAAATATTAAAAAACCCCTTTCTGACTTCCCAGCAGTACAAAACGTCTTTGATTTAGCTTTTCTTTCAATTTATTTTCTTTTTATTTTTGTTTTTTTTTTTATTTTTACAATACATATGTCCTTTGTTTGTTCATTGATATAAATAATATTTACAAATGGTTAAATAACTTAGTTTTGCTGTATTTGTTTATAGACATTAAGGTTAAACTCTAGCTTCAATTAATTTGCTCTATTTATGTATATAGCGTTTTGCTTTCGATTTTTCTTGATTTCATCGTTATTCTGATTCTCATTGTATAAACTTTCTACACTCCTAGTGATAAAATAGTTTTCATTTGATTTGCATTTCTATGCCACGATAAATTTCTAAATGTTTGTTTTTTAATTTTTTTGTTTTGGTACGTATATTTATTTGTTTTTGCATTTTATTTATAAATTTTCAAGAGTTCATCATTTTATTTGCAATTGCAAGTGTTGCCTAGCTGTTGGGTTGTGTTCAGGACACAGATTGGCAGCACTTTGAAACGGTATTGGGTTTCGTTTGTTTAAGGTTTCGTTCTTTTTGGCACATGTTTTTTTTTGTTTTTTTTATTCTCTGTTCTAAAAAATACTTAACGCGAATAATTTTCTTTTTTACTAGTTCTTGAAATTATATATATTTTTGTGTATTTTCTTTTTCATTTTATGCTAGTGACTTAGGCTATGACTTAAAATTAAGCTTTTCAAAAAGAAAGGGAAATGAGAACGAAATCAAAATGGAACATAAAATGCAACAACAGCTGCCACTTAAGAGCGGGTAAAGAGAATGAATGAATGAGTGAGATTGAAGGACTGTCTCTTTACCGTTAGATGGCAGTTAAATTTTTTTTTGTAAATGTCATGCTTCTTTATGTTATTTACAATAAATTATATTTTTAGTTTGCTTTTTGTTTCATTTTTACGTCTTTGAGTTTGTACACTTATTTACAAAAACCGTTGTTCAATAAATTTTGTTGAATACTTTTTCATGGGTAAAAATATGAAAGGAGGAAGGAAGGACTTTAGGTTTCGAAATCTTTGACGCCTGTCACAAGGTCACACATAACTTCGATAAATTCCAAGAGACAACTGTTTGAATGAGTTAATGACAGGCAGATTACGCGTAAGCTGGGTTACATTTTCGAATGGCTCCCGGGCAGTGGCAGGCGTCAAAAAGTTCAACCGAGTCACACACACACACAAATTCTATAGGGATTACATTTATTTAAAAGCCGTTGAATATATGTAAGTATATACTTCTTCGATTTGTTTATGATATAACGTCCAATGAATTAAATATTTGTCTCTTCTGCTTAAAGCCACAATTAAATTTACCTTTATGTATATTCATTTTAATTTTGTTCATCAATTCTCTAGAGATTATGTCTAATTTGATTTGAGCCATCATTGGATGATGCTTGTGCGAAATCAGGGGGAAACACAGACGCACACTTTCAATGGTTGGTTTTTGCTTATAAATTCAAATATTATCTAACGAGGTAACATTTATTTTATACTTTTCATTCTTTAAATTTATATTTAGTACATATTTTATATGCATCAGTTGTATATATATATGTGTGTGTTTTGTTTTTCACTTTGATATAATTACTCTAGGGACACGTGGTTATCTAGAAGCTATAACGGTAGACTTTGGGTTATGCTGAAGCCGGAATGCAGCAGTAGAAGTGTGAGCGTTGCAGACATAAGTTGGATTATTGTTGTTAGTTGAGCGTGCTGGCGCGTACAACTGTTGTAGAGATTTGTGTCGCCGCGCTCCTTGTAGAGGCGGCCATTTTGATTGCGTGATCCATCTTCACGACGATTCTCATTGAGGATTGCTTCGTTTTTCTTCTGAAATAATTGAACAGTTGATATGATGGTTAGGAAGGACCCCTCACACTGATTACAAGAACAAAACAATTAAAAGCGATCACTCTCAGTGACAATTTGCACATTATTTAACGTCGTCCTATCCACTGGTCATTAGAAGTTAAATACCTCTCGTTCCGAATGAAAACATTCAATCAGTGAACAACGGGAAGAGCAAAAAGTTAAAGACAACATTCTAGCGCGAGCGCGCCCTCCTCTTCAATTAACTCTCCACACTCGCCACCGAACGAGAGGGAATCTAATTGCATTCCTGTTCAAACGTCCCACATAATTACCGCACAAGAACCGGTCGCTCATCCGATTCAGCTCGCTTACTTACCGAGACTTCATTAGCTTCGTCGTCCTTTTGCGATTTGGCTTTCGGTCGTTCCATTTCTGCACCAAAAAAAGGGACGAGAACGAGAACGAGAACGAGAGAAGAAAGAATGAAATCGAATTTCAATTCCACCAAAACGATTAAGTGATTTTTGTTTTTGTGCAGATGGGAAACGAAACTACAAAAAAGAGGATGGTCCGCACTCCCACAGGACACTTACCATAAAGTCGAATGGTGCCCTCCGTATCGCCGATGCTGTTCTTCGAGATACACTTGTAGCCACCGAAATCGCTGCTCTGCAAACGTTTTATGTGCAGCACCATTTCCATGGCATACATTGAGTTCTCCTTCTCCGTCAGGAGGTACCTCTCACCAGCAATTATCATCTCACCTAAACAAGTCACGGGACGGAAAAGAGAAAAAGAAGAGAAAAATAGCAAACAAAGCAGGATGTAGCGCACAAAGTCCTTCGAACAGTCAATCTATCAGTGACTTGTCACGTATCTAATATTCCAACTGTCACCTCTATCACTCCGTCTGTCAATTGAATGCCAATAAAAATAATCGCATTTCCAACCGAACAGGACACATAGAGATCAACAGTGGATGGCGCGTGGTGAGGCGGCAGCAGCAAAATGAATTCGTCTCTCTCTCTTTGGTGTATCCTTCGCACGTAACACACGCCGAAGGATTTGCGATTGCCATCTGCACGCCGAAATCAAAAAGGCGGAAAAAGAAAAGAAAAACAAAAACTGGCGCCCAACTCGGGACACAATGAAAAATTTCAATTGCAGCCACAACACAGATCCTTCTGTCTGCTGCCGCCGCACCATGCAGCCGAAGGAATGAAGTAGTTGAAAATTTACTTTACTTTGATACTGACCGTTCTCCCTTTGCCAATAATTTATCGCCTTGGGTGATGCCTCGACGTTGCAAATTAGTGTGACATCTGTTAGAACGGGGGCGCCCACCAGCTGGTTGGGCACTTGCACCAGTGGGTGAACTGCAAAAGGGAAAGAGGAAGAGTGGTCGTAACAACATTCTTGTTGGACAAATAGCGGAACACATCAGAGTACGTTTATTTTTTTTTTTTTCAATTCTCCGCCTCACTCAAGGATGCTGGATAAAGGACGTGGATGAGGAGAACGATGGACATTGCCGATAACCCGAAGGATATTAAATCAACTGCCCTCTCGGAAAGCCAAAAGGATATACGGGATAGTTGAGGAGCCAGATCACTCTTATCTCGGATTTTTCTCCCGCCAACCACGAAGGATGCCGGGGCAAATGGTGAAAGGATACACATTGAAGTTTGCCAAATCTGCGGTCTGATGGGTTTTTAATTGAAAATGGATTACTGAGTGGGGATACGACCGGACTACAGAAAAATAGAACCGCACAACTAGGGCCAGCAAAAAACGACCAGGAAAAGATTGCGGGCAGTGATTTTTCGACTGTAACAGCATGTTGGTTTATTGGCGCTCTGGTACTCGTCCCCACTCGCAGACGGGCGAACGGTCGTCTCGGTTTATTGGTTTTGTTTCGCTTTTGTTGCCGGCACGACTTGTGCGCCACGGCGGTGATGGAAATTCGAAAACAATATAAAAATGTGGTGGAAAATTAATTTCAAATTACAGACGACGACGTGGAGCACGAGAACGAGGGCGACAACCAGGACTGCTGGACGATGGCCGTTGGCCGTTGGAAAAGAAAAAGTCAACACATCGAATGTCTAATGCTGGTTGTCGCATCTTAGTCGGGACGTGTTGTGCAGCGGTGGCCCCTTGGGGTCAGGCAAGCTAACAGCTGTTTGCAGTTGTCACACATGTAAGGCACAGGAGCAGGGGTGGGTTGGCACAGTTTTGAAATACATGCAGGGGTGAAAAAGCAAAGTGTTTGCAATCATCGTCTGATGTGGGGTATCAAGGAGAAGTGCAAATCATTTTGCAGGGATTGGCTGGGATTATGTAAATGGCTTGCTCATCTGGAGGTCGTGTAAGCACACTCGACGTGGTTGCATTTGTTTTGGAAGGGTGGAGGAGGGAAAGGCTGTTTTGAGAGCTGAAAGATGTGCGAACTTGTGTGTGCTTTGGATGGATAACAGGGTTCATGGAAAACATTATTTGTGGGTGTGGTGATAGGCAAGGATAAGCAATAGATTGGCGGAGGACATTTCGTGAGGAGGGATGTAGGGACAAGTGTGGCGCTAGGGCTTCCCCGCAACCCATGTGGCTATCGAATCTTGTTTTTTCAAGAAAAGCTCGTGTTGGGCGTGCGTCCAACCTATGATTTCGGAAGTTGAAAGTGGTGAATGTGGCTTCACCGATGCCATCATGAGTGGACGCAGTACGTGGACGTCTCGGAGAGAGTGATAACGGCAAATGTATGAAAAACGACTGTTATTCCCAAATTAAATGCAAAACTCCTTCCCCGTTCTTATTTTTTTCGGAGAATTCACGAAACAAAAGACAAAAATCTCGTTATCCTGTGAGCGATGATTTCAGGCGCAAGAGCTTATTTCTTGTGTGGCGCTATAGTCCGGGGTGTTGCCCGTTGCCTTTTGTTGCGCACTTCAAGCAAGTTGACATCCTTCTCCTCTTGTGGGCGCCAAAAAGTCTTAAAGGATATTATATGCTGAGGCTGAAGATCGATTTGTTGGTTGGTTTGCATGACAAAGACTATTAACCGTGTCTACCGAGGCAGAGGTCTAGTGATGAATTTAAAGCCTGCCTCAGGCACTGTTCGATTCCGGGAGATAGGATAGCGTACTAAGATCTCACAGCGCAAGTGGAATCTATAAGACTGTGAAACATTTCCACGAATCCGATGATACACAGAAATGAGTCAAGATGAAGAAAAGACACCAAGGAGAACGAAGAGAAGAAAGTGAGGAAGAAGAAGAATGAGCAGGAAAAGAAGAAGATGAAGAGGAGGAAGTGGAAGAAGAACAAAAAGAAAAAGAAAAGGAAAAAAAACCAATAAGAAGGGAAAAGAGAGGAGGAGGGAAATGAAAAAAGAAGAACAAGAAGAGAAAGAAGAACAAGAAGAAAAAATGGAAGAATATTAGCAGATGAAAAGAAAGAAGAAGAAGAGGAAAACAAGAGGATTAAGATGAGGAAGATAAGGAGGAAGAAGAGAATGAGGAGGAAAAAGTCGAAGAAGAAGAAGAGGAAGCAGAAAAGGAGTGAAAGGACGAGAAATAATAGGAAGAAGAAGAGGAAGAAGAAAATGAAAAAGAAGAAGAAGTAGAAGAAGAAAAAGAAAGGGAGGAACAGGAAGGAGAGAAGAACTGAGAAGCAGAAGAAGACGAAGTGGGCAAAAAAGAAGATGCTGAAGAAGAAGTGAAAAAAGAAGAAGGCGAAAGAGAAGAAGAAGAAAAAGAGAAAGAGGAGGAAGGAGAAGAGAAGGACGAAGAAGAGAAGGAAGGAGAAGAGAAAGACGAAGAAGAAGAGGATGAAGAAGAAGAAGAGGAAAGAGAGAGGAAGAAGAAGAAGAGGACGAGGAAAGAAAAAGAGGAGGAAGAGCTTGAGAAAGAAGAAGTCGAAGAAAAAGAAGACGAAGAAGAAAAGAAGGAAGAAATGGAAAAAAATATTAAGAAGAAGAAGAAGAAGAAGGAAGAAGCAGAAAAAGACGACGTGGACAAAGAAGCAGAAGAGGAAGAAGAAGAGAAAACAAATAAGATGGGGAAGATTAAGAAGGAAAAGAAGAAGAAGAAGAGAAGGAAGAAGAAGAAGAGGAGAAGAAGAAGAGGAGAAGAAGAAGAAGAAGACGAAGGGAAGAAGAAGAAGAAGAAGGGAAGAAGAAGAGGGATGTGAATATTGCTAAATAATGGATAGGAGATTCAGAGCTTAAAAGATGTCACAGTTTAGTTTCTAAAGCATTCACCCGGAAGGAATGTTTTCTTTTATGGATACAATTTGGATGGATGAAATTTGGAAGGTTCCCATCCTCTATGAGCGCCAGAAAGAAGAAAGAACAGAAGCAGAGTGCGAGTTAAGGATAAGTGTCATGGTTAAGCTCGGTTTCCGAATCAGTTCCGACTGTCCTTAAAATTTTGGAAATGACTTGAATGATTTTTCATAGACGGTGACATAAAGTCTTTCTCTCTCTCTTCCCCCGCGAAGTAGACAGATTGGACAAAACTCAGAAAGGGGGCGAGTTCCAAAAATCCTGTCTATATGATCAAAAATTTTATTTCGCTACATGTTCGACATTTTGTGATGTAATGTTGCATTTTTCAATTCGTTCAAAATGCTATCATCATTTTCAAACTTTCAAAAACGGAAACTTTGTCTAAATCTCCTCAGAGACTCAATGAGACTTTTTTTTTCTTCAAAGACCAAGGCGTGGTTGTCTAGCGGTCTTGGAATTGGTGTTTCTTAACCACTGACTGCAGTTGTCCCTGGACAATCGCATCTAAAGTAAACCTCTGCGTATCCTCTAGCTTACAGTGATTAGAGAAAGAATTCAAGGAATTCGATTCCAAATCCATCCAGAAAGACCACTCAAGGGGTTATACATTTGTGTTGACAATAAAAGCACTACCAACTATTTTCCTCCGAAACATACACCACCACTTTCCTACAGTTCCATTGCGAGAAGTGTTTTCAGTGGAGATGCATATTTCCCGGAGAGAGAAGCTTAAATCAATCCACTTTTATAGCAGTCCCAAGGGAATCACTTTCGCCCCCTTCCCAATCCAGCTCAGCTCAATGCCACCGTTGTCGTGCAGAAAGAACTTGTCCCTCCACAGGTGAAAGAGAACGCCCAACGCCACAGGACTTTCCCACAAACAGACAAATAGATTGATTCACCCCCCTCCACCGCACGCACACACCAGCAAACAGGAAGAAGCAAATCACTTGACTTTTAACCGTGGTGCTCCATCTCCAGAATCCCGCACAAAAGAATGCCAAGATGAGCGGAGGATATTGAATTTTCATCCACTGGCTGCAGCACCCCACCGGGGCCAACCCCAAAGGTAATCCCTGCTGCACAAGACCACCACCAGCCACACAATTTCACGCTATCCTTGTCCACATTGACTTGCGGCCACCCACACACTCACACTGCACACGCTCACTTTGTTCTAAACCGGAAATAAAGAAGGAAACTACTTCGGTGCTGTCAATAGACGACGACGACGTAGACGATGTAGACAACTTGGTGGGCGGAGGCGGACAGTGGCATCCTACACAAACCGTAGATGGACGGCCGGGATGCACACGATTTCCAATCGAGTGTGTGAGTTCGATTCTGCTGCTCCACTGGTGGTCTGCGGTGAAATTTATTAAGACCCCCACTCGTCGCTCCCACTTGCCCACGTCATAGATCCGGGTCGACTTACCAGCTCCTAGGCGTGTTCCACTTGTTTTGCATGTTTGGCATTCCTAACTCAAGGTGCCATGGTGAATGCGACGGCGCCCGTTGGGGCAGGGATGACAGGAGTTGAAGGGAGAATTTATGACTTAACGTAATGGCTCGGAGCGTGTACTTACAGTGGACCTGTAGCTTCATGCGTTTGCTCACTGACGGCGGTACTCCGTTCGATGCTATGCACATGTATGCGCCCATTTCCGATCGCGTGACTTTCGACAGCGTCAGCATTTCGCCCTCAACTGCCAGAGCTTTTGCAGAATCCCCGTGTGTAGTCAGTCAATATTGTTGCAGGTACATGCAAAGAAAAATGAAGAGTGAGGGACACATTAGTAGTCATTTTGCATTCAATCAGGCCTGCGATAGGAAATTCACTTAAACATAACGCATATCGTTTGACAGCTGATTGACAGTGGGGCGGGCAAAGAAAAAGAATGCAGGCGACGAGGGGTTTCAGGGTGGGGGTAAGCGCCGTCACAGGTTAACCAAAGTGAAGATTTGACAGGTTCTGCGTGCAGGAAACTTGGCGAAAATGATTTCAAGAGGAATTTCCCGCTTCAATGAATGAATGGGAGACTGCTTTCCAGGTGGTCTGATCACTCAATCTTCCTCTGTTTGTATTCAAAGCGACTAAGAAGGTGTTTGCATGGACCAGATGAGATGGAGATTCTGTAGGGGCTATTGCAGCCTTCAGACAATCGAACATACAGATAATCGAAAATCGAAACTTTGGATAAATTTGCATTTGACTTCCTGACGGCTCCTACAGATCTCTCAGTCAGGTAGCAATTGGCGTTATAGCAAATTTATGTTGCGAGTGCTAAGCTACAACACTTTGCTTCTTACCGTCGACTTGGCACGAGTAGTGCCACTTTCTGTAGATGTTCCGGGTTCAAATCACAAACGAATCCTAAGTTAAACTTTGTTTTAACACTTCCCTGAACAAGCAAGTGTCTGGAAAATTTCCCTTGAATTTCCTTTCCACAGTTCTTTTTTTATTTGTGTCCCGAGTAAGTCTCATGGGAAAACGACTTGAATTTCGTAGAGAGTTGAATTTCGAACACCGTTGGTCTTGAAGTGGGTAGAATAAAGTTTTAATGTTCAGAACCATAGCATGACTTAAGTCAGTGAGAAACTGCACTTTTTGATCCAACTCCAACTGATCGCCACTTTAACAGTATAAAGAAAAAAACACTCAGAAGGGGAACTTCTCTCCGTCTTGTCCATGCCCATGTAATTCAAATGCTGTAATTCAGATGGCAAGAATGGACATGATACGAGTTCATGCCCCGAGACGTGTCTGGCAGTAATCAGATAAAATTCGCGCATCAAAAACATTTTAGACCGAGTAATGTCGTTCTCTTAAAATGGGGCCAGAGAAATCAAAGGCAATCGTGCACCCCATAAATCGGTAAATCAAAGGACAAAATCAAAAGGAATAAGAAGTCTCACCCGATGTAGTGATAGCAATGGAGTGTGATGGCTGTGTAAACTCTAGCTACTAATAATAATTGTTGGCGCGACAATCCACGGGGGGACAAGGGCCTAGATTGCTCAGCAACTACTCGTGTTGTGCACGCTACTGTTCTCTCACGAGTAGAAGGAACCTAAAGTTTTTGCCGACTCAGAACGGAGAAGTTTGAGAAGCTTTATTAGACGGTTATTGCTCTTCGAGTCTTGTCAGCAGCTCGAAAGAGGCGGTGCCGTGGAAAATTCGAGGTGTTCAGCTGGGAATCGAACCTAGACCCTTCTGCATGTGAGCGTCGCACTGTACCCACTACGCCACGGCGGCCACAAGGCTAGCTAGGCAAAGTTTAAAAAAGTATTCGTAGGGTCCGAATTCATCTTGGGACTACCCCCATCCTTGGTTAGGGCTTTCGTCGACGGTTGAGATTCCCAACAGCACAACCAGAGATGGCTTGACTCTCCAGGATGCAGATTGACTAAGTGCATGCTTCCGAGTAGTAACCAGAAATTTGCGGCTTTTCTGTTATCTTTAGACAGAAATGAGTGCAGACGACTTCAGAGACCTTCTCTAAGCACCTAAGTCGGACATAGTGATGGCACCGTCTGCGATGCCTGCGGAAAAGGTGAAGATACCGCAGAGCACTTCCACTGTTAATGTCCCACCTTTGCTCGCATCATTTGGCGGCTGTTTATCGCTGCATTGGTGGAAACTGAAAATTTAGCTTCTTTATCACGGAAGTGCCTTCTAGCTTCTCTTCGGAAAATCAACAGATTAAATGAAGGTTACTGCCTAGGTGCAGTTTTTATGTCTGAGCGCTCCAGTGCAGTGTAAACCAATCTCAAAAAAAAAAATAACTCTTTGGTGCCAAATCTACGTTGACACGCTAGAGGCACCACTTGGTTCTCAATTTGTGACCGACTACTCACATGAAGTTTCAGTCCTTTTTCTCACTGTCATGTATTCATCAGTAAAGGGGAGGTATATGCATTGCTATCGATTCCTTATGCACTGTTCTTGTTTGTAAAGGAAGGGGATCGACAATTCAATGTCGTCACAGAGTGGCAATGTCAAACAACACTTTCTGTTGATGAGGATAAAACTTATATGGGACATCATTAGATGGAAATGGGATGCGACTTAAGACCACCTGGGTCAAAATAATTTCCAAAACTTTCACGCCCCTCGTAGAACTCAAATGTTCCAAATTTAGAAAGGCAAAATGCTGAATTGTTCCCATCGTGTCGAAGTCGGTAGTGTACGACGCTCACACGCCAAAGGTATGTTAAGTCCTGATCACAAGTGGCTGCAGCCGTCAGAGTCTACTTTTGACTACGCGCTTTTTTCTTCTTCTTCTTCGGATGGCGCTACAGTCCGGGGTGGACCTGGGCCTCAACCAACATGCCTCTCCAGCTAGCACGATCTCTTGCCAGCTGTCTCCAATTGCGCAGTCCAAGATGGTTGAGGTCCTTTTCCACTTGTGTGCGCCATCTCAGTCTAGGACGTCCTCTGTTGTGTTGTCCCTGTGGTTCGGATTCGCGCTTTTTTCACTGCTGCAAATGATGTGGCCGCCATAGCGAAGTGGGTAGACTGCGACGCTCATACGCCGAAGGTCCGGGTTCGATTCCCCACTGAGCACCTCGCATTTTTCAAAGCACCACCTCCTTCGAGGTGCAAACAACACAGTAATTGTATACGAAAAAAGCTTCTCAAACTTCGCTATTCGGAGTCGACAAAACACTCTAGGTCCGTTCTACTGCTGAGAGAACAGTAGCGAGCATAAAATGAGTAGTTGACGAGGAAGCTAGGCCTGGTCTCCCAGTGGGCTGCTGAGCCATCCAATTATTATAATTATTAAAACGATTTGAAGGGTCATCGCTTCGTGTCTTTTGAAAAAAATTGAAGAATGGCTCAATCATTGAGTCGATTCCAGAGAGGACCAATTTCTAAGAGGCGGCATTCGCAAATTACCACAGAAATGGAAGTCGCTTTAGGTGGACAAATCTTTGAGCGAAAAAAGATTTTGAACACGAACAACGCAACGAATTAAACTATACGAGCGTTGTCCTTTATATTTCGGGATTAGAGAACAAAAACAAATATTATTCATCGAAAATAGCTTTACTGTTTTTCAAAATATTCCCTATTAAGATATATACACTTTTGCATGCGTTTGAACCAATTGTCGAAGCACTTTTGCTACTCCGATTGAGGTATCTCCAAAACATTCACTCTGAACGCATCAGCCGCTTCTTCAGGTGTCGAAAAACGTTGACCTCTCATTTTATTTTTTACGAACGGGAATAAAAAGAAGTCATTCGGTGCCAAGTCACGACTATGCGGCAGATGACTCATCAAATCGATGTTTTGAGTGCTTAAAAATGCAGTTGTTTGAGCCGATGTGTGAGAGCTCGTATTGTCGTGGTGAAGAGTGATCCGTCTTCGGTGGTTGGTTTTCCCGATTTCTTGGAAGACAACTGGCAAACAAATGGTTGTATACCACTCACAATTGACTGCTCTGCGTTGTTCTAGTGGTACGGTTGCGACATGTCCAGTTTTTTAAAAAAAAAAGCCAACCATTTGCTTGGAAGTGTTTCGTGCGCAAGCTGGAATCACTTCCACGTTGGATTTGATTCAATTTGAAACACCTTTACAGTCGACTGCTGTTTACTCATACGGCTCATACGCGTAAATCCACGATTCATCACTTGACATTTGTCACAGACGTGTTTCGAAGTACCGTGAACGTATAGAACATTTCCTTCGACCAATTGACACGAGCCTTTTTTTGAGCGATTGACAAATTGTGTGGGATCCAACGCGAACAAATATTTTTGACGGTCAAATGTTCATGCAATATTGAATGTATGTTGGTTCCACAAGATTGTCTCCATCTAACGATAGGTCACATGACAATCTTGCAATATCAGTTGGCGCACAGCATCAATGGTTTCCGGAAGAACAACTGGTTTTTGATGACCTTCACGAAATTCGTCTTGGAGTGAACTACGACCTCGGTTGAATTCATCATACCATCGATTAACACTGATCCTTGATGGAGCTTCATCGCCAGAAGTTGAATTAAGCTCATCGGTGCACTGTTGTTGAGTTAATCGACGTCGAATGTTGTAAAAAATAATCGCACGAAAATGTTCACGATTTAATTCCATTTTTTGAGCGAGACGAATCTTTTAAGTTACTGTAAACAGCACAAATACCGCTCGTATGTCAAAACGTTCTGAGTACGTATAACCTCCAAAATGTCAAACTTTACAACAGAGCTGGCAGTTGCTAGATTGCAACACTAGGGTTGCTCAATCTCGAAATAAAAACGGCAAGCTTCGTACTTCCAATAAAGTCATTTAAAACTTGAACCTCACAATGGATCACAGGCTTCTTCACGAGTTCAAATCGAAAAATCGTATAATTTATCTTACAACCTATTCTACATCCACCCCAGGAAGAGTGGCAAGTCCGATCGCGCTTCAAGTTCACAGCTCCTCTCGAACCTCAACTTTTTTGTAACTTGATTTGATTTTAATCTGCTCGTAAGTGCTGCTTACTTAATTGCAGTGTGGATCATATGCCTTTCCTATGATGATTTACATTTACCCCTTAGGAGCAGAACGTTTCGCGTCTTGGGAGCAGATGGAAGGAACATCATTAAAGTGTCCATAAGCACCAATCGTCATGAGCTGTCAACAAACCCTGCTAAAACCTTCGCAAAAAATTCATTTTCCATCGATTAATTATTTCCGCACCCCACTGTCACTCCGATGTTTTCTGTCAACACACAAAAGCGAAAAGTCACAAAATAAGTGAAAAAAAAAAGAAAGAAAAAAAAACAACAATACACAAAATGAAAGTAACAAGATTTACATACCCTTCGTCTTTTGATGGGCTCCGTTGCGTGCAATGATTTCTCTGCCATCTTCGCGACGCCAGGTTATTTTCGGCTTCGGATGTCCCCGGGCACGACACACCAGCTTGGCGGAGCCACCCTCCGGCACCATCATATCGCCGGAGGTCTCCTCGTTTATGATGTCGGGTGGTATCACAACCTCGAGGCGCGCTGTCTTTAGTTGTTCCAGGACATTACAGTTTTCGTTTATTTTGATTTGTCATTCCATTGTTTTCACAATTATTGCCGGTCGATGATTGGATTGCATTTGGGAGGAGAGAGAGAAAAGGTCACGAGAAATGAATCGAATTCAAGTGCTGTTCAGAGGGCGCTCATGTTGTCGGGCGAGTTGGCGTCTGTGTAAACTGTTGAACAACCGGCGGCGGTAACGGCGGCCCGGGGTGAAAAGGAAGTATTTTATTTTATTGCATTTCGGTATCTTCCTGCCGCACCGCGGTGTTCAGATTGTCGGTGGTTGAGTGTGGATGGCGGTAGAGGGGCGGGCGCCCTCCGGGATTCCGGTGGTGGCGGGTATCGCGCGCGGATAGACCCGCAGGCAACATCGCATGGAAAATTTGTTTATAAATATTCTTAAGTGGATCCCGTTGACAGTTGAAATTGTCACGAATTTAAACTTGTGACTAGCGGTTCGGAATTTTATTGGCTATTAACGGGAATTTATGGCCGAAGGCACTTTTTTGTTTCTGTCGCTTTTTTTGGTTGTTCTTCTGCTGGCGTTATTGGTGTCTGGCGGGGTGATTGATTGAAGTCGGGAAACTCGAAAAATGAGAGAAAAAAGCCAATTGGAAAAGTAATGCGGGTGAGTGATTGGCAATGGGTTTCATAGCTGCTCATGAAGTGCTTGGGTGGCACGACGAGAGGAGCAGTTGCACGCTATCGGTGCTGTATGTATGACACGACCGCCTTCCCTTAAACTTGGAGTGATAATTTCTTTGAAAAATTAATTGATTTCGTCTGCAAACGATTATGCAAATTATAACTGTCACTGAAAGGGCGCCAATCAATCGAGTCGGATGGCGCCCAACGCAGGGCCTAAAGAAAACGTCACTTTCCCAGCCAGATAGTGGTTCAATTTCAGTGGTTCTTTGTGAGTCGACTCATACGTCGTGACGTTGCAACAACCACGCACTTCCATCACATTCCACCGGCCCACCAGTCGCCTCAAGGTGCATTCTACGCCCACTAATCGATCAGTATCAGGCGCCCACTCCTTTTGTCGGAAAATCTCATTTAACCAGCACTCAACCGCTGTCGACGGCGTCCAACACATCGCCCTCAACCCTTCAAGATGCAAATTGCTTTATGAACTCGAGGCCAACCTAACACCGCGTCGTCGCGCCGCACAGGTTGCCCCCGGTTCATGCCGATACGTTTTGGGGGGATAATTACTTGCATTTTCATTGGATCCGTGTTCACTTGACACATATACTGGCCGGAGTCCTCCATTTTGACGTTTCGTATTACCAGTGTCCATGTGTTGAAGTCATTATGTGTGACAGTTAATCGATCATTGTTCGTTATGACGTGCTCGTGAATGGCCAGAATTGCTTTAGCGTCGGCCTTTATCCATGCCACCTAGATTCGCACAGGTCCAAGAGCGCGCGCGACACCAAGAACGATAGATAGAATCGAAAACAGAACCAAAGTGGGTAGGGGCGGCAAAAACAAAAACAAAGGAAAACAACAACACGGGCCGGGGAATTCGGGAAGCCAGGACAATGGTCCGGATTTCGAGGTGAACAAATTTGGTTTTTTGTCGATCAAATTGCATTTTGATGCGATGACGTTGTTTTCCGTGGCCGAGTCCAGCATTGGGCGCCATTATATCGGTCATCATTGGGTGCCACATCATCATTACCGTCGGCAGCAGCAGCAGTAGCAGCAAAGTTGGCCAGCGGGTGTCACAGGAAAGTCACCGTGGTCATCGCGGCACCGTGGTGGTGTCATCATTTAGGGTTTCACAGTGGACAGCGTATTGACCGGGCCAGCGATTACATCGACACCATCCGACGGGAGTTTCGGTGGGGGTTTCATTAAAGGGAATTGCGATTCCGATTGCGATTGGAATGCGGTTGAGGGTGAGGAGTTCGTTTTTTTGTCATTGTTGTTGTGTTGACGTGGGGAGAATATTTAGAAAAACATTTGATTAGAAACTTCGATGTGAACTTTTGTCTTATTTGCTTGGTTATGGATTGAGTTCGATGATGGGGAATGACAGTGAGTGACAAGAGATTCAGAGAGAGAGAGAGAGAGTGAGTGAGTTAACAGAGGATAACTGTGCTGGTGAGGGGTGAATGGAACACATTTCACATAAACATCAAAAACATCATCTACGCATGCAAACTACGACTACATTGAAAATTTGGTGCAAAGTTTGTTTCGGTTTTTACTCAGTGCTTCATCTAAGTTTAAGTTTAAGGCTAAATGCTGTGCAATTGGCTATTAGTGCTCTAGCTGTGATTATTTTGCAGACACCACTCTTTGGTGTTCGAACTGGGCAACTTTTGATTGGAACTTTGGTTATGTACAAAATAAAAACGGAACAGAAAACAAAAAGAGGGAGAGGGCTTTTTAAGGGTCTCATGGAATGTTCTGCATCGTAGTGATTTTCGTAGTTTCCTAAGTTTTTAACTCAATGCAATACGGGAATAAATGATGACATCGAGACTCGAACGGCGGGAGGGCTTCGCCAAATGTGTCGCATTCCACCATTGTTTGACAAAGTGTGTGTATTCGATTTTGACAGAATGTGGAACAAAACATATGCCCAATAGTGAAGAATTTGAGTTAAGATCAAGTTGACGAATTATCTTCTTCTTATTTTGACACCAAAAATCTGGTTGAAACGTTAGTCAAATTCATACGTTTTCTGGCTCAAGGAGTTAATTGAGGTCACTCTTAATTTGTGTTCCCGGCCTAAGATGGATCAGCATTCAACGTAGGCTAGATATCTTTATGTTTGTTGTTTTTATGTTTTTGTTTACCCTCAGCGCGCGCAAGGGTTTTTTTGGTGCCCTTAAGTGAGTAGGACCAAGTCACAGAACAGGTCGAAGTTTGAGTACATCTTCGATTTAAATGCCTGTACCCGTCATCGAATAAATGCATGCCGTCGTATAGTCTACAGGGTTGTCTTCTCCCACAGACACCTTCAATAAAAAAAAAAAGATCACAAACCAAGTGCAGAAATTTTCACTGGAAGAGGCCAGATGGGCACCCTCACTCTTTTGTAGAAGTGTCTAGGTTTCCGCACCGTAAGGGAGGAGGGCAACAACTGCGATACTCTGATGAATGAATAACTGATGAATGACTGTGATACTTGGACAACTAGTAGTAGAGTCGCAGAATGCGCTGAGAATCTGAAAGGATCATTTCTGCAGACTCCTTAATGGCGATGACGGCCCAAATCCCGCTGTTAGACAAAATTTTACACTCGATTTGGACGATGATAGACAAGAATTCCGTTTCCCCGACTTAGATGAGGTGAAGATAGCAATATCCAAGCTGAAGTCGAACAAAGCTGCTGGAGCGGATGGACTGTCCGCAGAACTCTTTAAAGTAGCTGGAGATGAGGTGGTTGGGCGTATGCACTAGCTCGTGTGTAAGATATGGTAGAAGAAAAGCATGCCCGATGAGTGGAATCTCAGCGTCGTTTGCCCGGTTCACAAGAAAGGACACCCTTTGACTGCGCCTACTACCGAGGGATTAGTCTCCTCAACATCACATACAAGTTTCTGTCTGCCGTATGAGCGTCTGAAACCATTTGTCCATGACCTGATAGGTCCCTATCAGTGTGGATTTAGACCAAGGAAGTCCACAATAGACCAGATCTTCACATTACGGTAGATCCTGGAAAAGACTCAGGAAATGCAAATCGACACTCACCACATATTCGTCGATTTGAAGGCCGCATATGCCAGTGTACATAGAGACGAACTATACAGTGCCTTGTCTAGTTTTGGCATTTCTACCAAACTCGTCAGCTTGTGTAGGATGACGATGGAGAACTTTCGCTGCTCCGTCAAGGTCGGTAACGAACTCACCGAGACCTTCAATGTCAAAAAAGGTGTTCGACATGGCGACGCACTGTCATGTGACTTCTTTGACATCATTCTTAAGAAGATCGTGCGTAACTCACAAGTCAACCCCAGAGACACGATCTTCCAGAAGTCAGTTCAATTGCTTGCTTACGCTGATGACATTGACGTGATTGGACGAACATGGCGAGTTGTCAATAAAGCGTTTGCTGGCATTGAAGTGGCTTAAATGGGTCTGGCGGTAAATGAGGGCAAGACTAAGTACATGCTGTCATCAAGGAAGGACACACAACATCGACGTCTCGGACAGAGCGTCACACTAGGCAACAGAAACTTCGAGGTAGTCAAGGAATTCGTCTACCTCGGCTCCGCGGTAAACAGGGACAACAACATCAGTAGCGAAATCAAAGGCAGAATCACTTTTGCCAATCGCTGTTTCTGTGGGCTCGAAAGGCAATTAAGTAATAAGGCCCTCTCTCGAAGGACTAAGCTCGCTTCATATAACAACGTGATCATCCTAGTCCTACTTTATGGACTTTATGAACCCGTACCTGACTGACGGGGAAGCTCGTAGTATTTTTGAGAGAAAAGGTTTGCTGGGCGATTTTGGTTCCTGTTTGCCTTGATGGCGTCTGGAGAAGAAGATTCAACGGCGGAATCTATGGGTTGTACAGCTGCCTGCGTATGGTCAAGCGTCTTCTGATACAACGCTTAAGATGGCCAAGCCATGTAGAGCGTATGGACACCGCTGCTCCGACCAGAAAAGTCTTTGAATCTGAGCCATTGGGACAACGCAATAGAGGACAACCTAGACTAAAGTGGCGCACACAAGTGAAGAAGGACCTCAAGCAACTTGGAGTGTGCAACTGGAGACAACTGGCGAAAGATCGTGCTGCCTGGAGAGGCATATTGGTTGAGGCCTAGGTCCACCCTGGACTGTAGCGCCACAAGGAGAAGAAGAAGAAGACGTATGACGACTGTCATACTGGGATAATGCGACCTTGATCTACTAGAGAGAACTTTTGCGCTTCGTCGTCCCTTGAGCCCAAGAAAACAGCAATTATCAAGATTGATTCTACGCTCGATTTGGATACTGTGATTGTTTCAGTTTACTGCGGAGCCGAGGAAAATGAAGTCTCGCCACGTCAGAGACATCGATATACCTTGTTATGCCCTCAATCACCCTAGAACCCATTTCAGTCGCTGACATTTCCCTTACGGTGAACCCCTAAAAGAAGGGTAGTTGTGATCGGTGTTGTGTTAGTCAGCAGATAAGATTATTTTTGAGAGTTTCGCAATCTACACAAAAGATTCCCACTAGCGCCGTTTATTCCCTTGTCTAACCTCTTTTTCGACGTTGAAAATCCAGATCAGCCCCAATTTGTTCCGAATGAAAAAGTGAGGTCTCCCTATCGACATCCTCCATAATTTGACCTGTTCTAAACCAACTTCAGAACAACACTGAATGTGTCATCTCTCTGCATGGAAAAGTGAAAGGTTAATATCGAGTCCGCGATAATCTCGGGTCTGGACGCTTTATATTTCACTAGGTTGAAGTCACATTGGTGACAGCCTGTAAGGTTGCTCAAAATTTACCTTTTTTATGCATATTGAATGTGGCCGCCTAGGCGTAGTTGGGAGGGTGCGGCACTCGGACACCGAAGAGGTAGGCTCGAGTCCCGACTCAACACCTCGAATTTTTCACGACATCATCTCTTTCGAGTTGCTGACAACCTTTAAAGGAAAAGAAAAAGCTTCTCAAATTTCGCTATTTGCCTTGAGTCGGCAAAAGACAGTAGGCCCCTTCTACTCGTGAGAGAACAGTCGCGCGAACAACACGAGTAGTTGATGAAGAAGCTAGGCTATGAACCACGTCTGAACTGTCGCGCCATACAATTATTATTAAATATTATGCACCTTGAAGAAGGCAAAAGGTTTCAACACTTCCTATAGGGTTGGCAACAAAGTAAATTTTTTCACGGAACGAAATAATTTTATTCTGAAATGTATAGCCTTTGAGCCATCTTTCGGACAGCATTGTAATTCCATGTTCATAAAACTTCTGCTTTTTTCAAGAAAACCTGAACCAGGTACGATTCGACATCAGCATCGCTGATTTTGTTATCATTAAAGGAGTTTTCTTCTTCCTCTCCTTGTGGCGCTATAGACCGTGGTGGAACTCGTCCTCAACCGACATGCCTATTCAGCCAGAACGATCTTTCGCCAGCTGTCTCCAGTTGCGCAGTCCAAGTTGGTTGAGGTCCTTCTCCTCTTGTGTGCACCACCTTAGCCTAGGCCGTCCTCTGTGGCGTTGTTCCAAAGACTCGGGTTGTGGCAGCGATGCGAGCAGGACGCATGCCACAGTACAACCCATAGACTTCGTCGTTAAATCTTTTCCTCTAAATGCCATCAACGCAAACAGGCTCAAAAATTCCACAAAGAACTTTTCTACCTTTTTTGAAAAAACTACGGACTTCCTCATCCACTTTTAGTAGCGCCCAAGTTTCCACGCCGTATGTGTATATAAAGGTTGCCTTTTATATATAGGGATAGTGTTGCAATCTGGTAACTGGCAGCTCTGTTGTAAAGTTTGACATTTTGGAGGTTATACGTACTCAGAACGTTTTGACATACGAGCGCTATTTGTGTCGTTTACAGTAACTTTAAAGATTCTTCTCGCCCAAAAAATCGAATTAAATCGTGAAAATTTTCGTGCGATTATTTTTAACAACTTTCGATGTGGATTGACTCAACTTAATGAAATTAATTCAAAAATGAACTTAATTAAATTTTTGGCGATGAAGCTCCATCAAGAACCAGTGTTTCTCGATGGTGCGGTGGATTCAACTGAGGTCGTAGTTCACTCCAAGACGAATTTCGTGAAGGTCGTCCAAAATCAGTTGTTGTTCCGGAAACCATTGATGCTGTGCGCCAACTGATATTACAGGATCGTCATGTGACCTATCGTGAGATTGAGACAACCCTAGGCATAAGTGGGACCGGCATACATTCAATGTTGCATGAACATTTGACCGTCAAAAAAATTTGTTCGAGTTGGATCCTACACAATTTGTCAATCGCTCAAAAAAAGGCTCGAGTCGATTGGTCGAAAGAAATTCTTCAAAAATACGATCGTGGTACTTCGAAACACGTATATGACATCGTGACAGGGAATGAATCGCGGATTTAGGCATATGAGCCCGAAAGTAAGCAGCAGTCGTCTGCATGGGTGTTTCAAATTGAGTCAATTCCAACAAAACTTCGCGCACGAAGCACTCCCAAGCAAATGGTGGCCTGTTTTTTCGGAAAACTGGACATGTCGTAACCGTACCACTAGAACAACGCAGAACAGTCAATTCTGAGTGGTTCACAACCATTTGTTTGTCAGTTGTCTTCCCAGAAATCGGGAAAACCAACCGCCGAAGACGGATCACTCTTCACCACGACAATACGAGCTCTCACACATCGGCTCAAACAACTGCATTTTTAAGCACTCAAAACATCGATTTGATGAGTCATCAGCCGCATAGTCCTGACTTTGCACCGAATGACTTCTTTTTATTCCCGTACGTAAAAATAAGACGAGAGGTCAACGTTTTTTAACACCTGAAGAAGCCGTTGAAGCGTTCAGAATGCATGTTTTAGGGATACCTCAATCCTAGTGGCAAAAGTGCTTCGACAATCGGTTCAAACGCATGCAAAAGTGTATAGATTTTAATGGGGAATAGTTTGAAAAACCATAAAGCCTATTTTCGATGATTAATATATGTTTTTGTTCACTAATCCTGAAATATAAAAGGCAACCCTCCTCGTAGCTCTCAGTTTTAAAGAAGATATCGTTACAATCCATGGACTAGCAGTTATCATGTAGGTTGTTCTCGTTTAATTTGAAAAAAGCGGACGCTTACTCGGTTGCCGCACTCTAATCCTTCCCAACTGGATCATTTCTTCAAAACGATGTGAGAGTCCTCAGGTAAGTTCTGAACAATAGCATCAGCATCTCTAAGCCATTCGAAGCCAAGGGCAATCCTTCCAGACATTTGGCATAAATTTAGGAATTTCCCAAACTGGCTCCCAATTCCAAGCTTTCAAATCCAAACTAAAGCGTCGACCCTAATAAAGAGCCGCCATTAGCTTAACTAGCGTCATAAATGCTTGCATTCTCGTCCTTTTGCTCGCCCGTTCACCGTTGTCAGAGCCAATTAAGGAACGCGTTGCCCTCACAGCCCCGTCTGCTGATGCATCCTCTAAGGGTTATAAATAAGATAACCCAACCACCAGTCCTGACCATACACGAAATCAGACCGCAGTTCGGGGTGGAGAGACGACAGACGAGGATTCTGCAACTGCATCCTTGGCCCCCTTGCCATTGCGGCATTCTTCCACGGAATGTATCTCATTAAAAGCGCAAAACTGTAAACATCCGAAAATCCCTCGAAAACTCCCCGTTTCCAGGGCGGTCATAAAGTTCATTGGAGACGATGCCGTAGAATCAACGAAACCGCCGCAATTTTATCGGACCAAACCGCTTGTGTGTGAGGGCATACATCTCCACCCAGTGAGTTGTTGTTTCATGTGCAGGACATTATCGCGTTCCATAGGACATTACCGACCTTGTCGCCAATGCAAAACTATTTCACACATGACCGGCGTGTGCAAAACAAAAGAAAGCGGAGCATTACCCAGGCACAACTCAAAGGAACTGCAGTCAATTTAAAATTGAAAACAAACAAACAGCGGGCAGGGCGAACACATGGCAAGGATGTATCGTGCTTCCTTAGGACTCTGAACAATTTTCGAACATGCTTCACTTCAATTCGCATATTGAACAGTCAAAGAAACGATTGGCCAGGCCACCACCTCGACCCAATTCGGCAGGTCAGTCCGACAATGGTGACAGCAACAACGACCTCAACTGCACAGCCAGTATGGAAATTTAATTCGGCTACGTATCCTGGTGGTACGTGAGTTGAGCAGTGAATTTTCATTTTCATGACCGAGGCACACACGTACACATTCGCAGCGGCAGTGGACAGCTATCTCTAAGCAGATAACATTTTCGCAACGAATTCAATTTTCGAATGACATCCGATGCAGATTGCTGTTCATTTGGGGAGCTGTTAATCGGAAGCAATGTGGATGATTAGGGAAACAGTGTGAGTCGTTTGAGTTCGACACCTTCAATTGATTCTTGAGCAGGCTTAAATTTGACTGAACATGGCGCCCGACACGGGGCTCTACACGTTTGTCGATTACTTGTGGTTGAACTGAAAGGTGTGTCGGCTTCTTATGCAATTATAAGTGATTTTGTGTGGAAAACTGTTGACAGCTTTTATTTGTAAACTGTTTTTTTTTTTTTTTTGTTGGAAACGTGGCTTGATAGAGGAGTGTGGTCAAAGTTGAAGTTTTTTGAGAATGTAGAAGGGTGTGCTTTACAAAGCTATAATCGTTTAAAAAGGCCGAAGACATGTTGCTAAAAGTTTAGTGGAACATTAAATATTCATCTTTGAAAAAAGAAATTGGCGCCCAGCATGAGGCTCTGAAAAGTGTTTTTTTCTAAATCCTTCAAATGTCTTGAAACTTGGTGAAGCAACGGCTGCAGTCAATGGTAGCACATAAGAAAAAGTCAGCAAGCGGATTTTGTACAGAGGCCACGAAAAGTCAATTTTCTTCGCTTCCCCGGACAACTTCTTCGGAAGTCGATAGGGAATATAACGGCAGGTCACAACACTCACACCGTCTAGACTAAAATACATTTCACGATAAGCATTGCAAGTACTTACTGCCGACAGAGTGAATAAATGCTCCCAAAAGTTGATTTAAGTACTTAACAATGAACGAAACAAGGGTTTGGTTAATGTGTCCCTAAGCTCTTATTTCTACAGACCTTCTTCTATTAACTAACGGCAATCTTGTGAAGCAGAAGGAACATTTGCAAACGTAGTAAACAAACAGTCACTCTAAGTTGTGAAGCTCAATGAAACTTTCAACCATTCGTGACCATAAACTTACTCAAGGCCTGTTTCTTAGATTAACTAAATTTGTGATTTCCCAACAAATGCCTTCAGAACTTATAAAAGACTCATCAGCAGCCACCTATTATCTCCTTATTATTCTAACGGCAGGAAGAGACTGCGGCAAAAACTTACATAGAAGAAAAGTGGCGCTCGACAAAAAATTTTACGAACATGGAATGTGGCCCCCGTAGTGTAGTAGGTAGAGTGCGACGCTCACACGCAGAAGTGTTAGGTTCGATTCCTGGCTGAACACCTCGAATTTTTCCCGACACGACCTCTTTCGAGCTGCTGACAACATTCAAAGAGTAATAGGTGTCTATGAAAGCTTCTCAAACTTTGCCGTTTGGAGTCTGCAAAAAACTGTTCGTCTCTTCTACTCATGGAAGAACTGTTGCGCGCACGACAAAAGTAGTTGATGAGCAAGCTGGGCCCTGGTTTCCCTGTGGACTGTCGCGCCATGCAGTTATTTGATTGCATGAAACTGGATTAAGTTTAATAAACTGGCGAAGACTGTTGTCGACATTTAGTGACAGTAACAATAGACTTTTAGGCCATATTCGAATTCCTTCAAAGTCGTTAACCCAAGACTTGTATTAAAGCACCATGTACTCTATTTTGCTATGTCATCATTTGTGGCTCTTTCTAAAAGTACAAATGCTTCCCATACCAAAGTTAGAGCCGTTAAAGAGCTCAGCCCTCATGAGGAAGCCTGATAGTAACTTTGATTCATATGAAATAAATATTGCGCCCGAAATAAGGCACACATGATTTATGCCTTCGCACTATCTGAATACAAACTTTTCTTCTGTCTGAAGATCTTTTCTTTGTATTTAAGAGAAACGTGTAACATACATCAATTCACTGTTCTCGTCGGTTTAAGATTGGCGCCCGATACAAGGCACAAAAGGTTGTTGTTCTTCGTACATTCTGAAGACGACAGGTTATTTCTGTCTGAAGCTCTACCCATATAAACCTGTTGAATTCACTTCTCAGGTGAGTTTAAGACTGGCGCCCGATACAAGGCACAAAGGATTACTACTGTCTGAAGCTCTTCCTACAAAAACCTGTCGAATTCACTGTTCTGATGAGTTTAAGATTGGCGCCCGACACAAGGCAAAAAGGATTGTTGTTCTTCGAACCCTCTGAAGTCGACAGGTTACTTCTGTCTGAAGCTCTACCCATATAAACCTGTCAAATTCACTGCTCTGATGAGTTTTGGATTGGCGCCCGATACAAGGCACAAAGGATTGTTGGTCTTCGTACCTTCTAAAGACGACAGGTTATTTTTGCCTGAAGCTCTACCCATATAAACCTGTAGGGCTCACTATTCTGATGCGTTTAAGATTGGCGCCCTACACAAGGCAAAAAGGATTGTTGTTCTTCGTACCGTCTGAAAGCGACAGATTACTTCTGCCTGAAGCTCTACCCATGTAAACCTGTCGAATTCACTGTTCTGATAAGATTAAGATTGGCGCCCGATACAAGACTAAATTGAAGCAAATCGAACTCACCGCCAGGCCAGTTCACACTCTTCCGTGTCAGCGGAATAAAAGTAAACCTTAAACCACTAAGTATTCATAGAACATCGTAAATTGCGCTCAGGGCTGACCTTATTTTCCAGCCACTCAGTGTACTGCCACAGGAATCATTGCCGCACACTTCACTGTTCGGTCATTTCATAAACTGCACCCCAGTTCGACTCCGCTTTCCGTAGGCAGTGGAGTTGCGTTCACCTGCTGAAGGGTGCAACCGATGTGCGGTTCACAATTGTCACGTACTATTTTGGTTGTTGTTCGATTCTAACCACAAACACTGATTTTCAGTGAAATTGTCTTGGCAATGTCAACAGTTGTGTGTGCCGTATGTTAGTTGTCGTTGTGCCTATTTGTTGTCCCCCTCGTTCCTGTCATAGCGACACACTGGCCCGGGCTGGGCCTCGAACAGTTTATCAACTCGACCCGGCCGGCCCGATCCCTGCGCACTCAGGTATTCCTGTATATTCAAATAAATTCCGATGCAAACACATTATTGTGATTAAGTGAGTACTGTGCGTCGTTGTTGTCGTCATCATTGTCGTCGTCGTAGTCGTAGCTGAGTTCCGTACGGAATCCTGATCAGGTTTTGTGTGCGCCCCGTCCCATCGCAGCCCCGTTCGACGGTAAATGTGAACACCGATATCGTTTTGCATGCCACACGAGTCCCGGAGACCCGATCAACAGAAGCAGAACCACCGGGAGCAGCAGCACGGGTCGGAGTGCGGCACAGTGGGTGGACGGAATGCTGATGTTGATGCTGAATTTGTTTCCGCGAGGAAATTCGATACACAAGTGAATTTATTTTCATTTCGTGAAACTGTTATCTGAACTCCACTGCCTGGCGGGTGGGTGTTGGAGGTGGGGTGGTGTGGGGCTGGGTCTGGGGCTATCCGCTGTCGTTATCCTTTTTCTGCCTTTGTTCAGAGAAATTATTAGATGGGAAGCGCTCGAGTCTGAATGGGCGATTTTCACTGGCTGTGCTTGCGGTGCTGTTAGGCACGCATTTTTGCGGTTGACGTCCGACGCAGAGGGATGTGCGCTCGCTCGGATGTTCGATTGAATTTCGCCGCTTTGCAGACAGTTGATTTTCGATTTTTGGAGTTCGGTTTGGGTTTTTTGCGCTTTTCCGCCTCGTCCTTTGGCTCCGAGGAGCAATTAATCATTTTGGAAAGTTTCACTTAGTCGGTGCGTGCGTTGAATATTTTGAACCGAGATAAATAGAATTTGAATTTATCACCAGTTTGCCGTTAAATTAATTTAGAGGCGATGCAGTGGTGTAGTTGTGTGCTCACTGGGCGGGGAAAAGCCATTAAAATAAACTCACGCCAATTAGTTTCACTTGAGCGTATCGCTTAATGAAAATTACTGCGGAAAAGTGATGGGGGTCAATCAGGGGTAACTTTAAGAAGCGAACAAAAGCGGGGAGCCTTTACACCGCGGGACACCGAAGCGAGAGTTCGTCTTGCGATGTGGACGGTTGCCGATTTGGTCGAATTAAGGCGTGGGCCATAAGTGCAGTTCCTTTTTCCGTACTTTGAGCATTACTGGACTTTGGGCGACTGCAAGACTTTTTCTTACTTCTTTTTTGTCGAGTTGACCTTGAATCGTACCATTAGCCTTATGTGAGGAACTGCCCCGTTTTCAGAAGTTGGGTTTAGGAGATGCTGCTTATTGCTGATTTGGTGCATCGAAATGATCATTCTGCTGGGGTTCTTGGTTGACACAATCTGTGAGACAAGAATTGATTCCTACATTATTGAGAGGACATTTTGTTGAATTCGAGTCCGGAGGAGAGCTTCTTGAAGTCAGCAGGGCAGGCGTCCGAAGAATTGGTTTGACAATGCCTGTCATGTCTGACCTCTAGAGTCAAAAAAAAAAAATTTTCTACACTGGTGTAGAAATTCGGAAAACATTTGCAAAGTGAGTCCAACAAGAGGCAAACTGTCGGAAAGTGGTTCAATTTTAGAAAAGGATTATCCCTGTGGCCGCCGTGTCGTAATGAGCTGAAGGTCCAGCTGAAAACACTCAAAGTGTATAAATTGCCTAAGAAAAAGCTTCTCAAACTTGTTTTTTTTTTATAATTGACGCGTGCAAAAGGGATTGCGAGTACCCGGATCAAGTCACAGCACGGGCCGAAGGTATAGATGAAGAGAGGGAGAGGAGGTACCGATGCACATTGGTTTTAAATGCCTGTGGATTGAGAGAGAACAGTAGCGCGCAACTTATACTGATTGATTTTGGAATCAATCGTAATTTGAAATAAAAGACGACGAGCTTAGCTCTTACTCTTCGCAGCTTATCTTTATTTCTGTTTTATAATTGAAATCTTACAAAATATATATTGTGAGAGCGTTCCGTCCACCGAACATCTGCAATGTTCGAGCATTGCACTATTGACGACAAGTGCTTATCTTTGCGTTTCCTGCTTTTGTTTATCGTCCTTCTTTTATTTTTATTTTAAGGGCGAAGTTTGGCTCTAAGAGTTCTAAAGTTTGGACCGCTGTTGCTTATGTGAATTTACTATGGCTTCTTGCTCTTCTAAGGAAAATAACAGCGTGTGCTTATATGACACGAACATACATAAAAACTCGAACAGAAAGAGCACCCTGCACTATTATCGATCCCTTCCTCAAGACGCTGTGAAGAATGTTATCGATTAAACGCAACACAACAGAGGACGACCTTAGTCTTACAACCTATATGGAGACCGGGAATTACGATGCACTGTCCCTAAATTTATGAATTTAAAAGTCATTCCAAATTTTAAAAAACGAAAAAAGAGTTAAAGAGGTTTTTAACGAGATTTCATTCGATATCAGGTTTTTAATTCGTAAATAATAATCTCTGAATATTTGCAAAAACTTGCATTTGCAATCTAAAACTAATTAAATTGAAGTCACTTCAAAAATTCTCACTACCAATGTATAACCACCTGCAGATAAGCATTTAGCTTTGCAGGTAAACCATTGTAAACGAATAATGTATGAATCAATAAACGAACGACTAACAAACATAACAACAATGGTCGAACTTAAGGGCAAACGCGAATCAATGAGCCTATTCGCTTTTAGTCATTGTAATCTCATCAAAAGTCGATTCAGATGTCCATAAATTGCCTCGCGACAGCACTTGTCTTAAGGAAATTTTTTTATGAGGCCAGCAAATCATTTAAATTTTCTCCAAAATCAATTGTGCACGTAGCCTTGCTTGTGCTTAGTCACTAGTCGTCCCTTTTCGATGAAGAACACCTAGGAGCCTACGAGAAAGCATGCAAAATCCGCGCCCCCATCTGTATCAACCCCCAAAGACCCAAAACAAAACAATAGTCGTTCTCCCTCAAAAGTTGCCAAGTGAATACTTTAAAAATAATGTTCAAAATCAATTAAAGAAATAAACGGATATTTCTGCAACAGAAAAAATTACAGAAAAAGAAAAAAAAAAAAACTCCAAACTCAAAGTGTGCAGTGCTCTTGAAAGTGCTTGGTGCAGATCGAACAGAACAGAATTCAAGTTGAAAATTGAAAGATAGAAGTAACTTCGGTGCGGTGCTGTTATGGTCGGATGCGGCGGTGCATTTCAACAGTTTCACAGTGCTACTCTAGGTGTAGAGAGAGGTGCCACACATTCCGGTGCATCTTACATCCAATATGTAGTATGTGCTGCGGTGCGAAATATTTTATTCTCAACATAAGTTTAGTTCTTGTTCTCAAATTTTTTCTTGTGAAAGAATTCATTTTAATTTTATTTTGGTGCACTTTTAAGGAAAGAATACGTGTTAACAAATTTTTAATTGCATTTTTTTTTTAAGATTTCATTGAGAGCTGAGTCTGAGTGGGGATGACGAGAGAGAAAAACCGATACATACCCTGGCTTGTGCTCCGTCACCACTCACCCTATAACCGCCAAGGTTATTGACGACACACGTGAACGTTGCATCACGTCCCTGTGCAACGGTCACATTCTCCAGGGGAATGACAAAGTCTGGCTCAAATGCAGCGACTGAAAGCGAGAAGTCATGAGATGCCTTTGGCTTCACCCCTTTTGCACTCACCATCACACTCGCCAATGCAATTGAATATGAGCAGGCCCATTAGCAGTCGCCATCCTATGGATATGTCCGATAATGAGTACCGAGTTAATCCTCTGACCAAGGACTTTTGGTAACTGAAAGCCAAATTCGTCATCCTGTACTGTCCTTAAATACCATTGCTGTTGTTGATCATCATCTGGAGTCGTCGGTGTTGGATTCGGCTTTCATTTGCGATCTAGAATTGAGAAAAAAATATATGGAGTGGTTGAATATCATCCAGGACATGCGTTTGAGTGGTGCTGGGGTTGAGGTTTGTTTTACTCGTGAGAGCTTTTGTGTCAGTCCGCCGAATGGGGCTTATTGGCGGTGTGCTGTGTGTTGTTGTCCGGACACATTCAGCGGATTACATACTTAAGGGTCGAGGGATCGGCGGCGGAGCAGCCATATATCACGGCTGCTGCTGCTGCTGCTGTTGGCGATAATGGATTGCATTGTTTCGATATTTTATTTCATCGATTTTGCTTCGGGGTGCACCTTTCCTCTCCGCCACGCCACCGTCCGTTGTTTATGGAATTTTATTTTTTCAATTTTTTTTACCAGGGAGTTGGCATTTTCGGCGTTTGTGATGCACTTGGGATTTGCAGTCAGTGCTGGGAGAGAGGGTTTTAAAATATTCACGGGATTTTTTGTTTTGTCAGGAGGGTTTATGTGTCCGGGGCACGTTCGTTTTGTGGAATTTGGACAGATTGACTGAAGAGATTTAGAAGTTTAATTGTTTTTCGGGACAAAGCGATCGAACTCGTATCTGAAAAGGCGATTTTTGTGGACTAACGACATCAATCAGTGAGCATTACGATGCCTATTTGAATACCCGCAGATTTTCGAGTGTTGAACAGCAAAATGACTAGATTATGAGAATAGTGGAGATAATTGAATTTGTTAATCATCAGCTGAAGTGGAAGGGTGTTTTCAGATTTATCTGCAGGCGGTTTATAATTTAACTAAGGAAATGGAATAACCCATTCGGTGTCATGTTAGAAAAGTAAATTATTCCGTGGGTGCAGCAATGTCAAAATTTGTTGTAAAGAATTTACCAGGCATACCGGTATGAAGAGATACAAATTTCTCGATAAGGAACATTTTTTGTGAACGAACCCTTATTTTTTGTTTGTTTGTTTTGCTATGACATCTGTGAAAAATATTTAGTATACATCAAGTCATTGAACAGACAACATCATATTTTTTCATTGTATTGAAAATGTCGAATTTTGTACCAGAAAGTGATGATTTGCGGAAAGCATTAATTTTTTGTTTTCATTTGAAGACAAGTGCTGCAGAGTCGCATCGAATGCTTGTGGAGGCATATGGTGATCATGCTCTATCAGAAGCAACATGCAAAAGATGGTTTCAACGGTTCAGAAATAATGATTTTGATGTGAGAAATGAAGAACGTGGAAGACCACCAAAAAAGTTTGAAGACGCCAAATTGCAAACGAGGATGGAGATGACACTTTGAGTCAAAAGCAAATGGCAGCAGTGTTAAATGTTGCACAACAAACAATTTCTGAACGTTAAAAGGCTATGAGAAAGACACAAAAGTATAGAAAATGGGTGCCACATGAATTGAATGAAAGACAGATGGAAAACCGAGAAAACACTTGTGAAATTTTGCTTCAAAGACACGAAAGCAAATCGGGTTTGCATCAGATTGTTACCGGTTATGAAAAATGGATTTATATTAAAAATCACAAACGAAAGAAATCATGGGTTTATCTGGGACAACCATCAACATCGACTGCAAAACCTGATCGATTCTCAAGAATACAATGCTGTGTTTGGTGAGACCAGAAAGGTGTGCTGTACCACGAGCTCCTGAAACCTGGTGAAACCATTAATACTGATCACTACCGATAACAAATGAACAATTTGAACCATGCTTTGATCAAGAAAGGACCAGAATGAGCTAGAAGATACGGCAAGGTAATTTTGCTCCATGACAATGCACCTGCACACAAACCAAAACCGGTTCAGGATGCAAGCAAAACACTTGTCTGGGAGCAGCTATCCCACCTGCCGTATTCACCAGAATTGGCTCCTTCGGACTACCTTTTGTTTTCATGGATGGGACACGCATTGGCTGAGCAGCACTTTGATTCCTACGAGGAGGTCGAAAATTGGGTGTCTGATTGGTTAACTTTAAAAGACGAACAATTTTATTAGCGTGATATTCACAAATTGCCAGTGACCGCCGTGGCATAGTGGGTAGACAGCTCACACGCCGAAGGGTCTATGTTCGATTCCCAGCTCAACACCAATTTTTGAAATTTTTCACGGCACCACTTCTTTCGAGCTGCTGACAACACTCAAAGGGTATTACCTGTCTAAGAAAGCTTCTCAAATTTCGCCGTTCGGAGTAGGTCCCTTCTACTCGTGGGAGAACAGTAGCGCGCACAACACGAGTAGTTGATGAGCAAGCTAGGCACTGGTCCCCCTTTAGACTGTAGCGCTAACAGTTATTATTATTATTCACAAATTTCCCGAAAGGTGGTCAAAATGTGTAGACAACAATGGCCAATACTTTGAATAAAATGATTTTACTTTCCTATTAATAATTAGTGTTTTATTTTCAAAAAAAAAGCTCATTGCATACCGGTATGCCTGAATATAAATGTCAGCATATCTTTTTGGAGATAAGACATTCACGTCTATGGCCTTCTCCTATTGTGACGGAAGACAGACATCGTGTTTGTTTGACACTTATTGGCTTCTTTGATGTCTACTTACTTTCGAAGCAGCATATCTCGACAAAATCCCATCAGAGTGTGAAAACAGAGATAATGTGTCCAACAACTTTCAAGCGAGGAATTTTAATTTATTTGTTATTATTTAATTATTTACTAATTTTAAATTCATATATAAAATAAATTTAAATGTTTATTTAATCAATAATTAAATTGTTTTTTTTCTGATTCGTTATATCTGGAGATAAAAATACTTGAACTAGTTACAGAGTATGTTATAATGGAAATTTTGTTTACTCAGCAAGCACCATGAGTTAATCTAATCTATTTAATATGACTGCCTTCCAGCGTCGTGTGTTCTGTTTGTTATAGTTCACTAATTAAAACTATATATCCGCCGTGGCGTAGTGGGTAGAGTGGAACACTTACACGCCGAAGGTCTGGGTTCGATTCCCGACGGAACACCTTCAGTTTTTCACGGCACTACCTCTTTCGAGCTGCTGACAACACTCAAAGAGTAAAAACTGTCTAAGAAAGCTTCTCACATTTCGCCGTTCGGAGTCGGCAAAAAACTGTAGGTCCCTTCTACTCGTGGGAGAACAGTAGCGCGCACAACACGAGTAGATGATGAGCAAGCTAGGCCCTGGTCCCCCTGTAGACTGTCGCGCCAACAACTATTATTATTATTATCGTGACTTGTGGCGAAAAAAAACGATACCCAATAAGAAAAAATACAATAAACAAAAGTAGCTGCAGCTTTAAACACTTAAATGGGATTCTTTACCTATCCACCGTATTCTACAAACCTATCCGCCGTATTCTAAAAGCTCCCTAAGACTTCTGGCTTTTTCGATAGGTGCTAAACAATTTGGAATATCCCCAGTTCGAGTTTTTTGAAGAAATCGAGGAATTTAAACTCATTTTTTGGACATGGCAAAAGAAGTTGCTTCTGATAGACAATACCAGAAATAGCAGCATCTGTGTACATTGTCACGTCCTGCATGGCAGCGTAAGCAAATTCGCGACCTAATGAGCAACAGACAATATCGAGGGTACATAAGGCGATGATGATTCAACGCAACCAGCATCTTCAGAAATGTGCGGGAATATGCAGGGAAACATTACACGAAGGTCGCATTTTATATTCCGGTTTTGGGCAACCCTAGTGTTGCAATCTGGCAACTGCCAGCTCCTTCGTAAAGTTTAACATTGTTGAGGTTATACGTACTCAGAACGTTTTGACATACGAGCGATATTTATGCTGTTTATAACAACTTAAAAGATTGTTCTCGCCCAAAAAATGGAATTAAATCGTGAAAATTTTCGTCCGATTATTTTTTACAACTTTCGATGTGGATTAACTCAACTTAATGAAATTAATTCAAAACTGAACTTAATTAAATATCTGGCGATGAAGCGCCATCAAGGACCTGTGTTTCTCGATGGTGCAGTGGATTCAACCGAGGTCGTAGTTCACTCCAAGACGAATTTCGTGAAGGTCGTCCAAAATCATTTGCTGTTCCGGAAACCATTGATGCTGTGAGTCAGCTGATATTACAAGATCGTCATGTGACCTATCGTGAGATTGAGACAATCCTAGGCATTAGTGGGCCCAGCATACATTCAATGTTGCATGAACATTTGATCGTCAAAAATATTTGTTCGCGTTGGATCCCACACAATTTGTCAATCGCTCAAAAACGGGCTCGTGTCAATTGGTCGAAAGAAATGCATCAAACATATGATCGCGGTGCTTCGAAACACGTCTATGACATCGTGACAGGTAATGAATCGCGGATTTACGAGTATGAACACGAAAGTAAGCAGCAGTCGTCTGCATGGGTGATTCAAATTGAGCCAATTCCAAAAAAAGTAGCTCGCGCACGAAGCACTTCCAAGCAAATGGTCGCCTGTTTTTTCGGAAAACTGGACATGTCGTAACCGTACCACTAGAACAACGCAGAACAGTCAATTCTGAGTGGTACACAACCATTTGTTTGCCAGTTGTCTTCCAAGAAATCGGGAAAACCAACCACAGAAGACGGATCACTCTTCACCACAACAATGCAAGCTTTCACACATCGGCTCAAACAACTGCATTTTTGAGCACTCAAAACATTGATTCGATGAGTCATCCGCCGTATAGTCCTGACTTGGCACCGAATGACTTCTTTTTATTCCCGTTCGTAAAAAATAAAATGAGAGGTCAACGTTTTTCGACACCTGAAGATGCGGTTGATGCGTTCAGAATGCATGTTTTGGAGATACCTCAATCAGAGTGGCAAAAGTGCTTCGACGATTGGTTCAAACGCATGCAAAAGTGTATAGATCTTAATGGGGAATAGTTTGAAAAACAATAAAGCCAATTTTCGATGATTAATATTTGTTTTTGTTCCCTAATCCCGAAATATAAAAGGCTGCCCTTGTACCATAAATTATCATACCCCGCCCTAAGTCCAAAATGGACTCAACAGAGGAGGCTGAGGACGAATCTCAATCGTAGCAGCTTCTTATTTTGATTGCTTCAATTTTTTTCGCAATATATAACGAAACTTATTATTTTCTCCTCAGGAATTGAAATATAGTACTTTACCGGCTCTTTTTCTTTTTTTTTGTTTTCTAGCGAAGGCAACGTACTTGCCTTCCTTTGAGTTGCCGATTGCGTCCACGAACTGTCCACATCATTCGCGTTAACCTTACATCCAATCATGTGATTATTAGATTCAGAACTCAGAGCATTTCTATGTCCTTGAGCAGAAGAAACTTTTCGTTTTAGCTCGTCTCCTTTTCGTCTGCATTCTTTATGCAAATTCACATCTCGGGTGCATATCGTGCCACATCGTTCTTCTGGGAACTGCAATTATCATGAGAATGCGATTGAACAGCTCTCACTTTGTGCGTGTTCCGTGGAAAGGAGACTTTGGTATGCAGAATATGCAACCTCCGTGAAATGTAGTCCTTTGAATTTAAATAAGCTCCGCAAACTCTTTCTCAGTCTTTTAGAGCATCGGTAAATACTGGTGGATTGTAGGTCAGACTGTGCAAATGTGCCCCTTATTATCTCTTTATTGTACGCGTCCACTCAAAGGCTGTGCATGTTGTTTCAAATTAGGTGTTCTCTATTCATCTTATTTTAAGCTACAGAATATTCAAAACTAATTAAGGGATAGGAGGAATTGAGAAAAGCTTTGGCTATAACTGTGGTCGCCGTGGCGTAGTGGGTAGAGTGCGACGCTCACACGCCGAAGGGTCTAGGTTCGACTCCCAGTTCAACACCAATTTTTCTAATATTTCACGGCACCACCTCTTTCGAGCTGCTGACAACACTCAAAGAGTAATAACTGTCTAAGAAAGCTGCCCAAACTTCGCCGTTCGGAGTCGGCAAAAAACTGTAGGTCCTTTCTACTCGTGAGAGAACAGTAGCGCGCACAACACGAGTTGTTGATGAGCAAGCTAGGCCCTGGTCTTCCTTTGGACTGTAGCGCCAACAATTATTATTTATAACTGACAAACGAGGAAACAAGCTTAAAAGAGAATACATTAAAAAGGTTGATCATGACTGCTGCATGATCAAACAAACAAACAAATGCAAACAAGTGCGGCTTGACACGAAAGTGCAGCGAACAGATGTGAAAAAAGGGGTTAATTTTCCCGAACAGTATAGCAACCAAACTGTGTATACGAAGTCTGTTCAAAATATAATTATTAATTTATCCCCTATGAGCAAATCTTGATCATGTTGACGCCCAATTCCTGAGCTATGCTCCTGCGACATATTCCTTTCTTTGCCAAAATTCAGCTATATTGGAACGAACTTCGCCATTAGCTTCATTGCTGAAATTACCGAAAAAATTGAACGCCACCTGCAAGTCGTAGTTGATCTTGAAAGCGTTTACCTACTTTATTGGGAATATGTGATATTCGTCAGCAATAAGAAGCATGCATCTATTTTGGACAACTAAATTGCAATTGTCTCTTCGAAAGTGTCAGGTTTTCTTAAATATAAACTAATTGCGGGAAGTTGTAATTTTTTAAATTACATAAAAAGTTTAGCTGCAGTCCGTGGAATGCTTGAAAAAGCTTACAATAACTCTGCTTCAGTTGAAAATGATTTCAATGCTTCAAAAGTGTTGAAGGCAAATATTGTCTGAGCAGGAGCTCAAAATGTTTGAAGGTGAGAATTTGAAGGCTATTTGTTCCAGAAGAAAAACTGTGGTTGGGAGATGAATGCAGGCCTGTGCTGACATGCAGCCAAACAAGATGCCTAAAAGGCAACGATGCATAGAACAAAGAGTACTGTTCGTGAGCTCTACGAACAGAGAAGAAGAGAAGACCACCGGCTTCTCAAAAGAAAAAAGAAGGAGCATAAGAAGTGCGCAGTCGAGGAAATGGAAATGTGTTATGGCAAAAATAAAGTCCGAAAGTTTTACAGAAAGCTTAAACAGCTATCAGGTGGATACAAGCCTGCCGGGATCAAAATGGACAACTCGTAGTAGAGTCGCAGTCTGTGCTGAAAATACGAAAGGATCATCTCTGCAGACTCTATAACGGCGATGACGGCCCAAATCCCGCTGGTATCCAAAATGTTCCACTCGTTTTGGACAATGATAGACAAGAATTCCGTCCCCCCGACTTAGATGAGGTGAAGATAGCAATATCCAAGCCGAAGTCGAACAAAGGTGCTGGAGCGGACGGACTTTCCGCAGAACTCTTTAAAGTAGCTGGAGATGAGCTGGTTGGGCGTATGCACTAGCTCGTCTGTAAGATATGGTCGGAGGAAAGCATGCCCGATGAGTGGAATCTCAGTATCGTTTGCCCGGTTCACAAGAAAGGAGACCCCTTTGACTGCGTCTACTAAGGAGGGATTAGTCTCCTCAACATCGCATACAAGTTCCTCTCTGCCGTATTGTGTGAGCGTCTGAAGCCCTTTGTCCATGGCCTAATAGGCCTCTATCAGTGTGGTTTCAGACCGGATCCACGATAGATCAGATCTTCACATAATGGCAGATCCTGGAAAGGACACAAGAAGTACAAATCGATACTCACCATCACCATAAAGACCGCATATGACAGTGTACATAAAAACGAGCTGTACAGTGCACTGTCCATTTTTGGCATTTCTACCAAGCTCGTCAGATTGTGTAGGCTGACGATGGAGAACTCTCGCTGCTCCGTCAAGGTCGGTAACGAACTCACCGAGACCTTCAATGTCAAAAAAAGTTTTAGACAAGGCGACGCACTGTCATGTGACTTCTTTAACATCATCCTCAAGAAGATTGTGCGTAACTCACAAGTCAACACCAGAGGCACGATCTTCCAGAAGTCAGTTCAATTGATAGCTTATGCGGATGACATTGACGTGATTGGACGAACACAGCGAGCCGTCAATGAGGCGTTTGCTGGCATTGAAGCGGAAGCGGCTGAAGTGGGACTGGTGGTAAACGAGGGCAAAACGAAGTATATGCTGTCATCGAAGGACGCAGAACATCGACGTCTCGGAAAGAGCGTCACTATGGGCAGCAAAAACTTGGAGGTAGTGAAGGACTTCGTCTATCTCGGCTCCACGGAAAACAGGGACAACAACATCAGTACCGAAATCAAACGCAGAATCACACTTGCCAATCGCTGTTTCTGTGGGCTCGAAAGGCAATTGAGTAATAAAGCCCTCTCTCGAAGGACTAAGCTCGCTGTATATTACAGCTTGCTCATCGTAGTCCTACTCAATGGACTTTATGGACCCGGACCTGGCTGACGGGGAAGCCCATAGTCTTTTTGAGAGAAAAGGTTTGCGTTCGATTTTGGTTCCTGTTTGCCTTGATGGCGTCTGGAGGAGAAGATTCAATGGCGAACTCTATGGGTTGTACAGCTGCCTGCGTACGGTCAAGCGTCTTCTGATACAACGCTTAAGATGGCTAGGCCATGTAGAGCGTATGGACACCGCTGCTCCGGCCCGAAAAGTCTTTGAGTCGGGGCCATTGGGACAACGCAACAGAGGACGACCTAGACTAAAGTTGCGCACACTAGTGGAGAGGGACCTCAACCAACTTGGAGTGCGCAACTGGAGACAGCTGGCGAAAAATCGTGCTGGCTGAAAAGGCATATTGGATGAGGCCCAGGTCAACCCTGGACTGTAGAGCCACAAGAAGTAGAAGAATCGTTTAATTAAATTCAATTTAATTTATTCAGTAGCCAATTCAATACAATTACAGAAGGTAATTACATAACAAGTTAGAGATTTAGGAGAGTTTCTTTTACAACTGTAATTCAATGTATTTTTTAAATAAAGTCTCTATTTGCTGGATTATTTTACTTCAAGGGAAAATCTACCAACAAAAACCCTTACTTTAATCTTAAACCTACTATTGCACATTAACCTTCTTGCACACTTAATTGCTCAATTAATTAGTCTATGTTCCGAAAAAGAACAATTTTTGTAGAATTTTATTTTAATTTTATTTAACATAGTTATTATAAGGTTGACGCAGGTTATATCATGAAGAAGGAAGAAGAAGAAAGACGACATGAGTTGACAAAGGGCTATTTTATTCTCAAAGAATGGGATTTTAATGCAGGATCCTGACTAGGGCCCGCCGTGGCGTAGTGGGTAGAGTGCGACGTAACACGCCGAAGGGTTCGATTCCCAGCTCAACACTAATTTTTCGATTTTTCACTGTGCTACCTCTTTCGAGCTCCTTACAACACTCAAAGAGTAATAATTGTCTAAGAAAGCTACTCAAACTTCGCCGTTGGGACGCGGCAAAAAACTGTAGGTCCCCTCTACTGGTGAGAGAACAGTAGGGAGCACAATACGAGTACTTGATGCGTAAGCTAGGCCCTGGTTCCTCTGTGAAGTAAGTTGCCTTATCTAATCGCCGTATTCTCCAAACTGTGCTCTTTTCGACATCTGGCTCTTTTCGATATCTGGCTCTTTCGATAGATGCCATACAATTTGGAACATCCCCAGTTCGAGTATTTTTTTAAAGGAAATCGAGGAATATCAACTCATTTTTTGGACATGGCAAGAGAAGTGGCTTTCGATGGACAATACAAGAAATGGCATCATGTGTGTACATTGTCACATTTTGAATAGCAGCGTAAGTAAATTCGCAACCTGACGAGCAACAGACAATATCGAGTGTACATAAGGCGACGATGATCCAACGGATCCAGCATCTTTAGAAGTATGCGGGAATATGCAGGGAAACATTTTAATACGATATAAGATGAGCACTCATCCTACTGCTACTAGCTCAGTTCTACACATTCACATTGTTCAGTGCTAAGTCGAAGCACTTGATTGTAGCTAAGTCATTTCCGATTATCTCTAGAACAACTAGCTTTAAGTCAATTAATGATTCCATCCATGCATTGTTTCCTTACGCGATTAATGGAGCAGAAGGAAACAACCAGTAGAAGACATGATTTGTTTTCATTATTCGCAGTCCTCGAAATACGGTCAGAATCAATGTTAAAAAGAGGCCACAGTCAGTAAACCCTCTCAATTCAAAAGGACAACAAATGAAAACCGAAACCTTCAAAAAGACTGCTGTCCGTCCATCCTCCTCCTCATAGCACCAATGTACCCAAAAAGGAATGTGCATTCTGCATCTAACAGGCCAAAGTTCAACTTTTGCAGCACACACAAAGTAGAGATCCACATTAAGCAAAACAACAAATTGCCCAACTTCCAAAAAACCAAACACACTCCTCTCCTCGCCGCCGCATTAAAAATTCCTTAAAGACAACCACAACAAAGCCCAGAGCTGAATCATTAAAGAGCCCCCCTGTGGAATTTACATACGTTTCAGTGGCGCTGAAGCATTTCAACGACGAACTCATTTGAAAATTGCCAAATGCTTCCGACTCACGCATTTCAAATGCACACCACCGCACTTCAAGATCATGTGTGTGCTCTCGACGGTTCCTCGCATGACCAATTTTCAAACTCGGCACATCCACACCAAGTAAGCTGCCCCCTTCCCCCGTGCAGACTATCACACCCGGCAATTTAATAAATTCCAAGCCTCAACCGAACAGTATCCGTAATGAGAATGCCACAATGTTTCCACCGCACAGATCCCAACAAAAAAAAAAGACACCAGAGCACAACACAGCACACAACAAACCGAGAGCAGAGACAAAAACCGACAAAAAAGGGCGGAGAGCCAACAAAAAAAATCGAACAAACAGGAAGAGCAGCAGCGCACAGACCCCAGTGCAAAGCCACAATCCCCAGGATGCATCATATTACGGAATCGTTCATTTTAATAATTAAATTTTTCAAGGGGACGCACGGGGGCACTATTTCGCCGCCGACCAAGGACCAAGGTTGGTTTGGGCCGGACCCACCTCCTTCCATGGGTTTCGTGCATTTCCTCTCCGCGTGTTTTGTGTTGCAGGTTTCTGTTTTTTTATCACGGACGGAGGGAACGGGGTCGATGACGACTGCGATGACGACGAACTCGAGAATGGTATCAAAAACTTTTCTGCTGCCGTTTTAATCAAATCCTCCGCAAATAGCAGGAGCGTCGCATGAAGCAGCAGACGGCCGGCATCAGTTCATCGCTATCCACCGCCCTCGTCGCCGTGTGTGGGTCACACCAGTGAACAGTACCAGGCAGCTGCATGCAAGCAGGAACACCACAAGGACATACAAGGATATTCGGATTTCTCCTTCAGTTTTGGTCCATTTGAGCCGAAGGCAAGCATGGAGTCATGCATTTTTCGGAAGATTCCTCCACAGCTGGCGCGATGTGCTCTCCGGCTGCAGCCCCCACCCCCTGCCGCTGCCGGCGGGCCCAACCCAAAATCAGTGACATGCATTTCTGGGTTGTTTCAGAGCTTGTAGTTAACCTCGTCGGAAGCGGGGAGTGACGGTGGCAGCGGCGGTTTCTGGTGGCCATGTAACATAACCGAACGGGCGGCACATCCCCCACACGGGTCGAAGCCCAATCTGGAAGAAAGCTCTCCACCGAGCGGGTGGTGGACGATAATGCTCACTCGGTTGGGATAACTGAATGCAGATACTGTCTTTTGTTGCGGGACCAGAAAAGGAATGCATGATAAAAATAATGGCTTCTGATTCTTCATGTGGAAAAGCATACAACTTTCGTTGGCGAGGCTTGCATCCGGTCCTCGTGCTGCGGCGGCGGGATGGTCCGCAGGAATTCTTTCGAGCAGCGATAACGACGGACTGTATCTGGTTTGAATTTCGGCGCTCTGTGTTGTTTTGCCTTCGTCGTGCCTGAGGATTTGATGTAACACTCTTGTTTGCAGGCACTTAAGGCAATGAGGAGCAGCAGCAGCAGTAACAGCAGCAGCGGCGGCTGCAGTCCTAAGCCGGGCTAATTATGCAAGTCCTTAGGCGGTCAATGAATGGGCGCCTCCCGCTGGGTGGCAATAATTGGATCGATACTTGCCATGGAGGAGGGGAGTTGATAGACAGCAAATTGTCTTGAGAGCATTTTGCCACTCTCTGTGAATGTTTTCAATTTGAAAAGGACACCTACAGGGAGGGGAAGGATGTCATGGCTGGCTGCAGAATTGAATGTAATTCCAAAGAATTCTGTTTCTCCTGTAGGCGGCAACGTCCGAAATTTTGCAAGAAAACTGGACACTGATCGTTGAGGTGTCTGCTGCATAGTAGCGATAGTTGACCACTTCCCATTTGGAAGGTCGAGTACATGCCCCATGGCTCATGGCTGAAGAGCATTTAAAGCCTAAGTTCAAGCTGGTTCACTTTAAAACGAAGAGAGACACCAGAAGTGATCTCTGAAAAATAAATCGATTTCGAAGAGTTTCTCTGGGGACTCAAAAACGAAATGCAAAGGGCTTATACTTGTCTGACTTTGGCTGCAAAATTCTGTTCTTTGGTAGCCGCCTCTCCACAGAAGGTGGGACATGCCGGTTCGAGTTCCGTGTCAACGTATGGTGAGGAGATTATGACCTAGTCATAGAGGGTTCCCTTTGCTTTGATGGTGTAATGGAATAAGTTTAAAGACATGTATCGGTTCCAAGGAACGCAGCACTCTAGACGCGCTGCTGAATCGCACTCCTACTTTTGGTAGCCATTGCATGCGCTTTCATTAAGGGCACAGTATGCAATTAAGGCACAGTATGGCAGTATTAAGGCACAGTATGCAATTAAGGCAGAGTATGGCCGCCGTGGCGTAGTGGGTAGAGTTCGACGCTCTCACGCCGAAAGGTCTGGGTTCGATTCCCGAATGAAGACCTCGAATTTTTCACGGCACCATTTCTTTCGAGCTGCTGATAACACTCAAAGAGTACTAACTGTCTAAGAAAGCTTCTCAAACTTTGCCATTCGGAGTCGGCAAAAAACTGTAGGTCCCTTCAACTTGTGAGAGAACAGAAGCGCGCACTACACGAGTAGTTGATAAGCAAGCTAAGCCCTGGTCCCCCTGTGGACTGTCGCGCCAATAATTATTATTATAAAGGGTGACTTTTTTAGCTATCTTTGTGGCAACACTGGTTTAAACAGCTGACGTTTCTCAGCTCACGTTTTTCATGTTTTGTTTCGCTGTCTGTAGACGTTTACAGTTTGGTCTACAATTTAACCATGAGTCGTCTTACAAACGAACAACTTTGCAAGTTATTGAATTCTATTATCAAAATGCATGTTCTGTTAAGAAGGTTCATCGCCGAAAAATTGTGTTCAACGACGAAGCTCAGTTTTGGCTCAATGAGTAAGTAAATAAGCAGAATAGTCGATTTTGGAGTGAATATCAGCCAGAAGCATTGCAAGATCTATCAATGCATCCAGAAAAAGTCACAGTTTGGTGCGGTTTATGGGCTGGTGGCATCAGTGGACCGTACTTCTTCAAACATTATGATTGTGAATAGTGAGCGCTTCCGTGAGATGAAACCCAACTTTTTTTTTTTTTGCCCAAAATGCAAGAGCTTGACTTGCATGACTTGTGGTTTCAACAAGACGGTACCAAATGCCACACAATGGACATATTGGACATATTGAAAGGCGAGTTCGGTGAACATTTAATTTCACGTTTGGGACCGGTCAATTGGTAGCCTAGATCGTGCGTGGGGCTATGTTAAAGCTCATGTCTATACAGACAATCCCGCTTCAGTTGACGAGTTGGAAGACAACATTGAAGCATTTATTCGTGAGATACCGGCGGAAATGTTGCAAGGAGTATGCGAAAATTGGACTAATCGGATGAATCATTTGAGGCGCAATCCAGGTCAACATTTGCATGAAATAATCTTTGAACAGTAAATTATATGGACCGTACTATCAATTCAAATAAAGATTTCATGCATTTTTCTGAATTTTATGTGTTTTTTTTTCTTGAGAAACTTTTCTATAGCTTTTAAAAAATCACTCTTTATTATTATTATGCAATGAAACATCTAGACTCTTGCGCTCCTAGCCAATCAAACTGACACAAGTATTTCCGTTTTGGTTGGGTTGTGTGCATGCACCAGCTCATCTGTAAAATATGGTCGGAGGAAAGCATGCCCGACGATTGGAATCTTAGCATCGTGTGTCCGGTACACAAGAAAGGAGACCCCTTCGACTGCACCAACTACCGAGGGATCAGTCTCCTTAACCTCGCATATAAGACCTTCTCTACCGTTTTGTATAAGCGCCTGAAACCGTTCGTGAACAACCTGATAGGTCCTTATCAGTGTGGTTTCAAGCCAGGGAAGTCCACAATCGATCAGATCTTCACACTGCTGCAGATCCTGTAGAAGTCTCAAAAAGTACAAATCGACACCCACCATCTACTCGTCAAGGCCGCGTATGATAGCGTGCATAGAGACGAGCTATACAGTGTCATGTTTATTTTTGGCATCCCTACCAAACTCGTTAGATTGTGCAGGATGACGATGGAAAACTCTCGCTATTCTGTCAAGGTCGGTAGCGAACTAACCGAGACCTTCGATGTCAAAAAAGGATTCAGACTAGGCGACGCACTGTCATGCGACTTCTTTAACATCATTCTTGAGGGGATCGTGTGGAACTCACACGTTAACATCAGAGGCGCGATCTTCCACAAGTCCGTTCAACTGCTAGCTTATGCGGATGACATTGACGTGATCGGCCGAACTCAGCGAGCCGTCAATGAGGCGTTTGCTAGCATCGAAGCGGAAGCGGCTAAAGTGGGACTAATGGCTAACGAGGGCAAAACGAAGTATATTCTGTCATCGAAGAAGGACGCAGAACATCGACGTCTCGGACAGAGCGTCACTATGGGCAACAGGCAAATGACGAGGTAGTCAAGGACTTCGTCTATCTCGGCTCCGCGGTGAATAGGGACAACAACATCAGTACCGAAATCAAGCGCAGAATCACTCTTGCTGATCGCTGTTTCTTTGGGCTTTAGAGGCAATTGAGTAATAAAACCATCTCCCTAATGACAAAAGGGACTTTGTACAACACCTTGATCATCCCAGTCCTGCTTTACGGCGCAAAAACCTGGACACTATTAAAAGCGGAGGAGGAAGTGCTTGGTCTCTTCGAGAGAAAAGTTCTGCGTGAGATTTTTGGTCCTGTTTGCTTTGATGGCATCTGGAGGAGAAGATTCAACAACGAACTGTATGGGCTGTACGGCGGCATGAGCTTAGTCAAGCGTCTATGGATACAACGCTTAAGGTGGCTAGGCCATGTAGAGCGTATGGACAGCACTGCTCCGGCCCGAAGAGTCTTCGAATCCGAACCACAAGGACAACGCAACAGAGGAAGTCCTAGACTGAGATGGCGCACACAAGTGGAAAAGGACCTCAACCAACTTGGAGTGCGCAATTGGAGGCAGCTGGCAAGAGATCGTGCTAGCTGAAGAGTCATGTTGGTTGAGGCCCAGGTCCACCCCGGACTGTAGCGCCATCCGAAGAAGATGAAGAACATTTCCGTTTTGTTGGACCAAACTTGAATTGTTCTGCCCTTAGAATTGACTCTGGTCCACATCTGAGTTAGGAACGGAATGATGTCAAATTTAACTTCAAGACCAACATACCGGAGAAAACTCTGTCGGGAGAACGAGAAAACAGGCGATGCGCAGGAAAGGCATCAGCAAGACGAGAAAGGTACTGTCTTAAGCTAACCTCTCTAGCTGCAAATGACGGTGACATGATCTACAGAAACAGACAATTTCTGCAATTCAAGCAGCCATTCAAGGGGAAGAATAATAGGTTCACAAATGAGGGTGCAATCAATTGGCTACAGCCAACATACAACCCAACATCAGTCATTTGCCAAGCACGATTTTGGAAATATAGATGTCAAGTGGCTGAGGTCTTGAAACACGCGCCTCCAGGTTCAACAGCTTTCTCAATCCTTTCTGGAGGAGCTACAGACACAGAGGAAGAACGATTCGTGTCCCATTCCACCCCCTACTGCCTCACTTCCGGACAGGAGTCAGAAGAAAACACTTTAAGAAAAACAAGCGCCCACAAAAGGAATTGTGTGGTATTCTTAAGACATCGGAATTAAGTCACAGCACTGGCCATGTAAAGGAAGATATGGATTGTAATGAATGGCGAAAAGTTGAGCTGAAAAGAGCTTTCCATATTCGTGTGGTGCGGCTGTTGAGTGAATCTCTGAACTTGTTTGTATGTACGCCCAAAGGAGGAGTTAAGTGTGAATGGCTTGGCATTCTAGCAAAGCAGGTATTGCAGATAAATTCTGTAAGTGGAGGAATGTAGCTGACCAACTCCTTAGAACATAAAGCCCCAAGAGAATAATAAAAACGCAACATTACGTTGTTGTTCAAAAAATAAATCTTATAGCTAGCTGTTATAATCTGCCTAGCAGATATAGGGAGACCAGGTAAGAGCGTTATTCCCAAGTTTTTGGAGGATATACATATACCCTCTGTTGTGATCGTTCACAACAATAATGAAACACGACGCCAAGTGATGAAGCCTAGCGCTTAAGAACGCACAACAGCGCGATTCATTCACCTTTGTGCATTTCGTTTCCTCGCGTTCTCGCATTATTATCATAGAGTAGACAAATTTGTAGTATTTAAGTGAAATTATTTGTAAATAGGCAGGGCAGTTCAGTAAAGTAACAAGCACATATTGAGTTCCCCCCACTAGCGGTAAGGAGTCATCATATTTTTTTTTTTTTTTTGACTAATAAAGCAAACACCCTCTATATTGTAGTCAGATCAGGGGGGACACATCTTTGGTTCCATTTTTGACGATTTAAAATATGTAATCATTTGAACTCATTGTTGAGTCGAAACACACACCAACGCTAGAGCCACTCATGAATAACGACCTGCTGTTTTGTTGAGTAACAGCAGACAGCACACCAAGACCTAGCTTGCTCATCAACTACTCGTGTTGTGCGCGCTACTGTTTACGAGTAGAAGGGACCTACAGTTTTTTGCCGACACCGAACGGCGAAGTTTGAAAAGCTTTTCCAGAGATAGTTATTACTCTTTGCGTGTTGTTGACAGTTCGAAAGAGGTGGTGCCGTAAAAAATTCGAGGTGCTTACCCGAGAATCGAACACGGACCATCGGCGTGCGACCCAGCAATGGCTTAAAAAGTGTTACAGGGACTCTGCTCAATACAAAGCAACTATTTGTTAGTATTACTGTACGGCGTAGAGGAATCATTGGTGTTGTGGATAAGAGCAATGCTAATGAACAGGACTATAATCGCGGAGGCGGAGCGTGACAAGTTTGTAATGTCGGAGGTTAACAAGGGCTACCCCCAAGGCGGGGTCCTGTCTCCCCTCCTATGTTGCATGCTGGTTGATTCTCTGCTTTCCGTTTTGAATAGTTCTATCACCTATGCCCAGGCTTATGCAGACGACGTAGCCGTATTGGTTACCGGACCATGTCTTGCGGCCGTCAGCGCACGCGGACAGGCGGCTCTTGACACGATCGATAGCTGGTGTACCAGGAATGGGCTTTTCGTCAACCCTCTTAAAACTGAGGTTGTTCTCTTTACGAAAACTGGTACTTAAAGGCGTCAATATCCCACTTTCCAATGAACCCAAATATATAGGTGTTATCCTGGACAGTAAACTTCTCTGGAAAAGACACATTGAGACAAAAACCTCCAAGGCGCTGTCAGTCTTCTGGCAATGCAAGGGAGTTTTTGGCAAAACCTGGGGTCTATCACCCAAAAGATCCGTTTGGATCTATACGTCAATGATAAGACCACTTCTCTCTTATGCATCAGTCGTCTGGTGGAACAAGCTTTCGCGAAAATACGTGACTGCCTCTTTCACCAAGTTTCAAAGAACAGTTTGTCTCGGCTGCACGGGGGCTTTCCCCAGCATGCCTGGCTCTGCTCTTGATGCTCTGATTAATCTCCCCCCCTTGATCACCACATCATGGGATGTACACTCAAGGCCATCTCTCGACTAAAAAGGAATGGCCTTTGGTTCCACTCGCACTGGAGCTTTGATTACCTCGCACACGGCATCTCCTATGATACTACTCTCATGGACATGCCGTCTGATGCGTGGTCGCCAATAATACAGTTGCTACGCTTTTACAAAGTTGATTTTCCACGTGTCCTGGACTGGCTGTGGCCAGAAACTGAACCGGGAGAGGAATGTAGTCGGATTTTCACGGACGGCTCCAACACAACGGAGGGTTCTGAATCTGGAACCCTAGTGGAAAACGACAACATTAGACTCCACGCCTCCTTAGGTAATTTCGCGTCGGTCTTCCAGGCGGAAGCCTTCGCCATCCTAATGGCCACCAACTACATTGTGAAGAATAGGTGGAAGCGGAGAAGTATCTGCGTCTGCAGCGACAGTCAAGCTGTGCTCAAGGCCTTACTCAACCCTTTAACCACCTCCAAGATAGTTCAGGGATGCAAGTTTTCCCTCAATTCGGTCGGCAGGCTGAATTCGCTAAGACTTGTCTGGGTCCCTGGTCATCACGGGATCCTGGGAAACGAAACTGCCGATGAACTAGCTAGGCTAGGTTAAGCAGAGGCATTCGTAGGGCCCGAACCCACCTTGGGATTACCCGCGTCCCGGGTCAGGGCCTCCATCGATGGTTGGGTAACTCTCCAGGATGCAGGGTGACCAAGAGTCTGCTCCCAAACGTCTGCAAGAAATCCGCTTCTTTTCTGCTATCTCTAGACAGAAACGAGTGCAGAAGACTTGTTGGCGTATTAACGGGACACTTTACCTTCGCTAAGCACCTGAGTCGGCTTGGGCTTAGTGATGTCACTCTCTGCGACGCCTGTGGAGAAGGTGAAGCCACTTCCTGCCTTCGATCGTATCAGGTGGCGGTTATTTGGCGCTGATGTGGTGGGAACTGAAAACCTAAGTTCTATATCACAGAAGCGCATCTTGGTTTTTTTTGGCTGACCATAAATACATCAGAAGAACGTCTTACGTCTGAAAGCTCATCTTACGAAAACATTCTAATTCGCATCGAGGAGAAAAATGCATACAAATATGTTTTCGGATTATACAGACCACCAGGTTTTAGTAAAAAAGCATTTAATGAAGAATTCAAAAACAAAATTGCACATATGGGAAAAAAGAACGAAATCATAATAATGGGCGACGTAAACATAAATGTGAAAGACCCAGACCTATATGGTGTAAAAGAATACTTGGAATTGCTGGCCTCATTAGGTTTGATAAATGTCATAACAGAGTTTACAAGAATAGATCCAAAAACTGGAACAAGAACGATCATTGATCATATCTTATCCAATACGGCGAACCCAAAAATAAACTCTGCGGTGATTGAAAGCTGCATTACGGACCATTACCCGACCCTTTATTTTACAAGTTCGCATGAATCAAAAGAAAAAGAACAACGAAATGGTAAGGAGCATATTTGTAATGCCAAAGTAGATGAGCTAATTTCCGGAGCAGACTGGAATGATGTAATTGCCGAAAATGATGCTGATTCTCTATATGGAAAACTCGTAAAAAAAATGAAAAACATCTACGATGAGTCAACATGTGTTAAAACAGTAATTAACAGAAGAAAAAACAACCCTTGGATGACTACAGAGTTAAAAGTCAAATGCAAAAAAAGAGATGAACTGTATAAAAAATGGAAGAACAACAGATTGAATAGGCGTTATGAGTTGGACTACAAGACGTTTCGTAACAAACTTAATAAAGAGATTATATTACAAAAATCTGCTTATTACAAAAACAAGTTCAACGAAGCTAGACTAGACCCACGCAAGACATGGAGTTTAGTTAATGAAATTCTGGGGAGAAAAAAGCCTAGTTTAGATGATACAATCATTAAGAACTTCAATGGTCAAATGTGTTTGAGCAATCTTACCAATGAATTTGCAAAAAATTTCAAAGAGCAAATTGTAAACATCACACATCATTGCGACGCGATTACCTCTATACACTCAAACAGAAGAATAGATAATTCCATTTTTTTCCAAGAAAGCAATATATCGGAAATAATAAATGCAATTAATCTGCTTGGCGAAACCAAGTCACCTGGTATCGATGGAATTAGGGCAATTGACATAAAAAAACATGTTACAACCTTTGCTCCAATCTTGTGCAAACTAGTTAATTTAAGTATAACACAAGCAAAAGTACCAGAAACTTTAAAAAAAGCAGTTGTCAGACCAATATATAAAGGAGGACACAAGAGCCAACTGAATAATTACAGACCGATTTCAATACTACCTGTTGTAGAAAAGTGTCTGGAAGAAGTTGTAGTTAAAAGATTGCAAAACTTCATGGAAAAACATTCCCTCATACACGAAAGTCAGTATGGCTTTCAAAAAGCGAAGAGCACAGGTAAACTACTTGCCGAATTTGCTAACTATATTAACGAAAACCTGGACAAGAGCTATCACGTACTGATAGTTTTTATGGACTTCAGTAAAGCTTTTGATACGCTTAATCATACTAAGCTAATTGAAGCTCTTGAACGTATTGGAATACGAGGACTGATGGCAGACTGGCTAAAGGACTACCTGCACAATCGGTTTTACTGTATAAAGATCAGTGAAACCTATGGTGATAAAGAAGACGCACCCTACGGAGTTCCACAAGGATCGAAATTGGGGCCAATTCTTTTCATCCTATATGCCAATGAGCTTCTTCGCACCTTTAAGAGAGCCAAACCTTTTGCATATGCGGACGATACAGCAATTGTAGTGTGCCATAGATCCCTGGAGGCAGCAACAACAATAATGCAAGAAGAATTTGACAATGCAGCTAAATGGTGTCATGATCAGGGCCTAACTATTAATGCATCAAAGACCAAAATGATGCATATTAGAAACCCGCAGTTTGCAGTAACCCAGCAACAAATCTACTTCAGGAATAATTCCTGCAGTTCTTCAGCTAGCTGCCCTATAGCGATAGTGGAAAGCTACAGGTACCTAGGAGTCATAATAGACAGCAATTTTATATGGAATCTGCATACTGAGGAGTTACGCATTACCTTGAGAAAGACACTTTACGCGCTGACCTACTTAAAGTACCATGCCACAAGCGATGTATTAAAACAAGTGTACTATGCATTAGTGGAATCCAGACTGAGGTATGGAATACTCGCATGGGGCAACGCTTCGGCAACGCATTTAAAAAAACTTCAAAAATTACAAAACGCAGCACTCAAACGGATAAATACATCTACTCGCGCAAACAGTGAACATGACAACTTCAGAGCCCTTCAAATTAAAGACATCTTTAAGATGACTCTTATATTGGAGTACTACGACGATAGACGATTTATAAGCCCAATTAACCATGGAATTCATACAAGAAGACGTGCCCAAAATATGCTTAATGAACCTCATTTTCACAATAATTACGGCAGAAGACAATTAAAATGCAGTGTGCCTGAGATACTTAACGCGCTTCCTCATGAAATAAGAAATATACAAAATCTCAAAACTAGAAAGAATTGTATAAAAAATTATTTTCTAAATGCAAGAACTGAAGTATAACTTGAATGTGAAAATGTTTAATTGTTACTGTAATCTTAAATTTTTGAATTGAACTGATATATTTTAAACACAGTTAACTTTTCATAAGAAGTATTAATTTGTCTTTCATCTGTTAAAATATAAATTTATAGTTTATCTTAATCTAAGCTAACAAAACTGTCAACAATTGAAACATAACCTTCTGCAGAAAAGCCTTTCGGCTACGCAGAAACATATTATCATTGTAAACTATTGTATTATGAATAATAAAATTGAAATTGAAATTGAAATTGAAAAAAAAAAAAAAAAAAGAAGGCAGTGTGTAGACTATTTTTCATGAATATTTGTACATAAGACAGCTGTTTCCAAATGGATGCCGCATTTGCTCACAATGGACCGAAAACAATAACGTATCGATGATTTTAAGATCTGTTTGGAGCTTTTTCGCCAGAATAGACAGAACTTTTTGCGCCGGCATGTCACAATGGATGGATCCACCATTACACTCCAGAGTCAAATCGGCAGTCAGCGGAGTGGACATCAGCCACTGAAACTGTTATGTCTTTCTATTCTCAAGATTTAAGATTATAAAGGATGACTGCAACTCATCTTTTAACACATCACACAATTAGTCTCGGGTAATATAGGGGGCGCCACTAATAAAAAAGTTTATATAAAACTAATAATTTTCGTCAGTGGCGCCCCCTATATGTCCCGGGAATTATTGAGTGCTTTGTTAAATTTTCTTATTCATGAGCCAACTGTCCATCCAAGTCCTTTAATTCCTCACACGCACACTTTCTTAAGAATGTACATGAGTCACGTAAGTTCTATGACCTCAAAGCCATCTTCGGAATCATTCCAAATTCATCGTGCGTTGTGTCCCTTCAACATGTGCACCCGTTCGATGTAAGGGATGATAATTAAATGAATTTGAGAGGATGTATCCTTACAACTTATTGTTTTGAAATCCTTTAAATTGGTCAAGAATGACCTTGTTGCAAATGTTAAAGGCTACAATCTCCCCTTTCTATTTTCGCTCCTTATAAACTTTTAGAATTTCTTGGATTGCGTCCTTTCTTCCCCTACCTGTGGAAATTTTGACAACATGCAGCATAGTCCTTCCCCACCTTAAAGTCTTCGGTTTCTTCTTCGCTTCGATTTCTATCGCATTGACTTCCACCACTTCGACTTCTTTTGTGTCGACTTCTATCTCTTTGCCTCTCTCGCGTCGGCTTCTATCGCTACGACTTCTATCGCTTCGCCTCTAGCGCTTAGCTTCTATCGCTACGACTTCTATCGATTCGTCTTCTATCGCTACGACTTCTATCGCTTCGCCTCTGTCGCGTCGACTTCTATCGCTTCGGGTCTATCGCTACTACTTCTATTGCTTCGATTTTTGTCGCGTCGATTTCTATCGCTACGACTTCTACCGCTTCGCCTTTATCGCTTTGCCTCTATCGCTTCGCTTCTATCGCTACGACTTCTATCGCTTCGCTTCTATCGCTACGACTTATATCGCTTCGACTTCTATGGCTACGACTTCTATCGCTTCGACTTCTATCGCTCGCCTTTCTGTCTTCACCTCTATTGCGTCGACTACTATCGTTTCACCTCTATCGCTTCGTCGACTTTTATCGTTTCGCTTCTATCGCTACGACTTCTATCGCTTCGACTTCTATCGCTTCGCCTCTATCGCTTCGCTTCTATCGCTACGACTTCTATCGCTTCGCTTCTATCGCTACGACTTCTATCGCTTCGTTTCTATCGCTACAACTTCTATCGCTTCGCTTCTATCGCTACGACTTCTGTTATTTCGCCTTCCATCGCTTCTATCAATGCTTGTCCCCGTCGCGGTCTTTAAATTTCAGTAAATGAATGTCACACGGTGTCAAGTTCGATGACAGTTGCGGAATAATTCCGCATGCTCTTGAGATACTGCGGTCCATGATGCAAGAACCAGAAATTGTTTCTCTACAAAAGCAGTTTACAAAAGTGCTCTAATATTTCTTGTTGGCAGTAAAGATAGTCGAAAGAAATTCAAAGGTCGCACCGCCAATAAAACTGTCTAACGTCGTTAAAATAACCTTATTTTCTGACTTCAACCAACTGGAAGCATATGATTAAATCAAAAATCACACCTCACAGGCTCATTGCTGGCATCTTATGCTTCCTGTTGATTTCCTTCCTGTTGGTTTTCTGTTTCGTTTATCTGATTCCCAATTGTGATGCGTTTCAATTTGATCTGATTGTCAGAAAGCCTAGTGTCGTGCCTTTAATCTCCACGCTGTTTTTCTCTAAAATTAGGATTTTACTTTCCCAAGGCCCAAATTGTTGCTCAAAATGGTTCCAATACGTCATCAGGTTCAGCAGCATCTTTGCATTCCAAATTGTCTAGCAGCTCGAGTCTTTGACTTTTTTCGCAAGTTTGCTGCACGCCTATATTTTGTTGTACCTGGGCGGCATATCCCATCAACTCCTCCCCGATCTCCCTTCAAATATTCTCCACCACTCGTGAACCGACCTCGATAGAGCTTGCCCACTGAAAGTTCTTCTGCAGGACCTTCAACGTTTCAACGGAAGGGATTTAATTTGGCACACAAAAGGTAATCGAACTGAGCTGTTGAATTCCCTTAAACAGGGTCGCGCATCCTTAAATCGTTCACAGGCCGTTAATTCCCCACTTTTCCAACCATCTTACACATTCGATTTGAAAATTCGAAATTCCTCGTTCAATAACCGCCATTCTTAGAGGCTCAATCAGTCAAAGAATTGTCAAGCTCTCAAAGTGAGAAAAGTTCATTCTTCAGTCAGTACCTCCAATATGGCCCATTTCAAGCAAAGCAGCAACTTCTCCTTTAGCCAAATTCTTTCCACTGGCACATTCAACCAAAACCGACTAAGCACTCGAGCCCACCTGTAGCGCATACGATACGGCATCCAATTCAGGATCAGTCCTCAGTCTCTGCTAATTGCCACAGTCACAACAGTCGGATGAATTTCATCATCGAGTCCTCTGGTATCTCCGGCTCGTTCAGAAAAGTGGGGAAAATAATTGAGAAATCCTTGCCTGCAGCCGGAGCACCTGCAGCCCGACAGCACGAAAAATCGATTCGACTGCCATCACCATCCGAAAGCAATCAAACTCGCAAAGCGAAGAAATTGAATTTCCCCTTTGACGGAAGTAATTACTCCTCTCCTGGATGGTTGTGCAAATAATCGGGATCGTGTCCAGGATACAATGCGGCTGCCTTAGCCTCGACGGAGCAGCTGCGTCATCACACCAGCGGGTTGTGCTCACGTACAGGAGCCGCCTGCTGCAATTCTTATTTCGGAAAGGATCTCTCAGCCATGAAGGCAATACGCCAAGGATAATAAAATACAAAATGCAACACGTTGCGAACCATTGTTGTGTGTCTCCGTCTCGAGGACCGTTAACCTGATCCCTTTCCCAGCAGCAAACCTCCTCAGACGCAGGCGATCTCCTACGCGATGTAAACAAAAACGACTTCCAAGTAGCAAGAAGCCGAATTGGCACGACAACATCCTGGGCAAACAACAGGACAACGGAAACGTCTCGCATTACAAAAAGCACAAAACACAGACACCAGATGGAACGACCACTCTCCGGCGACCAGTGAGACGCGGAGCTCGGGCAAGGATGAAGGGCTGTGTTATTATTTACCTAAGGATGCTGTCTCCCCGTCCGACGTCCTCTTGAATATCAAATTTGATTATACAGTATAATCAGATATTTGTCCTGGTGCCTGTTCTTCAGCACCACTCCAAAGCAGACGGTTTATGGTAACTTGGCGGGGAGTGCCTGCGCAAACAACGGAGAGGAATTCAGCACCCTTTAATCCACCCTCAAAAGCGAAGTGTCACTTTACAGGCGCCTCGAAGGATTGTCGAGAGTGTATGCGATAAGAACTCGCTCTCCGCCAGCGCCCCATCATCACCGTGGCCGTCAAAAGGTATTGAAGCCGAAAAAGGGAAGGGCGGAGCGGATGCACTCCCCGAAGACCGACCACCAGCCGACCGAAGAAAGAACTGACGCGCGCTGGCGAACGTGCCAAAAGGGGCAAACACTTTGCTTTTATTAGAAACGTGCTGTATCTAGATATTTGATAACCGACACATCCGCACACACGCACACAATCGGGACAGGCAGCGGCGGTTCCACCGCAGCTGTGAAGAAGCACTCGAGAGTGCATTGCGGAATCCAACCCGACGCGTCGCTCAACCCGCCCAAGAGTTGTGCAAATAAAAAGCGCGGCGGCAGCGAGCGTCTGTATGTGTGCACGGACTTGGCTCCCAGGGACAGCAGAATCAAATTGGTTCGCAGGATATTTAAATAAAAAGCCACTCAATCCACTCTCCGGAACGGGGAGCAAACAGCAACGTCAACGTCCTTCGGATCGAATGCGAACGCGGGTGGCCGGACTGGCATAACGCATTTATTGCATGTCCCCCACACGGATCCGCAGGACTCTGCTTATCTCCGACTCGCTGATGGATGATATGGGCGAAATGGCACGCTAGGAGTGATTAACTCTGCGAGAGAGCAAATAAGAAAATTGTTTACTCCTACGTACGGCCGCCGGCCGGGCCGGTGTGTTCAAATAAAATTATCCCAGTCATACGTGACAGGCTTATGAATAGTTAATTGGTCCGGGGGGAAGCGCGCGGCCGGCGAGCAATCAGTGGGGGCGTGTGAAAGCAGTAACTGAATGGTTTATTGGGAGTCCTGGTATTTATTGCAGTCATTGTCCGGTTTCATTGCACAACAGGCAGACGGCCTGATGACTGCCGTGTGCCCGTAACGACGTCGTTGACGACAGGGGGTGTTGGTAATCGTCTAACGAGCTTATCTGAAACGAGGTAAGTTTAAGACGGAAAGTCGCTCTTGCACTCACTGGACTTTGCATGGGGGAAAGGGGTTCCTTATCGGCTCTGTAATTGAGTTGTGATTTAAATGGATGTGGGGTGGGCTTCTCCAAGCATGAACAAGAAACAAAACCTGAGAGATTCGAGTTGCACTCACACAAAAATGGTTTCGTGTTTATTTTCTATGAGAAATTGGTTTCCTGCAATGGCAACTGAGAGTAAATCAAAATTCTCGTCAAGTGTTCAACTGATGGATTCATCTGGCGGTTTGACAAACTTCTTACTTTTCTTCTCTATTTGGCTGACAAACCGACTGATAAACAGAAAAACGAGTGGAGCAAGATTTGAAGCAATTAGATTACAGAAACGAAACCATCAAAATTGAGAAGCTTCCTTGTTTTCTTTCTTGAAGGGGAGCGCAGCCAGCGATTGAACAGAAAATTATGCGTGGAGAAGCGTTGACGTTTTGGATCAGAAGTTGAACACCATTTTGTTTTCTTGTTGATTTTGCTTTTGCATTTTACTGTCCACAAAATGAGACCCTGCTACGAATTTTGTGGGGTATGATAACCTTGGATGCCTACAGGGAAGAGATTGAAGCCATCTCCAAGTTCTTCCGTAAAAGCCAAAAAGATTTGGTTAAGGGCACGATTTAGTTAGGAGCGTAACAATAAGGCAGACAAGCTCTGGCTAGAAAATACCTGTACGATTAAAATCACCTTCTGGGAGGATATACACTTTTTGTTTTAATATTTTATAGTTTATTTGCTATTTTGGCGATTTCTCAATGGGGCGTCAACTTGCACTCATCACTTGAGACAGTTCATCAAAAGTGGGTTGCAAGCCATTGATTGAGTTGAGCAGGACAGCACTTCCTTGATTGACTGTATTTCTGAGTTAACTCAGGTCTCGACCACAATATTTTTGAACACACATCAAGTTGGGAAGCTTGATTTTCTGTATTTTTGAGTGCACTCAGGCCTCGACCACGACATTTCTGAACACACACCAAATTGGGAAGGTCTCCAATTTCTGTGGCGCTGGGATATCCTTTCACACCAATGGCGTGCGCTCAAAAAATATTCAACGTTTGTCTTGGACTCTATACGTCCAAATGATGAAAATCCTCGAAACATGCGCAATCCTCCAACGTTCCAAATATCGAAAAATACCAAAATTCAGAACAGACCAAAAGTTCTAAGGTTCCGAAACGATTATGTTCCTGTCGTGACACACAACGGTACCCAATCTTCCAATACTTTATAATATCCAGAATCCCGAATTTCTTCAAGCACTAAAATATTCAAAAAACCAACATTTTTCGAGAAATCGAAAATTCCAAGACGATTCAAGTTCCAAAATGTCCATAATACCGGAGGGTTGAAAATCGTCAAGTGTTCAAGAGCCCTAAAAGAACTGGACTAGAATTTACACTTCCTGAATGTAAAAGGTGACGAAATTTCTAATTTTCCAATATATCAAAAAGCCCGAAATCTTTAAAATGCAAAATGTGTCAAAACAAGTTCGAAATCAGAATGTACAGATCTCCGAAATAAATATTTAGCAGGAGTTTGTATGGGAAAGAATGTTTTAAAATTATTGAAGTCTCAAAATGTCAAAATTCTCGGAATGTCCAAAGTTTGTATGGGAAAGACGGTTTTAAAATTATTGAAGTCTCAAAATGTCAAAGTTCTCGGAATGTCTAAAGTTTCAAAACAAATATTTGGAAGGAATTGTTATGGGAACAACAATTCTGAAATGATTGAATTTCCAAAATGCGCAAAACCCCGGAAGATTAATAAGTATAATAAGGAGATAATATGGGGGCGAGAAAATTCAGTTCATAAGTTCCAAAATATCCAAAATTTCAGAATTTCCAATGTGAATTAAAGGCAAAGGACACAAAATAAACTGAGTGCATATGTTTTCACACTTCGTGAATGTCTAAAATTTCAAAGTTTTCCGTTTTCATAAATATACGAAATCCCGAAATGTTAAAATTTTCAAAAATGTCAAAATTTCCAAAATGTCGAGAGTTCCAAAATGTCAAGAATTCCAAAATTTAAAAAATCTCAGAAAGTTCGGAATTCCAATATGAATAAAATAAGATGTTAATATAGAGGCAAGGAAGTTCAGACACGGTTCTAGTTCCAAAATGTTCAAAATACCGGAATGCAATAAATCCCAAAATGTTCAAAATCTCGAAGTCAAAAGTATACAGAAGCATTCAAGATCCAAAGCTTTAGTTTTCTAAAGAATCCAAAATCACAAAATTTTTTAAAAATTAAAAATGTCAGAAATTCCAAGCTATTCAAAATATATTCAAAATCCCGAAATTTTGAAATTCGAAAATGTTGAAAATTCCGAAAGGATCAAAGTGTTTGAATGTCAAAAATTCTAAGATGAATATTTGAAAGGAATTGGTATAAGGAAAAGAAAGTTCTGACAATTGAAGTTCCAAAATGTGCAAAATACAAGAATGTCCAACGTCAATAAAAATTGAAGGACTTAAAATAATCTAGATGCATATTCAATCCTCGTAAATGTCGAAAATTTCGAAATTTTTAATTTTCTATGATATCCAAAATCTCGAAGTGAAGGAAATCCAAACTGTCAAAAATACACGATTGCCCAAAATCTCGAAATGTCCAAAATTTAGAAGGAAATACAATAAGGAGTTAATATAGGGGCAATGGAGTTCAGAAACGATTCAAGTTACAAAATGTCCAACATGCCGTATTCGTGTAAATTCTAAAATGTTCAAATAGTGGAAGTGATAGGGCTACAGAAGTACTCAAGATCCCGAAGGTTTAATTTTCTGAACAATCAAAAATCCCGAAATCTTTAAAATTCCAAAATGTCAGAAATTCGGAAATGTCCAAAATGCAAAAAGAAATTGTTCAAACGACTTTGTTTGGCCTCAAGATGCGCATACGGCCTCTTCTATGGACATTTTTAGGGTTACTGCAAGTAGTCCCCAATTTGAACAAGTCCAACTTCCACCGAATCATGAAACCTTTTTAATTCGACGGTTCGGGGGCTTGTTCTAAGTTATAAGATAAGCCATGTGAAGACCACACCATCAGCTTATAGAATCTTTGACAATGAAAAAGCGGAACGACCCAAAGAGGGGACCACGCCGATTGCAATAAGATGGCAGAACAAGGGGGAGGTGTCATATCCCGAAGCAACGCACATAACTTGAAACGAATTTGAGGAAATTCAAACACGAAATTGCACAAAGCAAGAGATGGCGCCAAATGAAAAGGTGTGCTGTTAGCTTCGACCAGACCTAATTTTTGATTAGCGTGATGTTGGATGTGGTCCATCAAAGCAGCTACTCATGCCTTAACAACGAACTTCTGACAATTAGTGTTTATTCCATGGGCCCAACAAGTTGTTAACTCAAACAAGACCGACTTCAGCAAACAATCAGCCACTTTTATCCAGTCCGACGTCTTCCTTCTTGAGTTGGCCACAATTAGCCTCCAATGTGAATCGGTCTGAAACATTGTCCCCAGCCCCGTCCCACTCCAATCCAATCGAATTGAAGTTCTCTCTTTCTCTGGGAAAAGGTCACAATCAAAAGCACCGCCATTCAATCGCAATCCACTTTCGTGAGAGAACGACTCCACTACCATCCAAAAATCGATTGCACAAAAAAAGTCAATGAAATTAGGTGAAACCCGTTCGCCTCCAACAAGAGTTTCCATTCATCTCAATCAGACGAGTAAATCTCTCCACTTCGACGGGCATTTCCAGCAGATCCTTGCTCCTTTCACAGTCTCGTCGTGTCGCAGTCGTTCTCCGCTCGTTGCCGAGCACAAACGAATCCCCTTTTGTCATCGCACACGACGGGGAATATTTTTTATTACCCAAGTCGTCTCGGTTTGACTGCGGGTGTGTGTGAGTGTGCACGCGCGTCTGTATCGATGAAGGAGAATTTATCGTCCTTGCAGCAGCACCCCCACCCTCTCAGACTATCGCTGCAACACGCCAGCACAATGCCAACCTTGGGTCGTTTCTTAAGCTGCTCAACGACTTTCCGACACGTACTTGCCACCAGCTCTCCCCGCGTATTATCAACTCATGACGTTGCCGCTGCCAGCAGCGGTACGGGGCGTGGTGGCACTGCCACCCGGGGAATGGGCAATGAAGCACGTTACCCATTCGGTCACATACTAAACGAGAATGTTGGCGAAAAAGTGTCACTAGTGTCACCAGTGTCACTCCCTTTATTGCTGTTGCAAGACGTCCCCATTCTCCTCCGGCCCAGCCCCATCCGCATTGTCCTCCTTCTTGCCATACAAACGACCAGAAAGAAAACCAAACAGACCCATATCCTGGCGCACACGGCGTAGGAAGCGAATTGGACACACCGAGTGAAAGTGCTGAATATGTTTATGTAGCAGGAATACAGATTGTCTCCCCGGGGAATCCTTTTGCTGGGATTTAGAAATTTGTCCCCACACTTGCCTCGGGCGGGGGAGCTCTCCGTTGTCCAGTTTTTCTTCATCTTCGTGCAAATTAAAGCTGCCACCGAAAATTGGATTGAGAGCAAGGATAAAATTGCTGCGAAAGTTATTTAGCTTTTCACTTACAAATATTGCCATTGTGCAGTTGAGGCATTCTGTCCGCCCGCTCCCCTGACTCAACACAATTAAGCGCAGACGGTCTGCCGGTGCTGCAGCGTGGGTGTGCCCAGCAACTGCGAATCAAAGGGCATACATCAGGGCGGTCGCTCGGGCGGGACACGGCGCTAGCGTGGCCTGTGTTTTACGAGAGCTGAAGTGCATTCAAATGAAATTCTCCTCGGAGAGTTTATTTAAATCACTGGAAAACATTATCCTTTCGCTCTAACAGGATTACACGAGGATTCGCTTGTTCGTCGGAGCAGCCTTTTTTTCCTACATTCTTTTTGCAGTTCTTGTTCTTTCCCTTTTGAGATTGTCCTTATGTCACAGTGTGTTGGGGTAATAGTGTCTCGGAGGCACCCTGCTCTCTGGGAGGATGGAGTTGTGCCCTTTGGCGTAACGAATGAGTTACAAATTGCTAAAGTGAAAGATGAGGAGTGACTTTTATGACATTTTGCCCGCCGACAAGGGAAAGGGCTTTGGCGGAGTTTTGTTTGACAAGCGGTTGGGGGTGCAGTTTCGTTGAGGAATGATGCAACTGGAGCGTGAAATTCTTGTATAATTTGCTGATGAAGATGACGGGCAGAGGGTCGTCTGGTAAGCAAATTTTTAGAGCAGGGTCGGGGGTGAGCCTTGATCTTCATGGACGTCGACTTTACAATGTTGCTGGATCATAGTTTGAAAAGCTCCCCGCGGGAAAGCACTGAAAAGTTTTTCGGGAGATGAATTCATAAATTGATGACAAGTATTTGCCCAGAAAGGATGGCTAGAAGGAGTTGCAGATGGAATCTCGTAATTTTTTTTAATTTAATGCTTCCTGTGTTTTTCGGTCTATTCAATGCTCAGTCCTCTGTCTCTTGGACGAGTGACAAAACAGTGGCACACACAAGTTGTGGAAAAAAATTCATTTGACGTGGTGCCACCACGTCACACCGACGACCACGCGACGTTTTCTACGCGCGTATAAGAAGAACAAATCTCCACAGGGCATCATTCTGGACACTAAAAATTGCTTGTTCTGCAAGGAAGCAGTGCCTGGTGATAAGGGTGGTAAACACAAATAACCTTCAACAAAGTCCGCTGCATGTCACAAAAGAGGAGGGCGTGCATCTTCAGTGTGGAAGTATCCCAATGTCCACAGAGGTACATGACAAAACAAGTTGATTATAAATATTGCGACAAATAATTCCAAAGTCTAGCTTGCCTGTTGCTCCCAGACGCCAACATGCAGTTTCGTACGTACCTACTTAAAACACATATTTGAATGAACATTTGGTGGACGAAAGAAAACAAACCCAAGGCTGCGTTAAGTGGCCCAAAACTGCAATCGCACTGAATGAACAGAGAATCCTGCGAAAGAGTTTGAATTTTTCCTTCAACATCAAATAAAGAAAACGCATGAAATGAGGACCAATGACAACACTGTAATGATGACAACAAAAAAAGTGACAAGCTTCGGATTTCATACACCTCGCATATGGAATCAAAAAGGGTGCTAAATGGGACGGTTCTATTTAGATTGGCGCAACAGTCCAAAAAAGAGACTAGAGCCTAGCATCCACATTAACCACTCGTGTTGTGCCCCGACAGTTCTCTCATGAGTAGAAGGGAACAACAGTTTTTTACCGTCTCGAAAGAGGTGTTATAAAGTGTGCTAGGTGTTTAGTCCTGGAATCGAACCTATGACATTCGAAGTGTGAGCGCCGTATTTAAGTACTCCACCACAGCGTATGGAAAACGGGAAAATAAATCGATAACTTTTGAACCCGTTCACCGATCCAGACAAAATTTGGAGTATAGCATCAGTGCCACCTCCTTCATGCTAAAAAGCTTGGAGAGGATGGTCGAACTGCACCTGCGCAAAAACGCTCTGCGATCACACCCTCTATCTCAGATGCAACATGCCTACCAGCGCGGAAAATCTTGCGAGACAGCACTTCAAAATCCCGTCGGTAGAATTGAAAGTGCACTTGACAGGAAAGACTACGCACTGGGCATTTTCATCGACATAGAGGACGCCTTCGACAATGCGACTTTTGATGGCATGTGTAACGCGGCCAGGAATCACGGCGTAGAGGAATCATTGGTGTTTTGGATAAGAGCAATGCTAATGAACAGGACTATAATCGCGGAGGCGGAGCGTGACAAGTTTGTAATGTCGGAGGTTAACAAGGGCTGCTCCCAAGGCGGGGTCCTGTCTCCCCTCCTATGGTGCATGCTAGTTGATTCTCAGCTTTTCGTTTTGAATAGTTCTATCACCTATGCCCAGGCTTATGCAGACGGTGTAGCCATATTGGTTTCCGGACCATGCCTTACGGCCGTCAGCGCATGCGGGCAAGCGGCTCTTGACATGACGGATAGCTGGTGTACCAGGAATGGGCTTTCAGTCAACCCTCTCAAAACTGAGGTTGTTCTCTTTACGAGAAGGAGGAATATGACTGGTTTGACTCGACTGACCACTTTCCAATGAAGCCAAATATTTAGGTGTTATCCTGGACTGTAAACTTCTCTGGAAAAGACACATTGAGACAAAACCTCCAAGGCGCTGTCAGTCTTCTGGCAATGCAAGGGAGTTTTTGGCAAAACCTTTGGTCTATCACCCAAAAGATCCGTTTGGATCTATACAGCAATGATAAGACCACTTCTCTTTTATGCATCAGTCATTTGGTGGAACAAGCTTTCGCGCAAATACGTGACGGCCGCTTTCACTAAGTTTTAAAGAACAGTTTGTCTCGGCTGCACAGGGGCTTTTTTCAGCACGCCAGGGTCTGCTCTTGATGCTCCCCCCAATCACCACATAATGGGATGTACACGTAAGGCCATCTCTCGACTAAAAAGGAATGGTCTTTGGTTCCACTCGCACTGGAGCTTTGATGACCTCGCACACTGCATCTCCTATGATACTACTCTCATGGACTAGCCGTCTGATGCAAGGTCGCCAATAATACAGTTGCGACGCTTTTACAAAGTCGACTTTCCACGTGTCCTGGACTGAACTGGGAAAGGAATGTAGTCGGATTTTCACGGACAGCTCCAAGACAACGGAGCCACGGCGGCTACGGAATACGACAACGTTTTTCGGCAACAGAAAGGTTTCGATAGTGATCGTTCAAATGAAGAGGCGTGCTGAAGAATATTCAGCCGCCTAGTAACAATTGAAGGTAAAAAGGATCGTTGATAGCTTCAAATGGAAAATCTTTTGAAAAATGACAGAAATGTGATATTAAAATAGTCAAATGTGTCGAGGAACTTGACCAAGTCTTGTGGAGAATTAAGATGTTAAGTCTTCCAGGTTAAGAAGAAGCAAAGAAGTGGAAGGTAGCATTGAACTTACAAAGCAAGTACAGAAATGCCTGTTTTTTGTATCCAAACGACAGTCGCGAAAGCGAAAGAAAAATTGTATTCAGATCCCTAAGAATTACATTATTACATTCTCGCATCATCTCTAAACTGCTCCCAAATGAATAAAGTAGTAGAAAACTCAAGCAGCTTTCTGGTTTCCGTTTTTACCTCGAAAAAGTCAGTATTTAACACATCCCTCAATAACTACCGGGGCTGATATATAGGGGGCGCCACCAACCATAATATTTATAGAAAGCACAAACATTCAAGTGACACGTACAAAATTACCTTGGCAATGTGATTATGAGGTTATAAGTTACAGTGCTACTTTCTCCATTTTTCAAACCATGCAAAAAGAGACATTTCATGGGTTCAGCACTGCTTTTTGAGCATTGGAAAACTGCGATTGTGCAACCCATATCCAAGCGAGGTAAAGATTCTTCGAATCCGTGCAACCTCCGGTCAATTAGTCTCTTTCCGAACATCAGCAATGTATTCGAGAAGGTGATAAATAGAGCTCTGATCAACTGGACAGAGGACAAACATATAATTCCGGATAACCAATTCGGTTTCAAAGCGGGGCATGACACTATTCATGCCGCGTCGAAACTGGTGTCGGATATCCAATGGAACAAGAGCCAGAAACAATGTACGGGCGCGTGCCTGATTGACCTGGAGAAGACCTTCGACACCGTATGGTTAGAAGGACTTTTTTACAAGCTCAATGGGCTAGGCATTAGTAAACCACTACTGTACCTACTGTGTAACATGCTTACCGGTAGGAGGTTCGTCGTGAAGAATGGCAACGTGACCTCTTCAGGTATATTTGAAGTAAAAAATGGTCTCCAACAGGGTGCCGTCAATTCGCCGATCCTGTTTAACATTTTCTTAAGCGATCTGATAAGCTCTCTTCCTCATGTAATTGCGTACGCCGACGACTTGATCGTGTACAGATCAAGCAAAAAGATCGGGGACATCACTACGCTAGTGTAGAGTGACTTCGACTCATTCATGAGAAGTTGCGATGATTGGAAGTTGAATATCAACTTTCAGAAGTCGGAAACCATACTGTTCAGGACTCCGTTGTATAAGGCTTCAGCGGATACCAAAAAGAATTGGCGAAAGTTCTCAATTGTTGGGCGACAAGGACAACCACTGGCGCAAAGGACTGTAGTCAGATACCTGGGGATCTGGCTAGACCAATATCTATATTTTAACAAACATGTAGATGCTGCTCTGGCCCGAGCCCGAGGCGCTTTCGCTCTTACAAAGAGACTGTTTTACAACAGCCAACTCGATGTGAGGGTGAAGGTAATCTGCTACATGGCCCTCATCCGGCCAATGCTCACCTATGGTTGTCCCGTGTGGTTCAACGTGAGTGCAAGCTTGATGGAAAAGATTCGGTTGTTTGAGAGGGCCTATCTTAGGGCTTGCCTTCGCCTTTACAGAACACCAGAGTCCCAGTACAAAAATTCTATTCCAATGAGTTCCTATACAACAGGGCGGACCTGATACGAGTGGACAATTTGAAATTGATTCGAGGCCATATTGCCAGAGCGATGAACTCGGTCAATAACTTGATTTCTGGGGCCTACTACCCCAATCCACAATACCACGAAAGGGTACGTGACAGTGGCTTCGTCCCACCAGAAGCTTTTCTCTATTTCGATAAGCACGGTCTGATACAAGACATAAATGCGCTGCCGCTCCTCTTCCACATCGCCCGATCAACTATGGATGGGCGACTCAACCACGACCGTTCCGTCGCACAACGAGTTGAGGAAGGTCTCCTCCGTTTCAGTACGGCGGTATCAAGGCGGGATATTCGGGATGTTGCAATGCAGCATCGAAAATTCTGGTGGCTGGGTAGCGAGAGAACTCTAGCGTCGAACCCTTTAGACCCGCTGTAAAAAGGGTAGAAAGTGTAGTCCAGATCCCCTTATGGGATGCAGTCGGTCTCTGCAACCTATGGCCGACCTACATATCTTAGGTAGTTTTAAGGTAGTATTAAGGTAAACAAAAAAAAAAAAGTATGCGCATATGTACACCTGTGTGTGTACTCATGTGTATGCCAATCTAATGTACATATTTTAATGGAAGTATATAAACATGTGTATATTAATATATATATACATGCTTATAAGTACGTATTTGTTAGGTACATTAAGTTATTTTAAGGTAGTGTGTAAGTTAGTATATAAGTTTTAGTAAACATGTTCTGATATTAAGTTTTTTGCAATTTTCTTAATCGTTACTTCTACAGTTAAATTTAAGTTAAATTTACATATGAATTGTTAGGTTAAGTCGAAAGACATAGTTAAAGATTAAGTTTAGCTTAGAGTGCCCGTCTAGGGCCAGTAAGTTAGTACTAATAACATTGATCGTCCAACTAGTTTTAAACATTTTTGTCTAGTATGTAAGTTTGATATGAATTACTGAATAAAAATGAATTGAAAAGAAAGAAAGCACTGCTTTTTGATCGGAAAATATGCCGTGCAAGTTCAGCAATAGCTTGAAAACTGTCGCAGGGTCTCTGCTCCATCAAAAAAAAATTATTTGTCGATGAAATGCTGACTTTAAACTTGGCCGTACACCAATAATGATGAACGCTCTGGAAGACGAATTGTGGTGGTTACACCTGAAAACGTCAAAAAAGTACACAAGTACAAATTGCGTGAGATAGCTGACACCGTAAAGATATTAGAATACAATGTGTACACTATTTTGCATGAGCATTTGTCCATGAGGAACCTGTGCAATGGGTGCAAACACGGCACCCATTTCAAAGGTGCCGTGTTTGCTCACGATGGACCAAAGGTAACAACGTATGGATGATTCTGAGAGCTATTTGGAGCTGTTTCACCAGAAAACAGGACTTTTTGCATCGGTATGTCACATCGGATGAAACATGGATCCACCACTACACTCCAGAGTCAAATTGGCAGTCAGCGGAGTGGACAGCGGCAAGTGAACCACACTCAAAGCCTGAAAGCCCAATTAAGTATGTTGCATTCATATTTTTAGATGCACACAGAATTTTGTTCATCGACTATCTTAAGAAAGTTGGCTGCCGTGTCTTAGTAGGTAAAGTGCGACACTCATACGCCGAATGTTCAGGTTTGATTCCCGGTCTGAATACTTTTCAAGACACCTCTTTCCAGTCGGCAAAAAACTGTAGGTCCCTTCTACTCGTGATTAAACAGTAGCGTGCATAACACTAGTAGTTGATGAGCTAGGCCCTGGTCGCCCTTTGCCACCCACCAGGTATACCCGTATGAAGTGAGCGACAAGATACACATGTCTCGATAGGGAACATTTTTTGTGAACGAGCCCCTATTTTTTTTTTTGTTTGTTTGCTATGACATGTGTGAAAAATATTTATTATACATGAATTCATTGAACAGACAACATCATATTTTTTCATTGTATTGAAAATGTCGAATTCTGTACCAGAAAGTGATGATTTGCGGAAAGCATTAATTTTTTGTTTTCAATTGAAGAAAAGTGCTGCAGAGTCGCATCGAATGCTTGTCGAGGCATATGGTGATCATGCTCTATCAGAAGCAACATGCAAAAGATGGTTTCAACGGTTCAGAAATAATGATTTTGATGTAAGAAATGAAGAACGTGGAAGACCACCAAAAAAGTTTGAAGACGCCAAATTGCAAACGCGGATGGAGATGACATTTTGAGTCAAAAGCAAATAGCAGCAATGTTAAATGTTGCACAACAAATAATTTCTGACCGTTTAAAAACTACGGGAAAGATCCAAAAGTGCGGAAAATGGGTGCCACATGAATTGAATGAAAGACAGATGGAAAACCAAAAAAACACTTGTGAAATTCTGCTTCAAAAAGACGATAGAAAATCGGTTTTGCATCGGATTGTTCTTCTTCTTCTTCTTGTGGCGCTACAGTCCGGGGTGAACCTGGGCCTCAACCAACATGCCTCTCCAGCCAGCACGATGTTTCGCCAACTGTCTCCAGTTGCGCACTCCAAGTTGGTTGAGGTCCTTCTCCACTTGTGTGCGCCACTTTAGTCTATGTCGTCCTCTGTTGCGTTGTCCCAACGGCTCGTATTCAAAGACTTTTCGGGTCGGAGAAGTGGTGTCCATACGCTCTTCATGGCCTAGCCATCTTAAGCGTTGTATCCGTAGACGCTTGACCAGGCGCAGGTCGCTGTGCAGCCCATAGAGCTAGTCGTTAAATCTTCTCCTCCAGATGCCACCAACGCAAACAGGACCGAAAATCGCACACAGAACTTTTCCCTTGAAGAGAATAAGGGCTTCCTCATCCGCCTTTGCTAACGTCCAAGATTCCGCTCCATAAAGTAGGACGGGGATGATGAAGCTGTTATATAAAACGAGCTTAATACTTCGAGAGAGGGCTTTATTACTCAATTGCCTCTTGAGCCCAAAGAAACAGCGATTGGCAAAAGTGATTCTGCTTTTGTCTCTGTTTACCGCGGAGCCGAGGTAGACAAAGTCCTTGACTACTTCGAAGTTTGTGCTGCCTAGTGTGACGCTCCGTCTGAGACGTCGATATTGTGTGTCCTTCCTTGATGACAGCATGTACTTCGTTTTGCCCTCATTTACCACTAGACCCATTTTAGCCGCTTCCGCTTCGATGCCAGCAAACGCCTCATTGACAGCTCGCTGAGTTCGGCCGATCACGTCAATGTCATCAGCGTAAGCTAGCAGTTGAACGGACTTGTGGAAGATCGTGCATCTGATGTTAACGTGTGAGTTCCGCAAGATCCCCTCAAGAATGATGTTAAAGAAGTCACATGACAGTGCGTCGCCTTGTCTAAAACCTTTTTTGACATTGAAGGTCTCGGTGAGTTCGGTACCGACCTTGACGGAGCAGCGAGAGTTCTCCATCGTCATCCTACACAGTCTAACGAGTTTGGTAGGGATGCCAAAACTAGACATGGCACTGTATAGCTCGTCTCTATGCACGCTGTCATACGCGGCCTTGAAATCGACAAATAGATGGTGAGTGTCAATTTGCATTTCTTGGGTTTTTTCCAGGATCTGCCGTAATGTGAAGATCTGGTATATTGTGGACTTCCCTGGCCTGAAACCACACTGATAGGGACCTATCAGGTCATGGACAAATGGATTCAGACGCGCACACAATACGGCAGAGAGGATCTTGTATGCGATTTTCAGGAGACTAATCCCTCTGTAGTTGGCGCAGTTAAAGGGGTCTCCTTTCTTGTGAACCGGGCAAACGACGCTGAGATTCCACTCATCGGGCATGCTTTCGTCCGACCATATCTTACAGATGAGCTGGTGCATGCGCCCAACCAGGTCATCTCCAGCTGCTTTAAATAGTTCTGCGGACAGTCCGTCCGCTCCAGCAGCTTTGTTCGACTTCAGCGTGGTTATTGCTATCCTCACCTCGTCTAAGTCGTGGGGACGGAATGCTTGTCTATCATCGTCCAAATTGAGTAGAACATTGTGCCTAACAGTGGGATTTTGGTCGTCATCGCCGTTATCGGATTGTTACTGGCGATGAAAAATGGATTTATTTTAAGAATCCCAAACGGAAAAAATCATGGGTTAATCTGTGACAACCATTAACATAGACTGCAAAACCAGATCGATTCGGCAAAAAGACAATGCTGTGTGTTTGGTGGGACCAGAAAGGTGTGCTGTACCACGAGCTCCTATAACCTGGTGAAACCGTTAATACTGATCCCTACCGACAACAAATGATCAATTTGAACCATGCATTGATCGAGAAACGACCAGAATGGGCCAGGAGATACGGCAAGGTAATTTTGCTCCATGACAATGCACCTGCACACAAACCAAAACCGGTTCAGGATGCAATCAAAACACTTGGCTGGGAGCAGCTACCCCACCCGCCGTATTCACCAGACTTGGCTCCTTCCGACTACCATTTGTTTTCATTGTTTTCATCGATGGGACACGCACTGACTGAGCAGCACTTTGATTCCTACGAGGAGGTCGAAAATTGGGTGTCTGATTGGTTTGCTTCAAAAGACGAACAATTTTATTGGCGTGGTATTCACAAATTGCCAGGCAGGTGGTCAAAATGTGTAGAAAATATCGGCCAATACTTTGAATAAAATGTTTTTATATGCCCGTTAATAATTAGAAGTGGTCGCCGTGGCGTAGTGGGTAGAGTGCGACGCTCACACGCCGAAGGGTCTAGGTTCGACTCCCAGTTCAACACCAATTTGTTTAATATTTCACGGCACCACCTCTTTCGAGCTGCTGACAACACTCAAGGAGTAATAACTGTCTAAGAAAGCTTCTCAATTTTGGCCGTTCGGAGTCGGCAAAAAACTGTAGGTCCCTTCTACTCGTGAGAGAACAGTAGCGCGCACAACACGAGTAGTTGATGAGCAAGCTACGCCCTGGTCCCCCTTTGGACTGTAGCGCCAACAATTATTATTATTATTATTAATAATTAGAGTTCTATTTTCAAAAAAAAACGTCAATCATGTCGTATTGGTATTCCTGGTATTACTATTATTTGAATGTCTCTGCAGTCCGAAAGCGTCCTTTTTCTCTGCTCTCGTAAATGAGAATCCTAAATTCTATCGGTGACTCGAAACGGTATCGAATCGGAACATGTTCATCAGGAAGTAGTATTGACAGCAAAACCAAGCTGGTGTCGAAGAAATTGTTAATTGAGCGTTCCAGGATAAGGAACCCTGGGCTACTCAGAAAGTTGTACGCATGCTTTTAAGAGCAACTTGAATAATTCAAATCCAACACATCAACATCAACATCACAACATTCCGAAAACGTTGTTCGAAACGAAAGAATCATTTCTACGTCGGAAATGAAGGCAAACCAATACCCACCCTCCTTGTGTTTCACTGCTAGATTTGGAGTCGATCATGAATTCGCATATTCTCGACACAGTTTCCACTTCTCCAGAATTGTAACATTTTTTTGATTTATTGGGCATTTCTTAACCTACATGCACTATAGGCATTTAGTGATTCTTCCCCTTTTGAAAATTTTGTTATCTCGAGGTTTAAGGAAGGAAACGAAGTATGCGTCTCGTCCTTATTCGGCCAGGCTATAAGCAATCATTTCTTACTCTACTCCGAATTGAAATCTTCAATGCATTGTTTACCTCAAGAGCCTATCCATGAAGTCATAAAACAAAATTCTTGCCTACTACCACAGAATGACGAAACACACGACAATGTTCCTTAAACACGTCTAGAATATATTTCCAAAGCGTGTCCCAAACGAACCCTCTCAGCATTCATTTCTCACTTGACGTTTTCAGAGCTCGTAAACGTCAATCTCCATCAGTTCCTCCTCCATTTCGAAAACTGAGTCCACCTGCTGTCCAAAATCAGTGAACTCAAAAGGAATGTCGCCTCAAACATCCAGAAGTGACATGCAATTTCAACACAAAGTTGGCATACCACTTTTACAGCCTCAGCTGTGTCAACTGAAATATGCATCTTTCGTTGTATTTGTGAACTCTTCACTCCACCCCGGCTTTCCTCCAGGTTTCATGCCGCTCATTAGCAATGCGGATCTATTCCACTTGACAGGAATGTCAAACCCACTTCCCAAACTGACGGCAATGCATTAAGGATGAGATTCCTTGCAGGAGTTCAAATGCTCGACATTCCTTTCGGGCCGTGACACGGCAACAAGCTACAATTACAATCTGCGGCTCAGAGGGTCGGAAATCTGATTTTAAGCACCCACCCACGCCCATCTGGCCACCTGGCCATAAGATGTCCATCGGGAAATTTGTAATTTAATAGCTCGCCAGGTATGGCCACTCCGTCACTTCATTTGCATCACAGTGGCACACCTACACAGCGGAGCACAAAAAACCGCAGTAAAAGCGAACCATAACAACGAGTGGTATGAGACGAGGAACAAAAAACGGCCAAAGAACAACACTAAACATCCCTTTTGGAGCTGGGTTTAGTGGCTTCCTTCAATACGAAGAGTGGACTCCGGGGATTCAGCACGCCACAGTCGCCAGGAAGAACTCCAGCAGATATTACCTCCTGTATGCCCTTCCGCCTCACACACCTCATACCCATCGCCCGGAGTCCCTGTCCGAGTGCAAACAACAATAAAACCCATTTCAAGGGACATTTGACCAGCACTAAGCAGGAGGAATGTGCCCGGTGTACGGTGGTGTACACTGATCACTCCGAGATACCCGTCCATGGACAAATATTGCCGGAGCTTCGCCATTTAGTGTGGCTCGTCCTTGCCGTCGTTGTCGTCATCCAACTGGCAGCCAGAAAAACTTGTGCGGTAACGACACGAACAAACAGGCAGGCTAGGCGGACAAGAAAAAAGAAGAGGATGGTTCCAATTTTTGTTGCCACAGGATAAACACCAACAGAAGCATTCACAGAATGCTCTCTGCAGTACATTAGAGGAATTCCTCTAACACTCCCACCTTCCATCTGCCCATCCCCATCTCGAACACCGTTGTGAAGTGAATTCCTGGAATTTCTCCTCAAAGTGTCACCGAGGTCGCAGCGTCCACCGGACTGGCCGCTTCTAAGCCAGAGTTCATTTCAACTGCAAAGGGAATTCCTTGTTCTTTGGCCCTTGCGCCTTTTGTTTTTCGCTTTTAATTTCGTCCACAACTGACCGGGCTGGACCCCAATTTTTTGCTCTTTTCCTCTCTCTCCATTTTTTGGGGCTGTTCGGTTACTTTTCAAATTGTGGTGCTACGCTGCCGTGGAAGAGGACTAGGCGCTCCGAACAAAGGCATCCACTGCAGCAATATTAGTAGTCGTCGTCGTCGACGTTGGCGTTGGCGTTGTCGCCGGACACGGGCGGTCTGATGACATCGCATAACCTCACTCAAAGTTCCCCGTCGGTTGGTATTTTCAATTTAATAGACTTCCTGCCCTCTCGGTGCCAAAAATTAGGAGGTCAGGGCGCACAGACGACACCTAGCTTCATTATTTCATTTGGCATCCCTGTGTATGTGTGACAGAGTCCAACCCCCCTTTGTGCAGTGGAATTTAGTACCTGTGTCGCGTCTCTCCCTGTTGTCCAGTAGAAGTTCGAAGCTGCTTCCTGTTACTTTCTGTCTCCCATTTATTCAAAGAGTAGGATGCTGCTGTTCGGCATTTTTTGCTTCTCTCCCTTTCGCTGTGTTCGCACAGAAGGGACGAACCGGGCGAAATGAATTTGAATAAATTTGTCTGGCATGAGATTAGCCTCGGCTTTGCAACTGAAACGGGGGAGCGGTAAAAGTCAATGCGACGGGGATCAGACGGAAGAGCACAAACAGGAATCCACGGTGGATCAACGTGGTGGTGGGGAGGATTAATGTTATGGTTATCACCTTAATTCGTTTATTCGGCTAATTTTGCGGCAGTTGTCGCGTCGATTTAACTTTTCCTTTGTTTCTGTTTTTTCTTCGTTTTCTGTATTAATGAACATCCCCCTGAAATGGGGGTTGTACCTCGGTTTTATGAGTCCATTTGAGGAGTATTTGAATTGGAGAGGATTTAGTGTGAGAGTTGGGATTGTTATCTGATTGTTATGTCATATTAGAGGGGGTAAGATGAATTTGGGGGGTAATATTTGAAGAGAGGAAGAGGTGTGTTGCTGAAAAGTTGGGACCAATTTGAAACCTTATTGTGGAATTGGTTGAAATTGCTTTTGAAGGTCCACGTATTAAAGGGAGAGAAATAGCAAGACAGGAGGCGTCATTCTAAGACCAAAACTAAAGGGGACATAAAACGTCTTACTTTTGGAAGCAGATGATTCAAATTTACGTAAAATGTTATTCACTCCAATTGTCAACGAAATTTATGAACATATATCAGTCTCTTATGTTGTTCTGTGAAGGGGTCACAGTGCCCCCATTGTTGAGCACTTAAAGAAACGTCTTACGTATGTAGAAAATCGATTCAAAATTACTGAAAATTTTAATCATTCCATTTTCCACCAAATGACAGAATAATTCATCAGTCTGTTGAGCTATTTTGTCAAGGGGTCAAAGTGCCCCCTTTGCCCAGCACTCAAAGGACCGTCCTACGTTTGTAGAAAAATGAATCAAAATGACTAAAAATTTTATTCCTTCCAATGGCAGAATCAGTCATCAGTCTGTTATGTTATTCTGTGAGGGGGTCACTATGCCCCCTTTGCCTAGCATTTACAAAAGTGTCCAACGTCTGGAGGAAAATGAGTTCAAATTAATTAAAATGTTATTCCTTCTAATGGCAGGACCATTCATCAGTCTCTTACGTTATTTTTTGAAGGGGTCACAGTGCCTCTTTTGCCTAGCACTTGGACAACTTGTGTAAAGAAGGCAGATCAGTTCATTGGCATGGAGAATGTCCCTGAAAGGAACCCAAAACCTGCCGCCTGTTCGCCCTTCCCCACTCACCAAAAGCCTTTTCTTAAAAATTGTTTTAAGACTTCGCTTTATTTTTTAAATTGCATTTTCTACAATATGCTAGCGAATGCACACCCCAAACCGGCCCTCCGAGCCCCTCAATTTAACCCCCTTAAATGTGCTAAGCACACCACCACCATCAGTTTCAAGTCAGAGTCAGGTGGATATAAGCCGTCTCCCAGCCACCAAGATTCCATTTCGTATCGATTTACTTTCGCTTCTTTTCTAGTGCCTTAACAATCTCTCGATTCCTTTCAAAGCCAAGGACATCAGAGGCCTTTGTTCGTGCCAGAGGAAACGAAAAAGTGAACCTCTTTCAATCTCAACAATAAAAGCAATCCGGGCAACACGTCTCCCCAAAGTGCTCTCTGACCCGGTTTTTGACTATTTTCAGCCATTTGCATCGACTCCCGGTTAATAGACTTTGCCTCAGGGACGGAGACAGGGGGTAAGGTCATTCCAAATGAGCCTTCAAATGAATGACTGAATAAGTGAGCGGCTTCCCAGCCAGTCAGGAAGCGAAGGCAACGCGCCTCGTCAAGGGTATGTGTGCTCGTTTCCAAAGGTACAACCTACACAGAGCAGAAAGCAAAATGCTCGCTTGAAAATAACCATCCACTCCCCTAATGAATGGAGTTCTCAACGGCGGTAATCTATTTACCAGAAATCAACTCGTCATCGAGTCATAAAATGACAGCGAACCGAGGAAGGGTTGTGAAGGATTTGTGACAGGGTCGTGAAAAGGGTTGTCGCTACGATGCCGTCTGAAATGAAAAAGTGAACGAAACAACCCAAATGAATATTTATCCTCAAGGAATACTCAGCAACAGGATTCAGTTCGCAGTGGGAAAGGAGCAGGGACAATGCAGCACGACTTTAATCCACTTCACAAGCACTACAACGTCGACGATTTGCTGCTTAAAGATCGCACAGGCGAAACCCACAAAGTAACAAAGCGCGTCCTGAGACCAGAGACTAGTCGCATGTCTGCCTGTCTGCGCTTGGGTATGTGCGTGTGTGCGAGAGAACTTTCTCCAGTTAAATTCTCCATGAGATTCCGAGAAGGATTTTCTTTCGCACGAGCTGCCAAGGATTAAGTCCTTCTTCAGCTCGCGCCCGCTTCCGCACACTTCTTTTGGAGAAAGGTAATTTTTCAAGATTTCTTTTTCTCCTACCTCTCCGAATTCAACCACCCCCTCCCTTCCCGGCAGTTGTTGTGCAGTTGAAAGTAAGAAACGAAAGCTGCATAGACTCGAGGAATCATGAAAGAGTATTCAACCCTTCAGCGTGCAACCAAGGCCAAGCCGGTACCAGGAAAGGAAGGAATTTATGTTGTGTTCGTTTCTTTTGCCTTGGTGCCTCCCCATTTTTTGTGCGCTTCCGTTTCGTGCTTGAGTGTGTCAAAGGATAAATCAGCGAAAGGAAGACGTCTGCTCAACAAAAGGGAATCACTTGACGTGCTTTAAAGACGCCCACGGCCACACAAAGGTCACAGTCTATTCGAAAAGAAATTCCCAACAGAAGCAGCACGGTTTTTCACTTAAACACTCTTTCAGTGCGGCAGCACTTGCCAGGCAGCCTGTGGAAGCGCTGAAAACCGCCAAAAATGAACAGCGACCTCCTCTCACAACTCAGTGTCGGTGATTACATTTGAATTTCATGATTGGGGAAATAGGCTCAAAGGATAACAATCCGATTTGAAGCTTTGATGCGTAGACGACACCGACGAAGGGGGCAACGAAACTCCTTCAGGAACAACGCCAACTGTAAATAAATAAACGACAAAAAAACACAACACAACAAAACAAATAAACCGGGAAACGGCAATGCAAACAACCACCGACCTATTGACTTTCGAATCAAAGTCCCCTAGGATCTCCTCACCTCCGCTATGAGGGCGTATACGGGACGCCTGCTTCTTTATTTTCGGGTGAAAAATTCTTTGTTTACCCGCCGCTGTTTCTCTTTTCAATTTTTCTCTTCTCCCTTTTTTTTTTTTTTTTAAGTTTTGATCCACCCACCACCTCGTCGTATCTTGCTCGAAATCAAAGCCGAAACAAGGAAGGGAGGGAGAAACAAAAAGGAAAGTTAACGGGTTAACAAGAACTTTCCTTTCGCATTACCGTCCGACATTTTTTTTTACCCCCTCCACGCCTCATGTACATTCAGCTTGCACCGAATGCCGGGGCGGGCTGGGTACTTCTTGCAGTGGTGTGGGAACTTTAAAACTTACCAGTCCCCGTAACATCGTCGAAGTTTTTCGTCATTCGCCTCACAACCAGCAGTTTTGACAGAACCCTCACTTAGCAGGAGTGTGTTCCGGGCGATGAGAGCGGCCGACGACGAAGGGGCGGATGGGCTGAAGGTTGAGTAATTTTAAGGAAAAACGGAAAGATTTCCATTCGCTCGTCACAGGAAGGAAGGCCAACAAACTTGTAATCGGTTTCGGAAAATCAAATAATATTTCGACAAGGCAACCATGGAACAAGTTGTTCATCTGTTGAGCAGCCCGGGGACCGTGAGGGAGCTCGTGCACTGAGGGGGGGAGAGGGGACGAGGAAACTTCTCCCTCGGACGGACGACGACGGCTTGTTGTCGAAATTTATTTTCTGAAACTATTTTCTCGGTGACTGCAAGCATGCCGCCGAAGGATTTGAAATTATTTCCAACTTGACACCGTGTGGACCTGGATGGTGGGGGAGGGGGCGTGGGTTAACAGTCGAATTTATCCCATAACGATTGCAAATAGTTGAAATTGCGTTTCGAAGACACAAACTCAGAGGGGAGCGAGAAGCGAAGCAAAACGTCGTGGCTCGCAACTGGAGCAGGCACTGAGGAGGACATGCAATAAAAGTTGGTCATTAATCGGAAATAAACAAGGATCGGGTGCAGCACAGGGGAAGCGAAACGCAGCAGCATTTGCTGCTGGAAGACTTTAAGAGAATTTTTCGCAACTAACACGTTTGAATGAATTGAATTGCGCTCAGGGACCTAACGCGTTAACTAGAGTTTAACAAAAAGGAAGCGTTTCAGTTGCTGAGTGAAAAGTTTCTTGAAATTTTTAAAGAAGTTCACCAGAAAAATGGAAGACGTTCATACCTTGCTTGCTTGCTTTTGTGAGCATAGATTTTTCTAATAACAGTAAAATTAAAAGTGTGACAGGACCCAGGACACACGAGATTTGTTAGCACAACATTTCACCAGAAACGAAAGCTGAACCTTGCCAATCATCACTCTTGTTGTCTTATAGAAGAGACATACAGTTTAGTACTGACTTCGATCTAGAAAATGTGAAACACTTCTCAGCAATTAGAAATTCGGAATAATTAGTGGTACGTTTTGCAAGAGATCAGGGCTGAACCTTGCTTATGTTCACTCGTATTGTGCCTGACATGCGCACTAGTGGAAGCGACACACAGTTTAATATCGACTACAGGCTGAAAAATGTGAATTTTTGTGCTAAATTTGTGCTTAGTTGAATAGGGGGCCAGGATTAAACCTCGCTGGTAATGGCTCCTGCTGGCGAAAGGGGCACACAGTTTAATACCAACTCCGAGCTGGAACATAAAAAAAAATTTTCGGTAAATGTTTTCGGTGAATTTTGGTCCTGTTTGCGTTGAGGGCATTCGGAGGAGAAGATTCAACGGGATTTCGATGGGATGTATAGCTGCATGCACTCGATCAAGCGTCTTCGGATACAACGCTTATGTTGGCTAAGCCATGTGGAGTTCATGGACACCACAGCTTCAGCCCGAAAAGTCATCGAATCAGAGTCATAGGCACAACGCCTGACCTCTGACAGACTGGGCTGAGGAGGCGTACACAAGTGGAGAAGGACCTCAATCAATAATTACTGCGCAACTGGTGGAAACTGGCGAGAGATCGTGCTTACTGGAGAGGCATGTTGGCTGAGGCCCACATCCAGCACGAAAAGCCACATTAAGAAGAAGAAGTGTCTTTGGCAACTTTAAAAACAGAAGAATGAAAACAACTTTGAAATATCCTCGAAATTCATATCGAAATGACTTTTGTTTTTTTTAATTGCTTGTTTTGTGCTTAAATTGCATCTGTGTATGATATGAACTCAAGTTTTATCTATTTATAAAAAGATAGTTATTTGGATGACGCTACTGTCAATTCGTTACAAATATGACAAGGCTGACAAGATAATTGATAAGTGCTGGGATTACGAAACCAGCAAGTTTGTTATAGTCTGATCTTCTTAGTCCTGTTGCTCCGTCAAAATACTTTAAAGAGATATTGCCGTGAGTTATGCACTTAGCCCTTTCTGACAACAACTTTCTGAGACTCAAAGCCCTATCCACAGTATACATTTTTAATTCTGAAACGTAATCGCAAAAGAATGCTGTTGCATAGGCACAAAGTCGAAACTGAAAAATTTGGTCCTTGACGAAAGATTAGCTGTTTAGTTGCCATGTAGTATGAACTAACTTAGTTATGAATTTTCGTCTCCAACTATGCAATGTCTTAGAAAAGCCAGATCAGAGAAAAAGCATTTTTGTTGCAAGGATTTTTACAAATGAGAGGATGGGGTGATTGATTGGCGATCGGCTCTTCAGTTGACAGTCGTGACACCAAACACTTGAATTTTATTTTCTTTTTTTACATGTCCCAATGTTGACGTGTGATTTTGCGCGTTTTTTTTTTCATCTCTGATTTCAGCAGGTGTAAATGCTTCAGTCAACGACAGGCTTCGCACAATGACCGACTAAGTAGAAAGATCCAAAAGCAAAAGGCGATGTACACAGCAAGGAATATCAAGTTATGAAGAGAATATATGCAACATCTGTTCAAAAAATAAGGTGAATTTTGGAATTTCACGGGATGCGTGTGTTGTCTTATCAATTTCGTTTACTTAGTTATGTTAAAAAACTCGCCTCGAATATACAGTGCTCCACAAAAGTCTGCGTACAGTGATGTAATTTTGAGAAAAAATGCTGTTATTTCCAAACCAATAGCGGAAAGTTGATTGTAAATGTATGATTAAATAAAACAATGGATGAGCTTTCAGTTTTCAACAATTATTTTGAACATTTATGTTGACTGTTTCCACTATATGGCATATTTATTTTGCTTGTGAAAGGCATACACGTTTGACGTGCTGCGCGTGTTCAGCGATTCTGTTCAAAAAATGCATCAAAGAAATTTCTTTTAAATTTGCGTGAAAAATGGAAATGTTGACAGTGGCATACGGTAAGTGTACTCTGAGTCAAGCAAATATTTACAGGTGGTACAAACTGTTCAATGAAGGTCGAGGAAAAGTGAATCACAACGCTCGCCCTGAACATCTCAGCACATCAATAGCTGATTAAAATGGTTGAGAAAGTGAGGAAAATTATTATGGATTCTCCATCGAATCGAATCACTATTAGAGAAGTTGCTGAAAATGTCGGCACATCGGTTGGCTCATGTCATGCATTTTTTTCGGAAATTTCGGGAAAATTTTAATAAAAATTTAATTTCGCATGAGCTCAGTTATTGTAGATCGCGATCCAGATTTGCTTAAAAGGATCATAATGAGTATTTACGTGGGCCGAGGGGCGAGGGCATTCACTCGGTATCGGGGTGAAGCTATGGTTATATATATAAATTGAATAATTTATCAAGTAAAACTATTATTTTAGTGCATTCATGTAAAATTTCATACAAATGTGATTATTAATTCGCGTTTTATCTCTAGTTAAACAGAATCATAATTGTAACTGAGACGGTGATGGTGGAATTAAGCATCGCACTGTAATTAAATTTCTCACTAAGCAAGGAAAAAGTGATGAAGAGATGATAGGTGTTTACCAGGTTTCCGCACCATTTGGAGATGTATAGTGAGAACGCGGACGGTGTTATGGATCAAATTGTTACTGGGGACGAAACATGGGTTCACCACTATGACCCTGAAAGCAAACAAGAGTCCATGCAATGGCATACCATAAAATAGGAACAGACCCCCGAAGAAGTTCAAAGTCAATCCGTCTGCCGTCAAGCTCATGACCACAGTTTTGTGGGACTCAAAGTTAATTTTGCTTATTGAGTACAAAAAGAAAGGTGAAACCATTAACACCACATCTTACGCTTCCAAATTAAAAAGAAAAGACGTGGTAAACTCGCAGCGGGTGTTTTGCTTCTTCATGACAAAGCTCCTGTTCACACGGCGCGAGAAGAAAAAAATAATCATTGCTCGTTCGTAATATTTTGCCAAAAACAACACCGTTGCCATGCCATAGTCACCGTATTTAACAGATTTGGCCTCCTGCAACTTTTTTCTGTGCCCAAGATTGAAGGAACCCATGAAGCGACGTCGTTTTGTAATTAGTAAGAAGATTTAAGCCGAATCGCTAAGAAAACTTAAGGGCATACCCAAAAGTGTGTATCAGAACTTCAAGGATTGTAAAAAAAATTTTGGTAAAAGTGTAGTAAAACATCACTCAATACGTCCCGAGAACAATAGAGGGCGCCACAAACAAAAAAAAATATTAAATTAATAATTTTTGTTGGGGACGGTCCCTTTATGTCCCGGGACTTATTGAGTGATCTGTTATGTTAGTGGGCAGCTTCTTTGAGGGAAACAAGGTAGAAATTGAAAAATAATTAAATATTTCTTTGAAAAAAAATTAAAAATTTTTTGGGTTATCTCCCTCTACCCATCCCAAGAATCTGTAACAAGTCCTTTTAAAATCAGATCAATTTTCTTCTTTAGTGTATAAAAACGAAGGTAAAACCAAGTAAAAAGAAGATTGAACCTTCCAACTGAAGTTCTACCAGTACTGGTGGGAGTGGGAGTTCATTTGTTCGTACACATTTGTCCCGTCAGAAACTAAATACACAAGTGAGCTCGTAGTTGAGTGGACAGATTGGTTGATCTATGGAAAATTTGCACTACAGAAGCGCGGTTTTGAATTCTGCGACGAATCAGCAACGGACCACACTTGGTTTTTTTTTTGTTTTTTTTCTTTTTTGGGATCACAACAAACGAAAAGCAACGCGGTGAGAGAAAGTACGATTAGGTTTAGCTGAAATTTTGAGTACCACCGAGTCGCTTACTCATAAAAGTACACCTTAGGGAATATTTTTGTTGTTGATTGCTTATTTTTCTGTATCAGGCCTAGGACCCATGAAGAGTCTGATTCTGAGCTATAGCTGCCTAACATTCTTGACGGTCACTGCTTCCAGTTGTCAAGACCACACTCTCTAGCGTCCGCGATCACTTGGTCTCTATACCGAAGTTGCGTCCTTCTCCTTCTCTTCGAACCCGAAGGCTGGGATTTGAAGACCCTTTTTTCTGGAGCGTTGTTTTTTATTCACTTGATGAGGCTTAGGATTTTTGCCTTTCGAACTACATCTCCATCTTAGTACTACACACAGAGTTTGCGGTTGTGTCTTCTCCTCCATTCGCCTTCCTCACAGACAAGACCATATATTCGTCGCAGATTTCTTTTTTTAAGGAACTAAGGATCTGCTCTGCCGTTTTGCTTATCGTTCAGCTCTTGGCTCCGTATAAGAGTAGGGGTAGGAATAGCGACTTGCAAGGCATTATCGAGTCCTTCGAGTCAGGACTTTCGAACCTAGCTATTTTGACCAATCGAAATAGCACTGGTTGCCAAGGGTGATTCTGCACCCTTAACTCATTCCGACTGATATGACAGTCTTAAAGCTTTCCAAGCATGTTTGCTGGGTAAACGTGTCTGATTTGACTATTTCTTGATATTAAATATAAACCGATGGATCCGTGTAGAGCATACAAAGTTTAGATATTGTAAGCCCATCATACTATGTGCAGAGCTTTTGGCCAACACGACAACGTCTAAGGAGATTTTTTTTTGAACTGGCTAGAACTGGAGCTGTTTTTGACTACAATTAAGAGCCTTCTTTCAATTTTTGCAAAGAAAGGGACTGTTATATTATATCCTGTCCTATAATGGGACAGTCTTCACGTCTGAGAAGTTAAGCTATTTCTGAAAGCGATATTGTAAGCCATATTTTACCTGACCGTTTCCATCCGTCAAGCTAAGGTCGAGCTAAAAGGTAGGCTCGCACTACAAGGGATCGCCTCAAGCCTATCGCAATACCTTTTCAACCCTTCAGAGTGAGCGTGTGCTAGCTAGCAAACAGATAAAGGAACCCCATACGAATCCAAAGTAGAAAATCTGAGCCAATACCTGGACCACGTCAAGCACACGCTCTACTGTGCGAAAGTCGTGTCACACGCCCAGAGCTTCATGCTGTTGCGTGAGATGGCCAGATGGAGTACAAATGGACTGGGAACTACGGCGGCATCGCGCTCGCGACTGCATCATTCGAAGAGTTTTTTTGGGCAACATATGAAGAGTGTCCCAACACGAACGCAAGATTTAAATTTGGCGCCATTCGAATTGTCATTGTTTGACATTTGAACAATTATTATTGTTTGTTAATAAAAGGTATATGGTTAATAAAAATGGAGCGCTCCACGAATGAACAACGCATTCTCATTGTGAAATTGTTTTCCCAAACTGGTGAAAATTTTGCGGCTGCAGTTCGCAAATTGCGATTAATTTGGGGTTACAATAACGTTCCAAAAGAGTCAACTGCAAAGCGATTAATGGAAAAATTTGCTAAAACTGGGTCTGCAACTTATGTAAAGACAACAACGCGCCTTCGACCAGGTCGATCGACCGAAAATGTCGCAGCAGTACGTGATGATGTCGCTAAATCTCCATCCACCTCAATTCGACATCGGGCTAAGTAAATAAGTGTTTCCAAATCCACTATGCAACGAATTTTGACGAAAGCTTTGCATCTTCATACATACAAAGTTCAATTGACTCAGACACTGAAACCAGCTGACCATGCACAGCGAAGGGATTTCGTTAGTTGGGTATTGGAAAGATATAATGAAAATGCAGATTTCGCCGATAAAGTCATCTTTAGTGACAAGGCCCATTTCCATTTTGAAGGCTTCGGTAATAGGCAGAATTTTCGCACTTGGGGCGAGGAAAATCCCCGAGTGATTCACCGGAAGCAAATGTATCCTCAACGTGTCACTGTGTGGTGTGGATTTTGGGCTGACCTTTTTTTTATGAAAATTTGTCAGGTTAAGCGCAAACAGTCAATGGTGTTCGGTATCGTGAAATGATAACCAAATTTTTCGTGCCTAGAATTGAAGAAATTAATGTGGAGGGGATGTGGTTTCAACAAGACGGCGCCGCATCTTATACAACCGAAGAAACAATTCAATTGCTGCATCAGTCATTTCCCGGTCGTGTTATTTCGCGTTTTGGAGACCAGAATTGGCCGCCCAGATCGTTCGATCTAATACCATTGGACTTTTTTCTTTGTGTTTTTTTGAAGTCGATGGTTTATGCGAATAAGCTGACGATGACTCAAGCCTTAAAAGAGTAAATTGGACCGCACCATTAATGCAAATCCGTTATTGAAAATTTTATTAAAATATCGCGTATGTGCCAGCAAATCCACGGCGGCCATCTGGCCGATGTGTTCTTCGACACACAACATCATTCAGTCTACTTTACGATATAATAAAGAATTCACGATTTTTTTTAAATATCTGCGTTTTAATTAAAATGTAAAATTCGCGTTCTTGTTGGGATACATTTTATTTGCATATGAGCTTTTGGCCAACACGAGTTCATCTGATGAGATTCTTTTTTGAAGTGACTAAAACTGGAGCTGTTTTTGACTAAAATTAAGAGTTTTCTTTCAATTTTTGCAAACAAACTGACTATAAAACATCCCATAATACATCGTGTAATACATCCTGTCCTATAATGCGACAGGTTTCACATCAGAGAAGTTTAGCTGTTTCTGAAAGCGATATTACAGGCTATATTTTACCTGTCCGTTTCCATCCGTCAAGCTACGATCGAGCTGAAAAGTAGGCTCGCACATCAAGGGATTGCCTCAAGCCTCAAGAAATACCTCTGGAGAGATTCTTAACTCACTAGCAGACTTCGCCATCACCGGCGACAGATAAATCACCAGCTGGATTGTTATTGAAACGAATTCACATGACATCCTTCGATAAGTTTCACTCGGGAGGGCCTAGAGTATACATTTTCGCAACACGTGGGCGTGGCTCATCGAAAACCAACGTGTCACAAATTTTTAGCTATCGTCATCAAAGGAAACGAAGAGAGTAATCAAGCGATTTCTTAATTCGCTGTGCGAATTCTTTCGAAAATCGCCAACGCAACGCACCAACGCGATTCGAAAAACAGGCCCGCATTCATTAGAAAGCTACGAGTCCTATCTAACTTATTTGACAGAAGTCGTCTATAAAACTCAAATTAATATTAAATTAATAATTTCTGTTAGCGGCGCCTCCTATATGTTCCGAGACTAATTGAGTGATCAGATAAAGGTTCTACAAGTGGACAGACTTCAATTACTAAAGTGGAAGTGAAACTTAAAGCTTTTCGAGTCTAGGTGATGTGTTCTGATGCCTTTTTTTTCAGAATGCTGGCTTATTTCCTCTTAGATGCACAGCAGTTAATAATAATAATAATAATTGTGTGGGGCGACAGTCCACAGGGGGACCACCAGCACCTAGCTTGCTCATCAACTACTCGTTTTGTGCTCGCTGCTCTTCTCTCACGAGTAGAAGGGACCTACAGTTTTTTTGCCGACTCTGAACGGCAAATTTCGAGAAGCTTGGACAGTTTCTATTCTTTGAGTGTTGTCAGCAGCTCGAAAGAGGTGGTGCCATGAAAAATTCGAGGTGTTCAGCCGGGACTCGAACCTGGACCTTCGGCGTGTGATTGTCGCACTTTAGCCACTACGCCACGGCGGCCACGTGCAGTGCAGCAGTTGCAGTTGGCTTATTTCCTAGTGAATATGCAGCGCAGCTCCTACTCGTTAATGACCATAGCAGTGATAGCAACACCTCGTAGTTGTGTTTGGAAGTCTCGCAGAACTTTATACAGATTTCACAGACTCCTGAGAGAGTTGCTCCTTCAATACCACATTTGTGTACAATTAATTCCCAGTCTATGTACATAGATCCACTGCTTCAGTTGTTTTGAGACCTGACTGAAGTTCTGATTTTCTTTTGGAAAAGCCATCCTGCTGGATGCTTATCTAGTAGATCCAATTATACATACTTATAAAATTTTACCCACTTTCCTCCGGTAAAAGGAGCAGAAAGCACATTTTAGAAGCTACTAGAACCTTATAGACCTATCATAAGAAAGATTGGAACACAATCTTCAATTGGTTTTTTACGACTTAAAGCAGTTGTTAAAGTGTTGAAGTGAAAAGCAATAAAATATCCCCACAGTCCTCAACTCGATTGTGCATTAAAAGAGAGGTTCACACAAATCCCACAAACTTTAAGCACTCCCCTCCAACACCACCCTCCAACACCCTCCAACACGTCATAAATTGCGCACTCCCTTAAAACATTATCCATCCGAAGCGTAAAGCCAATCATAATCATATCTCTGTCCATCTCGAAAACCCATTTCTGGCAAATCCACAGTCGATTAAAATCGAAAACGACCCCGAGCCCCCAGTCCAGAGATTTCCCTTACACAATCAAAACATAAACTCTCCCCATAAATAGGCCCTCAATCAAAGGGACAGAGATATTTTTACGATTCCAGTTAATTACTCGAAACTTCCCCCAGCCGACGACACGACCCATCCGGTCTTTGTCTTGAAGAGATTCCCCACTTTATCATCACCCTTTTGCAATATTAATGCCAGTCCCTCGACCCTGCCGCACAACCACTTGATGAAGCACAAACCCCAGCTAACCGGACCGCCACGGAGCCCTCCATAAACCACAAGCCCGTCCGAAGCCATTCAAACTGACAGATCAAGATACCTCGGTTCGTGTGAAATTCTCAATTCGTTACAAATAGACCGAGGCCGCCCGGAGCAGTCTGGCAGCCCCCAGATTGTGGCGTCCAGATAAATGTGGGCACTCGCAGCGGTCCCTTTCGACTGTAAAGTGCGAGAAATCCCGGCCAAAGGTGAAAGATCGCCCCTGCCAAATTTGAAATCCGAAAGGACATTAGCAGCAATATGGTTGCGTATTTATCGGTCCTTTCGTCGCAATTTATTATGCATCCGTTTTTGTTGGCCGCTCCACATGTGAGTGCGATAAATTCGAATTGTCCAGATAAGGAACCTTTGAAAGGACGCCAGTTGAGGGGCTCTCCACTGCGAGGGCCACGCGGGTGTCTGGCATTGTCGCATTGCCAGGCACAGCGGTTGCCTGCTGACTGAAGACCTCTTGTCATAGTTACTGGGTAAACAACATCCCACCGACGCGGTATTGCGTGGCGTCATCACCTCCCCCTCCCCACGCTGATTCATCGCACTAATTTCAGTTTAAATACACGACCAAATGGTTTCGGTTAAAGTGGTGATGTGTGCCGCCGAATGCGTGTCGGCATGCAGTTAAGCCACTTGAATCGTTTATGCTCAGCTACTCGCATTTGCCGAGTCGAGGACCTCTCGTTTTGTCTGGTGGAAGTTATTGTCGATTGAACAACATATTAGGCGATGAGCCGGGCTCCACCATGAGGGTATGTATACAAGAAGTCGTGTCTGGTGGTGGTGTGCGACGCATGTAGGTCGGGATCAGTGACATGGATACATTTTGGGTTCTGGCGGAAATCGATGAACAAAGTCTGCTGCTCACTGGACGGGGACAGGAGGCAGGTAAGTGAGTTCAATGCCAGACGAATTGACTTCGCCTCCAAGAAACGGCATCGACCCTCTTTCGAATTTTGACTCGTGTCAAAGTCACTACTCCGATGAGCGACATCGACGTGAGGATGAAAGCTTGAATTTTTACACAAGAAAGGAAGAGTCGTGCAAAGTGGGAAAATTATGTAATAAGTTGACAGATGTCGAGTGCCACAATTTGTGTTGTCAAGGTGAAGGTCGAATGTCAGAATGTCAAAGTCAAGTGAAAAATAACAGGCCAGGGACAATCAGAAGCGACCCACACGGTTGGCATTTTAAAAGGAAAATGTAAACCTAGAGCCGACCAACGAGTTTCAAATCGATACTCACCATCTTTTCGTCGATTTTAAAGACACTTACGACAGCATTCATCGCAAGGAGCTATTCAAAGCAATGCCCGAATTCGGGATCCCGGGAAAATTGATTCGGTGGTGTCGCACCACGGTGACACATACGCGTTACACCTTGCAGTTCGCTTCAAAAACCTCTGAACCGCTCGAGACCTGCATCGAATTTCGGCAAGGAGATGCGCTGTCGTGTGATTTCTTCAATTTGGTTCTGGAGAAGATAGTGCGGCGAGTAAACGTCAACACGGAAGACAAGTCAGTTCAGCTGTTGGGACACGCTGATGACATTGACATTATCGCGCGGTCAGAACGCGCCCTGGTGGAAGCTTTCACGGCAATTGAGGAACAGGCGAAACGAGATGGTCGAAAGGTCAACGAGGACAAAACCAAATATATGCTGTCGAGCAAAAAACGATCCGCAGCACACCACCTAGGCCAAAACGTTACAATTGACAGCTACAATTTCGAGATAGTAAAGGAGTTTGTCTCGGGGCAAACGTAAACTCCACGAATGACATCGTCGTGGAGATCCGATGTAGAGCCGATCTTAGAAACCGATGCTACTACGGTGTGTCAAAACAACTGGGCGCCTGACTCGAAGGACCAAAGTCATGCTCTGCAAACCAATTATTCTGACAGTCTTGCTTTATGGAGTCGAAATCTGGACGTTAAGTAAGGCTGCATAGCTGATTCTTGGTGCCTTCGAAAGAAAAATTCTACGTCGGATATATGGCCCCATCTGCGAGGAAGGCGAATGGAGGCGAAAAAACAATCGCGAACTCTACGAGCTGTACAAGGATGTGGATATAGTCCGGAAGGCAAGAATCCGTCGACTACACTGACTCGGCCACATCGAGCGAACGGACAATAACGCTTCAGCAAGGAGGGTCTTCGAATCCAAGCCTCCTGGTTAGAGAAGGAGAGGAGACCGGGCCTCCGGTACAGAAACCAAGTCATCGCGAATGTAAGACAGCTTGGCCTTGATGACTGGAAGCAGCGGGCCCAGGACATTCACAGATGGAAGGCAGCTACTGCTCAGGCTCAGACCCTTCATGGTTCGTCTGCCTGATAAGTAAGTAAGTAGAGCCAACCAACGAGCGAAAGAGAAAACAATTCAATCAAAAGCGAGCAACCCACTGCTCCGCTGTACCGTTCTTGTATACCCGACAAAGTTATTCAGACACCGGTGATGTTGTCATACTTTTTGAATGATTTTTGAACAAAGCGTCGGATCATCGTAAGAATTTTCTGTGACAGCCGATTTCTACTCGAGGTGTGTCCATGTCCTTTTCCATCATCAACACTAACTCCTTTGGAGTCTTGCCCAAGAGTAGCAAGTTTCAAAGCCGACCCAGAGTGAAGTTTTACATTCCATCCTGGGTCGTCTTCGAAAATTTGATGGTGACCCAATCGAAGTTGATATTTGTGCCACCAACCCACAGAAGTCCAGCTCATTCGACAGCTGTTCAAATTTTCTGTGCCAACTTAACCGACGGCGAGAAATTCTCAATTTTGTCCTTCTGGTCCTAACCACAGTTTGGAACAAGTGCAAAGTTGACGGGCATTAGCTTGGTATAGCAAACCTTCCAATTTGCTGCAAAATTTAACGAGATTGACTACAGGTTCGGCTATGCGTGTCCCGTCACTAAGGAAAGAGGTGAAGATATAGTCAACTAGCAATTCCCGTTCGTCCCGTTGAGCCACTTCTGATTCTTTGGAAAAGCACCTAGTCTGTCAGCATCCTTGTCGCTCTGACTTTGGCAGGTTTTTACTCTCACAACCAGTGCATTTGCGATTGAGGGCAGGACACATTTATTTTGAAACGCTGCAGAAGGAATGTTTTGTTGCAAGCAGTTGATACTGTCCATGTGAAATTGAAACTTTCTGGATTAAAACAGACGTTGCCTCATACATAAGTACCTAGTCCACTACCTGAACAGGTTACTAAAAAAATACAAAATTTTACCAGGTCCCTAGTCTCGCGGTGCGCGGCAATCAGTGGCTGTCTTGAACTGATTTTAACTCTCCTCGGGGATAAAAATCGTTTTACAATACTCTATTTCACTCAAATCGGGGCAGCGCTTTACGAATGGTCATATCATCGAGTTGGAACACAACGCAATAATTCAGGAGATAGCCGCATAGACGTTGATTGAAGTTCGTCGATTCCACATTTTCTGTCTTCTTTTGCATTGGGCCCATCTCTGAAGAAATTGCGTCAAAGTATCAGGTCTACCGGTATAAAATGAAAATAAAACCCTAATTATACATGTAGGCAATCAGTTAAAAAAAAAAATTGACATATATATAAAAATTGTTTTACTTTTGTTAACTACTGTGGTATTGTACAATCCGTAACATAATTCGTTTGCCAAAATCGCATGATTTTAACGAAACTCTCCACTCATATGAAATACTCTCAGCCCACCCACTATAAATGCATGCGAATAAGACACGAGAAATGAGTTGTTGTGAATAAATGCACATAGAGACAAGCATCACTTTTATCTCTTTACTGGTCTCCTACATACATTATTTTCTCTTTATTCAAAGTATTGGCCATTGTTTTCTACACATTTTGACATTTGACACATTTTGACATTTGACACATTTTGACATTTGACACATTTTGACATTTGACACATTTTGACATTTGACACATTTTGACATTTGACCCTTCTGGTACTTTGTGAATACCACGCCAATAAAGATGTTCGTCTTTTAAAGCAAACCAATCAGACACCCAATTTCCGACCTCCTCTTAGGAATCAAAGTGCTGCTCAGGCAACGCGTGTCCCATCGATGAAAACAAATGGTAGTTAGAAGGAGCCAAGTCTGGTGAATACGGCGGGTGGGGTAGCTGCTCCTAGCTAAGTGTTTTCATTGTATCCTGAATCGGTTTTGCTTTGTTTTGTCATTGTCATGGAGCAAAATTACCTTGTCGTGACTTCTGGCCCATTCTGGTCGTTTCTCGATCAATGCATGGTTCAAGTTGATCATTTGTTGTCGGTAGCGGTCAGTTTTATTGGTTTCACCAGGTTTTAGGAGCTAGTGGTACAGCACACCTTTCTGGTCGCACCAAACACACAGCATTGTCTTCTTGCCGAATCGATCTGGTTTTGCAGTCGATGTTGATGGTTGTCCAAGATTAAGCCATGATTTTTTCCGTTTAGGATTCCTCAAATAAATCCATTTTTCATCGCCAGTAACAATCCGATGCAAACCCGATTTGCTTTCGTGTCTTTGAAGCAAAATTTCACAAGTTTTTTTTCGGTCTTTCATCTGTCTTTCATTCAATTCATGTGGCACTCATAGTTTTTGAATGGTCAGAAATTGTTTGTTGTGCAACATTTAACATTGCTGCCATTTACTTTTAACTCAAAGTGTCATCTCCCTCCAACATCGTGTGCAATTCGGCGTCTTTAAACTCTTTTGGTGGTCTTCCACGTTCTTCACTTCTCAGATCAAAATCATTATTTCTGAAACGTTGAAATCATATTTTGCATGCTGCCTCTGATAGAGCATGGTCACCATATGCCTCGATAAGTATTCGACGCGACTCTGCAGCAGTTTTCTTGAAATGAAAGCAAAAAATGAATGCTTTCCGCAAATCATCACTTTCTGGTACAAAATTCGACATTTTTAACACGATAAAAAGTATGATGTTGTCTATTCAATGGCTTGATGTATCATATAATAAATATTTTTCACAGATGTCATAGCAAACAAAAAAAAAAAAAAGAGCTCGTTCGCATTGCATCTTGACGTTCGTTTGCATCTTGACGGTACGGTATACCTGGTATAGATTGGTGTCTGAATTACGCGGTCTTTTACCACATGGGTCTATGTGCGGTTTCCATGTTTGAGAATGTCAATCACCATTCAGCAACAAAGTTCATCTAAGTGGTATCGAATTTTAAATAGAGATGGAGAAAGAGTTGCTGACAAGACTCTGCCAAGTCAAACGTTGACAGAAACTGAAGATTCTCCCAAAAATACAAATTGCACAACTGTACTTCTGAAGCCTGAAAGTAAGTTTCAGGAAGAGGTAGTCAATCTGATGCGAAAATCTATAGAAGCAGCTTCGGCAACTACTCATGTTGTGCTTGCTATTGTTCAAAAGTAAAAGGGCCTTCAAATTTTTGACGATTCCGAATGGCGGAATTTGAGAAGCTATTTTTTCAGTCAATGAGTTTTCCTGCTGTGTTGTGAAACCATGCAAAATACGAGGTGTCCTGTCCTAGAGGCGACCTTCAGCATGTGAGTGGCGCACTCACCCTCAACGCCGCGGCAACTACATACGCTTTAACGCAATTCCCTCAACTCCCTGTTTTTGTAATATAATACCTCGCTTATCTTGTATAAATAATGCGACATTTTAGTCCGCTATATCAAAAAAAAATGTCGCCGGCGTGGCGAAGTGCGACGCTCACACCCCGAAGATCCAGGATCGATTCACGGCTGAACACCTCGAATTTTTCACGGCAACTCCTTTTTCGAGCTGCTGACAACACTCAACGACACTCAAAGAGTAATAACTGTCTAAGAAAGCTTCTCAAACTTTGCCATTCGGAATCGGCAAAAATTTGTAGATCCCTTCTACTCGTGAGAGAACAGTCCGCGAATTCGAGAAGTCTTCTTATACAGTTATTAATCTTTGAGTGTTGTCAGCAGCTCGAAAAAGGTAATGCCGTGAAAAATTCGAGGTGTTCAGGCGGGAATCGAACCTAGACCCTTTGGCGTGTGAGCGTCGCACTCACACGCCACGGCGGCCACTCCCAAACAAGATACAAAATTCCAAATTGACCTAATGAATCAGAAGAACTATGAACAGCCTTTGCTTATAACTCGCATTCATAAGGCGCTCTATTTGGCCTCTTCAAGGCATCACTATGCGGTCCAACACAACTTCTTCTGCTTATGTGGAGCATGCGGCGTAGGGACTAAGCACTCACACGCTGAAGATCTACATCAACATTTTTTTAAAACAGATGAAAAATCGAAAAATTGGCGTTGAGCTGGGAATCGAACCTAAACCCTTCGGCGTGTGAGCGACGTAATATACCCACTACTCCACGGCAGCCACAATTGGCTTTGATATAAAAGATTTAAATCTTTTGACCCTTGGAATCAATGGACTTCATTTCTCTGACTCTTAAATTCATTATTTTACTCTACGAACCAGACTTTAGAAGTTTTGATTAGATTAATCTTTACCACTGTTTTTCTGATTTAAAATCAAACGAACATGCAACTCATTTTTCTGACAGTGCCTTCACTGAAGTCATTGCCACTCACTTAGGGTTCCCCGCAATTCAGGTAAGGCCTTCAATAATTTTTCATTGCAGTTTTTGGAACTTCAAAATTTGACTTCTTGTTATTGAAAATTTAATAGAAACTTAAATAAAATTATTAAGTTAATGATATCGACATAAGTTTACATCCCTTGAGAAGTAAGACATTTTTTTTAAAGAAAGAGTTAGGGGCATTTGCTGTGACTCCTTAAGTTCGCTGCGAGTTTTATTTTTATGAAATTTCTGGTTACGGGTAAGATCTGTATTCTCTTCTTTTGACTTAAAACTGGGGCTTAGAAATTAATTTGCAACATTTTAAACAAATAAGAAAACAAATTAGAAAAAAAGCGCTGAAGGCACAATTTTTTATCTACTTAATAATTTTCGTTCCGAAAACAAGCAAAGTGGAAATTCGGAAACAATTATTATTTATAATAATATTTCTTCTCCATAACACTTGAAACGATGCTATATAAGGCTTTTCGAGCCACATTCGGAATCTCCACATACGACTAAGTGGACCTTCATGCTCAATTCGCCAAATGTAAGGGTGTGCATGCATTTGAACAAGGCCCAAGACTTCACTGCTTACGTAGGCGTAAGAAAAGATAATAAATAAAACTTTAAATAAACTGGTAATCAAACGTCTGTGTGAAAAATGGAATTATAAACACGGAATAAATGGAATTAGCTAAGAACACTTGAAGTGTTAGCAGTGGCACGCGGTGAGTGTAATCTCAGTGAACAAAATGTTTACAAGTAGTAAATGCTTTTCAAAAAAGGCCGATATACAATGCACGAATAAAATATAGCACAATTTGTTTTTTAACGTTTTCTTATTTTGGTACAAAAAACAAACACCATGGGTATATTTTTGAACACAAAATGATATACTTCTTTTTCATGTATAGAGTTTCTTTTCTTATGAGTAAAGTAAGGCAATACAGAGGAAATAAAAAAAATACCAAATTTTGGTGCGAAAAAAAGATAGCACATTTGCAGTAAGTAGTTTAAGCAAAATATCATAAGTATTACTATTTCATTTTCTTTTAAGTTTTAAAAATGAGTAGTTCCTTCACTTCTTTTTATTATTTCTGTCATTCTGTTTGTTTAAGATTTAAACACTTTTTTAATGTTTTTTTGCGCCAATTCGCTCATTAACACTTTCGTTTTGCCTGTTTTCAGAATACCAGGTAGTATGCAGTGAGCGTCAAGATACAAATGTCTCGAAGGGGACCTTTGTTGTGAACGAGCCTTTTTTTTGATTGCTATGACATCTATAACAAATATTAAGTAGACATCAAGTTATTGAACAGACAACATCATATTTTTTCATTATTTTAAAAATATCGAATTTTAATTAATTTTTTGTTTTCATTTGAAGAAAAGCGCTGCAGAGTCGCATCGAATGCTTGTCGAGGCAAATGGTTATCATGCTCTATCAGAAGCAACATGCAAAAGAGGGTTTCAACGGTTCAGAAATAATGATTTTGATGTGAGAAATGAAGAACGTGGAAGACCATCAAAAAAGTTTGAAGACGCCGAATTGCAAACGAGGATGGAGATGACATTTTGAGTCAAAAGACAATAGCAGCAATGTTAAATGTTGCACAACAAATAATATCTGACCATTTCCAAACTATGGAAAAGATCCAAAAGTGTGGAAAATGGGTTCCACATGAATTGAATGAAAGACAGATGGAAAACCGAAAAAACACTTGTGAAATTTTGCTTCAAAGACACAAAAGAAAATCGGTTTTGCATCGGATTGTTACTGGCGATGAAAAATAGATTTATTTAAAGAATCCTAAACGGAAAAAATCATAGGTTAATCTGGGACAATCATCAACATCGACTGCAAAACCAGATTGATTCGCAAGAAGACAATGCTGTGTGTTTGGTGGGACCAAAAAGGTGTGCTGTACCACGAGCTCCTAAAACCTGATGAAACCGTTAATACTGATCGCTACCGACAACAAATGATCAATTTGAACCATGTATTGATCGAGAAACGACCAGAATGGGCCAGAAGTCACGACAAGGTAATTTTGCTCCATGACAATGCACCTGCACACAAAGCAAAATCGGTTCAGGATACAATCAAAACACTTGGCTGGGAGCAGCTACCCCATCCGCTGTATTCACCAGACTTGGCCCCTTCCGACAACCATTTGTTTTCATCGATGGGACACGCGTTGCCTGAGCATCACATTGATTCCTAAGAGGAGGTCGAAAATTGGGTGTCTGATTGGTTTGCTTTAAAAGACGAACAACTTTATTGGCGTGGTATTCACAAAGTGCCAGAAAGGTCAAATATCAAAATGTGGCATATGTCAAAATGTGTCAAATGTCAAAACGTGTCAAATTTTAAAATGTGTCAAATGTCAAAATGTGTAGAAAAGAATGGCCAATACTTTGAATAAAACGTTTTTACTTTCCCATTAATATGTTAATATGTTGTTTCATCGTCAATAAAATCCAGTTTTTGTTTTTGCTGTTCATTCTCCCAGATGATGCGACAGGATTTATGAATCACATGATTCAAAATCACATACGTATCACTATTTATAGTGAAAACTGAATCACTGATGGAGAAAAGACCATCTGTGGCGGGATGGCGGCTACCAGACCCTGACTGGTAGTGACAGCTTGACCAGAGGCTATATTCTGCTGCCACGGGAGGTAAGGGGCCCCTGGAACTTCGGTTCCAGCCTGACCATGCGGTAGGCCCCCTTGTGGGAGTATCGTGGTGGCTGTGGTTTACCACCTAACATCGCGGGTAGAGTCGAGGATAGTGTACTGTGCTGACTTGTCTAGCCCATTGTTTAAGTAAAACTAGGCAAGTCGGTTAGGGAACTATCCCTTCTCAGAGAGAAGCTGCATTCTCAACCGGGCGCTGCGACCCAGAGAGCGAAAGAGGTTTTAGAAAGGCTTCGCATCAAACCAAGGTGGGGTGATTGCCCCTCAAGCATGATCTCAGTTTGGTATTTGGGTAACTAAGGCGTTTAGTCTTGCGTTACTTACGACTCTTGGGAAAAAGGTTTCCCGTGATATAAGCCGTAAAGGCAGGTGGTCACGTAAAACCAAATCCCACAGCTGTCCATTTTTTGTGGTTCGAACTTCACCTATATCAGTTTTACCATGGTATCCTATTCCAGGCTATATCATAACAGTTCCTCCACCATGTTGCCGACGACTGAATACTGTCTCCGCTTTTCTTATGTCGTGATAGTAATATGCCAGGCCATCGGGAACGTCGATATTAAACTTCTTCTCGTCCGTGAATAATACCCGATGCCATCGTTTTTTCCAATGAATATGCTCCATGGCGAATTTTACCCTATCATCATTGTGTTTTGCCGTAAGTGGTAGTTTCATTTTAATTTGTTTGCGCTGAATAACTGGAAACTCCTTCAATAGTATTTGGACGGACATTGGTTGTGACACCTGCTTGTTCAGCGATTTTACTAGCCGTTAAGGCCGAATTCGAGGCAACTCTTAGAATTGCGTGTCTATCCCTATCACTGATAGCCATTCGACGCCCTGGGCTACTCTTCTTTCCGAAGTTTTCAGGGTCATTGAGGAAATTTGAAATCACTTTTCGTATTCTTTACAGGTTTTGGGCAATATACTCAATTTTGAATTTTTTTTCGTGCAGTTTTGTAATAACCTTTATTTCGGCACTAGTTAATTTTTTTCCTCTACGCGTTTTAAAACTTTTGGCACTCTTAAAAAAATAAAATCACAGAATGGGCCTTTTTCTTTGATTTCCTTTACAGTTGCTTACGCAAGAATCACCAAAACCCGACTAAAATTCCTTTTTTGTGAAAGTGTGCTATGTTTTTGCTTTTTCGGGGTGTTATCTATTGTTTTTTTATAATGAAGGATTTTCTAGAAACTTCTTCAGGCACCCAGTACAAAACCACTGTGGATTTACTGGGGCGCAGAGAGGTATAAGAAAAAGGGTATAGGTCATTAACCATTATCCTATTAAAGCTAATTATGAAATTACATGTTGTGCTATATTTATTTGGCGGAATGTATATACTTGTATACTACTCGCTTAGTCTTACATTTTTGCTGGTTTTTAACACACTTGACCTGATCGAATGTTTGCACGGAAAAGCTCTCAAACTCAGAATTTCTTACTAATTTCGTTAAGAGCACCTATGTACTACAGAATTATTAATGATAAACCAGTCAGTCAGATGGAATAAGTCGAACAATTAAAGTCGAAAGAGAACAGTTCTTGTGAAACTAAATAAGTTAGGTAATAATAATAATAATAATTGTTGGCGCTACAGTCCAAAGGGGGACCAGGGCCTAGCTTGCTCACCAACTTCTCGTGTTGTGCCCGCTACTGTTCTCTCACGAGTAGAAGGGACCTACAGTTTTTTGCCGATTCCGAACGGCGAAATTTGAGAAGCTTTTTTAGACAGTTATTACTCTTTGAGTGTTGTCAGCAGCTCAAAAGAGGTGGTGCCGTGAAAAATTAGAAAAATTGGTGTTGAACTGGAAGTCGAACCTAGACCCTTCGGCGTGTGAGCGTCGCACTCTACCCACTACGCCACGGCGACCACAAATAAATAAGTTAGGTTAAGCAGCCTAAAAAAACATTAAGTCCAATTTTTTTTTTATTTTCTTGGAGAAATAATAATTATATTTATATATACATAAGCATTTAATTCTCATATTATAAGAATCTGAGAGGAATTAAAAAAAAAATCTTTACCCTAGTTTAGAGTACTTGTAGAGAGTCAGAAATTAAGAAATAAGATGATTAGATTTGATTAGTAAGCTAGTTTTAAGTAAATTTGGTCTAGCATCTAGAGAACTAAATTGGTTTTATTTTCATTCCATAACTCCTTCCTTGTGGCGTAGTGGGTAGAGACGCTCACACGCCGAAGGGTTTAGATTCAACTCCCAGCTCAACATCAATTTTTCGAGTTTTTCACGGCACCACCTCTTTTGAGCTGCTGACAACACTCAAAGAGTAATAACTGTCGCCGTTGGGAGTCGGCAAAAAACTGTAAGTCCCTTCTACTCGTGAGAGAACAGTAGCGCGCACAGCACGAGTAGTTGATGAGCAAGCTAGGCCCTGGTCCCCCTTTGGACTGTAGCGCCAACAATTGCTATTATTAACTCCTTCCTCCGCAGAAACCTGACCCTCCGAGGTAAGTCACTGAGCGTACAGTGGCTTGTTGTGAAAAGAGGATTGTGTTAATGAATTTATTTAATTTTGAACTTCTGTAAGCCATAAGCAAATTTTTCTTCAACTCAACAACTTAACTTTTTAATTTAATTTTTTATACGGAACATACACTGCTGAGCAAAATAATAAGCACATCTGGTTCCTTATTCCCTCTCGCTTTGTCTAACGCACTGAGTGCTGATGCAAATGCTTGATCTGGTATTATTTTTGATGGATCTGAATAACAGTTAAAATAAGAGCAAACAGATACCTCGTGGCGTAGTGGGTAGAGTGCGACGCTCACACGCCGAAGGGTCTAGGTTCGATTCCCGGCCGAATAGCTCGAATTTTTCACGGCACCACCTCTTTCGAGCTATTGACAGCACTTAAAGAATAATAACTGTCTAAGAAAGCTTCCCAAATTTCGCCATTCGGAGTCGGCAAAAAACTGTAGGTCCCTTCTACTCGTGAGAGAACAGTAGCGCGCACAACACGAGTAGTTGATGAGCAAGCTAGGCCTCGGCCCCCCTTTGGACTGTAGCGCCAACAATTATTATTAGATGCCTCTAGTTTGTTTACATCAGTAGTTCTGAGGTATTTGTGAAAGTAATCCATATTTACATGTGCAAAAAAATAAGCACACAAAACTTTGTAAGCTACGATTTTTAGACGTTAGCTTTTTTTCCACTTTTACATTGTAAGTTATAAAAGTATTATTAAAAGAATAGGTTTGACAGTTTCAATTGTTTGTGTATTTGAAGAAAAATGGGTCGGAATTAGCATTGCTCACCAGGGCTAAGAAGAATTATAAACCAGCAAAGAAATAAAGGGCAATCACTGAGAGCTATTATCAAAAATGTTTCTCGTTCTGTAGGAATGGTCAGAAATGCTCTGAAATTTAATTATTCGGAAGAAACTCGTGGTCGATAGCGCAAAACAACTTTTAAAACCGACCTTCAAATAGTTAGGTGCGTCAGAAAGGAGCCGTTTCTAACATCAAAACAAATCAAGACAGCCTTAAACATCGATTCCTCAATAGTTAGAAGAAGGTTGTTTGAACATAATTTGAAAGCTTCACATCCAAAGAAGTGTCCGCTTCTATTAAGGAAAAATATCAATCGTATTAAATTTGCGGAAGTAAATTGCAAGAGACTACCTGAAAAATGGCGAAACGTACTTTGGTCTGATGAGACAAAAATTAATTTATTTGGGCCGGATACGTAAAAAAAAATATGTGAGAAGGCCAACCGAAGTGCAATTTGACCCCAGGTTTACGGTTAAAACAGTGAAACATGGTGGTGGAAACATCATGGTCTGGGGATGCTTTTCTTATAAGGGTATTGGTCCCATTCATTGGATCGAAGAGAGTACAACAAAGGAAAAATATGTGGAAATCTTAGAGACAGTCATGTATCCATATGCAGTTAACAACTTAGACCAACTTTGGCAGTTCCAACAGGACAACGATCCTAACCACACCGCCAAAGTGACGAAAAAATGGTTTACTGATAAAAATGTTAGAGTTCTTGAATGGCCAGCACTATCCCCAGACCTAAGTCCCATTGAGAATCTTTGGGGATATGTCAAAAGAAGGTTAAATGAAGCATCTCAACCGAGAAACAGATTCGAACTATGGAAAAATGTAAAGAAAAATTGGCATGAAATATGGACATCGTTATATCGAAAACTGGTCGACTCAATGCCTCGTAGATGCGAGGCTGTTTTGAAGCTGAAGGGAAGTACAACCAATTATTAATAATAATAATTTACATTCTTATTTAATTCTATTAATATTTTGTTACTAGCTTCAATATGTTCATTGCTTAGTGTGAATATTTTCGTTTTTTTTCTTTGTTAAATGAGCTTATTTTTAAAGTGTTGAAGTTATTTGTTTATTTAATTTATAAAATACCTATTGTTTGAAGTCCGATTTTATTTTTCAGTTTTTAAATAAAATTAATGTAGAATAAGAAAATAATAACTACCCAAGTACAAAGCGGATGCTTTGGCTTCAATGACCACTATTCGATTTTTCGAGCTGTGTTTATTATTTTGCACAGTAGTGTATGTATATGCTATACAACCAACATTTTCAGGTTTTGTCCATAAATATTTAAAAAGTTTCTTTTTTCAATTTAAAAAATGTTTTGTGATTAAAATTAACCTCAATAAAAATATAGAAAACTATAAAACTAAAGACTTGTCATCATGTCAGCAACAACTTGTCAAAGACGGCAAACACAGCTAACATCTTATGTATGCAGACGACATTAAATTATTTCGACAAATTTCAAGTGTCTCTGATTGTTTAAAATTACAAATTGATCTTGACTTATTTGGTAATTGGTGTAAACATAATCACCTTGAACATAATATAGCGAAGTGCACGACGTTTAGCGTATATAGAAAGTTGTCGCTGGTGACTTTTAAGTATAGAATTGGAGACGAATTACCAGTACAAGTCAAAGAAGTGAAGGATCTCGGTAACTACTTTGATACAAGATTTACTTTTTCGGCACACTATGACTCTATTATATGTCAGGCAAACTCCATGTTAGGTTTCCTTAAAAGAACATTAAGTGTCTTTAAGGATCCCTATACGCTTAAGTCAATTTTCTCATCACTGGTACTCCCTATATTAGAGTATTCATGTGTAATTTGGACACCATATTATGACGATAGTGGCCGCCGTGACGTAGTGGGTAGAGTGCGACGCTCACACGCCGAAGGGTCTAGGTTCGATCCCCAGCTCAACACCAATTTTTCGAATATTTCACGGCACCACCTCTTTCGAGCTGCTGACAACACTCAAAGAGTAATAACTGTCTAAGAAAGCTTCTCAAATTTCGCCGTTCGGAGTCGGCAAAAAACTGTAGGTCTCTTCTACTCGTGAGAGAACAGTAGCGCGCACAACACGAGTAGTTGATGAGCAAGCTAGGCCCTGGTCCCCCTGTGGACTGTAGCGGCAACAATTATTATTATTATTATTATTATGACGATAGACTAATTAGAATTGAAAAATTCAAAAAAGATTCACTCGTTTTGCTCTGAGAAATCTGAGGTGGTCTGGCGGTTTACCTGAATATGCAGCAAGATGTACCCTCTTGGGCTTAAAAAGTCTTGAAATTAGAAGACAAGTTGAAAGTGATTTACTTATCAAAGACATTTTAAGTTGCAATATAAAATCTGAATAGCTACTCGCCTTACTTTCTTTGAACGTCCCAGACGTAAGTTTAAGACATAGAGATGAAGTTTTCTATCATTCCATTCACCTTACGAATTATGGTCAAAATAATCCAATAAGTCGGTCTTTAATGGTATTTAATTCTGTTCCTTCTGAAGATGACATTTCAATGAGCAGAGACTCTTTTAAAAATATTATCGAAAACATTTGTCACAATCGATCCATTTAAATTCATAAATGTATACAAATTCATTAAATGTAAATAGAATTATTTTATATACTATCTATTTATACAGAGAATTATGTTTCTTATTCTGTTTTTTCTCTTTGTTGTTGAGAAACAAAATATTATAATCAGCAGATTGTTAATCCATTGATGATGAATAAATAAAAATAAATAAAAAAAACATCTCGTCATATATATGAGAAATTCGGATTTAAAACAAATATGGCCTGAATTTTGGATTGAAAGAAATGAATATTTGTGCAAGCAAAAACTCGACATTTTCACGACTGAACTAAGTCCAGATGGATGGATATTTAATTTTTTACATAGTGTAGCAGTGTTTTAACAAAATTATTTCTGTTCTCGCTTTGTCAGATATACAACATCTTCAGACTGAAAAAAATCTAGTTTTGTGCAACACTTAGAAGTTCTAAAATATGAGTAAAACTTGGACTAAAAATTTTGGTAAAAAAACTTCATTGGAAAAAAACTTAGTCTATGTTTCCTAAATTTTCGAATTTTTGAAAACATTTAAATAGCAAAAGGTGTCCCTAAGAAGCTCTATACGCTCCGCCGTGCATTCCTTTTCCTTGTGTGGAGGGGTAGCGCTATTTCTTTTTAGCAATTATTTATTTTTAATTTTGTTTTTTACTTTATTTCTTATTTAGTTTTTACTTCAGAATTCTTAGCAGACCGTCACTTTAAGGTAAAAGATTTAAATTAATTTGACAAAAATTACATAACGAAAAAAATGTTAAAAAAGTAATTAAAAAATAATAAACATGGCGTAGCTGAACAATAGTTATTTTTAACTGCTCATGCACTGCATTTGCCTCTAAATAAAACCACAAAGTTGTAAATTTTGATGTTTGCCTCGGCAAATCGTGGCGACATTGTCATACCATCGAAGTAAATTAAAAATTTAAAAAAATACTCTTAAAATAAATGCAGCAAGCGCATCATAACATGAAACTTAAATACAGATTTGTTCTTAGATATTAAAATATTTTTAATAGAAATTAAGTTTAAATAAATTTTAAAATACAAAGATGCTTGTGATTTAAAATATTCTTAAAACATCTATTTCAAAGTTCCCTTTCTCGGAAAAGTTTACTTAACTATTATATTATAGAAACTTTTTAACAGCATGATTTACTTGACGGTCACATTTCTATTACAATTTTATTTTTTATCCTTATATAAAATAAGAATAATATTTAAAATGAATTATGTTGTTGCTGTTGCAGAATTTTATTTTTGATTTAATGTGTTGGAATTTTTTTTGGGAGAAATGTATTTTTTTTTTATTAGGGACTACATATGTTAATTCTAAATTTTTTACGTTGCATGAAATTTTTAAACAACGCGGGTTTTGGAAAAGAAGGGAAAGCATTACAGAAGAACCAGCATTTATAAGTTTTAATGACAGATACAAATCTTTTAAGAAATGTGAAAAATGATCTAAAAAGGAGGCTCCTCAGGCAACTCTTCAACAACTGAATTGACTTTGTACAATCTTCTAAACGTTGGAAAATTGATATAAGTGCATTTTGCCTTGGTGCAAAATAAGAAAACCGATTAAGGAAGAAAGTAGCCCACATATTAATTGAAACAAATATTGATTCTTGTGAAATTTGTGAAAGCAAACAAGGTTATGCAAGTGAAGCAGTAACCTGAGAGATACGATATGTATGCAGCAGCCTCCAGTGAGCTGAAAAGTAAATAAGTGAAACCTGCAAAATCAGTCATGGCCATTAACAGGAGGGACATGAATATATTGACCGGGGAATATTTGATAAGTCATCAACCATGGCCTACATTCAGAAAATCACTCGATCAAGACATGAAACGATACAACAGAGCATATCCAAGACCAGTCCCATTTCCATCATCATCCGACTACTGAGCAATGTCCGCCCATGGGATTGCCCACTCGGCAGACCTATTGCACAGCACAGAGACCCCAACTCCCACCCTACGCCTCGATGGTGAGCATAGTAATTAGTGTAAGCCTTAATCTAAAAATAAATTAAAAACAAATCGATCCATTACCCATGAGAGGAGCACCAGCGACGCGTAAGACAAATGAGACTCGACTACACTTCGCTGCTTTGGTCCACGTGCCTTGCTGTTCACAGGAATCTGTGTCACTCTATCTAATGGCACGGCCACACTACACTTTCTTTCCGCCCGCGCACTGCTGTTGCACCACCGCCGTCACGTCTTTCGTTTGGGTTTCACTTAATTTTCACTGTGAGCAAAGTTGCGCCGCATATCCGCTCGACTCGCCCGTTTACTTCGTTGAAACTTTACAAAAAGGATTTTGTGACGTCGAGATTCAGGGATGCTAAAACTTTGCCGAGACGCTGAGATTCCCGGTGTGCCCTCACAGTACCGACCGCTAAAGGAGCGCAATAAATCACTTTCAATATTAATAAAACATAAATCACTCTCCACTGCGGAACTTCACACAAAAAATCAACGAGACACAGAACGGGGATGAGACACAGTCACCGCGGGACTGCTCCGTACACACGCCGTCCGCGACGCCGTCGATGCACCGGAGCTGAGGACGAGAAGTGTCCGTCACCGACGACACTCTCTGCTGGCTCACTAATTATTCGATTAACGCACTCCGCAGTTATTATCCTTTGAACAGCGTCAGTTGCAGAGCACTCTTTGAATCAATTATCCTCTTCCTGGGGGAAGTTGTGTGCACTTCGTTCGTTTTTTCGTTTTTTGAAAATTTATTTGAATTTTCCTGCTAACGGTTTGTATGAACGTTGCCGAGAGCAAAGGATATGCAATGCCGTCACGTCAAGTGGTTGCACGAGGACTAATCGTGTTCAGGAGTTGTGCGGTGTTCGCAGGATCTGGCCGACTTGGCTGACTGGTATAAAATCCGACGACCATTCGGCTCGATGCACAACAGTGTGGATGGTAATGCGTTCCACACGCTGCCCCTGAACTGAGAGGGACCCGAGAGCGTCTCGCGATTTGCTGATGGAGACGAGTGTGCGCGGTGGTATATGATGTTTGGCGCTGGGCTGTGTGTGAGAACACCTCGGCTCAGTGGATTAAGGAATCCCGAATGTTTTGCGATGTTTAACTTTGTTTTCGTTGAATTCGACCAGTCGAGGAGGTCCTCTGAGGAATTTAGAATGCTTTGCGTTTGATAACTCGAACGTGTCCCGGTGGCCAATTTAATTGCTGTAATTAAGGAATTCCTTTAAGGAGTGCTTTAAGCTTTGGATATGGTACTGAGGGTGCAGCAATGTACGGCTGCTTTGGACTGCTGCGGTTCGGGAGGGAGACTGAAGCCATTTGTTAAGGTGATGCATAGTGCACGGAGAGCGACAGACGGTGTGAGAGTCTGAAGGACACCTGTTTGATGTGTAAGATGGGGTGAGTGCATCGTGGGAGATTGCTGTTTTTTCTTTTTCTTTTTGTCTGACTTTGTTTTTGGTTCTTATTCAGTTAAGGGTACGTGGACACAAAAGGGTAATGGGTTGCATTGCAGTGTTTTGATTGCTTATTAATGTCCGCGTGGGGTAGGGGGCAGGAAATTATGTAATTATAAGCTTGAAAATGAGCTTATAGATTCACGTATGATGCGAAACTTTTAAGCAAAACACAAAAACAAAACGATGGAGGGCCTCCTTCTTTTTTAATTTATCTCGAGAGAGTGCATTAAGCGTAAGCTAGCAGAAGGACAGAAAAGATAAAAGGGAAGAGTTTACTATCACATAGGACAACGTATTTCCTTTCAACAACAGAAATAATTTCTTTATTTTAACAAATCAAAGTTTGTGTTTATGGAGTTATGATAACCAGCAGTTGGTAGTTTGCGGCAAATGTCTGGCGTGGCGGAAAAGGTGGAATTTAACACTCACACACCGCGAGTCTCAGGTTCGATTCCCGGACTGATCAGCACGCATTTTTCGCAGCATCACGTTAAACTAGAAACATTAAAACATAAATAATGGAAGAGAGCTTTTAATATTTCGCCGTTCGGTGTCGTCATTAAACTGTAGGTTCTTTCTCCTCGTAAGAAATCAGCTGCGGAGAAGTTTGGTCCTGGTCCTTTTGAGGCCTATATACCACCTACGTCTCACAACCTACCTCCCCTACGTCACCTCCACCACATAGTTTGAAAAAGAAACTGTACAGGTTCTTGAATGATAGCATCTGGTTGCAATGCAACTTCACACTGAGCCGGAGATAAGTGCCGACGATCATCCGATTTGAGACAGTAGGAAAGAAAATAACAATAAATTTCAGGACTGCCGTGATTTTTCTTGCTCCTACTCTGAATTTGTCTTCAAGCCACTGCTACCACTGTGCCCCTACAAAGGCGTGCACCGAAGGTTTAGCTGATGTGGCACTTGTTTCAGTCAAATTCCTTACCATCATAGATTGTCGGCTGCTTTCTCAACTTATTGCCTTCCATACATTCAGAATCGTAGCACTCATAAGGCCCACCACATCACCTTTATTTAAAACTCCAAACAGAAGGTAATGACTTAATTTTCAGATATGGCGCCCAACAGTCGACGCTAAGTTTGGTGCAGTTTTTGGAAACGTTTTTGTTTAAGATAGACCGATAGTTGATAAGCGAGTTCAAGTGTAGCCGCCTGAATAATGTTAATCTCTTGCTTAGCATTCAGGCTTGCATCAATTTTGAAAAATGGTTTTTTCGGTAACTGTTTCTAAGGAACAGAATATTTTATTTTTTACTAACAAAAACCGAATGTTCAAGAGAGCAGCTTGCATGAGCAAGTGTTAGCTGAATGAGTTCTGTAACAAGATCAGCTGAGTCTAGATTTGCAAAAAATTGTGACACAAAGAATCTACAGTCTGAAGAGAACAAACAACAAATGTCTCATATATTTCGCAGGTGTCTATTTTTATCTTGCTGCCCCTAAGTAAGCGTTTTAATTTGAAGACTAATTCGTTTTCGTACAGATGTACCATATTCGCTTATATGTACTGAGAACTAGAAGGAGATCAGGAAACTGTGAAGTTGTAGGCGACTCAATACCTCTAACTTTATGATCCAGCTCATTCCACTTCGCTTGATCGTATGCTGCATTTTTAATTGTTATCCATACATTTCCGGCGTTTTTAAATGAGACGTTTTAGACGTTTATTAGGTAAAGTTGGCTGAGGTTCTTTTGTGTGCGCAAGTGAAAATCTCCAATTTGAATTGTCCTGCATGGCCTTGTCACGTGTGTGTTGCGTGTAGACGCATTCAATTTTAACATTCGACTTCGTGATAGAGTCTCCTTAGACAGAAACAAAAATAGCAGTACACAATTTTCGTCTTTAAATCATCAGACGCTTTATCTGCTTTCCAATATGGTGAAGATTCAACAGAATTGGGTTGAATAGAGCATTATGAAAAGGAATGTGGTATTCAAAAACTACACTTCTTCCCAATTGCATCTTGAGTTCAAAAAGCAATGAATGTCAGTTGATAGGTTTTTGTTCTTATGGAACATTTTAAAGATTTGTCCGAAACGACGACAATAAAACGTCTTCATATCGCGAAACAGCAACTGGTCCATAATTCCACCGATCCAATGTTCCACTGTTCCACAGTTCCACCATCCCAACCTTCCAACATTCCACCATTTCACCGTCCCACGGTTAAACCGTACCACCGTACCACCGTACCACCGTTCCACCGTTCCACAATTCCACCGTTCCACAATTCCAGCCTTTCACATTTCCACTGTTCCATAATTCCACCGTTTCACAATTCCACCATTCCACAATTCCACCGTTCCACAATTCCACCGTTCCACAATTCCACCGTACCACAATTTCACCGTTCCACCGTTCCAACGTTCTACCGTTCCACCGTTCCAAAGTTCTACCGTTCCACCGTTCCACCATTCCACAATTCCACAGTTCCACAATTCCACAATTCCACCGTACCACAATTCCACCGTTCCACAATTCCACCGTTCCAACGTTCTACCGTTCCACCGTTCTACCGTTCCACCGTTTCACCGTTACACCGTTTCACCGTTCCAACGTTCCACCATTCCACCGTTCCATTGTTCCACCGTTCAACCATTTCACTGTTCCACCGGTCTACCATTCCACCGCTCCACCGTTCCACCATTCCACCATTCCACTGTTCCATCATTCCACCATTCCACTGTTCCACCATTCCACTGTTCCACCTTTTCAACATTCTACTGTTCCACCGTTCCACCATTCCACCATTCCACTGCTCCACCGTTCCACCATTCCACTGTTCCACCGTTTCACATTTCCACCGTTCCACTGGTCCACATTTTCACCATTCCACTGTTTTACATTCCCAATGTTCCACTGTTCCACTGTTCCACAGTTCTACCACTCCACCGTTCCACAGTTCCATCGGTTCACCGCTCGACATCTTTGCCGTTCCACCGTTCCACCGTTCTACCGTTTCACCTTTCCAACGTTCAGTTGCTCGCTCATTCCAGGGTTTCCCGCTTCCACCTTTCTCAGGTTCCGTTGCATCTTCTTAAGAATGATGTAAATCAGACACAGGGCATCTGGCCCCCTTATGCATTAGTTTAGTATGAGGTCTTCGATAGGAGTCTTTCGTAGTTTTCCCGCTCAATCAGACAACACTAGCACGTTAGAGATGACAGCTCTCCAAACTGTGATCCCCAAAAAATCAATTGTTGAGCCTGGTTCATAGTAAGTTTCGTTGGACTGACAGCCAGCAAAGATGTTCCCTAAATAATTAACTAATAATGCCGCTGGAAAAAAGAATAGAAATAGAAATAATTTAATGTGAATTTTAGTTCGGACATCAATGGCAGTAGTGCTAACAAAAAAAAAACCAAAAAATCAAAAAAAAAATTTCTTTAAGCTTCCAATTATTTCTGGAACTCCACCTCACGCTCATCAAGTCAAGGATACCAACATGTTGCTGACCAAATAGGCCAAATATTCGCTCCTGTGATAACCTTCACCTTTACTTCGCATCCAATCTGTTAAATGTATTGATTTTCTCTGGGGAAAAAATGATTCATCCAAAAACAAAAAAAAAATCATTCCATTACCTCCTCAAGGACACAACTCACCGATAACCGCCTTAAACAACAAAAATCAGCTTTGGCCTCGACACTTCCTTCGGCGTCGTCGCCGCCAGTGCCGCCGTCAGCACGACAGCGGAAGAGGAGCATTTAAAACCGAAAAAAGGATCCGAAAAGCCAAGCAAAGTCGAAGAATTCTTCTCAAATTGAAATTATGCAAATCATCGGGTAACAATTTGTATCCACGTCAGGACCTGATACACCCTCAATATTCTGGAATTTTTCAATTTAACACACATCGGAATTTATAGCTGTTTGTAAGTGAGCGAGCGAGCGAGCTGCGAGTCCTACTCACTCAATGCCTAGCATTGGTGTTGATGGCTGCCGCTGAAGCGCCGGATTACACGCGGCGGCAAAGGAGTGCGATGTGACGCGAAGCGAATATCGTTGCGGATGTGCGGATTTGTTGTCGACACATACGCGACATGCTTATACATAAGTGCTGTTTGTCATACTTCAATTGACGGCAAGGATGTGTGGTTTTTAAAGGTACTTTGACGTGACAAGAGTGTCACACGCTCCCTCCCGACACTCCGGTGATCAGAGGCTTTTGCGGATGGGAAGAGACGCACATGCATGACGATGAGTTGTGGCCGCGAAGAGGAGCGTGTGGGGGATTTTCCGATTTAAATAGCTCGAGAATTCTGAAAGAAAATCAATGCAAACCAGAATTTGTGTTGGGGACGGCTGCGGCTGACTCGAAAGAATGTCTGCACATCGGATTCGATGACGCTTGTAATAGCTTGGTGACTGGGGAAAAGTTTTTTAGGGAAAACGAGTGACGGAGATGATTTATGGTGAAACAGAAGCCTGAGAATGCATTTTTTATCGTGAAATCGGCAAATCCCCTCTCCACCACCACCCAATTAATCTGACTCCTGACAAACCAAAAAGTAATCAAACGAAGCCATTCCAGGATTAATTGCGTGAACTCCTTCCTTAAGACCCCAACCCATTAACGACACAAGCCGATGACAGTTATCCCCCAGAACCCCTTCAACCGACACATAAACTCAATTGTAAGCGATTTTTGACACCCACACACACACGCGCAGAAACCCCCTCATTGTCAGTCAGTTGGCAGTGCCTGGTTTTCGAGTCTATTAACTTTTATTGGGGCATCATCTCAAAGGCGACGTTAAACTGCACAATTTATCTCCTCACCCATAGCTCGACATATAAATTTCCCATTCCTGCATCCCTCATCTCCTTCAACCCCCCTGAGTGCTGGAGTTGAAAGTTAGCGCTCGTTCGCCTCTGGAATCCTTTGTTACCGAAGCAACTATTCGTGCACCTTTCCTGGGGGGCACCACTACAGCCACTTCACCTTAACCGAGAAAAATGAAGTTCAATAAATTTCCGAAGATGATAATCTTCAGAGGCCTTCGAAAACCCTTACAGAAATCCACCTTTGAGCGCTCCCAGCAAGGCTTTGGTTTCCTGAAAGGTGGCGGGGACTACAACAGCGGCAGTGATGCCAAATGATACAGCGTCGTTTGTGTCGTATCAATTTCGGGAAAACAGCTCTCAATTCTCCTCGAATGCAAACATTAACTCAGGAAATATTTTACACACTTAACACTGTAACCCTTTTCCGTGGGGTGCGTCTTTGGGGAAGTATCATCAATACCTGACGATGGCTGAAGGGGAAGGGAGGACGCCGCGACGACGATGGTGGCGGAGGCAATAAACGCCTTCTCTCCTCGTTGCCGTTTCATTAAAATTCCAAAAATATCCGTAAATTGAAAGAAAATTGTTAACACCAACACTTTACGAATGCGAGGGTTAAAGGGGGTGGATGGGGCTGGCTGGTGGTCGTCTTGCTTATTTCATCCACCATCCACAGTGGGTCGTCGTGTCGGCTCTATTGGCGGTGGTGGCGGAGCCTATCTGTTGAGTTGCTCTACGGAACCGAAAAGACGGTGGTAGCGGTGTGGTGTGACTAAAATGGTGGGATGTGCACTTAAACACACACACACACACAGGTATGGTTGTTGAATCATCTTTCAACCCCTTGTTGGAGCGGAGTACCACTTAAAGGAAGAGAGTACTCACGAAATTGCTTGCGGTAAGTTTGTTTAGCTCAAACGAGGAGCTGAGAAGAGCCTACCTAGGCATTTATGAAATTTCAAAAGAAAACAGTGACGATCAAAATTAATGAATGACTTATGAAAAATCGTTTGCGGTTAATTTGGGATTTTTCAGACTTAAGCTCGTTGTTGGTGGTAAAAATGTAAACCAACTTTAAGGAATCAATATCAATTCTAGAAGCAACCACAAAATGTAGGCCCACTAGCCATTAATGCCAACTAGAGGCTAGAGGCTGTGTAGCCAACTCAACAACAATCCCAATAAAGCAAAGAGATTAGCGTACCCATTTATTTTTTCTGTGCAGTTAAAGAGGGATTCATCTAAGCAAACTTTTGAAAACCGTATGAAAACTTTTAAGCCTAGGACAAGTCTCACAATCCATTAGGTCTTCTGAAAATTAAGAAAACTGAATTTGGGAATCTTCAAATTTTGAAAATGTTATCCAAAATATTTATATCAACCCGTTCGAATAATTTCTTACCCCAGTGTCCATCGGCAAAGTGTCGCCCACCAAAATGATGAAAGCATCATCTCTGCTGAAGAAACATATCCAAATATTTGACACCAAAAGGGTTGTGCCGACACTATCTCTTAACCAATGATGATACCCACCCCCACACCATCACTCATTCATTCGTTTTCGTTGGCGTCGTTGCTGTGTCCCTGCAGGATCAAACTGCGAAGGTTGGCCAGAGAATATACACAAACGCACACCCACATTGTATTACCGAGAGAAGATTGAAAATTGGTTAAGGGTTATGTATGGCCTAAGAAATCTGATTAAAGCCACTTGACACACTCTGCCCCCACCCCCGTCACAACCTTCAGTTAGTTAAGGGTTCCGTGTGTATGGATGTGCTGTGGGCGGATGGGTGGGCTCTCGATCATCAGGCTGACGACAAAGGATACAGATGTCTATCCAGGAACAGCGTAACTCGTTGAATGGGATATCTCACTGATGACGATGCCAAAGATGTGAATCTTACATTTGGTCAAACAAGCTCCCGAAAGCACCCCCACTTGCAGATGGGACGACGAAAAACCGCCCAGATCCGAGCGGGATCCGCACGGCAGCAGTCAGCTGGGAGGAGATAGAAGATTTTATTTAATTTCTTTTCGCATTCGGGGGATATCGAGGGTTCGAAGGGTCGAAATCGATTTGTGAACAAATTGTGAATTTGTGGGGGGTTATCGGACCGCCAGTGAAGCCGGTGCGCTAGATGGCGGTGACGGCGGCGGGGCTGCCCTGCATATCTAAATACAATTTAATTTTAACTTTTATTACAATTTGTAACTTGTTTGAACTGCGAAAATGGGAAAATAGCCCAGGGGTTGATTATGTTCTGTGGTTCAGAGTCCTTCGCCCCCGTCCGGAACGAGTTCGAAAGTGTTATTGGCTGCGTGGTGGGACCGTGGAACGGTGGCTCATACTCAGTGGAGCATTGTGATAAGATAAACAGTGTGAGCTGGAAAAAGTTTGTTAACTGTGTTTGTTTGTATCTCAAGTTGAGTGTGATAGGGTCGTCGATTGGAGACAGGTCGATTTCATTTTTGGTGGGTCGTCGTTATGAGTGGGTTAGATCAAGGGATAAATGCGTGTTTATGCTGGCGTTGATGGGATGCTCTTCACACAACGACACCCTTTTGGGTTCGGGGTGAAAAGTTTACGAACTCCGAAGTTCACTGATAAAGTGGGAAATGATGATGTCGCAGAATGGAGACTTGGATCAGTGAAGATGATTGACAGGGGAAGCGTTGAGTTTTGTTCTTTGTTGTCGAAACTTTAACGCTTCCCTGACAGACAATCTTAACATGCTGGAGGTGTTAATCTTTCCCCTTCAATAAATTCACATTTTTAGAACTCTGCAATTTGTCTTGTCACGAGTGCACTGTGGTCAGTCTTCAGTCTTGAGCCTTCAGTCTTCAGTCTTCAATCTTCAGTCTTCAGTCTTCAGTCTTCAGTCTTCAGTCTTCAGTCTTCAGTCTTCAGTCTTCAGTCTTCAGTCTTCAGTCTTCAGTCTTCAGTCTTCAGTCTTCAGTCTTCAGTCTTCAGTCTTCAGTCTTCAGTCTTCAGTCTTTAGTCTTCAGTCTTCAGTCTTCAGTCTTCAGTCTTTAGTCTTCAGTCTTCAGTCTTCAGTCTTCAGTCTTCAGTCTTCAGTCTTCAGTCTTCAGTCTTCAGTCTTCAGTCTTCAGTCTTCAGTCTTCAGTCTTCAGTCTTCAGTCTTCAGTTTTCAGTCTTCAGTCTTCAGTCTTCAGTCTTTAGTCTTCAGTCTTCAGTCTTCAGTCTTCAGTCTTCAGTCTTCAGTCTTCAGTCTTCAGTCTTCAGTCTTCAGTCTTCAGTCTTCAGTCTTCAGTCTTCAGTCTTCAGTCTTCAGTCTTCAGTCTTCAGTCTTCAGTCTTCAGTCTTCAGTCTTCAGTCTTCAGTCTTCAGTCTTCAGTCTTCAGTCTTCAGTCTTCAGTCTTCAGTCTTCAGTCTTCAGTCTTCAGTCTTCAGTCTTCAGTCTTCAGTCTTCAGTCTTCAGTCTTCAGTCTTCAGTCTTCAGTCTTCAGTCTTCAGTCTTCAGTCTTCAGTCTTCAGTCTTCAGTTTTCAGTCTTCAGTCTTCAGTCTTCAGTCTTCAGTCTTCAGTCTTCAGTCTTCAGTCTTCAGTCTTCAGTCTTCAGTCTTCAGTCTTCAGTCTTCAGTCTTCCGCTCTCAATTCCCCAATCCTCTGCTCTCATGACTCTGTTTCAATGATTTTCATTAAACCCATTAATTCCTGACCAGCCCATCCAAAAAGGCGACTTTGCAGCTTCCTTCAAGGATTCAAACTGCATTGGAAAATACTTCACATATGCCTTCTTCAACGAGTAACAGAACATCCGCACGCCCCTTCTTCAGACAGATATTGGCAAGGCAAGGAATTTAATCGAAAAATAACACACACAGGACAACCGGAGCAGGAGCAGCACCAGGAAAGTGGAAGGAGCAGCGGCACACAAAAGAAGCACAAAAAAAACCTCTCGACAACAATTTTCCAATTGACTCTCACATCGACTCCCAGTATCGGTATCGGTCGAGGAAGAGGAATTTTTCCATTTTGGAATGCGTCAGCCAGTTCTAGCTCACCCTGCTCCCGCCCAGCATTCCGCAAACCATAATCTGTTTCTCCCCAACACCAGCCCCACCCACTGGCGGCGGGAAAGCAGATTTTCAAATAACTCCATTGTCATTTTAATTCCGATGTCAAGAACATTCGTAAGGAGATTAAGGGACACGAACGACGAACATGCCGCATTGTACAACGACTACAACGACAGCGACAACGTCGACAACGAGCAACCGAAAGGGGTTAAGTCGATGATGCTCTCAGCCTTTGGCCCCCCTGCCTGCCACCCCATATCCGCCCGATGACGATGACAACGACGACGAAGCAAATGAACGAAAATTCAAAAATCAAAATCAACTGAAATTAATCCCGCAACTTTTCATTTCACCACTTCCACCACCACCACACCCTTGCCATCACCAGGGCATCCCGCTCGGAGCTGGTTGATGTCGGGGGATTTGCACCCAAACTGGGGGATTTTTTCTGTCGTATTCTTCCCGCAGTTGTCTCCGAGTTGGCTCCCGGCCCCTTGTGCAGTTCATTGTGGCGGCGGCGGCGTCGATTGTGTGTGCTCGCTTTTGGGCGCCTCGCCTCTCCGGAGTTGATTAATTATTTTAATTAACCACCGATGATGAAACTAATTCAGACTTTCAAGGCAGAAAGACCGAACTCGAATATTTTCAATCGACTCCAGCAGGGGAGTCCCCCGCCCCCGGCACATCAATATGTGGTCGTCGGCAGCCGGGCAACGGCAGCAAGGAGGAAAGTCAAAAATGCAAAATTAATTATCCGATCCCAGAGAGCACCTCCCGGCCGGCTCCACCTGAATTAAAATCAAAATATAAAATAAATTAAATTGGTTGCGCTGCGGTCATAATAAATTAAAAGGTTTTTTACTTTTGTGCGGTTTTCGCAATTTGGCCAGCACTCACCGGATAAAAGCCCTTAATAGCTTCGAATTTGATCGAATTATCCAGAGCTGTGGGGACTTGCTTCGGGTCGTGTGCGGTTCGATTGATGCAGCCGGCCCTGGCTCTGGCATTGGCGCTCATGCAATTATGACGGCGGCGGCAGCGACGGCGGTACCCTGTCTCGGTGGGTGAATTGACTTTGCAGCTGATCTCGACGGCGTGTGTTTACTTGTCCCTTGAAAGGGGTCGGCTTGCGGATTTGTGGTCGGGCGAGGCGAATTAACTGTGGCCAACGGACGTGTGGGAGTTAGTACTGTTTGCTTATGGTTTGGTTTTCAAAAGGCTGTGGGCTGGTGTTGCGTAAAATTCTGTGAGAGCTCATTGTTTAGATGAAGAGTGCATGCAGTAGACTGCTCAAATTATTAGCAGTTGTGTTTTCGGCGGTATTTGCAAAATCAACAAGGAATTCATCATCAACTGGAGATATGAAGTCTTCTTCTCCTTCGTGTGGGACTAATGTCCGAAGTGGATTTAGGACTCAACAAAAATGCCTCTTCACCCAGCACATACCTTTCGCCAGCTGCCTCCAGCTGTGTGAAGCAGTCTTGTCTATGAAGTCGGAGGCGATGACTCAATAGCTTTTATTCGAAGGCTTCTCCAGCCATATTTAGCGTTGTATTCGAAGACGCTTGACCAGGCGCATGTCGCTTTACAGCTCATAGAGTTATCCGTTAAATTTTCTCCTCCAGATGCCATCAACGCAAACAGGATCGAAAATCGCACGCAAAACTTTTCTCTCTCGAAAAGAATAAGGGCTTCCTCATCCACTTTAAGCAACGTGCAGGTGTCCGCGCCATAGAGTAGGACTGGGATGAACAAGCTGTTATATAAGGTTGTCACATATCTCCGCTTCCGCTTTTTTGCTCTTCACTCAATGCTTCATAAAAAGTGTTACAGTGATGGGATTTAGTTTAAATATGCGCCGTTGTGTTGGATAATTTGTTTCCATCTAGATGGCAACTTCATAATACCACCCTCGTGGAAGCCCCCACTTTATTTGCGACGAACTCGGGCATCCACTTTTCACAAGCCTCTTTTGATTCCAACTTCACACCACCAAGGGCCCTCGCCATGGACAGGAACTAGTGGTAATCACTTGGCGCTATGTCCGGGCTATATGGTGGATGCGATAAAACCTCCCATCCGAACTCCCGTAGCTTCTGACGAGTCATCAACAAAGTGTGTGGTCTGGTGTTGTCCTGGTGGAACACTACACCCTGCTTGTTGGCCAATTCTGGACACTTCTGGTCGATCGCCTGCTTCAAGCGGTTCAGTTGTTCGCAGTAGATGGTAGAATTAAGCGTCAGGCCATATGGGAGCAGCTCATAGTGGATGATTCACTTCCAACCCCACCAAACACACGGCAAAACCCTCCTGGCCGTCAATCCCTTGGCTACTGTTTGGGACGATTCACCGGCCTTCAACCACGACCGTTTCCGCGTGATATTGTCGTATGTGATCCATTTTTCGTCGCCATTCACCATCCGCTTCAAAAATGGGTCGAGTTCGTTCCGTTTCACCAGCATTTCGCAGGCGTTGAATCGGTCCAGAAGGCTTTTATGCGTCAAATCATGCGGCACCCAAACATGAAGCTTGTTTTTTTTATCCAGCCTTCTGCAGATGGTTTCAAATGGTTTGGTGACGAACTCCTATCTCCTGGGTGATGTCACGAGATGCCACATGCCGGTCTAACTCGATGATTTCCATAATTCCATCGGTATTCGTCGGCACAGGTCTTCCGCCGGCTGGCTTATCCATGGTGTCGTTTTCACCAGCTCTGAATCGTTAAAACCATTTTTCCGCGGTTCGAAATGATAGAGTACCATCCCCCAAAAAAAACGATTAATCTCACTGAACGTTTCTTTAGCGGATTTGGTTTTAACGAAGGAAAACTTTATAATAGCCCGAATTTCGGCGTTAGAGAACTCCATGTTTACACGTCTATAACTGTTGGACGCAATATCGCAACTAATCATCCATAGCGTCGTTTTGGAGGTTGTGTCAAGACCTTTTAAATGATATATAGTATTGCCAGATATGAGCTCCGTAGCTCCTTGTACCAGGTACCATATATATCCACAAAATTCAAAAGACAAAAAATTATAAGGGAGATATTTGACAACCTCAATACAACAAGCTTAGTCCTTCGGGAGACACCTTTATTTATTAAATGCCTCTTAAGCCCAAACAAAGAACGATTGGCAAGATTGTTTCTGCGTTTCATTTCTGTTCTGAGGCTGTTGTTCCTAAGTGTCACAATAGACAGCAGAGACTGCTTGGAATGCTGTCTATTGTGACGCTTTGTCCGAGACGTCGATGTCGTGTGTTTTTCTTTTTTGACAACATACCCTCATTGACCCCCAGACCCATTTGAGCCGCTTCCAATTTAATGCCAGCAAACGTTTAATTGACGGCTCGCTGTAGTCGTTAATGTCGTCTTCGTAAGCTAACAGGTGGCCGTCTTTTGGAATATCGTGCCTCTGGTGTTGACTTCTGAGTTACGCTCGATCTTCTCAAGAATGATTTTAAAGAAGTCACGGGACAGTGCATCGCCTTGTATAAAATCTTCTCGGACTTTGAAGGTCTCAAGGATTTCGCCACCAACATTGAGCAGCGAGAGTTCTCCATCGCCAGCCCACAAAATCTGACGAGTGTGGGAGGAATGCCAAAACGACCGTTTTCACTTGATATTGTCTAGAACTAGATATAGCCTGTGTAGCTCCTCCCTCTGCTCACTATCATATGCGGCCTCATAACCAACGAAGGTGGTGAGTGTCGATCTGTTCTTCTAGGGGTCCTTTTCAGGATCTGCGGTAATGTGAAGATCTGGCAGAGAGCGTCTTGTAGGCGATGTTAAGAAGGCTAATCCCTCGGTAATTGGTGCAGTCAAAGGGATTTCCTTCCTTATGTACCGGACAAATGACGCTAAGTTTCCACTCAGCGGGCATGCTTTCCTCCGACCATATCTTACAGATAAGCTGCTTCATGCGTCCATCCAGCTCATCTCCAGCTGCTTTAAATAGTGCTGCGGCTAGTCTGTCTGCTCAAGCAGCTTTGTTCGACTTCAGCTTGGATATTGCTATCATCACCTCGTCCAAATTGGGGGGGGGGGGGCGAATTCTATCATCGTCCAAATTGAACTTTCTGTGAAACAGAGGAATTTGGCATTAACACCGTTTAGAAGGTTGCAGAAAGGATCCTTTCAGATACTCAGCCCAGACTGCGACTCTACCACAAATTGCTTATTTTTGTTCCGGCAGACTTCACTCCGAAACTTGTTCGCACCACTTAATTCTTTTACCATTTGATGAAACTTTCGAACTTCATTTCTGCCATAACACCTTCTATCCTCTTCAACTCTTCTTCTTCTTCTTCTTCTTCTTCTTCTTCTTCTTCTTCTTCTTCTTCTTCTTCTTCTTCTTCTTCTTCTTCTTCTTCTTCTTCTTCTTCTTCTTCTTCTTCTTCTTCTTCTTCTTCTTCTTCTTCTTCTTCTTCTTCTTCTTCTTCGTATGGCGCTACAGTCCGTGGTGGACCGGGGCCTCAACCAACATGCCTCTCCAGCCAGCACGATCTCTTGCCAGCTGCCTCCGATTTCGCACTCCAAGTTGGTTGAGGTCCTTTTCCACTTGTGTGCGCCATCTCAGTCTAGGACGTCCTCTGTTGCGTTGTCCCTGTGGTTTGGATTCGAAAACTCTTCGGGCCGGAGCAGTGCTGTTCATACGTTCAACATGGCCTAGCCACCTTAAGCGTTGTATCCGTAGACGCTTGACTAGGCTCATGACGTCGTACAGCCCATACAGTTCGTGGTTGAATCTTCTCCTCCTGATGCCATCAACGCAAACAGGACCAAAAATCGCACGTAGACCTTTTCCACTTCCTCATCCGCTTTTAGTAGCAGGACTGGGATGATCAAGGTGTTGTACAAAGCCACTTTGGTCGGGAGAGGGCTTTATTACTTAATTGTCTCTTGAAATTGAAAGAAACAGCGATTAGCAAGAGTGATTCTGCACTTGATTTCGGTACTGGTGTTGTTGTCCCTATTCACCAAGGAGCCGAGATAGATGAAGTCCTTCACTATCTCGAAGTGTCTGCTGCCCATAGTGACCCTCTTTCCGAGACGTCGATGTTCTGCGTCCTTCTCTTCAACTCAAGCTGTTCCTTATTCAGAGATGTCTGTTCTCGTCGCTTCTAGTCTTTCAGTGAGACTCAGTCAGCAAAGTTCCCAGCGACTAGTTCCGGTTAGAGCTTTCCGACGTCTTACCATATTGGTCTTTCTGTATTTTTTTTTTGGATGAGTCCAAGGATGTGGTAATCCTTCGAATATGCTAGCAGCTTGAGATACCAGCCTGCACGATTCGCAGCCCGCGATAAGCGATTACGGGAAAACGTTTACGTATTAATCCACACCCTGCACACTTCAACCACTCGCTACGCGGTACTGCCATTAGGTATTACTTAGCCGGGATGGTTAGTGCGTCACGCTCTGCTCCTGAAGGAAGACTATTCTGCTTCAGCATATCTAAGCTTTGAATGAGCATACCTCACTCCAGTGCCCTACAGATCTCATTATGTAAAGGATCATATTGCAGGACAATGTGGTTGCGCTTGGTAGGCGCAACCACATTGTCCTGTCTCAACTCTGTTGTCTCTCTCCATATCCAGGTTCTTTCCTTGGGTACAACAAAGACATGATCCCAGTCGATGTTGACATCTGGGAAGGTTGGAGGAGTATCTGTCTCAATCTGATTTACAATTGGTTGATCAGGGGATCGTGTAGTTACTTTATGGATGTTAGAACCGAGTGCTAGTCACTGAGAAGTTCCACCCAGAGGCGAAGTCCAACAGTCTGACTTCGTTTCCGGATGTGTTTTCGTGCAGTCTGTGTTTTCCGAAGACTTTATCAAATGTGTCCTCCTTTACCAGCTGAACGTTGAAGTCCCTTAATACGATCTTGGCGTCGTAGCTTGGACATCAACCGTATGTTCTTTGTAGGAGATCGTTGAAATCGTCCTTGATGTTGTCATGCTTCTCTTCTGTTGGGGCGTGACTGCGAATTAAGTTGATGTTCCCGAATTAAGCCTTGATGCAGGTTATAATGAGGCGTTCTCTTACGGGGTCGTAGCTCAAAACTCTTTTGCCTAAGTCTGCCTCGAACAACAGATCCTCATCCGAATAAGCTCAGTCTTCTTTCTCTATAGCAATCGCTGTAGTAGATGTCGCAGTTTTTTAACGTTTTCTTGCCGGGCCCTCCCATCGTACTTCCTGGATGGCGGAGATATCTACTTTGGAGTAGGCCAGGGCCTGCGAAAGTAGTACAGCTGCACGTGGTCTGTTAAGGAATCTCACATTCCGCATGCAAACGCGAAAAACGTTGTCCTTAGTCGTTTGTTGGGGTCGCCAACAGTTGATCCGTCCTTATTTGAGGCATGTCGGGATTTCTTAAGTATGTTTATGTTTTTACGTGGTGAGAAAGTTAACCTCACGCACAGCTCAGAGACTGGTAGGCGATGCCCATTACTTAGGAATTAGTTGGAGTTAATTCATATTGTTCACCGCACTGCATCAATCCTCTTCCCGCCCTCGTTCTTGAGTAAGCTCTTTGGTCTACGCTGAACAATGAGGAACGGACAATCCCCACAAAACACGCGGAGCGCCCTATTCTAGTGGAAAATTCTGGAAAATCGCAAATATTGCTTAAAGTTGAACCCAAGTCCAATTGATCCAGTCTCCCTTTTAGCCAAATGAGTTCTCTACAAACTGCTGCAAGCCTAAAACGATTTGCGATTCAGACAAAGCCGTCGTTAACACTGCTCAGTTATTCCCGATGTACCCACCCATCTCCTTTCGGCCACAGAAAGTGTTAACAGCCCCAGTCTCCACGTGAATCATTCATTAAGTCAAGTCAAAGTAATTGCCCCCAAGACGAACCATTTCTTTTCGAGTTCAAGGTCCCAAGTCGCGTTCGGAGTGATCCCATTTCCTTGATTTCCTCCCAATCAGACAACAGCTGGTGTCACTAATGAAAGACATCCTCCAGCGCTCGCTCGGCCTCATTAATCTCAAACCCAAGAAGCCACTGCGGCGTCTTCCCAGTCGAGCAGTAACGAAAAGTCATATCAACAACGGAAACAAATTGTTACCATGTCGTTACAAAGTTGTCCCTCTTCACCCAAAAAATTGGCGAAACAAAGCCAAATCCTAGAGATTCCTTAAGCGAAACCATTTCATTTCACATGGGTTCGTTTCATTTAACTTTCCAGCGCCGCGATGCGCACATGGGGAGCGTGCAGCACCCCCGCCGGAACATTAAATAACATTTCTCTCCATAAAATTTCAATTTGCAGCCCATTCATCAGAATAATTGAACAACTCTGACAGCGGCGCGGCGTAGCGCGTGCGTTCACTGTTTTAAGTGTTCCACAGGCAATTCACTAAAACTCTCCCACCAGCCACCCTCGCCTGGCATCGCCCTTGCATCGCTGACACCCGGAGCGGGAATACGGCACCCGAAAAATATGGCGCACAACGTAAACATTTATCCCGGAATCATCTGCACACACGCACATGCTTGATGGCGATGGTGGCGGTTACGTACGTCGTCTTGCCAAGGGCAACATGTGATATCCCGTCTAAAGCGAACAATGGGGAGGGTGCACTGGAGTACGCATCGAATGCTGAAATATTTACAAGGACCTCCATTTGGCAGCATACAGGATCAGATCGGACTGACATCAGCGTTGAAGGGACATAACACTGAGGGGTTGCGCGGGGAGCGTGGGAATGTTCTGCGTTTCGGGAAAGGATAAATGAGGATAAAATATTGTATGACACTACTGTGTCGTGAAGTAGTTTCCTCTTTCGGGGGAGACCAGAAGATGCTCTCCTCCCGTCTCAGTGAATATGATTCGAGGGGTAATGGCGAGCGGTAGTGAAATTGCGAAATTACAGGATATATGTTGGGATCCCGCCGAAGGACGACTGCCTGCGATTTTATGGCTCTCGTAAATTTTGGTCAATGTGGGGGGATGCAAGGAGCAGCTTTGGTTTTATTGGAAATTAAATCCTTAACAAATAATTTGAAAATTTCCAAATCATCTTGGGTTGCGCTGTCGTGCTGTGAGGTTTTCATTTCGTTCGTTTGAAATGAAATTGAAGCGCTCGTTCATAGATCATGGCTGATGGCAATGAAGACGAAGTGGCGGGCGAATTAATGGATAATCACGACTTGAGCGGTCTTCAACAGAGGGGGGAGATGGCGCTTTGATTTAGTGCAGTTGCTTATCAGTATCTGGTATCCTGTGCTTGCCCTGGGACGTAATTTATGATTTCCGACAATTTATTGGCGCGAATGAGCTGCGGGCCAGGTTTTCAATTCAGGTGCGAGAGGAGAAATTTATACATCGCAGGATGTCCAGATGTCATGAGGCTGTGATTTAGGGCGGATAGTGATGAGGAATATGAGCTCTGTTCGGTGAGGCCCATCATCCTGTGAAGACGTTGGCAAAATTTTAAAACTTGCAGTCAGTTGACTCTCCTGTTAGTTTGCAGCGAAGGCTTCATGGACATAACAAAATGAAAACTTTTACAATTTCCGCCAGTTGCTCCGCATCTAGTCAAATGAAACAGGACGAAAGGACTCCGAGGTCACAGCGTTACATGCGGAAATAATATATTTAAAGAATAAGCCTTTGCACACGAAACGAACTCATTGCTCGCGGTTAACAAGACGAGCTGTGAAGTCAATCCTCGCTAGTGTACAGCTTAAATTGTCATACACCCTCCTCGCGATGCGCCCTGGATAGCGACCTCAAAACCCGTTGTATGGTGAACCATTGTAGGCAACAAAGAACCCATCTGGTGTGGCCAACCAGTCTGTGGGTTGTGCGTGAGGTTAACTTCCTCACGTTTAGAGACAACGACGTGCCTCAGATATGAAGGGATCAACTGCTGACGACCATATTAGATGGTTGAAAGACAATAATTTTTCGTTTCGCAGGTGGAAGGTCCTTTAACAGAACACGTCGAGATAAGCCAACACGGTTTGACGTCAGAAAGCTCACAACTGATAGCTGGAACCTTTGCCGATCGACTCCTCTGAAACTCGCTCAGAGTTCGACGCTGCCTGAGGTAACGATAGAAGAGGAATGGAATCGTTGTCAAGAAGCCATCAAAGAAGCTGCCATTGAGGTGAAAGGTTTAACGTTTAACGTAAGGGCGAACCCATAGTTTGACGACGAGTGCAGGCAACCGCATGAAGCCAAACAAGACGCATATAAGGCAACGCTCCATCGAATAACGAGGGCTGTTCGTGAGCTCTATGAACAGAGAAGAAGGGAAGAGCATCGGCTTCTCAGAAGGGAAAAGATGGAGCATAAGAAGCGCGCGGTCGAGGAAATGGAAAGGTGTTATGGCAGGAATGAAGTCCGAAAGTTTTACCGAAAGGTAAAACAGCTATTCGGAGGATACAAGTTTCGGACCAAGGCCTGCCGGGACCAAAATGGACAACTAGTAGTAGAGTCGCAGTCTGTGCTGAGAATCTGGAAGGATCATTTCTGCAGACTCCATAACGGAGATGACGGCCCCAATTCCACTGTTAGGCAGAATGTTTTACTCCATTTGGACGATGATAGACAAGAATTCCGTCCCCCCGACTTAGACTAGGTGAAGATAGCAATATCCAAGCTGAAGTCGAACAAAGCTGCTGGAGCAGACGGACTGTCCGCAGAACTATTTAAAGCAGCTGGAGATGACCTGGTTGGGCGCATGCACCAGATCATCTGTACGATATAGTCAGAGGAAAGCATGCACGCCGAGTGGAAACTTAGCGTCATTTGTCCGGTCCATTAGGAAGGAAATCCCTTTAACTGCGCCAATTACCGAGGGATTAGCCTTCTTAACATCGCCTACAAGACGCCCTCTGCAGTATTGTGTGAGGGTCTGAAACCGTTTGTCCATAACCTGGTAGGTCAGTGTAGTTTCCGACCATGGAAATCCACAATAGACCAGATCTTCACATTACGCCAGATCCTGGAAAGGACCCAAGAAATACACATCGACACCCACCACCTATTCGTTGCTTATAAGGCCGCATATGATAGTGACCAGAGGGAGGGGCTATACAGTGCCATGACTATTTTTGGCATTCCTACCAAACCCATCAGATTGTGCAGCCTGACGATGCAGAACTCTCGCTGCTCCGTCAAGGTCGGTAACGAAGTAACCGAGGCCTTCAATGTTCAAAAACGTTTTAGACAAGGCGACGCACTGCCATGTGAAGATCATTTTTAAGAAGACTGTGCTTATCTCCCACGTCAACATCAGAGACACGATCTTCCGAAATTTCGTTCAATTGCTAGCTTACGCGGATGACATTGACGTGATTGGACGAACACAGCAAGCCGACAATGAGGCGTTTAATGGCATTGAATTGGCAACGGCTCAAATGGCTCTGGGGGCTAATGAGAGCAAAATGAAATACACATTGTCGCTATGGAGAGACAGACAACATCGACGTCTCGGAAAAAGCTTCACATTAGGCAGCAGACTTCGAAGTAGTTGAGGACTTGGTCCACCTCGACTCCACGGTAAATAGGGACAATGACATCAATACCGAAATCGAACGCAGAATCGACGTCTCGGACGGAGCGTCACACTAGGCAGCAGAAACTTCGAGGTAGGCAAGGACTTCGTCTACCTCGGCTCCACGGTAAATAGGGACAATGACATCAATACCGAAATCAAGCGCAGAATCACTCTTGCCAATCGCTGTTTCTTTAGGCTCAAGAGGCAATCGCGTAATAAAGCCCTAAAGTAACCAGTTGATCAGTCCTTATCCATGTTAAGTTGTTTTTTTTTTGTTTTGGCCAATTTTTATTACGTGGTGGAAAATTAGCCTCTCGCAGAACCCACATACTGGTAGGTTTAACCCATTATTTACCTTCGGGCAGATGGGTTCGATATGTGCAGTGGTTCCCCACACATAGGAATTTTGTTATAGTTAATCATAGGATGCCGCGAGGAACCTCTATGTCAACTTGACCTGAACACTAGCAAGGACAGTGTTGGCAGCTCGCCTTATTAAACGCGATCAACAACCTTTCCTCGTGTGCACAGGCCCATGCCCAGATCCACCCCGGACTGTGGCGCTACTAGAAGAAGAAGTTTATTAAGTAATCCACAACTGCGCGCACAGGGCGACGCACTGTCATGCCAAAATGGGTCTGGCGGTAAATGAGTTCAAAACGAAGTACATCCTGTCATCAAGAAAGGACACACAGCACCAACATTTCGGACTGAGCGTCACACTAGTCAGCAGAAACTTCGAGATATTCAAGGACTTTTTCTCGGTAAACAGGGACAACAGCATCAGTACCGAAATCAATCGCAGAATCACTCTTGCCAATCGCTGTTTCTTTGGGCTCAAGAGGCAATTGAGTAATAAAGCCCTCTCTCGGAGGACTTAGCTCGCTATATATAACAGCGTGGAATCTTGGACGTTAGCAAAGCCGAATGAGGAAGCCCTTAGTCTCTTCTGCGTGCGATTTTTGGTCCTGTTTGCGTTGATGGCATCTGGAGGAGAAGATTTAATGACGAACTCTATGTGCTGCACAGCAACCTGCGCCTGGTCAAGCGTCTACGGATACAACTCTTAAGATGGCTAGGCCATGTAGAGCGTATGGACACCACTTCTCCGGGACGAAAAGTCTTTGAATCTGAGCCATTGGGACAACGCAACAGAGGACGACTTAGACTAAAATGGTGCACACAAGTGGAGAAGGACCTCAACTAACTTGGAGTGCGCAACTGGAGACAGTTGGCGAAAGATCGTGCTGGGTGGAGAGGCATGTTGGTTGAGGCCCAGGTCCACCCCGGATTGTAGCGCCACAAGAAGAAGAAGAAGCTTGATTGTTACTTAAAGGGGATAAGGAAGCCCTTAGAGGTGGTTGTGTTTGGGTAGATTTCATTCCGAGAAGAAGAGAAAATAACGAACTCCATGAATTGCATAGCTGCATGTACCTGGTCAAGTATCATCTGATAGAATGCTTAAAACAGCTGCGCCATGTAGAGCCTGTGGACGTCACTACTTCGTCCAATGTCCATTGGAACAACGCAACAGAGAACGGTCCGCTCTGAGGTGCCGCAAACAAGTGATGGAAGACCTCAACCAACGCGGAGTACGCAATTGAAGACAACTAGCAAGATATCGTGCTGGCTGGAGAGGCATATGGGTTGAGGCGCATATCCTCCCGGACTGTAGGATGAGGGGACTTCAGGGCTTAATTATTCAAAAACTGTATCAAATTTCAGAGCGTCCATGAACGCGTGGATCTCCTGCAACTGCCTTGAAAGAAAATTTCGCAGTCCTAAGCATTCAAAGACACTGTAAGTTCCAAAAGCAAATCACAACATTGTGGTGAAAAATTGCATCCCTATCACTTCCTAAGACGCTTCTACGTCACAGCTAGGCCCCCTCCACACATCGCTCACGCTCTAAGGACGTACCTAATTAAATCCAAAGGCAAACAACTGAATGGAGGTGTTACACTAATTGAGGGTTGAATGATAACAGTAATTACACACTTCCGCATGATATCCCTGTCGCTGCTGTCACACACACACGTGCAACCACCACCCGCCGAGTGGGGCTGCTCGTGCCAGCGCCCTTACCCGCCCTCAAAGTCATGTCCTTATTATGTTCATGTGTCTAAGCAATTATGTTCCGGGCGTAATTATGAGACGAGGTGTTTATTAAATGTATCCCACTCCCAACGGTACCGCCCCCAAGCCGGGGGATGCGGCCGAAGTGGCTGCGTCGAAAAAACCGAATTCATAAGGAAGATGTTAATGTGTCAGGTCTCTCCAGAGCTCCTTCGTCCGCCTCGCTTCCAACCCCTCCGTCGTCGCTCTGCCGTTTTTCTTTTGACACACAAGGTGGCAAGCGAATGATTAACAGATGTGAAATGGCGTCGGAGTGTGTGGCATGTAACACGAAGCTTAAGTGGCTCATTAAGCCCCTCAAGCACTTTCTTCAGACTGACTTCCAGAACGACAAAGTAGTCCCAGCCTCTACCCCATTCGGTGTGCCCTTGAAGATGGGGTTTTTGAGAGAGACCGTGAAAGGGAGAAGAGAAAAGGTCATCAACTTTAAACCCGTTTTAATAAATGTTTACCACTCGCGTGTAAGGACCCTTTGAAGCACCCTCTCTAACACCAGTCATAAATCAAACGAGGAAAACAAAGAAAGCAACGCGTCGGCCAACTTGGAAACCCTCTTTACCGCTATCGAGCGTGCAACAAAAGCTCAACAACTTGACAATTTGCATAAACTACCACGTCAACCCGTTTCGTTCGTTATCCTTGAACCGCTTCGCTTCGCATCACGTCAACGACGAATCCTCTTACCACCACCCGCTAAACCCAGTCCCTTCAACCAACCAGGATGAACTTAACCTAATATGGAGCAACATTTCAACAGTAACCAAGTCTCATGCTCTTCTCTCTCCCCCTCCGAGCAGGACAAGCGGATCTTAGAAACGCAGAAGGAGCCGAATAAAAAAGCAACATCAGAGAGAGAGAGGATGAAAAAATGGAATCCATGAGCAATAATGGTGTTTACCTTGAGGAACTTGACTCCCCGAGAGTGCCGCCAGAGTCAAATCTCATTTTTTATACGAAAACCAAGGGAGCTCGCTGACTGTGTTTATCCTTTCAGAGCCTGTTATCGTAGACAAACACATAAAGTAAGCAACGGAATGCGAAACCTCCGCCACCTACTTAACGACGTGCAGGGAGGCGACGGAGGACCAAGACGACAACGGCAACGACAACGACGCCGACGACGTTGACAGCACAGAAGGATTTTGCGTTACAAAAGGACACCGCGAAGGCGGCTTTAATGGAAGAAAAATGCACAACAAACATGAAGCAGGACACTTGTGATAATAGGTGTACTTGTGTCTTGAAAGAACCGTTTGTCCGATTCGGGTGGCAGAGCATTTTTCACCGCCGTTGCCGCCTCGAGAGAATGCCGACGCGCTCTTCCGTGTGGTCAGCGATAATTTATGACCTCAGACAGACAAAAGCTGCGCTCGCGGCGAGCGAGTTAATCGATGGTTATGATGTATGGCAGCCATTCCCTTCCCTCAGCACCCACATATCAACTGGTGGACATTCAAAGACTCAACCATCTGACAGAAGAGGACAAAGTGTGCTTCAATGGAAGCCACATTCGGTTAGACCACATTAATTCCGAACAACCCGGGGACGAGAGTTGCTGCCAGCTCTAGTTGTGGTCACGATGAATGGGCGACATTATTCTGCGGAGCCAGGAAGTGGATGGTTTGGTTGTTTTGGATTTTCAGTTGACTTTATTGGTTTCCTTGTGGGTTGTGGCAGGAGTTTGCTGGCACTTCCAGTTGACACATGAAGTGGAAGTGTAGCCTGCGCCACAATTGCCGTTCGGCGATGATTTATTGAGCGTGAAATTGAAGGGCCCAGAAGTGTTGACTTCTCGGGAGTTCATGAAGTGTGGAGTGCACATGAGGAGTTAATGGCATGGTAATGGCAAGACAGTGGCTAAGTTTTATCACCAGGAATTCTTTCAAGCATCTAAGCGACCTATCTGAATTTTTGGAAGAACTTTTGAGCCATCATCAAAAGTGTGAACCTTAGACTTACTCTCTGAATCAAATATTTACTGATATACATACAGAATACGGATTATCGCCTTGTTGTAGCCAAGGTAGGAACCCGGATATCGAGAGAGCAACGTTTCTGAAATATGTTTTTTGAGTTGCGTGATGTTTCAATTCACACATTCACATTGAACCATATCTGTCAAGTTTGAGCAACCGAACATGTCGGAACTATCGGGCATGTTGAGGTGGAATATGTGGAACGATCGGAACTAGTTCCGACGGTAGAACTAGGTCCAGGAACTATGTGGGTCCGGAACTAATAATAATTGTTGGCGCTACAGGCCAAAGGGGGACCAGGGCTTAGATTGCTCATCAACTACTTGTGTTGTGCGCGTTACTGTTCTCTCACGAATAGAAGGGACCTACAGTTTTTTGCCGACTCCGAACGGCGAAATTTGAGAAGCTTTCTTAGACAGTTATTACTCTTTGAGTGTTGTCAGCAGCTCGAAAGAGGTGGTGTCGTGAAAAATTCGAAAAATTGGTGTTGAGCTGGGAATCGAACCGACACCCTTCTTCGTGTGAGCGTCGCACTCTACCCACTACGCCACGGCGACCACAGGTCGGGAACTACACAACTTTATTACTGATCCATGTTTCGATTTAAATTTATAAATTTTGACAGCGATTCTTTAGCTTCATAGAACGACTTTGACTCTAAAAACATTTTTTCACGCAATCATTTAGTGTCATTTTCAAAACTCTGGAAGAGGGGTAATGATGCTCTCATCAAAAAATGGCCATCCGATGGGTCCGTCCTAGTCTTGTGACTTCTTAATATCTTCACTTGAGTAAGGCTTCCATCATTGATGAAACCTCTATAGGAGCAAAACAGGATGTTAGTTTCCGAAATGGAGTCAAACCAAGATTTTGCTCCTTAGCAAGCGTATAAAACTTCTGTCGTTTTATGGGGACGGATAAAATGTCTTGCCATGCTGTGGGGAGTGAATCGATTACAGTGCAAAGAGCGCCTTTTTCTTCTGTTAAGGTTTTCGATGTAAGTTTCCTGACCTATAAGCACCTGCTGCTGATTGCCTTAGAAGTCAAACAGAAAAAAATTATGACTCCTTACCGCTGGTGGGGGGGAAGTCATTGTGTGATGGTTACTTTAATGAACTGCCCTTTATTTACAAATAAATTCACTTAAATACTACAAATTTGTTTCTTCTTCTTCTTCTTCTTGTAGCGCTACAGTCCAGGGTGGACCTGGCTCTCAACCAACATGCCTCTCCAGCCAGCACGATCTTTCGCCAGCTGTCTCCAGTTGCGCACTCGAAGTTGGTTGAGGTCCTTCTTTACTTGTGTGCACCACTTTAGTCTAGGTCGTCCTCTGTTGCGTTGTCCCAATGGCACGGATTCAAAGGCTTTTCGGGCCGGAGCAGTGGTGTCCATACGCTCTACATGGCCTAACCATCTTAAGCGTTGTATCCGTAGACGCTTGACCAGACGCATGTCGCTGTACAGCCTATAGAGTTCGTCATTAAATCTTCTCCTCCAGATGCCATCAACGCAAACAGGACCAAAAATCGCACGCAAAACTTTTCTCTCGAAAAGACTAAGGGCTTCCTCATCCGCCTTTGCTAACGTCCAAGATTCTGCGCCATAAAGTAGGACGGGGATGATCAAGCTGTTATATAAAGCGAGCTTAGTCCTTCGAGAGAGGGCTTTATTACTCAATTGCCTCTTGAGCCCAAAGAAACAGCGGTTGGCAAGAGTGATTCTGCGTTTGATTTCGGTACTGATGCTGTTGTCCCTGTTTACCGCGGAGCCGAGGTAGACAAAGTCCTTGACTACCTCGAAGTTTCTGCTGCCTAGTGTGACGCTCCGTCCGAGACGTCGATGTTGTGTGTCCTTCCTTGATGACAGCATGTTCTTTGTTTTGCCCTCATTTACCGCAAGACCCATTTTAGCCGCTTCCGCTTCAATGCCAACAAACGCCTCATTGACTGCTCGCTGTGTTCATCCAATCACGTCAATGTCATGACAAATTTGTTTACTCTACGATAGTAATGCGAATACGCGGTGAAACGAAATGCACAAAGGTGAATGAATCGCGCTGTTGTGCGTTCTTGAGCGCTGTGCTTCATCACTTGGCGTCGTGTTTCATTATTGTAGTGAACGATCACAACAGCTGCTGTTTCTCCAGAAGAGCAAGGAGATGCAACAAGTGCAACAAGTAAGTGGCTCTGTGGTCTTTTGGGCATTTTCAGGCTAAGTGCTGGTTTTCCTTATAAGAAATTTGGATCTTTTAGTGCTAAACTTTGCCTTCAAATGCCCCAGACACAAAAATTCGACAGATTTATATTTGCAGAGCTTGCAATACATTGTGTCGTTTGTTTGTTTCGAAGCCAGTGTTGGTTATCTGTTTCGACTCGTGGGGAGATTTTAACGAATTTCGTCGAATGAGATAGCTCTATTGCATTTGCCCTTAAATTCGATCACACTTTACCGGCGGGTTTTTACAAAACGTCTAATCTAAAAAGCATTTGACTGTCATTTTAAAAACTCTTGTAGGGAGATCATGCTCTCATCGGAAAAACTAGGCAATTGAAGGGTCTGTTTCAGTTTTGTGACTTCTATATATCCTGGCTGAAATTTGGCCTCCATCGCAGGTGGAGCCTCTCTGGAGTACATCATTTGGTGACATAACTCTCCAAAATATAGGCATCTCTTAGTCAAGCGTGTAAGAATTCTGTTGTCTTATGGAGACCACAGCCACGCTAAGTCGGTAAAATCTTTTGCAACGCTTGGGAGAGGAGTCAACGCCAATTCAAGGCGATCTCTCTGTTTCATGTAATAAGCACCTCCTAATGTTTCTCCAGAAGACCAGGATGTCACGATAGAAGGGACCTAAAGTTTTCTTCCGAATCCGAACGGCGAAGTTTGACCTTCGGTGTGTGAGCGCCTCACTCTACCCACTACTCCACAGCGGCCACTTACATAAATATAACTGTTAAAAATTTAAACACAACCTTATGCAGAAAAGCCTTTCGTCTGCGCAGAAACATATTAACATGTACGAAGGTTGCTTTATATGTTTCAGTTTTCGGTAACCCTAGTGTTGCAATCTGCCAGCTTTATCGTAAAGTTTGAAATTTTTGAGGTTACAAGTAGTCACAACGTTTTGACATATGAGCGCTATTTGTGTTGTTTACAGTAACTTAAATATTTCATCTCGCCCAAAAAATAGAATTTTGGTAAATCGTGAAAATTTTCGTGCGATTATTTTTTACAACTTTCGACGTGGAGTAACTCAACAACAGTGCATCGATGAACTTAATTATATTTTCGGCGATGAAATTCCATCAAGGACCAGTGTTTATCGATGGTATGGTGAATTCAACCGATGTCGTAGTTCACTCCAAGACAAATTTCATGAAGGTCGTCCAAAATCAGTTGTTGTTCCGGTAACCATTGATGCTGTGCGCCAACAAATATTGCAAGATCGTCATTTGATTTATCGTGAGATTGAGACAACCCTAGGCATTTGTGGGACCAGCGTACATTCAATATTGCATGACCATTTGACCGTCAAAAAAATTTGTTCGCGTTGGATCCCACACAATTTGTCAATCGCTCAAAACAAGGCTCGCTTTTCGATTTTTTTTATAATTGGCGCGCACTAAAGGGATTGCTTATACCCTTAAATGACTGGAATTAAGTCACAGCACGGGTCGATGGTAAAGGGGACGAGAGGGAAAGGAGGAACCGATGCATACTGGTTTTAAATGACTGTGGATTGTAATGCGGGGAAAAATTGGGCTGGGAACATCATTCTATGTTCATGTGGTGTGACTGAAGAATGAGTCTCTAACCTTTACTATACTTTAGAAGATGGGCTTTAGGGTGAACGGGTGAGCATTCCTAGCGAGGCGGGTATTGCGTGTGAATTCTTGAAGGGGAGGAATGCAGCTGGCTAACTCGTTAGAGCTTTGTTTTGTTGAAATAGCGATAAAATAGTGATAGAGACGTAACAGTTCGTAGATGTTCAAGCGAGTCGATTGATTTTGGAGCATTATTATCACCAATACGCTTTATAGCTCGCTGTTGGATTCTAAATAATAGTTGCTGAGAGCTCTTAGGAGCACCGAACCAGATAGGAGTGTTGTACTCAAGTTTTGGGCGGACGTAATAATAATAATTATTGGCGCTACAGTCCAAAGGGGGACCAGGGCCTAACTTGCTCATCAGCTGCTCGGTGAAAAACTTTACATGTCGCAACCGTACCACTAAAACAACGCAGAACAGTCCTGAGTGGTACACAACCACTTGTTTGCCAGTCTTTCAAGAAATCAGGAAAACCAACTGCTGAAGACGGATCACTCTTCACCACGACAATGCGAGCTTTCACACATCGGCTCCAACAACTGCATTTTGGAGCACTTAAAACATCGATTTGATGAGTCATCCGCCGTATAGTCCTGACATGGCACCGAATGACTTCTTTTTATTCCCGTACGTAAAAAATAAAATTAGAGGTCAACGCTTTTCTACACCCGAAGAAGTGGTTGAAGCGTTCAGAATGCATGTTTTGGAGATACCACAATCAGAGTGGTAGAAGTGATTCGACAGTTGGTTCAAACGCATGCAAAAGTGTTTAGATTTCAATGGGGAATGTTTAGAAAAACATTAAAGCTATTTTTGATGATTAATATTTGCTTTTGTTCACTAATCCCGAAATATAAAAGGCAACCCACGCATTAGTTTGCATTGAATTCGCTTTTTAAGGCTGCTTGGGATCCGTATAATAACTTCATTAGTGCCACTGAAAGTGCGAAAAGTTATTAAACAAATTTTGTATCGCTTCTCCTGCGATGTATTGAAAAGAGAATCAATATCATGCACTGTTGTTGAGTTAATCCACGTCAAAAGTTGTAAGCAATAATCGCACGAACATTTTCATGACTTAATTCCCTTTTTTGGGCGAGGTGAATGTTTTAAGTTACTGTAAACAACACAAATAGCGCTCGTATGTCAAAACGTTCTGAGTATGTATAACCTCAAAAATGTCAAACTTTACGATTGAGCTGGCAGTTCCCAGATTGCAACACTAGGGTTTCCCAATCCTAGTAAAAGGTAACTTTCTTAATTTTATAGCGCGACAGTTCGCAGGAGACCAGGGCCTAGCTTGCTCATCAACTACTCGTGTTGTGCGCGCTACTGTTCTCTCACGAGTAGAATTGACTTACAGTTTTTTGCCGACTCCGAACGGCGAAATTTGAGAAGTTTTCTGAGACAGTTATTACTCTTTGAGTGTTGTCAGCAGCTCGAAAGAGGTGGTGCCGTGAAAAATTCGAGGTATTCAGCCGGAAATCGAATCTAGACCCTTCGGCGTGTGAGCGTCGCACTCTACCCACTACGCTACGGCCATAAAATTCCAAGTTGAAAATTCTGAACACTCAAATAACCAACATTTTCAAAAGACCTAAAAATGACAAAGCCCTAAGAGCCGAAAAACGAAATGCCAGAATTCCGCAAAAGAAATAATCTCGAAATACCGAGAGTCTTGAAATATGTATGTCCCAGAGTGACTTTAATCAGAAAAAATAACATCTCGATGAGTCTAAGAGATTCGAAATCACCATATGCACATAATTTCATTAAGCAATCATCCAACAAAGCCGAAAAGCTATAAAGCCGAAATTTCGCACTTTCATGTATCGATAAAACGAATGTCTCCACCTGTCCAAACACCCCTATAAGGGAAAGATCCAACACTACGAAAAACTGAAATCCCAAGCTGTCCAAAAGCTCGAAAGTCAAAGAACCCAGAAGACTCAAAAATTTCAATCTCCCCAAACTGCTTGAACGATATGTTCAAAATTTCCTCTCAAACGCACGATTCACACACCTGCCCAAAAGAGACTTTCAAGACAAAGGACAATGTCGCCTTTATTAACAAACCTTTCTCAGCTCAAGACCCTTTCCTTCGCCTTCTCCTTTAGCAATGATTGCTTGTAACTTTTCAAAGATACCGTTACATAACAGACACTTAATAAATATTCACCACCTCTCATCAGACGAATCATCTCCCAGTCGGAAGGCATCCTTATCAAAGAATATCGCTCCAGAGTTACAACCTGACACACCCCATTCACCCCCTCCCGCCCGACACTCAATTACATTCATTCGAAATAAGTACAAATGTCACCCCCCAAGTGGTCATTAATCACCTCCAATGTCGTGTACTTGTTCCCACACACCCGCCCCTTCCTCAGTGTCAATTGCCGCCTATCTAGCCCCAAGCCCCAAGTCCCAAACCCCTCCACTGCATTGACAAAACCAAGCCACTTCATGTCGATACTCCCCTCCCCCAACTCGATCCCGTTCCCAGCTCCGCATTTTCATCACGCTCTCAGCCAATTTCGATTTCCATTCCATTATTCAATTATGAAGTCATTAAGTCATTAGGGTGGAATTTTATCGCTAAATTTATCGCGGGCCCAATGCGGAACGTGCACTGCTCACCGCACAGCCGTGAGGCCTCCCCTAAGACATCGGCAATCGAGCCAGCCACACCAAGACGCCGACGACCGACCGCCAATAAATGACTTCAAGATAAAAAGGCTCCTTAATGCTCACTGCTAGGTGGGTTTTCTCCACTCGCTCTGCTCACTGTGCCTCGTCGCCTCGCCGCAGCAGGAGGACAATAAAAATTCCCGCACGATACAAGAATTAACCGAGTTAAGGGGTGCTGCAGAAACACGGCTCATTGGGTGTGTGCTGAACTGACACCGCCAACACCACCACCACCGCCACCTCGCCTTCACCTCGATACTTTCGCATTTTATTTTCAATTTCTCCCCGCACAACACCGCCGACGGCACTCCAGGGCGCACTGACTGGGAGAGGAATTAGATTAACACCTCGACCATATTGATTTCCAATTTCCGATCAAAGAGCAGCTGGAGCCATCCCCCGGGGCGATGCAGTCGGCGCAGACAGTGTCATATGGTCAAGATAAATCGTTAGAATGCGAAAACTTTTTTGATTACACGAAATCACAGCTCGCCACCGTCGCTCGCCACCGCACACCACCGATCGGGTGGCGAAACTATTAACCAAGGACAATGAAAAGTTTTTGCCGCAGTATCACCACCGACGGCCATAAAAAAGGCCAACAAACAGCAAGCGCAAGGCGGTGGGAAGCCAAACTACCAAAACACTGGTCTCGGCCCCTGCGGGCTGCGGAGGTTAACCGGCAACAACGTGGTGGCGGTGATGGTCGACACATATTGTCCGATGGTGAGCTAACATACGTTTGTTTATTGCATAACGCCGCCAGCAGCAGCGGTCAAGCAACGACGACGACACTGGCGACAGAGCACTAAGCTCTTCTGCTCCTGCGGACGACATGAAGGTTAAGAGTGAGCCATTTAAGGGAGGGAGGGTGGCTATAAAAGATAATAAAAGATTTGTTCCGAGCATTCCATCTGATTCAACGTTTGACTAATATCCGGACTGAGGGTGAGTTTGATTTTGTTGCGCCAACCCTCCACCGCCGGAGAAACCCATAATTCCCGTCCAACAGGGTGCGGTAAATCTGTGCGAATGGGGGGTGGGGCTGTCGTTTTTCGAGAAGTTGTTAAGCGCTCAGCGGCAAGGAGACAAGATGACCTAATGATGGGTTTATTACGAGTGGGTGCTTCGGTTATGCGTCGTTAGACTTAACGATTCCAGAGTTTTGATTTTTTCAGAGGAAGGGTGTTAATCGGCAAAATTTACAGGCAACGGAATCGTGTCCCAACCACAGCTACAGGCGAACTGAATGTATAAGTACATTCAAGTTGGGTGTCGTCTTATGATGCCACTTGGCGTGGAAATTAAAACTTTGCAAACAAGTAATCTGTATTTTACGCGGAGGCAATTGCAATGTGGCTGACGTACCCAAATGGGTAGAGTGCGACAGTCACTCGTAGAAGATCCCAGGTTCAATGCCCGGACTGAACACCTATCATTTTTCAAGGCACCGCCTGACAGCACTCAACGAGTAACAAAAGTCTGTTAAAAAGCTTCTCAAATATGGCGGTTCAGAGGCGGTTCAGAGGCGGAAAAAAACTGTAGGTCCCTTCTTCTTGTGAGAGAAAAGTAGCGCGCACAACACAAATAGTTGATGAGCACGCTAGGCAATGGTCTTCCTTCGATTATTACAATCTTCTTCAATTATTATTGTCTTCTGAATGTGAGGCGACGAACACAATGCTTGTGCAGCTTTTGGCAAAAATCAATTGAAACAGAAAGACCGTCCAATTTTTCATTACTGCAAGTGCTGCATATTGTCTGACGGTGCAATAAATGTTGACATTTATTATAATTCACAGTTGATTTCTTTATGTCAACCAATAAGGTATTAAACTGTGAGCTATTTCAGCGTATGGCTTCTCTGTATAGCACAGGATTTCCTTGACCAGTTTGGAGAAATTGTTGAACTTCAGAAATAAGATAGGGCTCCGACACATACTTTACTTGCTTCAGCGTCAGCAATACTTAGACAGATACAAAGAAATACATGTATGCTCAAGAATGATAGAAATACAGATTACGCATTGCGCATGTCTGTCATCTTCTGTCAATTTTTGATGACGTACGCTGAGACAACGGATGTTTACTTTGTTATATGCGGATGTCATATTTAGCTGCAATTCCCGTGCGTTAATTTGAAATAAACGGAAAATATTTTTAATATCAAAAGCTTACCATATATTTAAACAATAATAAATGAAGAGTACTTTTTGAAAAGTGAGGTGTGCTGTTTTTAATTGCAATGAAAATAACAACAAGGGAAAACCAAAAGTGCGGTTTCATTCTTTTCCAAAAGATAACATCCTCCGGAATCAATGGATTCACTTTTGCAAAAGAAAGGATAATTTGAATTCAAACACAGCTAGGATTTGTTCTGCACATTTCACTTCAGTCAGTTTTGAAAGAAACATACAATCAATGGAGCTTAAAGGCAAAAGGTTAACATGGCTGCAAAACTAATTTCCCATACCATAGCTGAGCTGCCAGCTTAGGTAATTTAGGTAACCCAAAATTGGGAAGAATACTCCAAGCTATTTAAAATTGTTAAAAATATTGACAATTTATATCAATCTTGAAATTGTTCTAACGAATAATAATAATAATCTTTTCAGACAAGCGACTGGTTCTATGTAATGAAATCTAAAATCCCTACTCCAGATGCAAGGAAGCGAACTCATGCCTACGGACTAGCTCTAAATATTCAAGATCCAATCCTTGATGACATGACAAAGTTGATGAAAGAAATGAGGGTTATTGAAAAAAAAAAACAATCTTTTGCCTTTTCAAACAGGTTTGAGTGCTAATATGGCTTCAGATGACACGACTGATTTATTATCGGAATATACTCTTACAAGTAATGTATATATACATATCTGCAATATGTAAATATATTATTTTTATTTTTTACTTAAAGGTATAGCATTTAAGAGTATTACAATAAACCCTCCTTCAAAAACCGATGGCTACAGCCAAGTTGACAACAAGCTAGAGTCCTTAGCTCACGATGGACTTGAAAACTTGGCTGGGTACATTTGCCACAAATTGGGGGATGAGGTGTCAGACATTCGTGTGGATCAAAGTATGGATAAAACTTTTACGTTTGTTAACCATCTCAATGAAGGAGGGCTGGATAAACTGGATTATGATGTGCATGCAGCAGCTCGAAGAAATTTTCAAAAATGTAAATCGTGACGACGTCTTCATTTCCCCCGAATTCCTCAAGACGCATTTGGAATTGGCAAAATATATAAACTGTGGGGAGAGGATAAAAAAAATTGTTTTTTAGAGCACGGATGTATTTTCGAATTAGAAAATTAAACAAAGAAATTCGTGAATTCCAATACACAAAGAAAAGAAAATATAACAAAATTATATACTAATGCAAGATCTTAAACGCATCTTTTATTTCAATAACGTGCTTGTAACACCACTTTTTAGGATATGATACTTGTTTACTTAATTTAACAATAGAAAATCTGAAACTCTACACAATTTTCATATTGTTTCACGAAATTGTTCGAAATTCCTTTCCACTCTGTACGAAAAAAGTTTAACTAATAGCTCGGATAATTAAATCAGTTGAATTTAATATATATTAAAACACTAATTGTATGGTTAAAAGTTTTTAAAACCGGAATAATATTAGAAAAAGCCTAATGCTAAGTTTTGCTGCTGCAAAATATCAAACAATAACAAGGAGCTGTCAAATCAAAGGTCTCGCGTGACGTGGCTGCGCAGAACGCGAGAAAACAGAACACTATATTGCGCAATCTATCTTTCTATTTCTCTACTTTTCTATCATTCTTGTGTATGCTTATGAGAGTTGACCCAACGGACCAACGCTGCCGCTCACACGACGGATGTAGTAGCTTAACTTCTAACTGTTCCCTCTGGATTATAAATTAACGTTTGTTAGAGTTAGGTTGACTGAATATTAAATCAAACATTTCTTTTTTGTTCTCAAAGCCGTAAAAACTTATTCCGGATCGGCATTGCAGGGTTTTTCAAAGTTTAACGCAAAAAACCATGCATATCTCCACCTGTGTTCAAAGCTTAGGCCCAAACTCGACCGTTGCTTTTTTGGTATCAATATATTCTTTAAGTTCGAGCAGTATCATTAGTTAATCCAGTAACACGTTTGGAAGCATTTTTGCAAAATATATATCAAACCGCTCTACAGTATAACCAAAACAAATTGAATTTAAAGCTACTATTCAATGAAATCCGCTGCCGTGGCGTAGTGGGTAGAGCGCGACGCTCACACGCCGAAGGGTCTAGGTTCGATTCCCAGCTGAACACCTCGAATTTTTCACGGCACCACCTCTTTCGAGCTGCTGACAACACTCAAAGAGTAAAAACTGTCTAAGAAAGTTTCTCAAACTTCGCCGTTCGGAGTCGGCAAAAAACTGTAGGCCCCTACTACTCGTGAGAGAACAGTAACGCGCACAACACGAGTAGTTGATGAGCAATCTAGGCCCTGGTCCCTCTGTGGACTGTCGCGCCAACAATTATTATTATTATTATTATTATTATTCAATGAAATCAGCATGAGCGTTGAAGTATTCTTATTCATTATGCCACTCCATTCCTTCACGTACTTCACCGTCAACGGATACTTTACCGTTACGCAAGTAAAGTATTGTATGTGCCGGAGCCAATACTTCGCATCTGCACCGGTCTCACCTTTGACAAGGATCGGATGAAACATTGCAGCAACAAGAAGGTTTATAAAAAATCGCGCATCATCCCTCTGCAGCAGTTCTTCGTGCAACTTTCAATCGTCTGGAAATTAAGGAGCTCAATTCGATTTCTCTACGCACACAACATGTAAAAGAACATGTACTTAATGCGAGCCGTGTCACTTCGTCTCCAGCAGTGATAAAGCATACCATCGAGGCTGCATTGAAACACAAACCCCTCCCCCCTCCCCACATACATACACAAAGGAACACGATTAACACACGGATCTGAACACCCCGATATTAAGGCACGACATCGCTAATTTGTAAATAATTCACGTGTACACACTTAAAACTATGTAAGACAATTGCTCATTCGTCGGGCCTCTACGAGTTACTGCAATAAGAATAAAATCGCATATCGTCCCCCTGCACCAGTTCTTGGTGCAACTTTTCAAGAAGCAGCTAAGCGAATCCGAAGCCCATCCAAACCCAATCGTCACTAACGTAAAGAGCTCAGTCCCTGGACAACGATTTCACAATGCAGACAACTGCACACTTTCCCCAGTTCCAGTTCTAAGTGTTCATGGGGATACTGCTTTATCAAAACTCTAAAATCGGTTTTTTATTTTCGAAGGGCTCTACATTCACTTTTTAACTAAGGAACTGCTTCCAGGAGAATTTTGCATTGTGTTAATACAAGCTCCAGCGATCTTGTTTAGAATCCTGACTAAAGCTTTCGCCGCAGTTTTTCTGCTATCTGTAGGCAGAAATGGGTGCCGACGACTTGTCGGCGTGCTAACGGGACACTTCACATTTGCTAAGCACCTAGGTCGGCTTAGGCTTAGTGATGTCACCCTTTGCGACGCCTGTGTAGAAGGTGAAGACACTTCAGAGTACTTTCTCTGTCAGTGACCCGCCTTTGTTTTGTGGTGGGAACTGAAAGCCTAAGTTCGATATCACGGAAGCGCCTTCTGGTCTTTCTTTGGAAAACCAAGAAAATACATTAAATGAGGGTTACTGCCTGGTAGAACAATGGACCAGTATTTGAGTCTGAGCCCTACAGTGCAGCCCTCGCCAATTCTACAATTTTCAGCTGCAAATTCTTTTAAAGACGGCACCTTCAACTTTAAATTGACTTAATTGATTTGTTTTCCATTAAGATCCGAAAAGTAAAGCCACTCGTTGCGCAATTGTCTTTCCTTACGAAAAGCTGGTTTATGTAACTTGACATGACTTAAAGTCATTGTTCTCAGGAATGCAGACCTAATGGTTTCTTAAGCTCTACATTCCTGCGAACAATGATTTTGAGTCATGAGCAAGACGATTGTGTAACTTCTAGTTTATGTTCGATGGCGGGTGTCTCACGGGCTTTGCTTTTGTGAATTGGGAAGGCTTTGATTGATACTGGCAAGGAGCTGCAATTGATTATGCCTTTGTCTGAAGAACATCTCCGCCCGAAGTCCCGAAAGTGCGTGATCCCCATCCGATTGAAGGCACTTATGTTACAAGCACTGCTATACGCGCTTGTACAGAATGGGCACCCATTCGTGCCTTGGTAGACAGTCAACAACAAGTTAAGTTGGCAAATGTGAGTCTACACATTCGTTGTGTGATGCTGCCGTGTCGGTAAGACAACGGGTTGATCGGTGCGCCGAAAATATCCCTGCCCTCCAAGCGGCTGTATCAAACGTTCGAAATCAGCCAATTCCACGGTGTCCTTAAAAAACTGCGCATCGCTCGCATCACAGAATGGAACATTTTGGGTAAGATCATGCTGACTCAAGAATTGATGTCGATAAACCATTTGAAGCGAGATGTGCCAAAACGATGCTTTTCATCGCAGAACCATCTTCAGTCACGAATCTCAGTTTTGACTCAATGAGTTTGCCAATTTGCAAAATACGCGTTATTGGTCGGACAAAACACAACATTTGCTTCACACACAAAAACGAGCTGTTTGGTGCGATTTTTAAAGGGTTTTCATGAGGTTTTCGTGCTGGTTCTCATTTTGGCCATGAGATTCATTTTTTTTTTTTAGACCGAATTAGAGATTATGAACTTTGACGATGTGGGGCTACAAGCTACAGACAACTTATTGCTATCGATCTATTGAGGAGCAAGTAGGATGAGAGTGTTATTGCAAGGCATAGGCTTGCCGATTGAGCGCTTTGTTCTACTTTTTGCTACTTTCTGTGGGGCTTCGTTAAATCATTGGTATATGCGAACAGGCCGACGACATTGAAAAAGCTCAGAGTCAACATCGAATGTGAAATAGCAGCCAAAAGCCAATAGCAGCCATTTAAGCCAAAATATGTGTGGCCGAGTCATGGAAAATTAGGTCAAAGGAATAGACTGCAAAAAAACGAACCAGCGATGGACACATGAGCGAAAAGTAATTCATAATTGTTTTGATTGTACTTCAAGACGCAAAGTTTTTGAAATATATAATACTCGTATATTTCTAACGGTGGCCGCCGCACAGTGGGGCAGAAATGGCCGTTTGACGGCGATAATTATAAGCCCTTTAGTTGAGTTAACCAAAATATATTTTTCTAAAGGATTTGGGTGTGCTGAATTCAAATCCGAAATCAAAATAACTGTAACTGCTCAGGTTTCCGACAGAACCGCAATAACATTTTAAAAATGGTACTTGTTTGGTAGTTTTTGCGAAGTGAGGGGTTGGATTTAATAAAAATTGTTGGCGCTACAGTCCAAAGGGGGACCAGGGCCTAGCTTGCTCATCAACTACTCGTGTTGTGCGCGTTACTGTTCTCTCACGAGTAGAAGGAACCTACAGTTTTTTGCCGACTCCGAACGGCGAAATTTGAGAAGCTTTCTTAGACAGTTATTACTCTTTGAGTGTTGTCAGCAGCTCGAAAGAGGTGGTGCCGTAAAAAATTCGAGGCGTTCAGCCGGGACCCTAGACCCATCGGCGTGTGAGCGTCGCACTCTACCCAATACGGCACGGCGGCCACAAAAAAAACGCTTTATTGAAAATATTGAAATATTGAAAATATTTGCCTACACGTGGACCTTACTTTGGTTGCAACAAGGAAATGATGCTTGTCAACGTAACCAACGTCGATCGCTATTAATGTATTCATCAGCTCGCTTCCTGAATGTTTCTATGTAAGACCACAAGCTGGCTACATCCACACCATGCTTAAAAAAGAAACGACCTGTCCACTAACACCATTCTTGAGACGTTCCAATCGGTAACAGTTTCATTGAAAAGACTAAAGTCTAGAGAATGACTAAAGACAACAGAATTCATTTAATTGCCCCCACCTAGATCATAGTCATACAGTTCCTTGTGCCTATTGGTTGCCTCCAGTTGAATAACCATATCCAAATCACGCCCCAACTGTAACTCTATTTCATGTTCGTAACTCCAATTACACACTCCAAAGCAACGACCAACAAAAGCTTGAGTAGGTCAGTTAACTGGCGAATCAATCTCCAAAGCCACTCCAGGGGCCAACCCTTTCAGCAAGTTTACAAAAGTAAATTTATCCTTCATCCTCCCTTCGAATCCCATAATTCCATTGAAATCCTCACAAATCCTTGGCACACTGAAATCCTTTGAATCACATACCAAGCTAACAACTTCCGGCGCGCGATAATATCCACCCCTCCTCGCTCCGTCACACCATCGCACCCGTCCAAACAGAAGACGAAAACGTTGAAAGGAATGTGTCGGCTTATCATAATTCCGACGGAGTATCGATTGTGTACCCTTTGGATTTTGGTTCATCGGAAACGAATCAATTTTCATGTTCCATCGCCGCCGCGTCAGACGCACACACACACACACACACACACCACAAAGCGTCACATATATGTCGATGACGTCCTGTCGCCGACACTACTTAACCCCCGGTAACTGGTTCAAAGAAACGAAAAGTCCTTAAGAATCCTGCAAAACACACGTGCGAGTGCCTGTGAGCAGGCCCTCTGCATGTGTGGTGATAACAATAATAATAAAAAACCCCATTCACATCTAAACACCAGACACTCGCATACACACACGGACGCTGGGGCCTACGAACGGCAGGGTGGGGGGACCTCCTCTTCAGGTTGACGGTGGCACACCCCGGAGGCACATACACACATAATCCACACGGAACGTGATTTCCTAAGATGACAATATCCTTATCGAGACTTGTGCTATGAATTGAATACCAATGAGGATGTGTCATATCCTGGTACTCCTGATAATGTGAAATTGAATTTTTTTCTCTCTCTCTTCGTCTCTTTCTCTGTTCTGCGCCCCTCTTGGGTTTTTTCTCTAGGCGAGGGGAACAAGTTTCATGCACCCGAGTGGATGTGGGGTGCTCCGAACTCTCTGCTCTGCATCACGGCGAGGACCTCGACGACGACGACAAGCTGGAGGACGAGGATATATGGCAATGATTCGAAATGACAGTGATTATTGTTTGGGTTTATTGAATTGGATCGGATTCAGGCATTCCGTATGCACGGCAGCTGCGTCGGGCCAAAGGGGCGGCCGTCTCCGAGGAGGTGATGTACATCGGAGCTCTGTCTAAATGACCGTTTGGTTCAGTGGTTCTTTGCATTTAGGTGCTCTTTAGCTCGGCGGTGACTTAGTGGCTGGAAACTCACTGAGCTCCTGGGGGCTGTGTGTATTCGACTGTTTGCGGATTCAATGCGCCCCCAAAACTGATGCCGTTCCACAGATAGCTCAATCCTTTCGTTTGAATTGTTAAATGGGTTTCTTGGTGGATGGCTGGTCCGTCGGTCGGCTGAGTCGCGTTCGGGTCGAAGAACGTTGCGCTGCCAATGATTAAGATGATTCTCCTGCAGCAGCTGAAGCTAATGATCCTTAAACAGTCTGCGCGAGTGTACTCTGATTGCGCGACAAGGATTTACACATGAATCGCATGCTGGCGGGGAATAAATAAGTTATTCGCCTGCTGCTCCGCTTTCTCTCTCTCTCTCTTTTCGAATCTGGCACGAAACACTGCGAAGGGGTAAGACTTCAATCTCAAAGTAAGTACTTCCGACTTTAAAAGCATGTCACATCCGGTTTCAGGCCACTGTGCACATTGGCAGCGCTTAAGGCGTCTCACACACACGTACAGGCAGGCAGCCACATATTCCTTCCGTTCGAGTGCCACATCTTGGTTCGAAGTGCGCGCGGGCGTTACACGCCAACCAACCCTATCCCCCGACGTTTTCAATTAGCGTGCACAAGTTTCGTGCCATTCCCAGTTGAAGGAGGGACGGGAACGGGCTGAAGCTGATTCATTATTCAGAGCTATGTAGGTCACTCGATTGTCTTGCGTCGGCTGAAGGAGCGAAGTCCTTGAATCCCTGAAAAGGGATGCGAATGGTAATTAATTTCCCGCGTAGCACAAAACGAGAACGAAAACACACGTACCCCCAGCGACGACGCGAGGCAAGTGTCTTTCGCTTCATTAGACCTCTCGAGGGTGTTGAAGCGTTGGTGGGGTTTGCCAGTTGATTAGACTTGACTGAGGAGCAAGCCCTTTGACAGATACAAATACGTTTTTGCTGCTCATTTATATTTCCAGTTTTAATTCGCTGTCTGCGCTGCGGCGGACGTGCGGAAGTCGCTCGGTCGGTCGGTGCCGCACGACACAACCACCGACGCGCAGTTGAACGAGAAGGAATTCGTTTTCCTTTTGATGTTGTCTGAGTTGACTTTGTCTTGCAAGGATGTGTTGTTACTGCCCGTGCGTGCGTGAGTGTGTTTGTGCTCCTCTTTGACGCTCAAATTGAGTGCGCTGGTGGTTTGAAAGATAGGCATCTCCAGCACTCCGCCTTGGGAATCGATGTCGAAATCTAATTACATTCGCTGATGCTTGTGAGTTGAAAATGTCTTTGCATTGTCGACGAAGCGAGATAAATGATTTTCCGAGAAGTGGCGTTGTCTGTGTTGAGTTGACTCTTGGAAGTTAGTCAGACAACGATGATGTGTGGCAAAGGACCGCAGTGGTGACATTGACTTTGATGGATGTGCGACGAGCAGAGGTGCTGGCAGGAAGGTGAGCTCCTCGCCCTAATTGCGTTCCGAAATGTGTGTAGAGGTGGAGAGGATTTTGAAAATATTCTCCCTTGGACATATGTCAGACACCAAACTCTTATAGATCATCTTCAAAAGCTTGAACAACCTGTTTTACCTCGACAAACTGTTTTTAAAAATGCTTAAAAAATATAACCAACATTTCCTGTCCACTCGAGGTAACGTTGTTGATTGCGCTCAACAAGGCGAACGGCTAAAACTTACTGCACAAGTCAAGCTGACATACAGCCTCCTCGCGGCGCCCTATGGATAGCCATCACAACACCCGTTGGGTGGTAAACAAATGTATGCAACGAAACCCTCTACCCGAGGGTCTAAATAAAGCGAACTTCCTCACCACGTAAAACAGCCTGGAGTCCAAAAAACCGAAATGGCTGGGATAAGGACAGATCAACTGTTGTCGACGACCCATGGAAACGTTTCAAGGACAATAATTTTTGGTTTTGCATGTGGAATGTGAGTGGCCGCCGTGGCGTAGTGGGTAGAGTGCGACGCTCACACGCCGAAGGGTCTAGGTTCGATACCCAGCTCAACACCAATTTTTCGAATATTTCACGGCACCACCTCTTTCGAGCTGCTGACAACACTCAAAGAGTAATAACTGTCTAAGAAAGCTCCTCAAATTTCGCCGTTCTGAGTCAGCAAAAACATGTAGGTCAATTCTTCTCGTGAGAGAACAGTAGCGCGCACAACACGAGTAGTTGATGAGCGAGCTAGGCCCTGGTCCACCTCTGGACTGTGGCGCCAGCAATTATTATTATGTGGAATGTGAGATCCCTTAATAGGCCACGTGCAGCCGAACAACTTGCGGAGGCCCTTGACTGCTACAAAGCAGACATTTTCGCCACCCAGGAAGTGCGATGGGATGGGCTCGGCAAAAATACGATGAAAAACTGGGACATCTACTACAGTGATTACTAAAGAGAGAGAAGGCAGCGCTTATGTGGACGCGGATTTGTTATTCGAGGCAGACTTAGGCAAAAAGTCTAGTGCTACCACCCCGTCAGCGAACGCCTCATGACAATCCGCATCAAGGCTAAACTCAGAACGTCAGCCCAACTTGCGCTCGCGCCCCGACGGAGGAGAAGGATGACAACGCCCAGGGTGACTTCTATGATCTCCTAGAAAGAACATACGATCGATGCCTCAGCTACGACACCAAGATCGTTCTAGGAAACTTCAACGCTCAGCTTGGAAAGGAAGACACATTTGCTGGAGTCATCGGAAAACACAGCCTGTACGACAACACATCTGGAAATGGACTCAGGCTGTTAGACTTCGCCTCGGGGCGTAACCTCTCTGTGGCTAGCACGCGGTTCCCACATCAGAATATTCCCAAAGGAACCTTACAATCTTCTGATCAATCAATCGTCAGTCAGATTGAGTACGTTGCGATCGACGTCAGACACTCCTCCAGGTTTCTCGATGTCCGAACCGTTCGAGGTGCCAACATACCATAGACTTGGATCATCACTTCGTTGCAACCAAGGTAAGAACCCGGATACCGAGAGGGCAGCGGAGTCGAGGCAGGCCAAAACGGTTTGACGTCGGAAAGCTACAATCGCAACTGATCGCTGGGAACTTTGCCGACCGAGTTTTCCTGCAACTCACTCAGAGCTCAACGTTGATGGCACTGACCGTAGAAGAAGACTTTAAATGTTGTCAAGAAGCCATCAAAGAAGCTGCCACTGATCTGCTGGGTTTCGCGTCACCACACAGAGGGTGCAAGCAAACGAATGCAGCCAAACAAGACGCCCATAAGGCAACGCTGCATCGAACATCGCGAGTTGTTCGTCAGGTCTACGAACAGAGAAAAAGGGAAGAGCACGGGCTTTTCAGAAGAAAATACGAAGGATCATGAAAAGGGCCGCGAACTCTATGGGCTAGGCTTTGTAGGGCGTATGGACATCACCACTGTGGCCCGCAGATCTTCGAATCTGAGCCAACAGAGGACGGCCTAGGCTAAGGTCGCGCACACAAGTGGAGAAGGACTTCCACCAACTTGGAGTGCGCCACTGGAGACAGCTTTCAAGAGATCATGCAGACTGGATTGGCATGTTGATTGAAGCTCAGGTCCACTCCAGAGGAACAAGAAGAAGAAGAATATCAAACAAAACTTGAAAACAAAAACTTGTGAATGTAACTTTCACTTGGCAAGTTATTTTTACTATTATTTCACTTACAGAAAGAAGTTGAAAGGCGGGAGGATAAAATACATGGGGGAGGATCTATGCTGTTGTGGGGTTGTATGGCTTCAAATGGCTGAGGAAAGTTCGAATTTATAGAAAATACTATGGACAAAATTGGGTATTTGAATATTTTAAAACGAAATCTACGAAGTTCCGCACTAAAATTAGGTCTACCTTCGGTTTTCTACTTCCAGCAAGATAATGATCGGAAACACACCTCCTAATTAGTACGCGAATGGTTGCTTTATAACGCTCCAAAGCAGCTAAAAACACCCCCACAATCGCCGGATCTTAACCCTATTGAACATCTATGGCACGAATTAAAAGTGCGGGTTAAAGAAAGTATCTGCTCCAATAAGCAGGAGCTAAGAGCTAAAATTCAGGCAGCTTGGGAAGGAATTCAGCCATCTTTTAATGGTAAAATTCATGTCACGGTGGTTAAGACCTAAGATTCAGGCAGCTTGGGAAGGAATTCAGCCATCTTTTACTGGTAAAATTCATGTCACGATGGTTAAGAGCTAAAATTCAGGCAGCTTGGGAAGGAATTCAGCCATCTTTTACTGGTAAAATTCATGTCACGGTGGTTAAGAGCTAAAATTCAGGCAGCTTGGGAAGGAATTCAGCCATCTTTTACTGGTAAAATTCATGTCACGGGGGTTAAGAGCTAAAATTCAGGCTGCTTGGGAAGGAATTTAGCCATCTTTACTGGTAAAATTCATGTCACGGTGGTTAAGAGCTGAAATTCAGGCTGCTTGGGAAGGAATTCAGCCATCTTTATGGTAAAATTCATGTCACGGTGGTTAAGAGCTAAAATTCAGGCTGCTTGGGAAGGAATTCAGCCATCTTTTACTGGTAAAATCCATGCCACGGCAGTTACAAGCTGTCATAGATGCTGAAAGAGATGCCACGCGTTACTGAAATTTTATTTGTAACTGTTTTTGTTTTGTGTTTTAGTCGTAACTCGAATTTACTTTAAGTGTATGCTCAAATTTGTGTGTTAAAATGAAGTGCCTTTTTTTTATTTTGCTTAGAAATAGCAAGTTTTTTTTTTAATTTTCATATTTTTGTTTTTGGTTTTTAGCAACTGAAATATGTCAATTCGAACCGCATTTAAGTTATATTAATTAACTAATTTTTGTAAGGCGAAAAAGATAAAAATATGTTCAAGCTGTGAGTGTATGCACAATTTCGTGAGGTACTGTATGATGAATAGAACAGTCAAAGGCGCCTGCAAGTGGCCTTTGATTAAGTCATTAAATTGAGAATAACGGTACCTTGTTTCGGAAAAGCAGATTCTTTTATTGGCAAATGTTGAAAACAAAACAAGAAAGAAAATGGCGCTTTCTAATAGTAGGGCTAACTATCTAATTGAACTTTTCCAATTTTTCGCTTTACACCTGGGATTCAAGTGAGCGTTTGGAAACATTTACTTCTGCAAGCAAGTTTGCATCCCTATGCGTGGCCTCCGTTTGAGTTGTTCAAGTAGTCTTGCGTTAAAAGCGTTAAATGTTCTTTTAACTGTGAATTGATAATTACGTTGCACTAAATTGCGAACGGGACTAAAATGGACAACTAGTAGTAGAGTCGCAGTCTGTGCTGAGAATCTGGAAGGATCATTTCTGCAGACTCCTAATATATACCTTCGCGATGACGACCCAAATCCCGCTGTTAGGCAGAATGTTCCACTCAATTTAGACGATGATAGACAAACATTCCGTCCCCCCGACTTAGACGAGGTGAAGATAGCAATATCGAAGCTAAAGTCGAACAAAGCTGCTGAAGCGAACGGACTGTCCGCAGAACTATTTAAAGTAGCTGGAGATGACCTGGTTGGGAGCATGCACCAACTCATCTGTAAGATATGGTCGGAGGAAAGCATGCCCGATGAGTGGAATCTCAGCGTCGTGTGCCCGGTTCACAAGAAAGGAGACCCCTTTGACTGCGCCAACTACAGAGGGACTAGTCTCCTGAACATCGCATACAAGATCCTCTCTGCCGTATTGTGTGAGCGTCTGAAACCATTTGTCCATGACCTGATAGGTCCCTATCAGTGTGGTTTCAGGCCAGGGAAGTCCACTATAAACCAGATCTTCACATTACGGCAGATCCTGGAAAAGACCCAAGAACTGCAAATTGACACTCACCACCTATTCTTCGATTTCAATGCTGCACATGACAGTGTGCATAGAGACGAGCTATACAGTGCCATGTCTAGTTTTGGCATTCCTACCAAACTCGTCTGATTGTGTAGGATGACGATGGAGAACTCTCGCTGCTCCGTCAAGGGCGGTAACGAACTCACCGAGACCTTCAATGTCAAAAAAGGTTTTAGACAAGGCGACGCACTGTCATGTGATTTCTTTAACATCATCCTCGAGAAGATCGTGCGTAACTCACAAGCCAACCCCAGAGGCACGGTCTTCCAGAAGTCGGTTCAATTGCTAGCTTCCGGTGATGACATTGACGTGATTGGAAGAACACAGCGAGCCGTCAATGAGGCGTTTGCTGGCATTGAAGTGGAAGCGGCTAAAATGGGTCTAGTGGTAAATGAGGGCAAAACGAAGTACATGCTGTCATCAAGGAAGGACACACAACATCGACGTCTCGGACGGAGCGTCACACTAGGCAGCAGAAACTTCGAGGTAGTTAAGGACTTCGTCTACCTCGGCTCCGCGGTAAACAGGGACAACAGCATCAGTACCGAAATCAAACGCAGAATCACTCTTACCAACCGCTGTTTCTTTGGGCTCAAGAGGCAATTGAGTAATAAAGCACTCTCTCGAAGGACTAAGCTCGCTTTATATAACAGCTTGATCATCCCCGTCCTACTATATGGCGCAGAATCTTGGACGGTAGCAAAGGCGGATGAGGAAGCCCTTAGTCTTTTCGAGAGAAAAGTTTTGCGTGCGATTTTTGGTCCTGTTTGCGTTGATGGCATCTGGAGGAGAAGATTTAATAACGAACTCTATAGGCTCTACAGCGACATGCACCTGGTCAAGCGTCTACGGATACAACGCTTAAGATGGCTAGGCCATGTAGAGCGTATGGACACAACTGCTCCGGCCCGAATCCGAGCCATTGGGACAACGCAACAGAGGACAACCTAGACTGAAGTGGAGCACACAAGTGGAGAAGGACCTCAACCAACTTGAAGTGCGCAACTGGATACAGCTAGCGCAAGATCGTGCTGCCTGGAGAGGCATGTTGGTTGAGGCCCAGGTCCACCCCGGACTGTAGCGCCACAAGAAGAAGAAGAAGAAACTGCGAACATTGCCTTTATTTTTGCAATATTTTGAGCAATCAGGGACTTCGTTGAGGACGCCTTGACCTCATCTGGCTATGATTCTGACAACCGTGAATTGGAGCCAATTCGGTTCTGAGACTTTGCGAAACAACGTCTACACGGTTTGATGGGATATTAAATGTTGCTCGATCACGACCTCAAGATGGGACCCGAGCTATTTTTGTGTAACCAACGGAAAGCGTTGCCAAACTTCGCGCCAAAATGCAAGGATTTCACGATTGATCAGATTTGCAAATTGCCCCCGACTTGGGAATCATCATACCCACCATGCCGCACCTAGAAGTTTGCCCACTGACGAGCTTTTCAAGGACGTGTAAGATTATGGGGAACCTTCTGTCTCTCTCAGAAACGTTCAGCCTCTTAAAAAGAATGAAGCAAGACAATCCGTTGTACTTAGTAGTACTAGAGGTACGCACATGAGTGGACACAAGTTAAGTGGCTTTCATCGATGAGATGCTTGCTTAAAGAAAAGATAAGTCCCATGACGTCATAAAGCGTCAGTTTGTGAAGCAAATGTTTCGAGTGTTATATTTTTCTATCCCATTGCATAAAGTGGCCACCTAGTAGTGGTACCAACCTCAAACGAAATCGTTAATTCACTGAACTCCAGGCTTGATTTGAAACCAGGCCAGAGAAACTCTGTCCATAGGAAACTTTCGTTCGAAGAGCAGAAGTTCAAAAATTAAAAGAAGTTGGCATGTTTTCGTACAGCGTCGAAATTCAAATAATTTGACCTGTGAAATCCATCAGACGGGGGAATGTAAAGCACACACGAGTTGACGCAGTCAATGGCGATTAATGTTGTCATCGAGACCGACTGGAATACATCACCCCCCCTTTCCCTCCTCTCTCTTCCACCACCCTCATCAACTGAGAACAGCATGTCAAAGCTCGATCTCGAAAATCTGGTTTCAATTGTTTGCCGAGATCCCCCTCGGGTGAGGACATTCAATACGTTTCGAGTTTTAATCATCCTCTGTCATTTAAAATCCTGTCAGCCGCAGCGGCAGTAACATCCCGCAGCCATCAGAGCGTCCTTATCAGAATTGAAACTCATCTCATCATCCTCATCAACACGAAATCCGTCTCCCGACTTCGTCCCGTTCGGCCGAGAGCGAGTTCCCCTGAAAACCATTGAAATATGAGATTTTCCGGGCTCCGAATTCTGTTATTTACAAGAGAGGGCAAAGCAACAAAAAATAACGAAAAACGAATCTACAGAATAAATCTGCATGCACACTGCTCACCCTTCGATCGGGGGTTGAGTGGCGGAGCCAACATCGGTTTAATTTACTATTGTTCCATTCCGATACGGCAGGACAGCCCGCCCCACCATATCCAGGTCTCCGGCATTGGCGCACAAAAAGACATGCTCATGCCCACACCCCACCACCGCCCGGTTTCTGACACCCCTCCCACGACGCCAGATCGTCATAATTATTATCCCTGCTATTCATTTCGTGTTTATGTCTTTCTTTGTTAATTCCTTTCTTTTCTTCACATTTTATTGTTACCGCCACCCAAGCCCGACCAAACCAACTAGCAACGGCAGCTACCACGCCCACTTCCTGCTCGGCGAGCAGGCCAGAGTGCTTTCAGTTTTTTGTGTTCAGTGTTTATTACTTGCGCTACCTATAACCTGAGGTAGTATCCTATCATCTCGTCATCATCACAGTCGTGTCAGCTCCAACTGTCATTTGCGTTTAAGGACACGACGCTAGCGCCGCCAGGGCTGGGGTAGTGCTGGCTGACTGCCTGGTGGTGCTGATGATGATGAAGACTCCTCCGGTGGGGGCACCCGCTCCACTCCCAGCTCCATCCATCATGCACAACAATAAATAGAAATTCATTTGACGAGAAACTGTGAAGGAGCTCCGCACGAACGACAGAGACACCAGATCGCAGAAGAATGTGTTACAGAGATACGGCATAGCGCAGAGAGAGCACGGATCAGGAGCAAAGCGCAGAGGGGTCGCCACCCCACCCTCCATAGTATGCCAAAGTGAAAAGTGGAGTCAACTGCAGTGGCAAAAAGGGAAGCCACAATTATTTTTTCCACAAACACACTGCGCCAGCACGCTCTCACTTGTCCCGGCCATTGTTGCCGAGCACACACCAACAGGATGCCGGGGTTCGGGACCGGGTCGGAGAGTGAATCGGAATCGAAATACTTGGAAGGCCTTTCAGGATATTGCATTCAATTGTATTTTGACTCTATTTTTGTTTTGCAAATAATATCCTTGAGGCATTCCATTTTGCATTGTTTAGAATGTGACTCTCGCTTCATCTCTCATATCCTGAAACTGTTTCATTCTCTGTGTGTATGTCCTCGGCTCCGCTTTGCGCGCCTGGAAGCCTTTGCTTCGCGTCGTAGTAGTCGGCCTGCTTATAATCATCTCTGCGATTGTGTGTGTGTGTGTGTCTCTGTTCAAAAAACAATTTTGCAGATGACAAATAACGGAAATCTGCTTTTCTTTCAATTTTTTTTTCTGGTTTTAACGACCAAACAATCGCCCTGCTGTCTTCTTGTTTGCCAGGGTTTCAGGCGAACAAAGCGGCTCGAGCCACGGCATGAATGTTTCAGGACTTTTGTTGGCGTTTCAATTTGTTTTGGTTTTGTTTTGTGGAGGTCTTCGCATAGCCGCTGTGGTGCGGCTTGTAGACGGCGCGGCAGGATTTAGACGTTCAATTGCAATGCAGTCGGGTCTGTCGTAGTTCTTTTCTGTCTCTGCGCTTTTGTCGGAGAAACTCCGCGCGCACTATGTGGAGACGGGTTTAATTACAATTTTATCGAAATCGCTTAAAGGCTGCCACTGTCGTCGTCCAGAACCAGCAGACAGTCTGCATGGCGGAAGCCTAGATGATTGGGTGGAACATATTGCTCTTGATCAAGATATGCGTGCGATCCAATTGCGGGAAGTCCCCTAAGGTCAGTGGGGGGTTTTAGTTTTACTGTCCACATTTGGTTGGCATTTCATTCCTGTTGCGCTGGTCTGCAATCGCGAGAAGAAAGTCTGGTTGTCACGTCCACAAATTTGAGTGGAGTGTTGACGAAGCCATTCTGCAGGCCCTTTGGAGTCGGAATCAAGTTATAGCAACTGCGCTGGTATGTAGCAAGAGACGGAAAGGCACTACTGAGGGTACGATTGAATTAGATTTCCAAGAGATGGCGCCACCTGCAAGCTGTGACTCGTCTAGGAAGCGATTCCCAATTCATTGGAATGTTGAACATATGTCAACAAAAATTATTAATGCCTGTGAGAAAGTAATTTGAGTTGGGAACAGTTTTCCATGTTCGCGTGGAACGAGCTAACCTCAGTTTATTGGCCGAAAAAGAGCCTAAGGGTGAACCGGTGTCCATTCGTAGTGAGGTTTGTATTAAGAGTGAATTCTTTTGGGACATATCCCCAATTTCGAAATATTAAATACTTACCCAGAGAATGCTCAAGAGATGCCATGAAGTCAGTATACCAAGCAGGTGCATTCTTGTCGAGCCAAGGGTGGATTCATCGCTAAATACTTCTTATTTATAAAAAGCGTGACTTAGGAAATTGCAATCGCCTGCCCTTGTTGACTTGGATATGAACGATTAGCAACAGTTCCGTGGTGCGAGCTCACCTTTTTTCCAAATGATTCCTTACTTTGTTCTGTTAATTTTGGCGCAGATATCTTTATTTTTTTTTAATTTTTCCAATAACACAACGGTCTTCTCTTTGGGGTAATATTTTTGGTCGACCAGAGCTAGCGGGGGCCCTTGACTGCTACAAAGCAGACATTTCCCCCATCCAGGAAGTGCGATGGGACAGACCCGGCAAAAATACGATGAAAAACTGCGACATCTAGTATAGTGATTACTTCAGAGAGAGAAGGGAGCGCTTATTCGGATGCGAATTTGTAGTTCGAGGCAGACTTAGGCAAAAAGTCTAGTGCTACCACCCCGTCAGCGAACGCCTCGTGACAATCCGCATCAAGGCCAAACTCAGAACGTCAGCCCAACTTGCGCTCGCGCCCCGACAGAGGAGAAGGATGACAACGCCCAGGGTGACTTCTATGATCTCCTAGAAAGAACATACGATCGATGCCTCAGCTACGACACCAAGATCGTTCTAGGAAACTTCAACGCTCAGCTTGGAAAGGAAGACACATTTGCTGGAGTCATCGGAAAACACAGCCTGTACGACAACACATCTGTAAATGGACTCAGGCTGTTGGACTTCGCCTCGGGGCGTAACCTCTCTGTGGCTAGCACTCGGTTCCCACATCAGAATATTCCCAAAGCAACCTTACAATCTTCTGATCAATCCACCGGCAATCAGATTGAGCACGTTGCGATTGACGTCAGACACTCCTCCAGTATTCCCGATGTCAGAACCTTCCGAGGTGCAAACATTGACTAGGATCATCACCTTGTTGTAGCCATGGTAAGAACCCAGATATCGTAGGAGCAACGGAGTCGAGACAGATCAACACGGTTTGACGTCAGAAAGCTACAATCGCGGCCGATCGCTGGGAACTTTACCGACCGAGTCTCCCTGAAACTCGACGACGCTGCCTAAGCCAACGATACGAGAGGAAGGGAAACGTAGTCAGGGAGCCATCAAATAAGCAATTACTGAAGTGAAGGGTTTAACGTCACCACCCAGGAGGAAGCCATAGTTTGAAGACGAGTGCAGGCAAGCATTTACAGCCAAACAAGACGTCTATAAGGTAACTCTGCATCGAACAACAAGGGCTGTTCCCGAGCTCGCCGAACAGAGAAGAAGGGAAGAAAAAAAGAAAGAAGGAGCATGTAAGGCGCGCTGTGGAGGAAATGATTTGTGAAGGTTTTACCGATAGATAAAACAGCTATCCGGCGGATACAAGGTTCGGACCAAAGCCTGCCGGGATCGAAATAGACAACTTGCGGCAGAGTTGCAGTCTGTGCCGAGAATCTAGAATGAGTATTTCTATAGCCTTCTGAACGGAGATGACGGCCCAAATTCCACTGTTAGGCAGAATGTTGAACTCAATTGGGGCGACAATAGACAAGAATTCCGTCAACCAACTTAGACGAGCTGAAAATAGCAATATCGAGAGGAAAGTCAACCAAAGCTGCTGGAGCAGACGGACTGTCCGCAGAACTATTTAAAGCAGCTGGAGATGACCTGGTTGGACGCATGCATCAGGTCATCTGTAAGATATGGTCGGAGGAAAGCATGCCCAACGAATGGAATCTCAGCTTCGTTTGCCCGGTCCAAAAGAATAGAGACCCCTTTGACTGCGCCAATGATCGAGGGATAAGTCTCCATGGCATCGCATACAAGGTCCTCTCTACCGAATTATGTTAGCGTCTGAAACCGTTTATCCATGACCTGATAGGTCCTTATTAATGTGGTTTCAGGGCAGGGAAGTCCACTTTAGACCAGATCTTCACATTACGGCTGATCCTGGAAAAGACCCATGAAATGCAAATTGACACTCACCACCAATTCGTCGATTTCAATGCCGCATATGACAGTGTGCATAGAGACGAGCTATACAGTGCCATGTCTAGCGTGCACTGCACTGCCACTTTGGTGGCATTCCCACCAAACTCGTCAGATTGTGTTGAATGACGATGGAGAACTCTCGCTGCTTCGTCAAGGTCGGTAATGAATTCACCGAGACCTTCAATATCAAAAAAGGTTTTAGACCTGTTTTAGACTTCCTTAACATCATCCTCGAGAAGATCGTGTGTAACTCACAAGTCAACCCCAGAGGCACGATCTTCCAGAAGTCAGTTCAATTGCTAGCTTGCGCTGATGACATTGACGTGATGGGACGAACACAGCGAGCCGTCAATGAGGCGTTTGCAGGCTTTGAAGCGGAAGCGGATGAAATGAGTCTGGCGGTAAATGAGAGCAAAACTAAGTACATGCTGTCATCAAGGAAGGACAAACAACATCGACGTCTCGGACGGAGCGTCACACTAGGCAGCAGAAACTGCGAGGTAGTTAAGGACTTCGTCTACCTCGGCTCCGCGGTAAACAGGGACAACAACATCAGTACAGAAATCAAACTTAGAATCACTCTTGCCATGCGCTATTTCCTTTGGCTCAAAAGTCATTTGAGTAATGAAGCCCTCTCTCGAAGGACCCAGTCCCACTTTATGGCGCGGATTCCTAGACGGTACCAAAGGCGGATGAGGAAGCCCTTAGTCTTCTCGAGAGAAAAGTTTTCGTTGATGGCATCTGAGGAAGAAGGTTTAACGACAAACTGTATGGGCTGTACAGCAACATGCGCCAGGTCAGACGTCTTCGGATAGAGGGCTCAAGATTGTTAGGTCATGTAGAGCACATGAATACCACTGCTTGGGCCAAAAAAGTTTTCGAATCTAAGCCATTGATACAACCTAACATAGGATAACCTAGGCTAAAGTGGAGCACACAAGTGGAGAAAGGCCTCAACCAACTTGGAATACGCAATTGAAGGCAGCTAGCGAACAATCGTGCTGAATGGAGGTGCATTCTGGTTCAAGCCCAGGTCCAACCCGATCTGTAGCGCTAGAAGAAGAAGAAGACCGCTGCTTTGGGAGCAACTTCCCAGTGGTGGGGTAGGCATTAATAATATTCTGAACACTTAGATGTGGTTTTGCAATTATTTAGCTAAGTTTTCCTAGCGATTTATTCTCCGAGTAAATATTTACTAGAAAATAAAAGTGTTCTCATCCAAGCTAAAGGGTGTCCCAACAAGAACGCAAGACTTTGATTTTTAATAAAACGCTGATATTTAAAAGAAATAGTGAATTCTTAATTATCTCGTAAAGTGAACAGGGTTAGGTTATGTGCGGAATAACACATCGGTCAGATGTGCAAAACCGCGGCTTTGCTGCCACATACGCGATCTTTTAATGAAATTTTCAATTACCGTTTCCCATAAATGCTGCGGCATTTCATTAATTCAGCGTTAAATTTCCTCTTTTAGGGCTTGAGACGTCATCGGCTTATTCACATAAACCATCGATTTCAAAAAACCCCAAAGAAAATAATCCAATGGTGTTAGATCGCACGATCTGTGCGCCCAACTCTGGTCTCTAAAACGCAAAATAACACGACCGGGAAATGACTAATGCAGCAATTCAATTATTTCTCCGCTGTATAAGATGTAACGCCGTCTTGTTGAAACCACATCCCCTCCATATTCATTTCTTCAATTCTAGGCACGAAAAAATTGGTTATCATTTCACGATACCGAACACCATTGACTGTTTGCGCTTGACCTGACTTATTTTCATAAAAAAAGGTTCAATGAGTCCTCCAGCCCAAAATCTACACCACACGTTGAGGATGCATTTGCCTCTCGTGAATCACTCGAGAATTTTCCTCGCCCCAAATGCGACATCAAGATTGAAATGGGGCTCGCCACTAAAGATGATTTTAACGGCAAAATCAGCATTTTCATGTTGTCTCTCCAATACCCAATTAACGAACTCCCTTCGCTGTGCATGGTCAGCTAGCTTCAGTTCCTGAGTCAATTGAACTTTGTATACATGAAGAGGCAAGTCCTCATTCGCTGCATAGTGGATTTAAAAACACCAGTTTGCTGAGCTTGGTGTCGAACGAGGTGGATGGAGTTTGAGCGACACAATCACCTACTGCTGTGATATTTTCGGTCAATCGACCTGGTTGAAGGCGCGTTGTTGTCTTTACATCAGTTACAGACCCAGTTTCAGCAAATTTTTCCATTAATCGCTTAACAGTTGACTCTTTTGGAGCGTTATTGTAACCCTAAATTGATCGCAATTTGCAAACTATAGCCGCAAAACTTTGACAAAAACTCACCATTTTAGTAAAACAAGTTCACAATGAGAATGCGTTGTTCATTCGTGCAGCGCTCCATTTTTATTAACCTTATACCTTCTACTAATAATACTTTTTGGCGCGACAGTCCACAGGTTGACCAGGGCCTAGCTTGCCCAGCAACTACTCGTGTTGTGCGCGCTACTGTTCTCTAACGAGTAGAAGGGATCTACAGTTTTTTGTCGACTTTGACCGACGAAGTTTGGGAAGCTTTCTTAGACAGTTATTACTCTTTGAGTGTTGTCAGCAGCTCGAAAGAGGTGGTGCCGTGAAAAATTCGAGGTGTTCAGTCGGGAATCGAACCTAGATCCTTCGGCGCGTGAGGGTCGCACTCTACCCACTACGCCACGGCGGCCACTATACCTTCTACTAACAAACAATAATAATTGTTCAAAATGAATTGAATTAAATGGCGTCAAATTTAAATCTTGCGTTCTTGTTGGGACATCCTTTAGAAAACGTACTCAGTTTTTCTTTACATTCTTTGTATCCAAAATTACAGTCCACTTTTGCTTTTTGGCAATTTTCAAATAACCTTCATTGCTCTCGCTCTTTAGCAATTTTCTTATATTTCACACGCCTTTCCTGGCATGTTGCTGTCAATGCTTCAAAAAAAATTGTTGGTTCTAATTTATTTCGATCCTCTGGAAATTCATTTTTTATTAATTGTCTTGAGGAGTGGTTCAAAAAATTAAACTTTGAATAAAAGTTGTTTATTTTGTCAGGACTACAGCACTTCCCTCCAACATTCGTCTCGTGGTACCCAAAAATCAATCATTTCCAAGCACGGCGAATTTATGTAGTGGTTTTGTGAATTTCATTAAAGAAGAGTAGAAAACTTATTCGCCTCGGCGTCAATTTATCCAGGCGTGATTGACAAATTAGCTGAGTGGTCTATCCAAAGTCAGTTTCACTGAATGAAAGAACACGCAATTTTCTGATGCATTTAAGAGGCTGTTGAAATGTTCAGTCGATGCTCTTTAACCGTTCACACTAAAGTGTATAACTTCATGAGCGTTTCTCGCAGCACCAGTTCGGATGCGTAATCAGAAAGAATGACTTTCAGTTAACGCCCAGTTCTGCTAACACTTCACTCAATAAATCCCGGGACATATAGGGGGCGCCGCTAACAAAACAAAAATGAATATTAAATTAATCATTTTTGTCAGTGGCGCCCCCTACATGTGCCAGCACTTATTGAGCGATCTGTTATTTCTAGCTCAAATAGTTGTTGTTTTTCAACGAAATTATTTCCGATCAGCCACGACTTGTGCGTTTGCGTGCAATGTCTGTTGGCCCACTTGTGGCACTGAGATTAAACAGAAGATCGTTCTGTCTAAAAAATAAGGTCTTCGAAGCCTTTAGAACAATGTTCAATATAAAACCCTGTCCAATGAACCCTACACAACGCAAGTAGTTGCCTAGTTTTTCATGCTCCCTCGTTGATCTTAAAGTAGAAACACTCCCAGGTAACTTTGCAAAATACCAACCTCAACGCACACTTCAAAAGACCAACACAAAAAGTCATCAAAAATCCAGACTCACTCAAAACTCCCCAACTCTACGAGCAGAGGTCTCACTTGCGTGCCTCTCGCTTGGATTGTCGCAAAGCTACCACAAGCAAACAAATATGACTCCCCACAGAGCTTGGTTATTTCTCACAAATTACCTTAGAAATTCACATCGCCACACCACATCAAGCCTGCTCATCATAAGTCGCCCTCCCCGTCCGACGCATCTGCCGCCCGACGCCCCAACCGCTGTCAACGGAAATGAATACTTAATATGTACAAACGCACATCCTGTGAACCTAGTTATTTAATTAAACACTAAACTATCAATTAACATGCCCTTTCAATTTGTTCCGAGAATAGAGTTGGGAGTGAGGATGGGAAGTCCATGGTGCTTAGGCCAAGAAGCACTCCCATCCCCCGCCACGGAAGACAATCCTATGCGTGTAATTACTATGAGAACAAGCAGACAAATAACAATAGGAAGCCACCCGCAACCCCAAACAGGCACAAACACACACACACGCTCTAAGGAACTCCTGACGATGATGATGACGATGTTGATGACTTAATGAATGCCTATCGGAATACGATATGAGGGCAGGCCCAGTGTCTCGACTTGCCTGCGACTGAGCAGTGAGCACCAACAGAAATAAATCAAATTATTGTCTCAACTATTATGGGCGCCTGTGTGTGTGTGTGTGTAGGGGGTGGAAGTGTCTAATAATACTCAGCCGACGAGAGGGATCCTTAGTGGCGGAGCTGAAGGAACGCTTACGCTTCGCTTTTCGCTTGTTGTCTTGCAGCGAAGTGTGAAACGTGCTGACTCTGGTGTGGCACTCATCCTTTTGTGAGAAGAAACCCCAGCCAGCTGCCGCTGCTGTAGGTCGCGCTTAAGCCGGTTAAGACTGGCGCGACGCCTTGTGAATACTAAAGAGGCGAGCGCAATTATGCTCGAGTGTTAATTGACGCTTTTCCGTGTATGAGCTGTTGCGCAGTTAGGACGAAAGCGAAGACAGCGGCGATGAGAGGAGTGGGAGTAGGTCGTGAGAGGGTGATGGAATGTTGTACTCTGGCGGCTGATTATCTGAGATGTTACAATGCCGGAGGTTGGCTGTCGCCTTCAATGAGTTTGAATGGAGATGGACGAGTGCAGGGGCAATGCCACTGAGGGCATGGAACTACGAAAGGTTTGTAGTGTGAGACTGAAATTCGGGGTTGGAATGAGAGGGTTTTGTAGGCCTGTACTTTTTCCAACTTTTTCTCTTACGAAAGGCTGCAATAGAATCTATTTAAACTCCTTAAATCGTGCCATACATAATTAAGTGGACAGGAAGAGTCTGGGCTTTTTGTAGGCCTGTACTTTTTGCCGAGTTTTTCTTTTACGAACGGCTGCAATAAGATCTTCTGAATCTCCTTAAATCGTGCCACACAAAAGCAGGTGGACGGGAAGAGGCTGGGCTTTTTGCCGAATGTGTAGGCCTGTACTTTTTGCCGAGTTTCTCTTTTACGAACGGCTGCAATAGGATTTTCACAAACTCCTTAAATCGTGCCAGACAAAATCAGGTGGACGGGAAGAGGCTGGGCTTTTTGCGGAATGTGTAGGCCTGTACTTTTTGCCGAGTTTTTCTTTTACGAACGGCTGCAATAGGATTTTCACAAACTCCTTAAATCGTGCCAGACAAAATCAGGTGGACGGGAAGAGGCTGGGCTTTTTGCGGAATGTGTAGGCCTGTACTTTTTGCCGAGTTTTTCTTTTACGAACGGCTGCAATAAGATCCTCTCAATCTTCTTAAATCGTGCCAGACAAAAGCAAGTAGAAAAGAGCCTGTAGATTGCAAAAACATAAAAGTCGGGATCAGGATACTTCTCCTCCTTCTTTGCAGCTTCTGTCGAACTGAAATTCTGAAATATTTTTATGCCCAGGTCTGAAATGTGTTTTCCTCTTGCAAATCCTGTTCGATGCCTGACTATTACTGCCTCCACAGCAGTGATCACTGACGTAAGGCCCGCGAAAATAAGCCAAAATTCAATTGACTTTCCCATTCCTGTCAACTGGGCAGCCCCACACTCTCGTCCTCCCACCATTCGCATCAATATTCACTTGAAACAATGTCCGATTTGATTCCCTCTGCTTAACTGCCTTAATAACGGCGATTAACACTCTGAACGCAGGACATTTATCGAATTTGAATCGAAATGTAATTAATACCCCCGTGGATTCAAGTCACTCACTCGCGCCTGTGTATGTGCATGTGCATGGTTCTTTGGTGTGCCACCGATGTCGCCGTTGTTCGACAGTTCCCCGCCGGAAATGTCAACCGGCGGTAAGCTCCCCTCACATACACCCGATGGGGATCAGGAAATTCAATATACGCTGCCATCGGTGGTGTCAATTTATTTGGGACATGTGTTGAAGAGTCTCCCTCTCTCTCACACACACACACTCACGCACCCACCCCACAATTTCGACATAATTGAATGAGATGTAATTTGGCGATAAATTTTATTTATATTCTCCCCCGACCATCACCGCGTCACCGCGTTCGCTAGCGCAGTTTGACGGTAATCCAGAGTGAGGTCTATAAATACAAATTTTTGTTAGCCGTGATTGGGTGGTCAGTGATTGGCGGCTACGCCGAGGCGTGCGATCACACAGGAGGGAGTCAATCAATAGATTCGCCCTGCATGTTGCCTGCACCACTTGATGGAATTAATTAAAAATGAATGAACTGGTGATTGAATGTGAGCGAATTGAATGAATTCATTATGAGGGATGCCGACGGGACGACACGGCGCCATTGCTTCGTGGGGACCACTGACAGGTGTTTCATAATTTCTTGTAAATCTTTATTCACGTGATGAGCTGTGATTGAATTTGAAGACGCAAAGCAGACTGCTGAAAATTCCGTTATGTTTTTGACAGGAGTTTTGATGAAGACTTTGACTCCAAAAACATGCGTTCTCGCATTTTGGTTTGTGGGATGCTTGTAAGCAAAGACTTAACGTTGCCATCTCTTCTTCGGTGTCGGTCGTTGGGCGCCATTTTGCTCTTCCATAATTATCACACAAAACTCTGCTGCTGTGTGGAATGGAATTAGCTTATCACACTTCTTCGGGGTTAAAGCAGATGTTGCCCAAGGCTGTGTGCTTAGCCCGGTTTTGTTTGCTCTCTACGTCGTTGATATAGCTGCATTTCTACCAAGAGGTGTTACAGCTGGTGATGTAGTGGTTAAGGTTTTGTTGTATGCTGACGATTTGGTTGTTTTGGCTGAAGGACCACAGGCTCTTCAGTTACAAATAAACAAATTGAAAAGCTACTGCGATCCTTGGAACTTCAAGATAAACACTTCTAAGTCAAAAATTATAGGTTTTGCCACTGGTCAGGGTAACAGAACTGCACGTGAAAACTGGACTTTTGAGGGTGAGCCGATAGAAGATGTCAAAGAGTTTAACTACCTGGGTTTTGCTATAAAATCGAATCTTGTCATGAGTGCACATGTTCACAAAAAAGCGGTAGCGGCTTAAAGAACAATTAACCTAATGTGGAGAACTTTCTTTGGTAACCAACGAATCGGCAGTGCGTCAAAGTTCAGGGTGTTCAATGAATTCATGTCTCTGCTACGCAAACATGAATTCATTGAAGACGTTGAACTTTGACGCACTGCCGATTCGTTGGTTGCCAGTTCCTTCAAGAATGCGAAATTGTTCAGAGGTTTTTCTTCAAGCAAATTTTCCAACTCCCGCCAACAACTCCTTCATACGCTATCTACGTGGAATCTGGTTTGTCGCAAAACTACGATAAAAATTTGAAAGCGAATGCAGACTACTCAATTACAGTAATGCGTAGGTCGAATAATAATCTTTCAAAGAGGCTTCGCAAGATGGTGCTTTGATACAATTTATCACCTTTTAAAAAATGGCATGAGGTCGCAACCTCATTTGGCTCACTGAGGAAAATTCAGATGAATGGGAGGATAAATTATACGAATGCATTAGGAAACACGATGACAAGATGTATCTAGATTGCCTGAATCGTGATCATCTCAACCATACACTGAGGTCCAGCAACCACTTTAAAACAAAACTCACAAATAGACAAATAAGCATTATTTTTAGAGCTAGAACTGAACTGCTGATACTTAACTACGTACTGCATCAACAAGATGTCAATGCCACCTGCACACTTTGCAATCGCAATGAAGTCGAAAATGTATACCATGTTATTGTAATCTATCCTATATTACTAGAACTGCGTCTGCTTTATTTCTCAAAGTTTCTGTTACCCTTGAAGAAACGAACAATATACTCAATGGCACAGAAGGCTGGAGCCTGCTGTATAGTTTCTGTATACATGCCTTGAATTACCGTAATAGATCCATTTAACAGTAAGCTTTTTCTTTTCTATAACCTTATCCATACAGTTTTGTTTTTATTTTTCTGTGCCCACTTTACTATTTTAAATACTGTCAATCTCCAACAGGCGGCATTTTGCCATGAAGATCAATAAAGAATGTTTATAAATAAATAAAATAAATAAACACGTGATCATGACAGAGCTGAACCTGCGAATATCGGTTGTCAATGTAATTAATACAACTCATGAACGTGTAAACGGCTCTGATCTTATCCGTGGTCCTAGAGCTGCACTCAGTTACATCACATTATAATCGAATTGTGCAAAATCACGATTAATTCTCTGCTTACGAACGGCTTGGTTTGCCGTGGCATAGTGGTGGCCGCCGTGGCGTAGTGAGTAGAGTGCGACGCTCACACGCCGAAGGATCTAAGTTTGATTCCAGACTTAACACCTTGAATTTCTCTAGGTGCCACCTCTTTCGAGCTGCTGACAACATTCAAAGAATAATAACTGTCGAAGAAAGCTTCTCAAACTTTGCCGTTCGGAGTCGGCAAAAATCTGTAGGTCCTGTCTACTCGAGAGAGAACAGTAGGGCACACAGCAGGATTAGTTAATGTGCAAGCTAATCCCTGGTCCGCCTGTGGACTGTTGCACCAACAATTATTATTATCATTATCGGCTTGGTAACAGGCATAGCGAGATCAATTTGCCAAGTGGAACACCGAAAAGTTGGACGTCGTCCGCTACAAGGACGCAAAGGATACCTTCTGCTGCGCACCCCGGACACAGCCGGATAGAAAGGTAGTGACAGTGGACAGCCGCTCTGAAATACGGCATCCCAGTGACACTTTTCGGCGAAACTGTCTTCTCGCAATGCCTTTTAAGCCCTTCAGAGAGAGCGTGTGCTAGCCAGCTAAAGGGACCCCAAACGAATCCAAAGCAGAAAATCTAAGCCAATACATGAACCACGTCAAGCACGCGCTGTACTGTGCGATAGTCGTGTCCAACGCCGAGGGCTTCATGCTGTTGCGTGAGGCGGTCAAGAAGAACAAAGGGAGTGTGAACTACGGCGGCATCGCGCTCTTTTGGTTCAGAGACTGCATCATTTTAAGTGTCTTTTTGGGCAATATATAAAGGGTGTCTCAACAAGAACGCAAGATTAAAATTTGGCGCCATTCGAGTTATCATTGTTTGGCATTTAAACAATTATTATTGTTTGTTAGTAGAAGGTATAGTGGCCGCCGTGGCGTAGTGGGTAGAGTGCGAACCTCACGCGCCAAAGGGTATAGGTTCGACTCCCAGCTCAACACCAATTTTTCAAAATTTTCACGGCACCACCTCTTTCGAGCTGCTGACAACACTCAAAGAGTAATAACTGTCTAAGAAAGCTTCCCAAACTTCGTCGGTCAAAGTCGACAAAAAACTGTAGATCCCTTCTACTCGTTAGAGAACAGTAGCGCGCACAACACGAGTAGTTGCTGGGCAAGCTAGGCCCTGGTCAACCTGTGGACTGTCGCGCCAAAAAGTATTATTAGTAGAAGGTATAAGGTTAATAAAAATGGAGCGCTACACGAATGAACAACGCATTCTCATTGTGAAATTGTTTTACCAAAATGGTGAAAGTTTTGCGGCTACAGTTCGCAAATTGCAATCAATTTGGGGTTACAATAATGCTCCAAAAGCGTCAACTGTTAAGCGATTAATGGAAAAATTTGTTGAAACTGGGTCTGTAACTGATGTAAAGACAACAACGCGCCTTTGACCAGATCGATCGACCGAAAATATCACAGCAGTACGTGATTGTGTGGCTCAAACTCCATCCACCTACATTCGACACCAAGCTCAGCAAACTGGTGTTTTAAATCCACTATGCAGCGAATGAGGACTTGCCTCTTCATGTATACAAAGTTCAATTGACTCAGGAACTGAAGCTAGCTGACCATGCACAGCGAAGGGAGTTCGTTAATTGGGTATTGGAGAGACAACATGAAAATGCTGATTTTGCAGTTAAAATCATCTTTAGTGACGAGCTCCATTTCAATGTTGATGTCGCATTTGGGGCGAGGAAAATCCTCGAGTGATTCACGAGAGGCAAATGCATCCTCAACGTGTGGTGTGGATTTTGGGCTGGAGGAATCATTGAACCTTTTTTTATGATAATAAGTCAGGTCAAGCGCAAACAGTCAATGGTCTTCGGTATCGTCAAATGATAACAAATTTGTTCGTGCCTAGAATTGAAGAAATTAATGTGGAGAGGATGTGGTTTCAACAAGACGGCGCCACATCTCATACAGCCAGAGAAACAATTCAATTGCTGCATTAGCCATTTCCCGGTCGTGTTATTTCGCGTTTTGGCGATCTAACACCATTGGACTTTTTTCTTTGGGGATTTTTTGAAGTCGATGGTTTATGCGAATAAGCCGATGACGTCTCAAGCCTTAAAAGAGGAAATTGGACGCTGAATTAATGAAATACCGCAGCATTTATGCAAAACGGTAATTGAAAATTTTATTAAAAGATCGCGTATGTGCCAGCAAAGCCGCGGCGGCCATCTGGCTGATGTGTTATTCCACACATAACCTCATCCTGTCTACTTTACGATATAATAAGGAATTCACGATTTTTTTAAATATCTGCGTTTTATTTAAAATCTAAATCTTGCGTTTCTGCTGGGACACCCTTTATATCCTCTTGGTTAATTTTTCTATGCCTTGTTCTCCCATTTTTCGTCAACTACATTTGTTAAGAAACTGTTGTAAGTTAAACCAGAAGAATACTTTTCACTTGTAGTTTAGACTTGCGTTCTTGTTGGGACACCCTTTAACAGGCTTTTCAGCCTAACCCACAACTGACAAACTTGTTGTTTGACGATTTCCTTAAGCAAGCCCTGGAGCGCGGCCAAGACTTCTGAGGCACCATTTTCGTGCCTCCTGTAAGGACGCATTTTTTCGCGGCTGAAAATAAAACGTAACCCCTTTCACCAGTTTCCATAAAATCTTAAGCTGTATGTCCACTGTTGGGCGCCAATAATGAGTTATTTTTTGAAGTTTTAGCATAGCAAGGTGTGGCTGAATTATAGATAACTTATAGTATTCAAGCAAGACGCCACAAAAATCCCTGATACTTCTACAAGATGTCACACATAGTACAGAAGAGCATGCAGTTGAAAGTAATGAATAATCAAAAACGCTCTTTATTTACAGAACTCGGTACGGCCAGCATGGCTAAATCGAACAACCACTTCCCCACTTCAAACTTAATTCAAATTTCAATTTGACTGTCATCACAAATATCATACAAAAATGTGATCGTCGTCGAGGGCCGTTACACACCTTGACAAGACCCAGCTAACTGCCTTCGTAGGTATGCTAGAATCCCCTCTCAGAATTCTCCTCCAAGCATAAAAGGCAGAAAAATATTCAGGTGCGCCACAGCGACAAGCATCCTTTCTTCTGTGGAATCATGACTCAGTCCGTCATAGCCGGAATCGATAAATTCCTGAAACAGTTCGATTTCTCACTCCACACTCCCTCATTTCCTACACTGATCCTGCGTCTACTGTGTGCTGCAAAACGGTTTCCCTCCCCTTCTCCACCGCTCCGGGCAACACAAATATTTTACCAACAAAAAACAACAACCCAAGCGCCATATTCAAACTCCAAACCATTGGAATTTGCTTTTATCCTGTTGATGCCAAGAATGAAAGAGGAGAAAAATTTCCCAGGGATAACCTGCAGCGTAGCCACCCTCAGCTACAGCTAGTCAGCTTGTCAAAAACTAACCCACGGCACCAAGAGAGAACTGCTGTCCGACGGAATGCCTGCCAAAACCAAACCAAACAACCGATCGCCTCCGGATATTGATTATTAAAATCGAAAACTTTCAAATAATTTAATTAAACTCACCACCAAAACAATTAAAATGGCAATGGCGTCGTTGGCGGCGGGGAAGCGAAGATTCTTTTGATGTTCCAGCAGAGGGGATCCTAAGCCATCTTAAACACTTTTATCGCCTCCGTTGCTGCCGCCCTTGTGGACTGGTCGGCAGTCCTGAAGGCGGAAGGTCCTTCACCCGACCACATGGGCTGCATGAGAATGAAATGAATCTTTAATAAGGGAACCACATGTTCCCTCAGGAGGCTTGTACCATGTTCGTTCGATGATTTTTTTTTTTTCAGAGCGAGGAGGGCGGCATTTCGTGCTCGGTATGGGCTACTCCTTTCATCGTCCTCATATCGATTTGCAATCATCTTGATTTATTTCTGGAACCATGTTCGACAGGGTAGCGCTCAGACACACATGACTACCATGTCCGCCCTCGATTTCTCTCGAAGGCGGAGACGTGCCTTAAGGACACAATTTATGGTACATCCTTTAATTTGCACTTAGCCTCTCCAGTAATGACATCTCAATGGGGTCTTGATTTAAGATCATTGGTCGGACAATTAACCAACGGGGAGAGAACTGTTCCCAACTTGAGTGGCACACACACGTGATCCTGTGCATCATTTTTAATCCTTTCTAAGAGAAACCTCCACTTCACACTCTGTGGTTGAGGGGGTTCCTCATGAAGTTCGAATTAAAATAGCTGAAACGAGACATTGTGCATAGAACTGCATTCCAAGGGAATTCTCCCCAAAAAGGATTCGAATCGAGGTGGCAACATAGTTAAACGCAAATGGGTTTGTTTCGTGGTCGCCTTGACTCAAATCATTCGAGTGCGTTGAGGAAACGACATTCTAGAGAGAATAGGGATTGAAAAGGCTTTCAAATGGAATCCTCTTGAGCGAAGAGAGGAAATGCAGGAAATGCCGTGAAAATCATTCACACGTCGTCAATGCTTCTCGAATGAGTATTAAAACATTGCTTCTCTGTGTCTGAAGTCATTCTTGGTGGCACAAACGAGCGAGCATTCTTTGGTAAATCCTCCCACGAAAATGGAATGGAGCACTTTGGGGACTTTGAAGATTGTGGAAAACTGGTAAATTTTCAGAAGTCACTGTGGAACGTGATCAGTTGGTTGGGCTTTTGCCATATGGGAACAAATGTGGCTTTTATCTGAACCATTAGCTCGTTGAGTCTGTATACACAGAGGGCGCTTTGAAGTTGTTGTTCGGTGTTAAGCATGTGTTCTGAGTCGGGCGCCATTTGATGAAATTTTATACTGTCATTGAATTTTAGTGTATTATCCAGTAAAATAAACTTGGTCACGAAATCAGTAGGGCTTATATATGTGATTTGGATTTACGTGATCTCCTACGGTTTAGGCTTAATACCATGGGGTGCCTTACATCCATGGTCTTAAAAACGCAGACTAACGCCTTGGGAGATCGAAAAGTACCAATTTGAGACCCTGTCCTCAAAGACAGTCATTCCTCTTTGGTAAGGAGCGAGGTCTCTTTAACACGCTTGATGTTCTGTGGGTCACAGCGCCAGGTTGAGGGCAACTTCACATAAAATCCGAATTGAATTCCCATAACCAACTGACCCGATCCGAGCAAGCGACTGAAGGGAATCAGATTGAGTAGCGCGGTTGATAAGTCCCAACTATTTTTATTATTTCTTATATTATTTACTTAAGTCTAAGGTGACATTAATATTTTTACAAAAAAAGTGCTAATGCCACTTCAAGGCAAATTTGTAATTAACATTAAAATTTTTAAAAAAGGAATGAGGTGGGCTAACCCTTTGAAATAAACTCAATTTAGTAATATCAAATTAAACGACAATATTTACCAACTAGAACTTATAATATACACATAGTTTACAATACACCTAAAATAGCTTATTATGTTTCATATTATATTATTTTTTGAAACAATGCTTCCACATTGTCATAATCAAGACTTAATAGTCATTTCTTAACTTCTTATAAAAATTGTACGTAATGTTTAAAAGTTCTAGTGGACTGTGAAAGTCTACTGAAAAGACGTCTTGATATTATGTTATGAAAGTTACGTAATGCATTTATTTGTAAAGTTGGATCTGGAGTTTGATTTCAAGAATTTTCACGTAAGTTGTAAATTAAGTTTAAACAAAAATGTACATTATAATAATTGTTGGCGCTACAGTCCAGAGGGGGACCAGAGCCTAGCTTGCTCATCAACTACTCGTGTCGTGCGCGCTACTGTTCTTCCACGAGAAGAAGGGAACCAACAGTTTTTGCCGACTCCGACGGCGAAATTTCAGAAGCTTTCCTAGACAAGTATTACTCTTTGAGTGTTGTCAGCAGCTCGAAAGAGGTGCTGCCGTGAAATATTCGAAAAATTGGTGTTGAGCTGGGAGTCGAACCTAGATCCTTCGCCGTGTGAGTGTCGCACTCTACCCACTACGCCACGGCGGCGGAAATGTGCATTACCTGATCTAATAAGAAGAATAGTCTTAGGACTTGCTACAACGTCCGTAAGTGTCGGATAAGAAGAACTTTCAGTTCATATTATTTGCGTGAGTTCCATTCCAACATATGCGGATTGTATTTTATATTTCGGGATAAGAGAACAAACATAAATATTAATCATCGAAAATAGCTTTATTGTTTTTCAAAATATTCCCCATTAAGATTTGTACACTTTTGCTTGCGGTTGAACCAATTGTCGAAGCACTTTTGCCACTCTGATTGAGGTATCTCTAAAACATGCATTCTGAACCTATCCACCGCTTCTTCAGGTGTCGAAAAACGTTGTCCTCTCATTTTATTTTTTACGTACAGGAATAAAAATAAGTCATTCGGTACAAAGTCAGAACTATACGCAGATGACTCATCAAATCGATGTTTTGAGTGCTCAAAAATGCAGTTGTTTGAGCCGACGTGTGAAAGCTCGCATTGTCGTGGTAAAGAGTGAATTGTCTTCGGTTGTTAGTTTTCCTGATTTCTTCTAAGACAACTGGCAAACAAATGGTTGTGTACCACTCAGAATTGACTGTTCTGCGTTGTTCTAGTTATACGGTTGCGACATGTCCAGTTTTTCCGAGAAACAGACGACAATTTGTTTGGAAGTGCTTCGTGCGCGAGCAACTTTTGTTGGATTTGGCTCAATTTGAAACACCCATACAATCGACAGTTGTTTACTTTCGGGCTCATACGCATAAATCCACGATTCATCACCTGTCACGACATCATAGACTTGTTTCAAAGTACCGCGATCGTATTTCTTTCGACAAATCGACCATTTAATGCTTCCAAAACTCAGTGCTGTCTACTGTCACTCAAGCGTTCCCAAAACAACCTACCATTATCTATGAATGGCTCTTGCATTGTTGAAACTGAACGACTTTCCATCCTCGGTATATGTATCAACCCAACACTAAATTGGAACGATCACATATTCGAGATCGCCACAAATGCAGCGAAATGTGTAGGTTTCTTAAAGCGATGTAAGAAATATTTCACCCCTTCTGACCTGGTAACAATATGTAAGGCATACATCTGCCGCCGTGGCGTAGTGGGTAGAGTGCGACGCTCACACGCCGAAGGATGTAGGTTAGAAACGCAGCTCAACACCAATTTTTCGAATTTTTCACGACACCACCTCTTTCGAGCTGCTGACAACACTCAAAGAGTAATAACTGTCTAAGAAAACTTCTAAAATTTCGCGGTTCGGAGTCGGCAAAGAAATCAAGGCCCCTTCTATTCGTGAGAGAACAGTAGCGCGTACGACACGAGTAGTTGATGAGCAAGTTAGGCCCTGGGCCCCCTTTGGACTGTAGCGCCAACAATTATTATTATTACGTCCGCCCAAAGCTTGAGTACAACGCTCCTATCTGGTTCGGTACTCCTAAGACCTCTCTGCACCTATTAGATAGAATCCAAAAGTGAGCGATAAAAGTTATTGGTGATAAAAATGCTGCGAAGTCAATTGACTCGCTTGAACATCGACGGAATGTTGAGTCTCTATCACGATGCTCTAACGAGTTAGCGAGCTGCATTCCTCCCCTTCAAGAATTCACCCGCAATACTCGCCTCGCTAGGAATGTTCATCCATTCACCCTTAAGCCCACCTTCGGACGTACAGTAAAGTTTAGAGACTCGTTCTTCAGTCACACCACATGAATATGGAATGCTGTTCCCAGCCCAATTTTTCCCCCGCATTGCAATCCACAGGCATTTAAAACCAATGTGCATCGGTACCTCCTTTCCCTCTCGTCCTTCCTTCGGTGTGTGTTGTGACTTAATTCCAGTCATTTAAGCTTATAAACAATCCCTTTAGTACGCGCCAATTATAAAAAAACAAATCGACACGAGCCTTTTTTCAGCGATTGACAAATTGTGTGGGATCCAACGCGAACAAATTTTTTGACGGTCAAATGTTCATGCAACACTGAATGTATGCTGGTCCCACAAATGCTTAAGGTTGTCTCAATCTAACGATAGGTCGCATTACGATCTTGCAATATTAGTTGGCGCACAGCATCAATGGTTTCCAGAGCAACAACTGAATTTGGACGGCCTTCACGAAATTCGTCTTGGAGTGAACGACGACCTCGGTTGAATTTACCTTACCATCGATGAACACTGGTCCTTTATGGATCTTCATCGCCGAAAATTGAATTAAGTTCATCGATGCACTGTTGTTGAGTTACTCCACGTCGAAAGTCGTAAACAATAATCGCACAAAAATGTTCACGATTTAATTCAATTTGTTGAGCGAGATGAATCTTTTAAGTTACTGTAAACAACACAAATAGCGCTCGTATGACAAAATGTTCTGAGTACGTGAAAGCTCAAAAATGTCAAGCTTTATGATAGAGCTGGTTTGCAACTGGCTGGCTGATAGAGCCAGATTGCAACATTAGGGTTGCCCAATCCTAAAATATAAAAGGCAACCTTCATATTAAGCCGTATATATCACTTTTAATTTTCAGTATGATTGTCAAAACTTATCCTTTAGTCTGTTATAAGCATTAGATATTTAAACTTATTGACGGTCTCAATAAGAAAGCAGTTATCATCACAACTTACCAAGCTGTTAAATGTATTTTGCGAAGAGTTACACATACATACACATACAATTGGATGATTTAAATCTTGGAAATTCTGGCGCATGACGGAATATATTATCTAAACCACTATGCTGTGAAAATAAATTAAAACACATAAGCCTTGTCTTCGAGCTGATAATGAGATTATGTTTTGCAAACCAAAGCCTCAATAAGTGAAGATCGAAATTTATATCACACACTAAATTCAGGGTATTGTTTGTTCCATAAGTAAAACCTATATCATCGAATGCTGTTAATGATCCTTTAAATGGTAAATTAGTTAAGGAATTTATGTTCATAAGAAATAATATAGGACCCAATACGAATCCTTGAGGTACTCCAATATTCAGAAGCCTTGCTTCACTTCTGATGTTATCAATCTATACTCTTTTGATTCTATTGCTTAGATATGATTCGAACCAGTCATACATAAAGCCTCTAATTCCAAACTTTTCCATTTTTTTCTAATAGGACCTTATGGGTAACCATATCAAATGCTCTGGTTATATTTATGAATAATCCTGCTGTATTTTTCTTCGTATCGAGATTATGGAACACTTGTGAACAAAAACGTAGAAACGCTTCTACAGCAAATTTACAGCTAAATCTACTACAAATCTACAGCAGGATTATTCTTCTGTGGATTTAGCGGAAGCGGCTAAAGTGGGACTGGTGGTAAACGAGGGCAAAACGAAGTATATGCTGTCATCGAAGAAGGACGCAGAACATCGACGTCTCGGACAGAGCGTCACTATGGGCAGCAGACACTTCGAGGTAGTGAAGGACTTCGTCTATCTCGGCTCCGCGGTGAATAGGGACAACAACATCAGTACCGAAATCAAGCGCAGAATCACTCTTGCCAATCGCTGTTTCTTTGGGCTCAAGCGGCAATTGAGTAATAAAGCCCTCTCCCGAATGACCAAAGTGACTTTGTACAACACCTTGATCATGGACGCTACTAAAAGCGGATGAGGAAGCCCTTGGTCTCTTCGAGAGAAAAGTTCTGCGTGCGATTTTTGGTCCTGTTTGCGTTGATGGCATCTGGAGGAGAAGATTCAACCACGAACTGTATGGGCTGTACGGCGGCATGAGTCTAGTCAAGCGTCTACGGATACAACGCTTAAGGTGGCTAGGCCATGTAGAGCGCATGGACAGCACTGCTCCGGCCCGAAGAGTTTTCAAATCCGAACAACGCAACAGAGGACGTCCTAGACTGAGATGGCGCACACAAGTGGAAAAGGACCTCAACCAACTTGGAGTGCGCAGTTGGAGACAGCTGGCAAGAGATCGTGCTAGCTGGAGAGGCATGTTGGTTGAGGCCCAGGTCCACCCCGGACTGTAGCGCCATCCGAAGAAAAAGAAGAAGAAGATTTACCTTTCATGAATCCAAATTTGAACGAACTGAAAAAATGCATCTTGCTCAGAAAACTCATTATTCTGTTTTTCATGAGTTTTTCAATAACTTTGAATATTGTAGATAAAAGAGAAATAGGTCGATAATTACTTAACATAAGCCTCTCTTAAGCAATGGAATAACACCAGCGCTTTTAAGTGAGTTTGGAAAAACTCCGAAAAAACACTGATATTCATAATATCTTGTGTGGTCACCGTGGCGTAGTGGGTAAATTACGACGCTCACACGCCGAAGGGACTAGGTTCAACCCACAGCTCAACACCAATTTTTCGAATTTTTCTCGGCACCACCTCTTTCGAGCTGCTGACAACACTCAAAGGGTAATAACTGTCTAAGAAAGCTTCTCAAATTTCGCCGTTCAAAGTCGGCAAAAAACTGTAGGTCCCTTCTACTCGTGAGAGAACAGTAGCGCGCATAACACGTGTAGTTGATGAGCAAGCTAGGCCCTGGTCCCCCTTTGGACTGTATTCATAATATGTGCCAGTACATCGATTATAAAGAACGAGATATTTTTTTAAGACACGATTTGTTATACCATCGTGACCAGAAGAATTAGAGTTCGAAAAATGTTTGAATTATTTTCAATACTTCAATCCCAGTGACTGGTACAAATGAGAAACTATTCCTTAAGCTTTGACATGTCCCGGAAAAATGAGGCGAATCACAAGCTGGACACAATGAGTACGTATTGTTTATCTGTGTATTACTTACTACCGATGAGAAGCAGCGATTTGGGTTTAAGGCACAGTCATTACTGTAGAGGTGAAATTGGGTGAAACCTAGTTTCAGGAGCCCTTGACCTCCCGTGGTATCAGAATACAGCCTTAGGTCGAGCTTCACAGCTAAGTTGCTCTCGGTTGGAGTTCATAAACGACAACCACATTTTCACAGCCGCTAGGAAAGGAATCATTCTGCCCCGTCGTCGGCCGAATGCTTCCCAAGCAAAGCTACTAATGGTGTCTGTACTTTGTCTTATCTGAAGAACTAGACTGACATTATAGCTCCAAGTCACTGAATGTCATCGTTCAGAGGACATTCGCGCAAGACGTACAATCATCCCTCGGAACTACTTTCGCACAAGTAAGCCTTTTATTTATTTTTTTTTATTTCAAATTTTAAATTAAGCAAGCCTCCAACTCGCTTCGGACCGCTTGAACAAAAATAAGCGATCAGGCGTTCACACAATACGGCAGAGGGGATCTTATATCCGATGCTGAGGAGACTAATCCCTCGCAGTCAAAGAGGTCTCCTTTCTTGTGGACCGAACAAACAATGCTGACATTCCTGGCACTGACTCATGGGCCGCGCATTTCTCTGACTGTATCTCAGATACGTGTTGCTGCATGCGCCTAATCAGATGGGCGCCATTTTAACTGTTCGTTCGCTTCAGACGACATACTGGACAATTTGGAACTTTGAAGAACTTAACGTCCAGAAGGTAGTTACTTCATCACTTTTGCTGTTCATACATGTTCACTTCATGCTGTTCACAGCCTTATTCAGATAACTAAAGAAAACGGAGAGTGTCGCACATTGGGCGCCACGTTACAAGTTTGTACATGAACACAAAGTTTTCAGTCAAACAAAATTTAAATAATCACCAAGTCATCGAATTATTTGGCGACTTAACTGAAGTCTTTCAAAGCGTCTGTCGCTTTTGAATAGCAACTTAAGTTGGCTTCTGGCAAGCTGCCTCTAATTTCGCACATCAATCGCTTGTATTGCTCCAACTCTTTCTTAAAAGTCTTGTACATGATTATTTCAATTTCCTCGATTCCTTAAACCTTTCAAACCGCTGCCGTGTTCGACTTGTGAGTTCAGTCCATAGAGAGAAGTCGAAACCACACCGGGAACTGTCTAAACTCGTGAACTGTGGTCGTCAGACGCTGGAATGAATAAATCGTCATTGCAGAACATTCACTTTAATTGCATCTACACCACGATTCGCATTTAAACAGCAACCATCAGTCCGCTGTTCACTTCAAATGAAATGCGTTGCACTTCCAAATGAATCACAGCCGACAGTCGCCCACTAACCTAATATTTACCAAACGCAACGTTCCAGCAGACAAACAAATCCGACAACTTGCTGGCAAACCCAAACAAGTAGCTCACTCTGTGCTCGTCGTCTCACGCCCCGTGTCGCCGTCGTCGCTTGCCCGTGTTCACGTCCGACTCCGCAGAGTTAATTATCGTAAAATTTAGTTTCAAAACTTTATGCGGTACGCTCTCGAACAGAGCAATCAGCATTTTCGACCGACCCGCTGCCGTTGCCACTCTCGTTCAACTCGAACTTCATCGTTCATTCAACAAGCAGCTCTGACGGCAACTCGCAGTCCCCTGTCGTTGCGTGTCCGCACACACAGCGCCACCGCACCGCACTGGGCCAAGCCCCGTATTCAGAAACGTAAACAGTGAAATTTCTGAAATGCGATTAGAATTAATTTGGCAGCCGTGTTGTTGGGGCGGACGACATGATTTAGGAGCGACAGGACACGAGTGCGTTACACTTCCTGCAATGTGAAGAAGGATGCACGCACAGACCGGACTGGGCCACTTCGGATATGCTGCGGCAACGGCTCTGCTGCAGTATGCAAATGCAGCGATTACCGACCGACGAAGCACCGTGTACACGAAGGGATGAAGAAGCCAGGACCGAACAGAGAGAGCACGTGCAATCAAACAAAACACGGAATTGTCACAAATTGTCGTGACAATTGTTTGAATAAACGTCGTCATGACCGTTGTCGCAGCCACATCGTCGTCGTCGTCTCTGCAGAGGGCGGCAGAAACTTCGATTGAAACGCGCATCTCATTTCCATCCGAAGTCGTGCTCATTGTGTGAATTGATGTGCTCGTCGTTTCTCTGTTTTCGCACAGCCTCCTCGTAATCAATGTGACGCTGGATGGATTGGAAATTGCTGCTGTTGGTGCTGCCACTGCTGCCATCGCCTTTGTTTGTGGGGAAAATATTACGTGACGTGGTTAGACGAGCTCTTGTAAGCAGTCCGTGGAAGTGGATGGGTGTTTCGTGACGCTGATGCAGTTGAATACTGCGGTCGCAGTCAGCTAACAAATTAATTGAACACTTATCACCTAATGCAGAAAATGGAGCGATGGGATGGATAACAACAGAGGAGTGAAGTTTGCAGGAAGGGGATGAATTTTAGGTGCAATGTTGATAAGAGTGGATAGATACGTTAATAATCCTACTTTCTATATGATATTTGTGACAAACATTAGCAATTGGTGCTTCAGGGGTGAGTAAAATGGCACCAGTGTCGGGTGCCATCGCTAAAATACTTTTTCGTCATTTCTGTAACAAAGTTTGAAGGGATTACGAATAAAACAAGTCGTCAAAATCGCCACCAACTTAGAAAATTTTTTAAAAGCTTGTAGAGCTACTACATTGGGCGCCACTTCTTCGATATCATTTTAGTAAATCGTTTGAAAGCTTGAAGAGTTCCAACGTCGGGCGCCACGATTATAACCAAGTCGTCATCTTCGCCATCTTTTAAGCAAATCATTCAAAAGTTTCTAAATTTCCTACATTGGGGGCTGCGTTTTAAACCAAATCATCGTCATCGATATCATTTTAGTAAATCGTTTAAAAGCTTGAAGAGTTCCAACGTCGGGCGCCATGTTTTAAAACAACTCGTCGTCTTCGCCATAAATTAAGTAAATTATTCAAAACTTTGTAGAGCTGCTACATTGGGCGCCACTGCTTCGATATCTTTTCGTAAATCGTTTAAAAGCTTGAAGAGTTCCAACGTCGGGCGCCACGATTAAAACCAAGTCGTCATCTTCGCCATCTTTTAAGCAAATCATTCAAAAGTTTCTAAATTTCCTACATTGGGGGCCACGTTTTAAACTAAATCGTCGTCATCGATATCATTTTAGTAAATCGTTTAAATGCTTGAAGAGTTCCAACGTTGGGCGCCACTCTTAAAACTTAGTCGTCGTCTTCGCCATCAATTTAGTAAATCATTCAAAAGTTTGTTGAGCTGCTACATTAGGTGCCACGTCATCGATAACATTCTACTAAATCGTTTGAAAGCTTGAAGAGTTCCAACGTTTGGCGCCATGTTTTAAACCAAGTAGTCTTCTTTACTATCAACTTATTAAATCATTCGAAAGCTTGAACAGTTCCAACGCCGGGCGCCATGTTTTAAACCAAGTAGTCTTCTTTACTATTAATTTATTAAATCATTCGAAAGCTTGAACAGTTCCAACGCCGGGCACCATGTTTTAAACCAAGTAGTCTTCTTTACTGTCAATTTATTAAATCATTCGAGAGCTTGAAAAGTTCCAACGTTGGGCGCCACGTTTGAAACCAAGTCGTCGTCTTCGCCATCAATTTAGTAAATCATTCAAAAGTTTGTTGAGCTGCTACATTAGGTGCCTCGTCATCGATATCATTCTACTAAATCGTTTGAAAGCTTGAAGAGTTCCAACGTTTGGCGCCACGTTTGAAACCAAGTCGTCGTCTTCGCCATCAATTTAGTAAATCATTCAAAAGTTTGTTGAGCTGCTACATTAGGTGCCACGTCATCGATATCATTCTACTAAATCGTTTGAAAGCTTGAAGAGTTCCAACGTTAGGCGCCACGTTTGAAACCAAGTCGTTGTCTTCGCCATAAATTTAGTAAATCATTCAAAAGCTTATAGAGTTCCAACATCGGTCGGTCGATAACAAAATGTCATCTCCAGTTCTTAAGCCTCATTCAATAGTCACTTAAAAGAGAGCCTCTTTCGGGCATATCAGAAATATATTTATTGGCTCGAGAAGAAGTAGAACAAAACAGCCACTCGATGCCCAGTCGCTGATGCTAAACAAAATTCAAAGAACTCCTGAAATTCGTTAACAACATGACATATCTTGACGCCTGGCCACTGCAATAATTCCTCAAATTTACAAATCTATTACAGCTTGGGGCATCACGCGCTTTTAAAGAATTTATGGTAGTTAATCAGTCATCGTCGAGAGGCCACAAACACGTCTCCTCACAATTCCAGGTTTTCATGGCATCTCAAGTTTTCTCCATCTAGTCGGAGCTGCCTGTCCCTACCTTACCTGAACGGAACCAACAGCTTCTTTTGCCCAGAGCTAAAACACCCTCCTCCCATTCATGATTCAATCACGAGCAAAGTGGAAAAGTGGAAAGAAATCACAATAAAGCCGCAAAGGCCTCCCGTTCACGCCCCCATTGATTTGGGAAAGTTCTCTGCTGACGGTTTTCAGCACAAAGCGTTCACCAGAGCATACTTGTAACATTCACCTCTTTGGCCCGATGAATAGCGCGTCTTGAATGTCTACGCTACCCGTTCGATGAGGAAAATCGAAACATTGACACAGAAAGCGAAAACGAAAAAAAAACGCCTAAATAGCAGTCTCACATCAGGACTTTCGGGACAGATTCTGTCATCAAACGGAGATGCCTCACCCAGTCGGGCTGCTTCCAATTTCGATGATTTTCATTATGTGGTCCCGTGGCAGGACTTCCGACTGATTTTTGATTTTCTTCGACTCGAAAAAACAGTCGAACTCTCCGTTTTATCACCGCCTGGGGACCAAGATCAACAGCACACACCACACGACTACTATGACAGTGTGTCAGGACGAAGCCAGCGAGAAGGCAATAAATTTCTTTGATGCGATTGACTATCGAAATGTGTGTGTGCAGAGGGGTGTGGGCCGGGGGAGGACGCCAATCAGCCTTAACGCCCTTGACAAAAATCCTGAAAATTCGAAAAGTTTTCGCCTCCTAAGCAAACATTTGCTCTTCACTCTCTCTCTCTCACCCACCCTCTCTATCCAGCTCAGTCCACCAGCGATTCCTTTGACTCAGGGATGCCACCACAATCGCACACATATTCCGTTCCGTAGCTGGAGGTGCTAACTTAGCTCTGCTCCGTCGAATGATAACAGTCATTTCTTTTTTGACACTTTTCAGCAGCTCCCGCACAAGAATCACCGCCACGAAGGACTAACTTTCTCTGCGCTCTTGTGTGCCATTGTCGTCGTTTCCCTTTCAGTTGCCAATCGAACGTAAATTAATTTTATATTTTCTTTGCCCCCGCAACATTTTTTCGCTTTTTCCTATGAGTCGGAGGAAGCGGAAACGGCTGGCAAAGGGATGGAATGCCCCCGCCACCGCCTGGACCGAATCTGATGACAAAATGAAGTTTTCTCGTTAGCAATTTATTTGTGTTTTGGCAGCCCCAACAAGGCGTTGCCGTGGGGAGGGGGCAGCGGAGTTCTGAGGAGCCTTTGGGCATAATATGATAAGATAACACAGGATATATGCGTTTTGGTATTTGAAGGATCTGCCCATCAATCGATGATTGTTGTGGGAGATACCCCGTCGACATGTGTACGAACGACATGGCAACATGTGGAGGTCGGTGGGGAATGAGTTTTCTCTTTGATTGCGGAAATTGCAATCAATCAGAAATTAATGTCCCTCTGCGGGGCTGTAGCGAGTAATTTGATTTTTGAGAGCGATAAGTTTTCGATTTTTCGTCATCGTTAATGTACATCGAAGCGGTGAATGGCAATGAGGTGGAAGTGGCCATGAAGGGACTTAACAAGTTTCCCATTTTCCATAAGTGGGGAAAACAAATTCTAGGAGCTAAGCAAATTGGATTGCATTCAGAGCACGTTTCTGAATGCGAATGATGAGACTTGCAATAAGGGAAGGTAAACAAACAACTGACTGAAGATCTGTGCTTGAGCGTCCTTCACACCAAATGAAACTTCACAAGTTTCAAACGAAAAGGGTGACGTAAGGTGTGTTTCTCTCACAAAAGGTAGTGTTCACTGATCCAAAAACGCGAGTAAGGCCTAGATTGTCAATCAACGATATTAGAGCACAGATTCCCTTATTCTGTCGACTTGTGGCTCCGTTGGCGTTTACGGTGTCTCGATTTCAACGCTTTCGTTCAACATTTTGTAGAGCTTGACGTCTTGCTTACTGAAGGCGGAGAAAATTTGTAATGTTTTTACAATGCAAAACATATACACTGAAATTTTCAGGAATCTGTGTTGGTGAATAGTTTCAGACGTAAAAACCAAATGTTAGTGGCGCGTCTCATACTCGAAGAGACAAGATTTTCTAAGTTATATTGGGCGTACAAATTCGTTCCGTTTTCATCAGTCAGTCCCTAAAAAAATGGCTCAAAGGCAGGCATCGAATGTCCTACCGCACTTCATCATTCAATTTATCAGGAATACATGTAGAAACTGATGGAGACGAACGAGAAGTGGTTTTTATTTCAATGAGTACAAACAAATCAACTCAATAGTAAGATATGCCATTGCTCACTTTCGAAATGAATCGTGAAACGAAAAACTTCAAGGTTTAGATAAAGGAAACAAACCATTTTGGAACATAGTTAAGATGATTAAGAAAAATCACGACTATCAGTAATGCCGTTCTTAATTCTCCTTTAACCAAAAGCTGAGACAAAATGTTCTGCAATGCCCTAAGGGTAGCAGAAGCTTTTGGTCTTCCGTAAAAAAAACATAAGGAATTCAGCCTCGTCTTCGGTCCCAACGCTCATTTGCAATGACATTCCAGCTTTCAGCTCTTTAGACAAAGCTAATCTGCTTGCTGCACACTTTGCAGCTAGCTCAACGCTGCCAGATAGCACTTTATCCCCGCCTGAACTTGAGAGCGTAAATTTCTCCATGGGACAAATCCACTTTCGCACTCGTACAGTGGCAAGAATACTTAAAGATCTAAACATACACAAATCCGCTGGCCCGGATGGTACACCCCCTGTTCTTCTGAAGAGGTGTTCTTCTACGCTGGAAAAACCACTGCGTAGACTTTTTCATTTGTTCTATTCTTAAGGACTCTTTCCGAGTAAGTGGAAAACTGCATTTGTGCATCCCGTCCCTATAGAGGGCGAACCATCATCATCCACCTCCTACCGACCCATAACACTTACGCCCCAACTTTCCATGGTTATGGAAACGCTAATAAATCGTCCGATTATGAAATATCTTGAAACTCGGAAGCTTTTTAACGACCGGCAATACGGCTTCCGCAGCAACAGCTCCACTGGTGATTTGATGGCTTATCTCACTGAAAAGTGGAACCAATCTTTGCACAATGTAGGAGATAGCAAGATCGTTACACTTGATAATTCAAAAGTATTTGACAGGGTCCGGCATCAGGCTCTCTTGTCGAAAATGCGTGCTTTTGGGATCGACGAGTCCCTTCTACAATGGATTAGAAATTACCTTTCGAACCGTTCAATACAAGTCGTTTTGGATGGATTCAAGTCAGATATTCACCATATTAATGCTGGTGTTCCCTAGGGCTCTGTTTTGTCTCCGATACTTCTTCCTCATTTTTATAAATGATGTCTTGTCTGCTACTTCTAATCCTATTCATTCCTTCGCTGATGACAGTTCCCTCAGCTTTTCATATTCGGTCCTTGGCTCACGTCCCACCACTTCGGCCATAGACTCGGAACGGCAGCGTGTGTTGAGTTGTTGGCGCTACAGTCCAAAGGGGGACCAGGGCCTAGCTTGCTCATCAACTACTCGTGTTGTGCGCGCTACTAGAAGGGACCTACAGTTTTTTGCCGACTCCGAACGACGAAATTTGAGAAGAATTGTTAGAAAGTGATTACTCTTTGAGTGTTGTCAGCAGCTCGAAAGTTGAAATGCCGTGAAAAATTCAAAAAATTGGTGTTGAACTGGGAATCGAACCTAGACCGTTCGGCGTGTGAGCGTCGCACTCTACCCACTACGCCATGGCGGCCACTATGCTATGGCAGCGTATGTTAAGCACATTAAATTCCGACCTTGACAGCATAATCGATTGGGGAAATAAGAATGGAGTGGAATTTAATACTTCCAAAACCCAGTGCTGTCTACTGTCATTAAAGCGATCACAAAATAATCAGCCGTTATCCATGAACGGCACTTGCGTTGTTGAAACCGAAAGACTTTCCATCCTCGGTATGCGTATCTACCCAACAATTAGTTGGAAAGATCACATATTTGAGGTCGCCAAAAATGCTGCGAAATGTCTAGTCTTCCTTAAACGATGCAAGAAGTTCTTCATCCCCTCTGATCTGGCTACACTATACAAGGCCTACATACGCCCAAAACTTGAGTATAACGCTCCTATTTGATCAGGTGCTTCTAAGATCTCCCTGCACCTGCTGGATAGAATTCAGAAGCGATCGTTAAAAGTTATAGGTGGCAGTAATATTGCGAAGTCGATTAAGTTGTTAGAACACCGACATAATGTCGCGTCGTTGTCACTCTTTTATCGCTGTTTTAAGCAGAAATGCTCAGATGAATTTAGTCAGTTGCATTCCTCCTCTCCAAGAATTCACCCGCCATACACGCCTCGCAAGGAAAGCCCACCAATTCAACCTCAAGCCCTCTTTCGGACGTACAGTCAAATTCAGAAACTTGTTCTTTAGTCGCACTACACGAATCTGGAAAGCTCTTCCCAGCTCGATTTTTCCTCCTCATTACAATCCACAGGCATTTAAAACCAATGTGCATCGGTACCTCCACTCCCTCTCTTCCTCTATACCTTCGGCCCGTGCTGTGACTTGATTCGGTCACTTAAGGGTACTCGCAACCCCTTTTGCACGCGTCAATTATAAAAAAAAATGCAAATTCATCTTCAGAAACTAAATCTGCGGTTGAGCACTCCATTAATTTCGTTCAATCTCAATGCGTATCAAACTATGATGCAATCTCCTCAAATGAACTTAAACTTAAGTTAAAACACCTAAAAAAATAGGAAATCCCCTGGCTTTGACGGTATTAAAAATGTTTGTCGGACAAATCTCCCAAAATATACTCTTGTACCATAAATCTAATGGATATATTCAGTTATTGTCTTAGGTTTGGTTATTTTCCAGATCAATTAAAATCTGCGAAAAGAATCCCAATATTAAAGCCGGATAAAGAATCAAATCTGGCTTCAAGCTACAGACCAATTAGTTTACTCAGTTCTCTCAGTAAATGCTTTAAAAAGTTAATAAAGAAAAGATTGATCTCCTTTGTTTAGACCAATTTTATCATGCCTCCAGAGCAATTCGGTTCTAGAGCTCTTCATAGTACTACCCACCAAGTTCATTGTATTACACAAGATGTAAACATTAATTTGTCAGGTGGCATGGTTTTGCTTGATATGGAAAAGGCATTTGATACCGTTTGGCATGACGGTTTGATTCACAAACTAGTAAGTGTTATCACCTCTATGCACCTAGTAAAAGTCATTCAGTCTTTCCTGAACCTTTCACCGAAGTTTTAAAGTTACCATTAATGCGTGTTCTTCTGAAAACAAACTTATTTATACACTGGAGTCCCTCAAGGTTCCGTTCTTGGTCCTATTTTATACAACCTGTACACCTTCGGCCTTCCCTGTTTGACTAACTGTAGCATCGCTCCATTTGCTGATGATACTTGCATTATTCGTGGCCGCCATAGTGTAGTGGGTAGAGTGCGACGCTCACAAGCCGAAGGGTCTAGGTTCGATTCCCGGCTGAACACCTCGAATTTTACACGGCATCACATCTTTCGAGCTGCTGGCAACACTCAAAGTGTAATAACTGTCTAAGAAAACTTCTCAAACTTCGCGGAGTCGGCAAAGATATCAAGGCCCCTTCTACTCGTGAGAAAACAGTAGCGCGCACAACACGAGCAATTGATGAGCAAGCTAGGCCCTGGTCCTCTGTGGACGGTCGCGCTATCCAAATAACAAGTATATAATGTAGGTATTCTGATGAGCCTTAGAAAAACAACACACGTCCGAACGGTATAAGCTCTTCTTTAATAATGGGCTGAATATTTCTAGGGTTACATTTAGCAACATCTTTTGCCAGATGTGGAGACTTTTCGGATAGATCATCCGGTCAGTAGATAGTTAGTTTGTTAAGAACAGTGACTTACAAAAACAAATTACTCTCCACAACAATAATAAATAGTTTAAAGCCAAAAAAAAATCGAAACAGTGGTGTACGAGGGACCTTCAATATATTCTCGGTATCGGTGTGAAGCTATGGTTTTATACTGTGAGCGTCAAAAGTGAGTAAACAAATATCTGATTACTGTATAAAGATGAAAATTGGGCCAAAAGGGGGATCAAAAAAATTAACACAAAGAGAAATAATGACACTTCGTTTTGAAAAAACATTTTATTTAGTGATGAAAGCAAATTCGAATTTCTTAAGAGCCATATGAATAAAAAAATTTGGAGAGCAAAATATGAAGAATTTACTGAAAAAAGTATTAGGCCGGTCGTGAAAAATGGGGGAGGTTCAGTGATGGTGTGGGGGTGTGTAGCAGCATCTGGGGTCGGTAATCTTGTCTTCATTGATAGTACAATGAGGAAGGAAGACTATCTAAATATTATCAGGACCAACTTGCAAACGAGCGTAGACAAATTGGGTTTCGCTAGGAAACGGATCCTTCAGCAAGACAATGATCCTAAGCAAACCTCACGTCTTGTTACGGAATGGTTGCTTTATAGAACCCCAAAACATCTTGATCATCTCCCGCAATCACCAGACTTCAACCCAATAGAACACTTATGGGAGCATTTGGATAGAAGAATTCGACAGAGTACTATTAACAACAAGGATGATCTGAAAAAAGCTATAACAGAAGAATGGTCAAAATTTTCCCCCGATGTTATCAATAAACTGGTGATGTCTATGTCACGTAGAGTCAACGAAGTAATAAAGTCTAAAGGAGGACCAACAAAGTACTAAGTTTAATTTTTTTAAGAAATCATTAAGTACATTTGTTGATAGAAATGTATACTGTTTACTCACTTTTGACTCACAGTATATGAAGTAGTTATAATTTTAGTCGCCGTGGCGTAGTGGGTAGAGTGCGAAACTCACACGCCGAAGGGTCTAGGTTCGACTCCCAACACCACCACCAATTTTTCGAATTTTTCACGGCACCACCTCTTTCGAGCTGCTGACAACACTCAAAGAGTAATAACTGTCTAAGAAAGCTTCTCAAATTTCGCCGTTCGGAGTCGGCAAAAAACTGTAGGTCCCTTCTACTCGTGAGAGAACAGTAGCGCGCAGAACACGAGCAGTTGATGAGCAAGCTAGGCCCTTGTCCCCCTTTGGACTGTAGCGCCAACAATTATTATTATTAGTTATAATTTTCATTAAAAAAATGTATTTGCTTTTGTTTTTACCGTACTTTATTTTTGGAATAATTGATCACATTGAATAAAGCTGTTTTTGTGTATCAATGAAATTTGAGTTTTTTTGTTGTTTTGAGCCAATTTTCAGCTTTATACAGTAATCAGATATTTGTTTACTCACTTTTGACGCTCACAGTATATTAATTGACTTATTTATCAAATAATACTATTATTTTAGTGCATTCATATAAATTTCTTATAAATGTGATTATTAATTTGAGTTTTATCACTGGGAACTGACACGATGATGATGAGACGATGATGATGAGACGATGATGATGAGACGATGATGATGAGACGATGATGATGAGACGATGATGATGAGACGATGATAATGAAAATTGAGCATCGTGCTGTAATTTAATTTCTCACTGAGCAAAGAAAAAGTCAAAAAACTATTCATGAAGGGATGGTGGCTGTTGACCAGGGTTGTGCCTCTTCATTATTAACTGTGCAAAAGTGGTCAAGTGTGCCTAAGAGAGGCAAAGACAGCAAGACGACCCCCGCTCCGGCGCCTGGCTACTGCTTGTACGGGGGAAAGCATCAAAGAAGTCGAAAAACTTGTTCTTGAGGATGCCCGAATAAAGGTGAAAATTATGGCAGAGATCACCAAGCTTGCAACTGGTACCATTCACACCATTTTTCATGATCATCTTAGCCTTCCAAAGGTCAGTGCAAGGTGGGTGCCACGAATGCTCATAGCGCCTCACAAAAAAGTGAGAATCGCATGCTGTAGAGAGCTTTGGGAGATGTGTAGTGAGAACGCGGACAGTGTTATGGATCGAATTGTTACTGGGGGCAAAATATGGGTTCACCACTATGACCCTGAAAGCAAACAAGAGTAGATGCAGTGGCATAAAAAAGGAACAGACCCCCCGAAGAAGTTCAAATTCACTCCGTCTGCCGTGAAGTTCATGGCCACAGTTTTTTGGGGCTCAAAGGGTATCTTGCACATTGAGTACAAAAGAAAGGTGAAACCATCAACGCCACATCCTACGCTTCCCTTTTGCATAGTTTGCGGGAGCAAATTAAGAAGAAAAGACGACTTAAGCTCGCAGTGTGTTTGTTGCTTCTTCATGACAACGCTGCTGTTCACACGGCGCGAGTTTCCAAGGCTGCTGCGCGAGATTGTGGTTTTGAATAAATCCACCACCCACTCCAGAGCCCAGACCTTGCCCCTAGTGATTATTTCTCGCTTCCGGATTTCAAAAAATGTCTTCCTGGTGAAAGAGTTTCGGAAGATGAAGAACTCGGCAATAAATGGGTATTTTGCAGAGAAGGAGGAAATTTATTTTTTTGAGGGTTTAAAAAGGTTTATTTCAAGATGTAACAAATGCATTGATGTTCGGGGACATTATGTTGAAAAATAAAAACAATTTAAATTGAATTCGCATTTTCCTTGATATCGGTATCGAGAATATGTTGAACTCCCCTCGTACACTTCAAAAATGCTCTTTAGAAAAATGTGCTGCTATTATTTTGCACAATTTAAATTCAGTTGCATTTCCGGTAACGGGAGCTTTTTTAATGATAAGCATATTTTTATTTTCTTGTTTATGGGTCTTATGACTGATGTAATAAAGATGTTGTGCAGTAAATATGAGGCGCCTTCCTGACCAAAGAAAACAGTCATTAGAATAATAGTGACAAAGTCGAACATGGTTTTATTATTTTGCGCAGTGCTGTACTTGCAATAGTTGCCAACCTAATATTAAAAATCAAAAACACTTATTCTTAAACTTCCTTTATTGTGCGCCTTCATAAAGATTCGTTTTTCCCGAACCGAGTTCACTGGTCCAATTGCTGCTATGCATCCCATTGCTGCAGAGCTGGATGATGCCATCCAGTCCAAAAGGGGAACATGTTCTTGCTTCTTCAGCAGCTACTTGTGTTCTCTCCATTGGAGGTACGTACAGCTTGTGGTCGTCTCTGAACAATGAAGCTTCCTAAGCATTTTGTGTGCTGTCAGAAACTCGAAGGGAACATTTGAGTCTTGCAAAAACGTGTGTCACAAACGAAATACTCATTTTTCTACAAGAATTACCATGACACTGGTTATGCTTTCAACTTGACCGACAACCTTCTTCAAAATCTGGCCATATATCTTCGGCACCCTTCCCCTTTTGTAGTTCAATGCTTCGAAACATTGAAAGTTTCAATTTTGATTACTAGGTGCATTCAAAGTGAACGTCTTCGATCTTCCAGAGCTGCCCTTCAAAAAGTTGTAGGCCTTGTTTAAAGAATTCCCACCACTTTCGTGGACCGCCAATCAAAACCCTAATCAACTTTGCACAAATGGTTCCCGTCAGTCAAAGCTAAACTATGAAACACGGTCTCCTTCAGGGAGTTTTCCCTTCTTGCCTGACTGAAACTCTGGCCGTAGCATCCATGTGGTTTTCAATTTTGAGGAAATTGAAACTGACACACTTCTCGCCCCAGCGCCACATCATTAGAGAGCGCGCGAAACATGCAAATTTTCTTCAGCAGAAACAAAAGGACCAGAAACACGAGCAAAAGCAAATCTTTACCCACTGCAAGGATAGACACAAAGAAAATTAAGTTCCTTCCCTAATTAAGATCTACCCCCACAATTCCCGCTCTGGCGCTGGCTGGTGCCTTTTTCGGCGACCGACAAGGGAAAATGCAAGGAAACATGAGCACGAGCAGCAAAAAGGATCTCCTGCCAGCAGCCGGCTAGTGCTGGTGGTGAGAAGGCGAAAAGTTAAGAAATTACCGTACACATCGTCCTCCGTGTGTATACATTTCGTCTTGCTGCATAAACATAACTTTTTTCAATGGAGGCATTCGGGATCCTTTAAGCCGATTTCGATTCCCTCTTTTTTTCTTTGCGGCGCTTTAATGATCCGCGTCTCGCTGAAAAATGCACGCTCTTGGCCGAGGAAGTTCTGTCCGTTTGCTTGATTTTTGATTCTCCTCTCGGGTTACACTTGAAGCAAGGGTTCACCCCGCTCTACACTCCTGTCGCCGTCGTTGAGTGTATCGCATCTCGTAAATTCACAACAAGCCCCCTGCGGGGGATGCGCGAACATTTATTTTGGAATTAAGTCGGGAAAATGTTCATTTAGTGTGAGCCATCTATTGTTATTAAGTAATTCAAAGGAGGTCCTTACAAAAGAATTATGAGCAGCTTAAGTCGGATGCCGTGAAAGGAGACGGAAGGGTTCGTAACCCGCTGACAGGTGGCAGCGTGGTTCGGCTCGGCAAAATGCTTTCATCATGTCATGGTGGTAATGGCGGCGATGGTGGCGGCAGCGGTGAGGACGGGGGATGCGTACAACGAATTAATGTGTGTGTCATGGAGGATTTTAATTTGAAACGAGAAAAAGAGAATGCGAAAGGGTACCGTTCTTAAACTAATTACACGTGTTTCCATCAGTCCTTGGAGGTCCCTGTTCTTTCGCGTTTGGTGATGGGTTTTAATTGCACGAATTTCTGGAGGGGGGGTGAGCTTGAGTGTGCTCCAAATTGATTCAGGTCTGTAGGTGGTTGGGGGAGAGTGTGGCTGGGGCTTGAAGTATGAGTGCTCTTGTGGTGTGGCAGTTAAATAATGTGACATTCACTTAATTTGAGCCGTTGTGGGGTTGGATGGGCAGACAATTTTTGCGGCAACCGCACCCTGAAGGGAATGACTTCTCCTATCCCGAAAAAAATTAAGCTGTGCATGAGTGCATTATCCCGGCGACTGGTGCACTGCACGCTAAATCGAGAGTGCGCCTGACATGTGAATTAAAATTACAATAAGATGAATCCCTTTGAGGTTATTCCATTTTTTTTTTCGATTAAATTCGCTTGTCTGCAGCGCAGCCTACTGTAACATCCTTTCCGGACTCTCTGGGTGCGGTGCCGGAGATGCCGAGAAGACAAACGTTATTGATTGCGTTTACTTCACGACAAGGAAAGGGTGTCTTGTGGCTTGATGAGATGTGAATTGAAATTTTTTTTCCAGTTCTGAGCATACTCAAAGACGACAGCTTTGATAGACACGACATTCACGCCAAGAGCTGCAACTTAATTGGTTTCTCGAGGGAAAAGGTTTTCAGGACATGTAGCTTGGGGGAGCTGATCTTTTTCGTGCAGTTTCACATGGAGTCTCTTTTGTGTTTGTTTTCTTCTTCATTTAATTTCAATTGGGTCACAGGTTGGAGGATTGTGAAAGGCATTCCATAGCATTGCTTTTGAGGAAGTGCTCGTGGAACATTTCCGTTTAGTAGGCAGCGTTTGGGGTAAATGCATTGTCGTCGTGGAAAAAAACAGATAAAAAAGGAAAACACGACGTTCACATTCTCCTTCCACCTCTCGAATAGACGGTGCTTTATTGGTGCCGACACTTCAGTATAATTTACCTTTAGCTGCAGTGTGGTCGGCCTTCTTGGGAGCTTCTTATTCTCTTCTTATATGCCTGAACACTCCTTTGGAGAATTTCGCGGAAAGCAATGAACTAAGTGTCTCTTTGTCTGTTGTGTCCTTATTTAAGAACTTGAGGGCACACAAAATGGGAGGCGGTGCTAATCACCGGTCGGAAGAAGGTGGAATATGCAAACTTCATACTTCGAGTTCGGACAATTAGGTTCATGGACTAATTAGCAGATACTTAGGAGAAGCTCTCTTTTATGGAACACGTAAAGTATGCCAGGAGGAATTCATCACTTGTACAGGGAGCAATGTCTTGAGTCCTTCTAAATGTTGTAAGACCACATTACGAACGCAGAATCTAATACTCATGAGTTCTCTGTTCATTTCTCCTGTATGCAACTTCAATTTGGGCTAGAAAACTTACTTCAGGGCGACAGAAATGATTTTTGAAGTCTCTACGCAATACAAACGATCAGTGGTTTCAGGACCATTTCTATTGAGACGGTGTTCGTCATAGCAGGAATACTTCCCATAAACATTTCTTTCTTCTTCCACACAAAACCATACTTATTGAAGGAGAAGAACGAGCAGCATACATAACAATGCAAGATGCCAGATGAGACGTCCTTAAAGAAAGTAGGTGCACGCGTATGCTCATCCCCGTCATCGGAGATGTCACAGAAGAGTTCAACTATCAACTCTCAGACTTCATTTCTGGACATCACGGCCACCGAAAATATCTGCACAGGTATCAACACGACAACTTGCAGCTGTGCCCAAAGAGTCTAAACTCTGACGAGGGCGCAGAACACTCAGTTTCAATTTTCCCTTACTCCTGCTCGTCCAAAGCATCGCATTAGTCATTTCCCAGCTCTGATGGGTTACAGAAATTGCAAAAAATGCAACAAAGTTCGACGAGTTACCGCCATCGCCATCGCCATCGCCATCGCCATCGCCATCGCCATCGCCATCGCCATCGCCATCGCCATCGCCATCGCCATCGCCATCGCCATCGCCATCGCCATCGCCATCGCCATCGCCATCGCCATCGCCATCGCCATCGCCATCGCCATCGCCATCGCCATCGCCATCGCCATCGCCATCGCCATCGCCATCGCCATCGCCATCGCCATCGCCATCGCCATCGCCATCGCCATCGCCATCGCCATCGCCATCGCCATCGCCATCGCCATCGCCATCGCCATCGCCATCGCCATCGCCATCGCCATCGCCATCGCCATCGCCATCGCCATCGCCATCGCCATCGCCATCGCCATCGCCATCGCCATCGCCATCGCCATCGCCATCGCCATCGCCATCGCCATCGCCATCGCCATCGCCATCGCCATCGCCATCGCCATCGCCATCGCCATCGCCATCGCCATCGCCATCGCCATCGCCATCGCCATCGCCATCGCCATCGCCATCGCCATCGCCATCGCCATCGCCATCGCCATCGCCATCGCCATCGCCATCGCCATCGCCATCGCCATCGCCATCGCCATCGCCATCGCCATCGCCATCGCCATCGCCATCGCCATCGCCATCGCCATCGCCATCGCCATCGCCATCGTCATCGCCATCGCCATCGCCATCACCATCGCCATCGCCATCACCAACGCCATCGCCATCACCAACGCCATCGCCATCGCCATCGCCATCGCCATCGCCATCGCCATCGCCATCGCCATCGCCATCGCCATCGCCATCGCCATCGCCATCGCCATCGCCATCGCCATCGCCATCGCCATCGCCATCGCCATCGCCATCGCCATCGCCATCGCCATCGCCATCGCCATCGCCATCGCCATCGCCATCGCCATCGCCATCGCCATCGCCATCGCCATCGCCATCGCCATCGCCATCGCCATCGCCATCGCCATCGCCATCGCCATCGCCATCGCCATCGCCATCGCCATCGCCATCGCCATCGCCATCGCCATCGCCATCGCCATCGCCATCGCCATCGCCATCGCCATCGCCATCGCCATCGCCATCGCCATCGCCATCGCCATCGCCATCGCCATCGCCATCGCCATCGCCATCGCCATCGCCATCGCCATCGCCATCGCCATCGCCATCGCCATCGCCATCGCCATCGCCATCGCCATCGCCATCGCCATCGCCATCGCCATCGCCATCGCCATCGCCATCGCCATCGCCATCGCCATCGCCATCGCCATCGCCATCGCCATCGCCATCGCCATCGCCATCGCCATCGCCATCGCCATCGCCATCGCCATCGCCATCGCCATCGCCATCGCCATCGCCATCGCCATCGCCATCGCCATCGCCATCGCCATCGCCATCGCCATCGCCATCGCCATCGCCATCGCCATCGCCATCGCCATCGCCATCGCCATCGCCATCGCCATCGCCATCGCCATCGCCATCGCCATCGCCATCGCCATCGCCATCGCCATCGCCATCGCCATCGCCATCGCCATCGCCATCGCCATCGCCATCGCCATCGCCATCGCCATCGCCATCGCCATCGCCATCGCCATCGCCATCGCCATCGCCATCGCCATCGCCATCGCCATCGCCATCGCCATCGCCATCGCCATCGCCATCGCCATCGCCATCGCCATCGCCATCGCCATCGCCATCGCCATCGCCATCGCCATCGCCATCGCCATCGCCATCGCCATCGCCATCGCCATCGCCATCGCCATCGCCATCGCCATCGCCATCGCCATCGCCATCGCCATCGCCATCGCCATCGCCATCGCCATCGCCATCGCCATCGCCATCGCCATCGCCATCGCCATCGCCATCGCCATCGCCATCGCCATCGCCATCGCCATCGCCACCGCCATTGCCATCGCCATCGCCATCATTATGCGCCATGATCATGCGAGAATCAAAGAAAGCTCCCCCATCCAGCCGAGTGGATATCGCATGAGGAATAAGTTACCTAAGGAATTTTCTTCGTCAATGTCTTCAAATAACCCACCCCCTCCCCTTAGCCGTACATTCTGTGGTCAGAATAGAGAAAAAATAAAACTTCGTCCTTTCGGCAGCGATTTTAATTACATTTTTCGAAGAACAAAGCCGGGTTAAGGCATTCCAGCCAGCCCCACCGCGGAGGGGCGTGTTATCCACCGCCAATATGCCTTCGAGGATAATAAATACTTTTTACACAAATTCTCCCTTTAATCGCTGCAATAGACGAGATGGACTGTTAACCCCCCCTCGCTGGAGATCTACTAAGTGGACTGCCAATCCGCGTGTATGCCTGGGCAATACCGCTCAGCCGACAGAGCGTTTATTGTTTTTTTACAAACAAACACACGAACTTCCTGAATATTATCGGTAAAGGGTTGGATATTAAAACGGCGCACAACCTCCAACCCCCACATACACATCCTAGCCATATCCCAAGGATATGTGTGATGATGGATAAAATTCTATAAACCGAGGAAAAAGAGAACACGCTTTGTTTTATCAGCCAACAGACAACGAATTTTCTAATGTCCTGCAATGCCAGCGGCTCGATATGATGATGCTCATAATCCTTTGAGCCAGCCGAAGGAATTTCTCGATTGGAAAATATTTTTATTGAACGCTTCTGGATGCGAACGAGCAAAACGGGTTACCGCATTGAAGTACGCTTCTATTGTAACAAGGAAAGACCAAGGGATGGGCTAATAACTTATTTAAGAAAACCTCTGCGCCCATCCCTCTTCGTCGGGCAACAAGGGGTTTGGCCGCTCGAGGACACAAGAATAAAGGCAAACACACACTCTGACTGAGTTCTGTGAATGGAATTCTGGGCGAAATTTTCAATTACTCTAATGCGAAGTTAATCAAAATGATGAAGGCGGCCGTTTTGCTCTCGCATTGACCAATCGACTGTTGCTTCGACGGGTGTGGCATGGTGGGTGATGGTGCGGGATATTATTCAAACTCAAATCAATTCAATCAATCGCATTGCAACAGTCTTGTCAAAAATGTATTGCTTAGTTCTGGAAATTGAAGAATCCTAAATGGATGGTTTTCTTTTATTGGAAAATGGCAGATAAATGGGTCGTCCTTTATGCAAACGGTTTCCATTCTAATTTTATGAGGGACTATTTTACATCTTCAGGTCAACATCTAAAAAGCTACATCAGTACTGTCTAAGATAGCGTCACTTTTACCCACTTTTACACGATACCGGTATGAAGTGAGCGCCAAGATACAAATGTCTCGATAGGGAACAAATAGTTGTGAACGAGCCCTTATTTATTTTTGTTTGTTTGCTATGACATCTGTGGAAAACATTTAGTATACGTCAAGTCATTGAACAGACAACATCATATTTTTTCATCGTGTTAAAAATGTCGAATTTTGTACCAGAAAGTGATGATGTGCGGAAAGCATTAATTTTTTGTTTTTATTTGAAGAACAGTGCTGCAGAGTCGCGTCGAATGATTGTCGAGGCATATGGTGATCATGCTCTATCGGAAGCAACATGCAAAAGATGGTTTCAACGGTTCAGAAATAATGGTTTTGATGTGAGAAATGAAGAACGTGGAAGACCACCAAAAATGTTTTAAGACGCCGAATTGCAAACGATATTGGATGGAGATGACACTTTGAGACAAAAGCAAATGGCAGCAATGTTAAATGTTGCACAACAAACAATTTCTGACCGTTTGAAAGCTATGGGAAAGATCCAAAAGTGTGGAAAATGGGTGCCACATGAATTTAATGAAAAAACCGAAAAAACACTTGTGAACTTCTGCTTCAAAGAAAATCGGGTTTGCATCGGATTGTTACTGGCGATGAAAAATGGATTTTTTTTAAGAATCCTAAACGGAAAAAATCATGGTTTAATCTGGGACAACCATCAACATCGACTGCAAAACCAGATCGATTCGGCAAGAAGACAATGCTGTGTGTTTGGTGGGACCAGAAAGGTGTGCTGTACCACGAGCTCCTAAAACCTTGAGAAACCGTTAATACTGATCGCTATCGACAACAAATGATCAATTTGAACCATGCATTGATCGAGAAACGACCAGAATGGGCCAGAAGACACGGCAAGGTAATTTTGCTCCATGACAATGCACCTGCACACAAAGCAAAACCGGTTCAGGATACAATCAAACCACTTGGCTGGGAGCAGCTACCCCACCCGCCGTATTCACCAGACTTGGCTTCTTCCAACTACCATTTGTTTTCATTTCATCGATGGGACACGCATTGGCTGAGCAGCACTTTGATTCCTACGAGGAGGTCGAAAATTGGGTGTCTGATTGGTTTGCTTTAAAAGATGAACAATTTTATTGGTGTGGTATTCACAAATTGCCAGAAATGTGGTGAAAATGTGAAGAAAACAATGACCAATACTTTGAATAAAATGGTTTACTTTCCCATTAAAAGTTAGTGTTTTATTTTCAAAAAAACTGGCATACTGGCATACTGGTATAAAAACATTGCACAGCTTCAGCTTTTGTGAATTGAACTTGACAACGAGGAAGGGTTTACCAGTCAAGATCCTGTCTGCCGTTGTGAGTTCAAGTGATTTTTCTACGCCTTGACGCCATATAAAACAGAGTCCCGTCTTGAGTTGAAATTATCTGAAAAATGTTCCTTGTTGTCGAGCCCCTCTTTTACAGCTCTACATGGTGGCTTTATTTTTTTTTTTTTTTTTTTGTCATTAAAATATTGGCACCCTTATCATTCTTTCAATTTTCATAAAAAGTTTATGTCGCCGCATTACTTTCAAACAACGTTGGGAGATATTGGAAAATGATTCCCAAAGTGAATGCTGTATCCTTGTGGGAAACAAAGAAGGACCGATCTCATAAAACTCATTCTGGAACTCTCCAACCAATTGAACCCAATGATATTCAAAAAATGTATAAGCTACAGGTGAAGACATTGAATTCAAGAAATTGGGTTAAACGGATATCCTTTCTGTAATGAATCGAGAAAGACAATAGAACAACACTGAATTTTGTGTTCTCTATTTAAGCCATAACGCAGCGAAAACATAATTCTGTTCATTGTTTGTCATTTTTCATTGTCATAAGATTTTCTCTGCCGTACTGTGTGAGCGCCTGAAACCGTTCGTCAACAACCTGGTTTCCAGGGAAGTCCACAATCGACCAGATCTTCACACTGCGGCAGATCCTGGAGAAGTTCCAAGAAGTACAAATCGACACCCACCATCTATTTGTCGATTTCAAGGCCGCGTATGACAGCGTGCATACAGCTACGACGAGCTATACAGTGCCATGTCTAGTTTTGGCATCCCTACCAAACTCGTCAGATTGTGTAGAATGACGATGGAGAACTCTCGCTGCTCCGTCAAGGTCGGTAGCGAACTCACCGAGACCTTCAATGTCAAAAAAGGATTTAGACAAGGACACGCGCTGTCATGCGACTTCTTTAACATCATTCTTGAGGGGATCGTGCGTAACTCACACGTCAACATCAGAGGCACGATCTTCCACAAGTCAGTTCAACTGCTAGCTTATGCGGATGACATTGACGTGATCGGCCGAACTCAGCGAGCCGTCAATGAGGCGTTTGCTAGCATTGAAGCGGAAGCGGCTAAAGTGAGACTGATGGTAAACGAGGGCAAAACGAAGTATATGCTGTCATCGAAGAAGGACGCAGAACATCGACGTCTCGGACAGAGTGTCACTATGGGCAGCAGACACTTCGAGGTAGTGAAGGACTTCGTCTATCTCGTCTCCGCGGTGAATAGGGACAACAACATCAGTACCGAAATCAAGCGCAGAATCACTCTTGCCAATCGCTGTTTCTTTGGGCTCAAGCGGCAATTGAGTAATAAAGCCCTCTCCCGAATGACCAAAGTGACTTTGTACAGCACCTTGATCATCCCAGTCCTGCTTTACGGCGCATCAACCTGAACGCTACTAAAAGCGGATGAGGAAGCCCTTGGTCTCTTCGAGAGAAAAGTTCTGCGTGCGATTTTTGGTCCTGTTTGCGTTGATGGCATCTGGAGGAGAAGATTCAACCACGAACTGTATGGGTTGTACGGCGGCATGAGTCTAGTCAAGCGTCTACGGATACAACGCTTAAGGTGGCTAGGCCATGTAGAGCGCATGGACAGCACTGCTCCGGCCCGAAGAGTTTACGACTCCGAACCACAGGGACAACGCAACAGAGGACGTCCTAGACTGAGATGGCGCACACAAGTGGAAAAGGACCTCAACCAACTTGGAGTGCGCAATTGGAGACAACTGGCAAGAGATCGTGCTATCTGGAGAGGCATGTTGGTTGAGGCCCAGGTCTACCCCGGACTATAGCGCCATCCGAAGAAGAAGTTTGTCATTTAAACAAAGATAATCTTTATTTAACCCAACCTGTACCTATCGATCTGATCTTCTTCCGTGCCCTACTTCGTGCGGCACGTGCGCTGTTTCCTAACTCGCTTTTAGGGATCAGGAGATGATTCTTTCAGAAAATAACAAATACGTGGCATCGACATCTGTTCACAAACGTCTGTAAGCTTCCTGTGATTAATGCGTGCTGAACTGCAGATAATACTGCTTAAGCCGGAAATTTGAACTAAACTGCCGTCGATTGTTGTCACAACGAATGCAGGTTGACTTGTATAAGAGTGTTCGATTATGGATCCGCTCTCATCTGCTTTGCAACCTCCTGTACACCACCACAATGCTTGTAAAGAAAACTGAAAACTGATGGATAAGATGTTTTTTTTTTTATGAGCTGACCTCAACGGCCTTACGGAAGCAATACAAAATCGATTAGCAACGGTAGGCATGTCGTTGATGACGCTCAAAAAAGCGAGCTGCTAACACTATCCTGGAGAAATCACAAGTCATGTTGAAAATTTCTTGGGAATAGCTGATGGAAACAAGGGGCTGACAATTGTTACCTTTCCAAACGCAGTGAAGGAGACTAGCGTACGTCCCATCCAGACAGATTGAAGACCAAATTGTAATTTGTTTCAAATTCTGCTTAAATTCACATCTTACAACAATTCATACAATTCATAGGTATACCAGTATGAAATGTTTTTTTTTTAAATTAAAACTCTAATTATTAATGGGAAAGTAAAACCATTTAATTCAAAGTATTGGTCATTGTTTTGTATACATTTTGACCATCTTTCTGGCAATTTGTGAATACCACGCCACTAAAATTGTTCGTCTTTTAAAGTGTCTTTGTATCTTGACGCTCACTTCATACGAGTATATCTGTAATTAATCCATTTCGACTTTAGATCATTCTTAGGCTTTATAAAGCCCGAATTTGGTTCAATTTTAGTTTGGATTTTGAAAAGAAAAACTGATACAAAATAAGACAAAATCCTGTCCAGGTCTAGGTTAAGGACGAACAAAGTTCAAATTCAGCCCAGGACTTTTGTGCCCGAATCCACTTGATCAAGTTAAGTCCACATAGGTTTTAAGAAGTGGCCGCCGTGGCGTATTGGGTAGAGGGCGACGCTCACACCCCGAAGGGTGTAGGTTCGGTTCCCAGCTCAACACCAATTTTTTCGAATTTTTCACGGCACCACCTCTTTCGAACTGCAGACAACACTCAAAGAGTAATAACTGTCTAAGAAAGCTTCTCAAATTTCGCGGAGTCGGCAAAGATATCAAGACCCCTTCTACTCGTGAGAGAACAGTAGCGCGCACAACACGAGCAATTGATGAGCAAACTAGGCCCTGGTCCCCCTGTGGATTGTCGCGCCAACAATTATTACTAACATTCGTTTTTCTCGATTTATATGGACTTCATTGTATCTGCCTGTTCGAAGAACTGTTCTTCTTAAGAATGCGGAATGAAAGAACAAAAGTACTGCTCAACAAAACACGTATTCCTTTAATAATTCTGCTGTTGCGGTTTATTTGTACATCCAGTAGTAGTTTTATGTCGGAAGCTCTTCTTCTTGTGGCGCTGCAGTCCGGGGTGTACCTGGGCCTCACCCAACATGCTTCTCCAGCCAGCACGATCTTTAGGCATCTCCCTCCAGTTCCGCACTATAAGTTGGTTAAGGTCCCGGTGTGCGCCACCGTAGCCTAGGCCCTAATCTGTTGCGTTGTCCCAATGGCTCAGATTCAAAGACTTTTCGGGCCGGAGCAGTGACGTCCATACGCTCTACATGACGTAGCCATTATAAACGTTGTATCCGTAGGTGCATGTCGCTGTACAGCCCATAGAGGTCATCATTAAATCTTCTCCTCCAGATGCTATCAACGCAAACAGGATCTTCGTTCCTTAGTAGACCACAGTTCAGTTCAGATTATTATCCATAATTCGATATGTTACGAGGGTTGCATTTTATATTTACAAATACAAATATTAATCATTGAAAATAGCTTTATTGTTTTTCAAAATACACTTCTATACACTTTTGCATGCGTTTGAACCAATTTTCGAAGCACTTTTGCCACTCTGATTGAGGTATCTCCAAAACATGCATTCTGAATGCGTCGACCGCTTCTTCAGGTGTCGAAAAACGTTGTCCTCTCATTTTATTTTTTACGTACAGGAATAAAAATAAGTCATTCGGTACAAAGTCAGAATTATACGGATGATGACTCATCAAATCGATGTTTTGAGTGCTCAAAAATGCAGTTGTTTGAACCGATGTGTGAGAGCTCGCATTGTCGTGGTGAAGAGTGATCCGTCTTCGACGGTTGGTTTTCCTGATTTCTTGGAAGACAACTGACACACAACTGGTTGTGTATCACTCAGAATTGACTGTTCTGCGTTGTTCTAGTGGAACGGTTGCGATATATCCAGTTTTTCCGAAAAAGCAGGCGACCATTTGCTTGGAAGTGCTTCGTGCGCGAGCAACTTTTGTTGGTTTTGGCTCAATTTGAAACACCAATACAGTGGACTGCTGTTTACTTTCGGGCTCTGTCTTTCATCACCTGTCCCGACATCATAGACTTGTTTCGAAGTACTGCGATCGTATTTTCGACCAATTGACCATTTAATGCTTCCAAAACTCAGTGCTGTCTACTGTCACTCAAGCGTTCCCAAAACAACCTGCCATTATCTGTGAATGGCTCTTGCATTGCTGAAACTGAACGACTTTCCATCCTCCCTACGTGTATCAACTCAACACTAAGTTCGAACGATCACATATTCGAGATCACCACAAATGCAGCAAAATATCTAGGTTTCTTAATGCGATATAAGAAATATTCCACCGCTCCTGACCTGGCAGCAATATATAGGGCGTACATCCGTCCAAAACTTGAGTACAATGCTCCTAACTTGTCCGGTGCTCTTAAGACCTCTCTGCACCTATTAGATAGAATCCAACAGCGAGCGATTAAACTTATTGGTGATAAAAATGCTGCGAAGTCAATCGACTCGCTTGAACATCGACGAACTGTTACGTCACAATTTTATCGCTATTTCAAGCTGCATTCCTCGCCTTCAAGAATTTACCCGCAATACCCGCCTCGCTCACCAGTTCACCCTAAAGCCCATCTTCTAAAGTATAGTAAAGTTTAGAGACTCGTTCTTCAGTCACACCACATGAATATGGAATGCTGTTTCCAGCCCAATTTTTCCCCCGCATTACAATCCACAGGCATTTAAAACCAATGTGCATCGGTTCCTCCTTTCCCTCTCGTCCCCTTTACCATCGACCCGTGCTGTGACTTAATTCCAGTCATTTAAGGGTATAAACAATCCCTTTAGTACGCGCCAATTATAAAAAAGAAAAATCGACACGAGCCTTTTCTTGAGCGATTTACAAATTGTGTGGGATCCAACGCAAACAAATTTTGTTTACGGTCAAACGTTCACACAGTATTGAATGTATGCTGGTCCCACTAATGCCTAAGGTTGTCTCAATCTCACGATAAATCACATGACGAACTTGCAATATTTGTTGACGCACAGCATCAATGGTTTCCGGAACAACAACTGATTTTGGATGGTCTTCACGAAATTCGTCTTGAAGTGAATTACGACTTCGGTTGATTTTACCATACCATCGATAAACACTGGTCCTTGATGGAGCTTCATCGCCAAAAATTGAATTAAGTTCATCGATGCACTGTTGTTGAGTTAATCCACTTCGTAAAGTTCTAAAAAATAATCGCACGAAAATGTACACGATTTAATTGAAGTTTTTGGGCGAAATGAATCTTTTAAGTTAATGTAAACAACACAAATAGCGCTCGTATGTCAAAACGTTCTGAGTACGTAAACCTCAAAAATGTCAAACTTAACGATAAAGCTGGCAGTAGTCAGATTGCAACACTAGGGTTGCCCAATCCCGAAATATATAAAGCAACCTTCGTACATGTTAATATGTTTCTGCCAAGCCGAAAGGCTTTTCTGCATAAGGTTGTGTTTACATTTTTAACAGTTATATTTATGTAAGTGGCCACCGTGGCGTAGTGGGTAGATTCAGGCGCTCACAAACCGAAGGGTCTAGGTTCGATTCCCGGCTGAACACCTCGAATTTTTCACGGCACCACCTCTTTCGAGCTGCTGACAACACTCAAAGAGTAATAACTGTCTAAGAAAGCTCCTCAAATTTCGCGGTTCGGAGTCGGCAAAAAACTGTAGTCCCTTCTACTCGTCTACTCGAGAGAACAGTAGCGCGCATAACATGAGTAGTTGATGAGGAAGCTAGGACCTGGTCCCCCTGTGGATAGTCGCGCCAACAATTATTATAATCATTTTGGGCCCTTTTTAATTTCTTCCGGTTTTCCTCAGAAGGGTTGGCTTTGAAAATCCGGAAGCTTATTTTTCTCAACCTGATAGCCTCTTTGCAGCTCGAGTCGCAAACCGTTTGTCTTCGGTTTGATACTCTTCAACTATGAGAAATGAAGGATTTTATACCTGACAAAATTATTTTTGTAATCATACCAGCTGCGGCATCCTCGTCACTATCAAGGAAGCATAATAACCAGTTAAAATCCCTAAAAAAGTGTTCTAGGCTGCTCCAGTTATCTTTCTCGTAGAGCCAGACTGTTCTTTTTGAGATTTGCTCTCTAACTGAATGGGACGAGTACGGAAAATTGGTTGATACGACACAGTGGTCTGACGAGCCTATAGGCGACAGTATGTCAACTGAGTATTTCTCAGAATGAGATGTGAGCTTAGTTTGATTAAGGGTATCAAAAGCTTTACTGAAATCCATAAATACGACCAGTACGTGATAACTCTTTTTTTTTCGTTTTTGGCATATTTTATTAAATATCTAATCTAATCTTAATTTAATTCTAGAAAAATACTTAAAACTAGCTTACATTCATCTTAACAGTAGTTCTTAAATCTAACTTACTGACCATTAGCAGGTGCTCTAAGCTTTTCTTGATGTAATTTAAAAATTGCCTTTGGGCAAACAAACTATTGTTACTATTTTGTTTTTTTTTTTTTGTTTTTTTTTTTTTATTTATTTATTTTCTTTTTGTTATGTTTAACAATGTTCTTACCCTACGCACTAGCTTAAAAACAATGTCAGTTGGCCACAAGGAGAACTTTAAATTTAATATAGTCTACTTTCACGCTTTGGCGGGAGTTGGTTTTGGTGCAATCACCAGTAGAAGTGTCGTTCTCTAGCGGACTGCGCCCTATCTCGGGCGGAGATCGCCCTACTAAACCGAAGAAGTTCCTCGTGGCTACGAGCGACGTCCGGTTCGTATTGAAGCCGCCTATATACTGTTCGGCGTACGACATGGAAGATGATAGAACATCCTTCCCTGTTCTGAATCAGCCCTTTCGAGTCTAAGTAGAGAAACGCTTCAGGAGGTATGAATCCGTTCAGGCGCACCTTTTCATGGTACATGAAGTTGGGGTAATACGCCCCAAAGATCAGACTGTTGGAAGAAGTCATCGCTCGTGCAATGTGCCTTCGAATCAGCTTAATAATGAAATTATCTATCCTAATTAGATTCGCCTCGTTATACAAAACCTCGTTGGGATAGAATTTCTTGTAATCGGATTCAGGTGTTCGATACAACCGAAGGCAAGCCCGGAGACATTGCCTCTCAAACACCCTCATCTTTTCCATCTGGGAAGGACTCAGATTGAACCACATTGGGCAAATGTACACCATGATTGTCCGTATGAGAGCCATGTAGCAGATTACCTTTACTCTGGTATCAAGTTGGCTGCTGTAAAATAACCAACTTGCCGCAGCAAAGGCTTTCTTAGCTTTTGTCAGAGCTGTATCTGCATGCTTACCGCAGTACAAGTACTGGTCCAACCAAATGCCAAGATATCTAACTACATTTTGCACAGTTAACGGCTGGCCCCGCGGGTCAAATATGCCGAACTTGCGCCAGTTTTTCTTCGTGTCCCTTGAGGCTCTGGATAGCGGAGTTCTAAAGAGGATAGTTTCTCACTTCCGGAAGTTGATTTTCAACTTCCAGTCGTTGCAAAATCGCTGAATTTCGTCGAAGTCATGCTGCAACAAGTTATTTATAACTTCAATTTTCGTGCCTGATCTATACGCTATGAGATCATCGGCGTACGCGATTAAATGCGGCAGGGAACAAATAAGATCGCTAGTGAATATAGCGAAAAGGATCGGTGAACCAACGGCCCCTTGTTGCAAACCATTTTTTATGTGAAATACTGTGGTGGATGTAATGTTGCCATTTTTCACAACGAACTTCCTACCTGTAATCATATCATAGATCATATACAGCAGCGTTTTATCTATGCCTAGTCTGAATCACTTGAGGAAGAGGCCTTCTAACCAAACGGTGTCGAACGCCTTTTCCATGTCTATCAGGCAAGCACCTGTGCATTGGTTCTTGTTCTTGTTCCACTGAATGTCGGATACCAATTTGGACGCGGCATGTATGGTATCATGCCCCGCCCTAAAGCCGAATTGGTTGTCCGGTATAATTTGACGTTCCTCGACCCATTCTGGCTTCTCTTCAGTATCGAATAAATCTTTCGCCTTTTACGTGATAACTCTTGTTAAGGTTTTTGTTGACATGGTTCGCAAACTCGGCACAACGAACTGTGCTCTTCGCTTTCTGAAAGCCATACTGACTTTCGTCTATAAGGGAATATTTTTCCATAAAGTTTTGCACGCTTCTCACTTAAACTTCTTCAAGACACTTTTCTTAAAACAGGTAGTATTGATATCGTCTGCAATTGTTTAGTTAACTTTTATTACCTCGTTTATACATAAATTGGTCAGACAACAGCTGTTTTTAAAGTTTCAGGTATTTTTACTTGTGTTACACTTAAGTTAACTAGTTTGTACAAAATTGGAGCAAGGGTTGCAGTATGTTTCTTAATGTCAATTGCCCCAATTCCACCGACACCAACCGAGTTCCATTAAAATCCACCAATTTGCCGAAATCATTGACAACTTCCGGTAGTCGGACAAATTCCAAAGCAAATCAAATACTACCTTCAAACGTCGAAATCAAGTCCGCATCTCTTTCAAGTTGAGCTCGTCTTACAATCCCGCAAGAGATGTCGTTCTTTTGGTTCCCACTGTGCAAACAGATCTGGGTCATCTTCTCAAAAGACAAACCCCAACACCTACAAGGTCTTCACTTCCAACACACAAAAGCAGAAGCCCTCGACAAACCAGAACTCACATTGAATCCCCATTGATGTTCGGTAAAAGGTGAAAATCGAAAACGAATGATTTGCCTGAGTGCAGCGCTCCCTTCTCTCATTTTTCCGGTAAATCGGAAAAAGGATCTCTCTAATGGTTATCACAAAGGATCAAATGTTACACAAATTCCAGGATGCATCACTTCCCTCATCCCCTCGCATTCGTGGCAGACGGTGATACACACACGACGCTTGGGAGGCTATTAGTGCTAATGAAACGCTCCTTATTCAAATGATAACAGGATAATGCGATAAGGATCCCCCTCTTGAAATGATTCTTCCTTTTTACGTTTATATATTTTTCGATTTTCTTTTTGGTTTGCGTTTGAATCAACAACTCCCCGACGAGGACGCGGCATCGATGTCTTTTCATATTCAAAACTCAATTCATTTCTCTCGTGTGCTTCAATTGAGTGGGTGCGGGGTAGCGCCGCTGTAGAAGGAAACTGTTTCTACTTCTATTCACGTCCTTACGCTCTGACAAGAGAGGAGCACACAGGATGTGATGATGAGTGGGTGCTCGAATTAAGTAAATTGTACTTAATGGCTTGTGGAGAGGACGAGGTGAATGCAGCGGTGGCGGGGGAATTGAATGAAGTGGCACACAGAAGATGAATGGCTGAATGGATGTGGCTTGTGATCCTGGAAATGCTTACAAATTGACTTGGCACATCACTCATACAAGTGTTTAAAAGCATGTCGGCGTGTGGAGTGTGTGGAGGCGGACTGTGCTCCCCGTGTGCCTTGGCAAATGCGTTTAAGTGTCAATTGATATGATGAAAGGGTTACTTCGGCACTTCACTTTGAAAATTAAATATTGATCTGATTCGATTCGAAGGGGATTGGATTTCGAAATTGAATTAGGCCTGTCCTGCGGTGCTGGGGTACGCACGAAATTAGTTTAAAGGCTTTTTCAGGCAACTTCCTGACTCATGCCCTAAGTCCATTCAAAATGTTTGCCCGCCCCATCGTTATTAAGGATCTGCTGAATAGGAACTGTAATGGCTGCAATAACACAAAACAGTTACATATGCCTACAGTATCCGCCACCAGAAGGACACCGACGACGACGATAATTCGTGAGACGGCAGGAACAGAGAGCGGCTACACAATGACGGCGGCGGGAAGTCTATGGGCCATCAGGACGACAACTATGGCACAAAGCTTAGCATCATGGTCGGTGGTTTTATCGCATGCTCACGAGGCATTTAGGAATACAGTAAATGTGTGTGTGGAATGCATAAGAAGCAAAACTGGATGCAGAACGGAACACGGCACCAGATTCCCTGGATTCATCACACCGTGGAATATCCTTTTGCCATTCATGGTGCTGGCGTCCCTTCTCTTTTCTTGCACTTTTCGTTTCGCCATGCACCCTCCTCCGTGTTCCAGCTTGTCTAGGTTTTTTGTTTCTTTTTCGTTTTCATCATACATAACCCCCTCCTCTTGTGCTTACACGCAGACGAGGCCTGGATGACGGCTTACCGCACTAAGGATGAAGATTAAAAAGCCATAGATACTCCACTTTGAGTATGAATATTCCGATATATGTGACTGCCCTGTGTGTGGGGGGAGGGAGGAAGTCAGAAGGAGCCCATCCTGCATGCCAAAGTCCATATATAGCAATGAATTCTGTGTTCCGTTAATTAGTACAGATTTGAATCTTTTGTGTTTTGAAACTTGCATTGTTCGTGTGTGTTTGTGGACATGTGGAGATGTGGAGGGGGGATTAAAATATTCTCAGCTTGAAAACGGAGCTTCACGGTGGGATGCGTTTAATTTTAGTTTTTAATTTCGCCTTACAGAATTTCTGTTAACATTTTTCATTGTTCAGCAGGGTGGGTAGAATGTTTTGTGTTTTATTTCTGGGATCGTCTGGGCAATTACTTGAGTGCCCGACCAGAGACTGAGACTAGCGGTTGTAAGTTACGAGAGCATGCATTCAAATCGGACTCGCTTGCATGGTGGCTTGAGCCAAGTTTCGTTATGCTTAATTTTTGGGAACGAAATTTATCACGGCAAATGGCATGGTTTTGTCCAAGGCTTAGGGTGAAACAATTATAAGCACGTATGGCATCCGGGAGTAGTGAAAAGAAGGTTTTATTTAAGCAGTATCATTCGAAGTGCTTGTTATGAAATATGATTCATTTGCGAGATCTCATTAAATTTCAAATAAAGGTGAAAAAGAAAACAAAAGTTCAAAAACGATGGCCAGAATCGTTCAAGTTCAGAACGTTGAAAAAACACACCAACGTACTTAAGTGCAGATTCAATGCTCTAGAATTTTAGAAGGAGAAAAAATCTGAATCTTGAGGTAAGGAAAACTCCAAGTTTTAAGACAAAAAAGCCAAAAGTTCTGAAACGCCAACATTTTGAAAATTATCAGTTTGATTTTAGTTGGTTTTTGTCTTCTCTATCTCTTAACAAGAATAAAAGATGAAAATCGGTGAATTTTATTGGAAAATTCGAATTACGCAAATATCTTTGACCCTTAAAATTAGAGAAAAAAACGGTTATTCACATCCAGGTTGCAACAGAAGAAAGAGAACAAGATTTCTTGGTTTTGACATTATCTGCTCGCAATTATCGAGTATCGACTTTAAACGTCGGTAATGCAGAATTTAAGTTTATAAAATCAGTAAAAAACTACATTGTTAACTATATTGCTATAATTCGTTAATTATTTTAGTTTATTAATTCATTTTATTTGTTTACACGTTGTATAACAATCGGGTAGATTATTAAAAAACCGGACTAGACTCTTAAAAAACTTGCAACCTATAATTGTATTAAAGTTTCTTATGCTAGCAGTACGAAATGAAAGGGAGGTATACAGGCACAATTTTCAGAGTATTTTTTTTTTCTTTTTTTGTTTTGTCGTTTTTGTTAAAGTTTGAGGAACACTGCGTTGAAGTGCTCAGACTCAAAAAATTAGTCGATTGTTTTAGCAGGCAGTTAACTTCAATCAATGTAGTTTCTTGGTCTTCCAAAGGAAAACCAGGCTCAGACTCTTCTGTTAAGAAGAGCTTAAGTTTTCAGCTAAAACCACGTCGCAGAAACACTTGATAATTGTTAATTAATAATCTAAACAATAAAAATCAAAATGTTAAAAAAAAAAATTAAGGCCAAACAGCCGCCACCTGATACGAGCAAAGGCGGGACATTAACACAGGAAGTGTTTCGAAGTGTCTCTCTTCTCTACAGGCATCGCAAAGGGAGCTCAAGCAGACTTATGTGCTTAGCGAAGGTGAAGTGTGCCGTTTGTACGCCGACAAGTCGTTATAACGGATGTTATCTCTAGACAGAAATTTTTGACGTTCGGGAGTATGCCTAGGCTGAGGTGGCGCGCACAAGTGGAGAAGGACCTCAACCAACTTGAAGTGCGCAACTGGAGGCAGCTAGCGAAAGACCGTACTTACTTCAGAGGCATGTCGGTTGAGGCGCAAACAAGTGGAGAAGAACCTCAACCAAATTGGAATGCGCAACTGAGGGCAGCTAGCGAAAGGCCGTAGTTACTTCAGAGGCATGTTAATTGAGGCGCACACAAGTGGAGAAGGACGGACCTCAACCAACTTGGAGTGCGCAACTGGAGGCAGCTAGCGAAAGACCGTACTTACTTCATAGGCATGTCGGTTGAGGCGCAAACAAGTGGAGAAGAACCTCAACCAAATTGGAATGCGCAACTGAGGGCAGCTAGCGAAAGGCCGTAGTTACTTCAGAGGCATGTTGGTTGAGGCGCACACAAGTGGAGAAGGACCTCAACCAACTTGGAGTGCGCAACTGAAGGCAGCTAGCGAAAGACCGTATTTGCTTCAGAGGCGTGTTGGTTGACGCCCAGGTCCATCCCTGACTGTAGCGCCACAAGAAGAAGAAGAAGAAGTTCGGGAGTATGCACCTCGTCTGCCTGCATCCTGAAGAGTCATGCCATCGCTGGTTGTGCTGTCGGGAGACCACAATGTCGACAGAAGTCCTATCTAAGCACCCTCCAAATGCCTTTTTGGAACCTTCACTAGCAAGTTCATCGGCTATCTGGTTTCCCATGATCCCGTGGTGTCCCAGTACCCAGACAAGTTTTATCGAGTTTAGTCTGCCCATTAAATTAAGGTAACACTTGCATTCCTGGACTATTCTAAAGGCGACTAAGGGGTTGAGTAAGGGCTTTAGCACAACCTGTCGCTGCAGACGCAGATACTTCGGCGTTTCCGCCTATTCCTTACAATATATAAGGTTGTCAAATATCTCTCTTCCGTTTTTTTGCTCTTCATTCAACGCTTCATAAAAAGTGTTACAGCGATCGGATTTAGTTCAAATATGCATCGTTTTGTTCAATAATCTAATCTGTTTCCATACTTATAGTTAGTGGCAATTAAGATCGCAAACGATTCCACCTGGAAGGGTGGTACACAATTACATAAAAATGTGTGAAATCAAAAGTTGTCGTTTTCCACGGAGGCCCTAGGTCCAGATCTCTCCTTCGTCTTGGAGCCGTCCGAGAAAATCCGACTACATTCCCTTCCCAGCTCAGTTTCTGGCCAGAGCAAGTTCTGACCTCGGCAAAAGTCGACTTCTAAGAACGACCCGGCTGAATTTTCATGCAAGTTACAATTAACGGAAAGTGGACTTTGTAAATATTTTCAAAAATACTTTGATCACTAGGAAAATATACAGATTTCTCACGGGTAAACTCTTTGATTTCAAAAACAACTCCATTGAATGAGATATGCGAGAACTTTTACAAATTTTACGTATAATAGTTTTTGTAGGGTTAACAACTTTTGAAGTTTGTTAAGATATTCACCGGCCCGTGACCCTTGTTCTTTTACATATTTCTTAAACAAGGATTTCGATCTATGTTTGGCAAAAGGATATGATTCAGTTACATTTAAGGAGACTACAAAACTTTAAAAAGAATAAAGAACAATAATAATAATTATAATAATTGTTGGCGCGACAGTCCACAGAGGGAACCAGGGCCTAGCTTGCTCATCAACTACTCGTGTTGTGCGCGCTACTGTTCTCTCACGAGTAGAAAGGACCTACAGTTTTTTGCCAACTCCGAACGGCGAAGTTTGGGCAGCTTTCTTAGGCAGTTATTACTCTTTGAGTGTTGTCAGCAGCTCGAAAGAGAGTTCAGCTGGGAATCGGACCTAGACCTTTTGCGTGTGAGCGTTACACTCTATCCACTACGCAACGACGGCCACAAAAATAGGGAGTTTGCATAAATTAAAAATAGGATGGGACCAAGAACGAAATCCTGGGGCACACTTTAACTATTTGCGACTTTGCCTTATTGAGTTCTGTTCTTTTAAGATAAGATTTAAACCAATTTAGCCACCGGCACAGTACAATTTGTTGAAAAGAATACAGTGATCGACCATATCGAAAGCTTTTGAAATATCAACAAAGAGACCCTTGTAGAGAAAGGCACAATAATCCAGAAGGGAATCTTCAGTATTCAAATCAACTCTTCAACCAAATTGATTAACACAATTTTCATGGAAGAATTTCAAAACTCTACATTTTACAGTTTCTCAAATATGAGATTTTTTTCCCACAGTTCGGGTTGGTGGAAAAATTGTGGTTGGTTAGTTTTTCAAACAATTGAATTAGCTCAATTTTAATTAATAAGAAAATGAAAACATCTCTTGAATCTTAATTTTATTTGTTTAATCACAACAAAACAAGCCTGAGGAAACAAACGATCCGCGCAAACTCTGAACTTACTCTTAGGGGTGAGTTTGATGACTGATTCCATTGCGTTTTCTCTTGTCTTTTCTCGTTTGTCTCGTACCAGTCGAAGTTTGAAGATCAAAAACAACATTTTTGGCATAAATTTTTGTTTTTACTACCAAATGTATTAAAATTCAGTTCAAGCAAGGAGAAAATTTTGTGACGTACTAATCGAACGCCAGTGCCGAAGTGGGCTATCGCTTTTGAGGATGCGCCATGTCCAGAAAGCTTATTTGGATAATATCAAGTCGTTGGTCGATAAAAAGCTTAATCTTCCCAAGAATACCAAGAAGCGCTTCTTTTATTAATAGCATAGGACTTCGGCTTCAGCCACATCAGTAATATGATCCCAGAAAAGCAGGGACATTGACGGGGGGAGTGCTCTGCACTGACTTTACCTTCTCTACAGGCTTTCGCAGAGGGTTTCATCACTTAGCCCAGCTGAATTTCAGAACTTTGCGAGTGTGAAGTGTGAAACAGGCAGTCTACAGTCTTTCCTGTCTTGAGATAGTAAATGTGCCGCTGATTTCTTTGAAGCATGCACTTCGTCAGCCTGCATCCCGGAGAATCATGCCATCTCTGATTGTGCTGACCAAGGACGCAGTCTATCCCAAGGTGGATGCGGGCTCTTTTAATGTCTCTTGTGATTCTTTCCTTTCATCGACAATCTCGTTTCCCATGATCCATTTGTGTGTACGGTACTTTAAAATTTAGTCTGCCGATCGAATTAAAGGAAGACTGGTACTCCTATACTAACTTGGAAGTGGTTAGAGAGTGGAATAAGGCCTTCAGCACAGTTTGGCTGTTGCAAAGACGCAGATATCCCCTCCATCTGCTTTCCACAATATCGTTCTAGTCATTGGTATCGCAAAAGTTTCCGCTTTGAAGATCGACGCGAAGTAACCTTAAGAGGTGTGAAGTCTGATGTTGTCCTTATTCACGAAGGCCTCAGCACCTTCTATCGTCTTGGAGCAGTCTCTTTTAATCAGAATACGGTGCCTTCCTGTTTGATTTTCTAACCAGAGTCAGTCCTAGATTCAGGGCAAGTCGACATAAATTGAGCGGCGCTGCTGGATTATTGGTGTCCTCACAACAGACGGCATACCCGTAAGACTAGTCATGATGCGCGCCGTCAACAAAGCTTCAGTACGGGTTGAATCAAAGACCAGATCTTTTTATCTGATTGGTGGGCTTGATTGTGCATCCCATGATGTGGATATCAAGGGAAGGGAGGTTTAGCAATCCATCAAGTGCAGAGCCAGGCGAAAGAAAATTACTATGCAGGCAAGACCAACCGTTCTTTAAAACTTGGGTGCAGTCAGGTATTTGCGCAAAAGCTTATTCCACCAAACAACTGATGCAGTGGCTTGAGAAACTTCTTTTGTGTGGTAGGTAATGTATTGGAATGCGACTTTTGGGAATTTCAAGCCACATTGAAAAGGGATATAATCGCTGTAGCTAGAGGCCAAGTTTCTAAATAAGGTGGGGGCGGATGTATATCCCGAATCAAAACTGTCGAAAATATAAGTTTTTTCGTCCTAGATCTCTGAAATTTTTGAATTTTTATTTTTTATATGCGAAAAAAGTCGCATAACTGAACTTTCGAGCGAAATGTTCGTCATCTTGTCAGATCCAGTGAAAGAACCTCTTTTGACTCTGCTCCGCAATTTCATGCTCTGCCTCAGACCTCAAGGACATAAATCAGGTCAACCGGAGACTCCCCCGCGCACTCAATCTCAACCGCCTTAAAGTAGTTCACTTCAGAAGCACTCCGTGATCTCATTCCCCTCCACCAGCGCCCCCATTCGCCGTTTGCTCTCAATTCGGGTCAGCTGTTGCTGCAATGAAAGTCGCTCGCACGAAGCGTGAAGTGTTTCCATTTGGCAGCCAATCACTTCAGCGCCCTCCCCCGGCAGTCAGAATCATGAACTGCATGACTCTCCGGCCGAACGATGACACGACGCAACACTGTCCCTGAGTGCCAATTCACTCAGGCACTTCAATGAAAAAATAATTCCTCGAGACTACTTACTGATTCAGGAGCAGAACGAGCCACACAAACAAACCGAACGCACATCAGCCGCAGCATCTGCAACGCGCTTCCACATTCTCAGTCCCTGCATTCCTTCACCGCCTACACCCCGCCGCTGACTTCAATGCTGGCGTCCATTGATTCTGACCGGCTGACCAAAGGGAATACGTAATGGAGTGCAATGAAATTGAAAGTCGAAATTAATTAAAATATTCAACAGAAGTAGACTGCGTGGGCGGCGGGAGGAAAGGGTATTTAACAAATTACCTGCATTCCGGCAGCGAGCGATAAACGATTATCGTGCACGCGTAGCGCAGGATTTAAAAGCAGCACAGCCCCAGGTTTGGGTTGAACTTTTATTTCGCCTGCACGACGAATGCGGACCGCTAGAGGGCACTTTGTAAATTGTTAAAACCCTGTGATCGCTGGAATGTTTATTATTTTAACGAGCAATTAATTGTGCTCAAATGCGATGTAATATGATCTCGGTTTGATAAACATTTAAGTCGAAATCAATTACTGCACAGCATGTGTGCAGTTAGGTGTGCTTGCAGGGGCGCGCGGGTGAGAGGGAGTGTTGTGGAATTCGAATTAAATGTGTTCGCTGAATGCGAATGACTGTTGACATGGGGGGTTGCGGAGTGAACTTAAAAATAATGGAAAATTACACTGCTGTGGCTGAAGCAAAGGTCAAGGCACGATGTGTGCTTACGAATTAAGACGAGCTGTGTGCCCTTCAAAGCATGCAACGTGCACTTGTTGACGAGTAGAAGCCTTTTTCTTATGGAATGATGAGCAAAATAGAAAATTACCTCAACTTCAAACGTCGTTATTTAATTGTTGGAAAAGAGAATTGGAAGTGGAGAGCGCAAAAGGAAAAAGAAACTTCAATACTACATGCTGTGTGGCGGCTAAATGGTGGTTGTCGAAGGTGGAAGGAATTGAAACAAAGATTCTGGACATTTTGACTGCACATTTCAGACAACATCATCAAGAAACCAAAGCTTGCGCAGTACCAGACCTTAATCCCTTAACGTCTTCTAAAGAAGCGGAGGATGAGCGTGTCAAATTTGCAATGTAGACTGCAACTGCTGACCGCCTTTCAGATTTTTCGAAAGAACTCCTATAGAAAAAAAGAGTATATTTCTTCGAAGACTGATGACCGAATCTAACTGTCAACAATATTTCATATTCGTTCCTAGGCTCTAGCCCCTTCTCTTCGGCCTTTAACTTGGAATGGCAGCCTTTGTTAAGCTCCGCTCTTGACGATTAGGGTAGACAGAATCGAGTTATTTTCAACGCTTCCAAAACCTAGTGCTGTCTACCGGTATGAAGTGAGCGTCAAGATCCAAATATCTCGATAGGGTACATTTGTTGTGAACGAGCCCTTATTTTTTTTTTTTTTTTTTTGTTGGTTTGCTATGACATCTGTGAAAAAAATTAAGTATACACCAAGTCATTGAACAGACAACTTCATATTTTTTCATCGTGTTAAAAATGTCGAATTTTGACCCAAAAAGTGATGATTTGCGGAAAGCATTAATTTTTTGTTTTCATTTGAAGAAAAGTGCTGCAGAGTCGCATCGAATGCTTGTCGAGGCATATGGTCATCATGCTCTTTCAGAAGCAACATGCAAAAGATGGTTTCAACGGTTCAGAAATACTGTTATTGATGTGAGAAATGAAAAACGTGGAAGACCACCAAAAAAGTTTGAAGACGCCGAATTGCAATCGTAATTGGATGGAGATGACACTTTGAGTCAAAAGCAAATGGCAGCAATGTTAAATGTTGTACAACAAACAATTTCTGACCGTTCAAAAGCTATGGGAAAGATCCAAAAGTGTGGAAAATGGGTGCCACATGAATTGAATGAAAGACAGATGGAAAACCGAAAAAACCCTTGTGAAATTTTGCTTCAAAGACACGAAAGAAAATCGGGTTTGCATCGGATTGTTACTGGCGATGAAAAATGGATTTATTTTAAGAATTATAAACGGAAAAAATCGTGGGTTAATCTGGGACAACCATCAACATCGACTGCAAAACCAGATCGATTCTCGAGAATACAATGCTGTGTGTTTGGTGGGACCAGAAAGGTGTGCTGTACCACGAGCTCCTAAAACCTAGAGAAACCGTTAATACTGATCGCTACCGCCAACAAATGATCAATTTGAACCATGCATTGATCGAGAAACGACCAGAATGGGCCAGAAGACACGGCAAGGTAATTTTGCTCCATGACAATGCACCTGCACACAAAGCGAAACCGGTTCAGGCTACAATCAAAACACTTGGCTGGGAGCAGCTACCCCACCCGCCGTATTCACCAGACTTGGCTCCTTCCAACTACTATTTGTTTTCATTTCATCGATGGGACACGCATTGACTGAGCAGGACTTTAATTCCTACGAGGAGGTCGAAAATTGGGTGTCTGATTGGTTTGCTTTAAAAGACGAACAATTTTATTGGCGTGGTGTTCACAAATTGCCAGAAAGGTGGTCAAAATGTGTAGAAAACAATGGCCAATACTTTGAATAAAATATTTTTACTTTCCCATTAATAATTAGTGTTTTATTTTCATACTGATATACCAGGTACATGCACTTCTTGCACTCAGGGGTTCTGTACAGCTGTAGGCAAGCCAGAAAACATTGCCCTTCAAAGACACACATCCTTTCCATCTGGGAACGAGTGTCGACCTCGACCCACTACTTCACGTCAACCACAAAAATCCCAAAGTCACAAACGTGATATCGGTGATACTTTGCGGTGCCCTGCTGTTTCCTGCTAGACTATGTGGTTTGGGATTTCAAGCAGATGTTAAACTAAGGTAATGTAAATTTATTTTAGTTTATACTTCGCAGATCTTAGTATTTTGCAAATTTGTCATTTCGTGATTTGAGGATTTTTTGGAATAGTGGAATACTTGCGGTCTTTGCATATCTGCACGCATCTGCAATATTCTGTAGTTGCGACGGTTTTGGCAATATTTTCAGGACTTTTGTTTCCAACTTTTCCACCATCCATACTTAGATAGCGCAAAGAGTACAACAGTCCACAAAGCACAGGGATACGAGAGTTGCCTTTTATATTTGGGGAATACAGAACAGAAGCAAGTATTAATCATCGAAAATAGCTTTATTGATTTTCAAAATATTCCCCATTTAGATCTATACACTTTTGCATGCGTTTGAACCAATTGTTGAAGCACTTTTGCCACTCTGATTGAGGCATCTCCAAAACATGCGTTCTGAACGCATCAACCGCTTCTTAGGGTGTAGAAAAACGTTCGAATCGCAGCTCAACACAAATTTCTCGAATTTTTCACGGCACCACCTCTTTCGAGCTGCTGACAACACTCAAAGAGTAATAACTGTCTAAGAAAGCTTCTCAAATTTCGCCGTTCTGAGTCAGCAAGAAACTGTAGATCCCTTCTACTCGTGAGAGAACAGTAGCGCGCACCACACGAATAGTTGATGAGTCCCCCTTTGGACTGTAGCGCCAAAAATTATTATTATTATAATAACATCCGTCCAAAACTTGAGTACGACGTTCCTATCTGGTCCGGTGCTCCTAAGACCTATCTGCAACTATTAGATAGAAGCCAACAGCTATAAAGCGTATTGGTGATAATAATGCTCCGAAATCAATCGACTCGCTTGAACATCGGCGAACTGTTACGTCTCTATCACTATTTTATCGCTATTTCAACAAAAAAAAAAAATAGCTCTAACGAGTTAGCCAGCTGCATTCCTCACCTTCAAGAATTCACCCGCAATACCCGCCTCACTACGAATGCTCACTCGTTCACCCTTAAGCCCACCTTCGGACGTACAGTAAAGTTTAGAGACACGTTCTTCAGTCACACCCCATGAATATGGAATGCTGTTCCCAGCCCAATTTTTCCCCCGCATTACAATCCACAGGCATATTAAACCAATGTGCATCGGTACCTCTATTCCCTCTCGTCCTTTTTTACCTTCGGCCCGTGCAATGACAACTCCAGTCATTTAAGGGTATAAACAATCTCTTTAGTGCGCGCCAATTATAAAAAAGAAAAATCGACACGAGCCTTTATTTTGAGCGATTTACAAATTGTGTGGGATCCAACGCGAACAAATTTTTTTGACGGTCAAATGTTCATACAATATTGAATGTATGCTGGTCCCACAAATGCCTAAGTTATCTCAATCTCACGATAGGTCACATGACGATCTTGCAATATCAGTTGGCGCACAGCATCAATGGTTTCCGGAACAACAACTGATTTTGGACGGCCTTCACGAAATTCGTCTTTGATTGAACTACGAACTCGGTTGAATTCACCATACTATCAATAAACACTGGTCCTTGAAGGAGCTTCATCGCCAAAAATTGAATTAATTTAATCGATGCACTATTGTTGAGTTAATCCACGTCGAAATTTGTAAAAAATAATCGCACGAAAATGTTCACGATTTAATTGAATTTTTTGGGCGAGATGAATCTTTTAAGTTACTTTAAACATCACAAATAGCGCTCGTATGTCAAAACGTTCTGAGTACGTATGACCTTAAAAATGTCAAACTTTACGATAGAGCTGACAGTTGCCAGATTGCAACACTAGGGTTGGCCAATCCCAAAATATGAAAGACAACCTTCGTAAAGAACAGGGCACAGGCATGCTGTTGTGAAAAATCGTAACAAGTAAAACAGACTCACAAGGGAAAGAGAAACATGATAGAGCACAGGGTACAGGCATAAGGCTGTTATTTCACGAAGTGAGGTAACTACTTGTCGCTAGTGAACGTAGAGTTTTGAAAATCTGTTCGTTAAGCTCACATTTTTTTGAGTTTTGAAAGGAACTCACAATAGGCGGTACCTGATAAAAATGTAGGTTCTTTTTCATTTGCTGACAACCAACTTCTCACCACGCCTATGAATGGGCGCGCCTTAACATTATCAGAAGACTGACAGCACACAACTCTACGTCGATTCGGAGACTTTCATAGTAATCTACACGTTTCTAGCTTTACGACTCGCCTTAGAGAATTGATTTTCTTTGCAAAGCCTGTTTATAAACAGTTCTCATGTCAATTGATGACATGTTGTTGGCCTTTAAACAACAAGTCCAAGCAATTATTCTTACCTCTCCCTCCATTTTCAATACTTTCACTGCTATTCAGAACTCAAGACAACTTTCCGCGCAATCCCTACTTTGAGACATCTTCTCTTAGATTTCCTCTTCAAGCAAATGCACGAAATCAATGAAAGACTGGCCGGTTGTTGGGCGAAGACTAGTTACCACTACGCGCAGCCGTAAAAATTGTCTTTTATGATGAATCTTCTTCTTCTTCTTTAGTCGGACCTACAATCCGGAATAAACCTTGGCCTTAAACAACATGTTTCTCCAGCCACCACGTTTTCCCTCTGGTTGCTCACTCTAAGTTGGTTGAGGTCCTTCTTTCCTTGAGTGTCCTCTGTTGCGTTGTACCAATGGCTTTGATCCGAAGACTTTTCGCGCCGGAGATGTTGTGTCCACACGCTCTACATGGCAGAGTCATCTTAAACGTTGTATCCGAAGACGCCTGACCAGGAGCTGTACGGTACAAAGAGTTCGTAGTTGTACCAAAAATCGCTAGCAGAACTTTTCACTCGACATGACTAAGATGATATTCATCCGATTTTTGTAAAGTCCCAGTCTCTGCGCCATAATACATTTAATGGTGAATCATTGAGGTTACAAATTTCAAATAAGCCGAAGAACTCATGCCAGCCAAACCCAACGCCATTGAAGCAACCAACAAGCGAGTGAGCGCTACAACAGTCACAGACATTGCCCAGCTCATAGCCCTTCAAAGGGAGCAAAAGAATTCCTCTTGACCACAATGAAAACCACAAAGTGGTCATCCACATCCCTCTGACTATTAAATAGAGATTCGTCCCCATCCCTAAAGGAATTCGCAGGATTCCCGATGGAAACATTATGAAGCAAGCAATTCCCCTGAAAAAAGTATTGTTACTCACCGAGACACTGGTGAGTCTCCAAAGCAACAAATTATAATGCCAGTAAGTGACCAGCCGTCAAAGACCGATAGAACTTCCAGCCTGCATTCACAACTAATCCGCAGAACCTCGCTCAAAGCGACAGATTACTGAACGCAATCCCCTTCAAGTGGCTTTGTCCTTCAGCCAACCAACCGCATCCATCGCTAAGTACCTTACCGTCATCATATTTGCCCAGCTCTCCAACTGATTCACAGAGAAAGCCCTTGTTGCAGCGGCAACTTCTCCACCTGTCGTCTGCGGTGCAGCCATCCGCGTCCGCTGACAATGCACATTATTGACAGAACGCTTTTCAACTTCCAGAGGGTCCCCGTTGTCGCCAAGTCAGACCCTCCACCAAGTCCCACGACCACCGTCCTGCGCTGCTGAGTGGCGACAGCCAAGCACACACTGGCGCACGTACGCATGGGACTTAATCAAGAAGCCGCGGCAGACGACTGCAGAAACAGCAACCGAATGAGGCGCAAAAGAAGGACAACGTCACGAGCAGAGAAAAGGACTCAGACCCGGAATTTTTCAATTTAACGCCCAATAACTTTGGTGAAGCTTTAAGATTGATGGGAATTTAAATTACGTGTCTGTGGCGTGGTGCGGTGCCAGTGTGAGGGCAACGACGCCCTCGACGACGACAACGGCTGCTCGGCGGCCGTCTCGGCAGCTATCTGCTGGGACGGAGCCTGGCCCCGTGCGGCACTAGCTGTCTCGCTCGCCGCTCTTCACTTCCGTTTGACAGTTTTATTCTTTTCTGTAATTTAAATAAAATGCATAAAATAATGTCAGCAGCCCTTCGCATGGGAATTTTGGGGGCGCTCCGCATGTTGTGTGGCCGGCAAGCGACGAGCGGTATCTGACGACAGGATGCCCTGGTGCACATCCTCAAATCCTGCCCTCCGTGCTTTTTTTTCTCATCCCACCGACTGTTGGTCGATGTCACCGCAAAGTTGACTCGTGGCTTCTAGCTTCGGTTACAATTTTTATTGCCTCCCCAACGACCGGGTGGATATTTGTGTGTTTGTTAGCGAGACAATGTGGAGCATCCTGCGGTAGAGGAATAGAAATATTTTTGGGATAGGAACGCGTCGCGTGAACGTAAATAACTCACGACAGAGGCTTTCGCGTTGCAAGCTTTCGGCGGTTCGGTCCCAGCATCACCCGGCGCGGATGGGTTAGCTCGGTTCGCAGTTCTCCCTCTGTTTCTCTGTCGCGCGCGGAGGATCTGTGTATGCGGTCTTTGGAATGCAATACTTCAGACAGATTGCATAACTCTAACTCTTTCACCAGCACCCGAGGGTGGCGCTTGGGTTACAAGTGAAGAATTTCCTGTAACATCCCTGACAACCGAATGCAGTGTAGATTTCGGGCCACATTTTACACCGCTGACAACGAGACGCTCGCAATGAGTGGCGCAGAAACGGAGAAAGTTTGTCGCGGCACGGAGGAGGGGATTTGAAAAATTGTAATGGGGTTCTGGGGAACTGTTTTTCACTTGTGTGACTTGTGACAGATTGCAGATGACAAGGGAAGTCCTCATAACATAATTCACTTCGCTGACGGGAAGCGGCAGGGGCGTGGGTGTCGCAATGGCTGTCAACCAGAGGACTGTTCTTCAAGCCGCGTTGGCCTGCAACTGTTGCGGCGCAAGTGTGGTTGAGTGATGAAGTGACGACATTATATGGGTCAGTCGAGAAATGTGATTTTGAGGAAGAGATTCTGGTCGCGCGACGACACATGAGAGACGTCCAGTGGTTTGGAATCGACTTTTGTCCGGAGGGTCAAGAAGAACTGGGTCAACATTGGGAAATCTTTATTGGCGTGGAGTGCAGGCAGATGACACAGTTCGTGCTTGAGTATTTTTAAATTTTTTGTCACACACAGACTTCCCGTTGCATTTGAAACCACCGAACCATCCTGTTTACAAATTCATCCCCACACGTAGAGCAGGCATTAGATCGAAATTGAAAGTAATTGACAGCAGTATCAGACGAGCGACGGTGTTCCTTTCCACCACAGAACGTGGCAGAAGCACAATTTCACCAGTCCTCGTTGTGAATTCCAGACAGCGGTCACGAATCAAATTAATTTTAATTGCATCACCCGCCAATTGTGCCGAACTTCACCGCACGCATCATCGCCTGCTGAAATTTTGACAAATTCATTGTCAATTGTCAATTGAAATAACGGCACACTTTTGGGTGCAAAAATTGTATACCGTTAATGCGTTGAAAGCGACAATAGTGGAACAACGGGAACGTGAAACGCGAAATGTGAACTTTAGTGTGTGGTTGTTTGGAATTTCACTTTTTCTGTTGAATTCATAACACCAGGATTTATTTTGGGAAGCTTGTGACGATTTTTGTTCAGTAAAAAGTTCTTGTTTTTTGTCGCTTATTTCATTTGTCACTCAGAAAGTCATAAATGACGTGAGAAGTGACGCGTTGAAAACAAACTGCAAGACAAACCAATATTTTCCATTTAAAAGAAAAAAGGAGCAGAATGAAATATTGTAAATTGTATTCAAATAGGAACTTGAAAATTTTAATTTAATTTATGAACGCACCCTTTCCCTAATCATTCGTATATTCAGTAAACTCAACATGTTCGGCACTATAAAGTACAGGAACGAACAACATACAAAAATGTATGAACAAAGCTTACGGGATTTGGAGTCGGCGACTGCAAAATTGCTTTGTCTGCAATTTCGAGTCTACATATTGAGAACGGGGATCCGAGGGTCCGTAGCAACTGATCGAAATCAGTTCAATCCAAGGCCCTCAAAGTGTTGCATAACAGTCAGGACTTACACCCGCACATCTCGCCCCAAAAAAGGTAAAGCTGACTTAAAAATTCAAGTTGACGGGATGTTTGAAGCGACGCGTGTTCTCGCGTTGTGTTTTTGAGAAAATACTCCATTACTCAGAGTCGGTGACGGCATCCGACGCACGGGTGACAACAGGTTTAGTGCAAAAGTTTGAGTCTTAGAAGCGTCCAAACTTTATGTGTTTGAGAATGGAAGTGCCTAAATATCACTGCCATCAGTAGCACACGATCGAAATCGGTCAAAGGCGTTCTTTAGAACTGTGCGCTCTTCAGAACTGGGCGCTCTTCAGAACTGGGCGCTCTTCAGATAAGGGCGTTCTTTAGAACAGGGCGTTCTTCAGAACTGGGCGTTCTTCAGAACTGGGCGTTCTTCAGAACTGGGCGTTCTTCAGAACTGGGCGTTCTTCAGAACTGTGTGCTCTTCAGAACTGGGCGCTCTTCAGAACTGGGCGCTCTTCAGAACTGAGTGTTCTTCAGAACTGGGCGCTCTTCAGAACTGGGCGCTCTTCAGAACTAGGCGTTCTTCAGAACTGGGCGTTCTTCAGAACTGTGCGCTTTTCAGAACTGGGCGCTCTTCAGAACTGGGCGTTCTTCAGAACTGGGCGTTCTTCAGAACTGTGCGCTCCTCAGAACTGGGCGCTCTTCAGAACTGGGCGCTCTTCAGAACTAGGCTTTCTTCAGAACTGGGCGCTCTTCAGAACTAGGCTTTCTTCAGAACTGGGCGTTCTTCAGAACTGTGTGCTCTTCAGAACTGGGCGCTCTTCAGAACTGGGCGTTCTTCAGAACTGGGCGCTCTTCAGAACTGGGCGTTCTTCAGAACTGTGCGCTCTTCAGAACTGGGCGCTCTTCAGATAAGGGCGTTCTTTAGAACAGGGCGTTCTTCAGAACTGGGCGTTCTTCAGAACTGGGCGTTCTTCAGAACTGGGCGTTCTTCAGAACTGGGCGCTCTTCAGAACTGGGCGCTCTTCAGAACTGAGTGTTCTTCAGAACTGGGCGCTCTTCAGAACTAGGCGTTCTTCAGAACTGGGCGTTCTTCAGAACTGGGCCTTCTTCAGAACTGGGCGTTCTTCAGAACTATGCGCTTTTCAGAACTGGGCGCTCTTCAGAACTGGGCGTTCTTCAGAACTGGGCGCTCTTCAGAACTGGGCGCTCTTCAGAACTATGCGCTTTTCAGAACTGGGCGTTCTTCAGAACTGGGCCTTCTTCAGAACTGGGCGTTCTTCAGAACTATGCGCTTTTCAGAACTGGGCGTTCTTCAGAACTGGGCGTTCTTCAGAACTGGGCGCTCTTCAGAACTGGGCGCTCTTCAGAACTGAGTGTTCTTCAGAACTGGGCGCTCTTCAGAACTAGGCGTTCTTCAGAACTGGGCGTTCTTCAGAACTGGGCCTTCTTCAGAACTGGGCGTTCTTCAGAACTATGCGCTTTTCAGAACTGGGCGCTCTTCAGAACTGGGCGTTCTTCAGAACTGGGCGCTCTTCAGAACTAGGCTTTCTTCAGAACTGGGCGCTCTTCAGAACTAGACTTTCTTCAGAACTGGGCGTTCTTCAGAACTGTGTGCTCTTCAGAACTGGGCGCTCTTCAGAACTGGGCGTTCTTCAGAACTGGGTGCTCTTCAGAACTGGGCGTTCTTCAGAACTTTGCATTCTTCAAAACTGGGCGTTCTTCAGAACTGTGCGCTCTTCAGAAATGGGCGCTCTTCAGAACAGGGCGTTCTTTAGACCTGGGCGTTCTTCAGAACTGGACGTTTTTCAGAACTGGGCTAAGTACACCTTTTGGAGTGTTTTGCGCAAGAATCTTGATTTTTCCCCAAACCAGTTCACGTTGACTCAAACATTGAAACTGATGGACCATTTAAAGCCATAAGACTTCTACGATTAGGTTCTCATGCCCCAAGATTTCGTCGCGAAACCATCTTCAGGGACCAAGCTCGTTTTTGGTATATAACCAAAATGTGCGAATTTGGTGGGATCAAAATGAATATGTGCATCAGAACCACAGCTCCATCCGCAATTTCATGCTGGCGGCATTGTTGTTCCATATTTTTAATCGATGAAAACTAGAATAACACTCCTGTCACAAATCAGAGTTATAGCGCCATATTTACCGCATAATTTTGGTCCAAATTCTAAAATACAGACTTGGACATTGGTTTAAACGTAATAGTGCCACAAGCCACACAGCACACGTTACAATTGATTAAGCGCAAATGTTACGTAGGTTGCCTTTTATATTTCGGAATTGGGCAACCCCAATGTTGCAATCTGGCAACTGGCAGCTCTATCGTACAGTTTGACATTTTTGAGGTTATACGAACTCGGAGCGTTTTGGCATACGAGCGCTATTTGTGTTGTTTACAGTAATTTAAAAGATTCATCTCGCCCCAAAAATGAAATTAAATCGTGAATATTTTCGTGCCATTATTTTTTACAACTTTCGACGTGGATTAACTCAACAACAGTGCATCGATGACCTTAATTCAATTCACTTGAAGCTCTTTAAATTGTAACCTAATAATCAGATTGTCTTGAAAATATGACAGGTATCATCTGAATGTCCCGGGACTTATCTATATATATAAATCAATGTTTGTTTGTTTGTTTGTCCTTTATAGACTCTTAACTGGTAAGAGATAGGGCATTGATGTCTTTGGCAACTTTGTTCAGAATTCTGTCAAAAGTGTTTTGGTACCAACTTTTGTTTGGGGGGATAGTTCCCCATAGAGATGAAGTTGGGGCCTATGTTCAAAGTTCGGCTGATCCTTGCGAGTGATATATCAATCAAAGAAGAACATTTGAACTGGGAAGTAACCAAATGGCGTAATATATTATGGACAGATGAGTCTAAAATTGTTTTATTTGGAACTCCTGGGACCAGGACATTTGTTCGCAGGCAAAAAGACCAAGAGTTTAAACCGGAGTGTACTTTAAAAACCATTAAGCACGGCGGCGCGGAAATTAACATATGGGGATGCTTCTCCTACAACGGTACTGGTCCTATATTTTGGATAAAACCAGTGATGACCGCCAAAGTTTATGTTGGCATAATGAGGGAAACCATGTTGCCCTACGCCGAGTGGAATATGCCTCTCAGATTGGTCCTGCAACAAGACAATGACCCGAAACATACGAGCAAATTGGCCAAGGAATTTTTTGCGAGGAATGGGGTGCAAGTTATGGAATGGCCGCCGCAATCTCCAGACCTAAACACCATTGAAAATCGTTGGACAGATGTTAAGAAAGCTGTTTTTAAAGCGAAACCAAAATATACACTACAGCTATGGGAAGCTGTGCAGGCTGCGTGGATGGATATTCCAATTCGGCGATGTCAGGCACTAATCGACTCTATGCCACTACGTTGTGCCGCTGTGCTCAAAAATAAGGGTTATTAGACGAAGTACTAGAACAGTAGTATAAATAAAAAAAATAAAAACCGTACTATTCCACTAAATTTTGCATTTTGTTTACAACGTTTTACTTGTGGTGCTATTATTTTGCACACCAAAATTTCGGTTTCATTTCGTATAACGGGAATTTTCTTGTCTTAAAATGCATCTTTGCTTATCTTGTTTTTTGCATTTTATTACTGATGCCCAACAGATGTCCTACAATAAATATCGTGTCTTTACATGAGCATGGAGAAAAGTAATTAGCATCCAAGGTACAGACCTCAACGTGGTGTTATTTTTTTTGCACAGAGCTGTATGTATACGGTATTTGAATGTACATTACAGTGTAATTATTTCGTATCACGTTTGAATTTTAATACCGAATGTTAAACTACTCCAACAAAAGCAAATGAATGTCAATATACAATGGCGTACAAAATATCATTGGAGGCGCTCATTGCACACTAAATGACTTAAGAGGAAACGAATGTGTTTTCGGAGGTGCGCTAATTTTATAGTTTCGGGTTTTTAAACAAACATTTCCCGTTATTCTGCGTTCAACGCTGGCTGACGAACTGAATGCATATTTAAAATTAACCGTTTCATGGCGACATGTGCAGAAACTATACTTATTAACCCAAATTGCAACTTGATGGATCCGCTAAACGTTTTGCAAAATGGTAAATTGACTGTCGATAAGGTAACACAATGTATTTTATTGCCACCAGACTTCTGCATATTCGCATCAAATGCAGACGAGCCAATACATATAATACATGGCTCAGTGAACACAGCACGTTAAAAAACAACGACGTCAACTCAATTAATTTCACCATTCAAGGTGAAATATCTGGAGAAGCGAAAACATATAAATCCATTGATACTGTGATGAAGACGAAGTTGTCAACTATCCAACTGAGTTCTTGAATTCACTTGACTTACCTGGCATGCCTCCGCATGTTTTAACATTGAAAATTGGCGTGCCTATCATTTTGCTTCGAAACATTAATCCACCACGACTTTGCAACGGCACTAGGCTTTCACTAAAATAAATGATGGAGAATATCATCGAAGCTACTATATTGAATGGAAAATTCAAAGGAGAAGATGTCCTATTGCCTCGCATTCCAATGATCCCAACTGATTTATAATAATAATTGTTGGCGCTACTGTCCAGAGGGGGACCAGGGCCTAGCTTGCTCATCAACTACTCGTGTTGTGTGCGCTACTGTTCTCTCACTAGTAAAAGGGGCCTACTACGACGAAATTTGAGAAGCTTTCTTAGACAGTTATTACTCTTTGAGTGTTGTCAGTAGCTCGAAAGAGGTGGTGCCGTGAAATATTCGAAAAATCGGTCTTGAGCTGGGAATCGAACATAGACCCTTCGGCGTGTGAGCGTCGCACTCTACCCACTACGCCACGGCGGCCACTCCCAACTGATTTAACATTCCAATCTTAACGTTTGTAGTTTCCAGTGCGACTCGCCTATGCCATTACCATCAACAAGGCACAGGGACAATCCTTACAAGTGTGTGGCCTGCATTTAGAAAATCCGTGCTTCTCTCATGGACAACTGTATGTGGCCTGTTCACGCGTCGGAAAGCCTTCTAATTTATTTTATTTATTCGTTTGTGCCCCAGATAGAAAAACAAAAAATATTGTATATCCCACAGTACTTCAATAAACAAAATAAAATATACAAATCTTCTTTTTAGTATATGTATAAACATTACCTTTTTTAAATTGGATTTATTTTATGCGTAGCAAAGCGCGCCGGGTATAGCTAGTAACACATAAATAATATATGTACCTACTATCTCTTGCAACTTTGGTACGAGTCCTTTGCAATGCGAATTCTAAAATAAATGAATACCTCCCCGCTGTGGTGACGCCCTAACCTCCTGTTAGAAGGCCACATTCACTCAGTGTACTCAGCATGGGCTATGTGGGTGCACTTCAGTCAACAAAACACCCGCCCATGGCCAAAATATGAATTTCCCTGGTCGAAGTGGGCGGTAGCGGCATGCCACAGCAGCTCACTTCAATCAACACCGCATTTGATTCTCACCTGGTGTGGCCTTAGTCCCTGATTTTGTGTTGACCCAGGTAAACACTCACGTGTCAACCACTAAGTCATGTAAGCCTGCCCTCCACACAACGCACGCACAGACGCGCCCACATTTGAGTCGGCCTCATTTCCGTTGCTGTAATTAAAAATCATTTCCGATTATTTATTCGTCAAGTGCAAACACGGCAGCAGCTCAGCTAGACCCCACCGGCGCCGACACAATCCCAGCAATGAACACGATGTATGACATCCTGATAAGAACGAATGTCGCAAACACATTTGCGCCTCCCGTCAAGTCGAGTCCGTGCAGCGCGTGCTGGGGCTGAATGGGGGCGAGGTGTAATAAAATTAAAGCACTCAAGGCCCCATCAGCTTTCGTGTGGCTTTTTCAATTTGTTGATATAATCTTCCGATAAAAGCTTTTCATTTATGTTAATTAGTTCGGTTAACTGAACTTGATCGGCTGTGTTCGCAGTGTCAATCGAAAGGACACATGCACGCATTAATGTTGTGCGGTGAATTCTGGGCCGCCACTGCTGGATGCGGCAGAGGGCGAACGCCAAGTTTGGTTGATTTAATTGTGATGCAGTGCAGTTCCACCCGCAACCGATGAATGAACCCAGTGCCTGCATGTTCACAAATGTTCCCCAGTATGCGCAACGGAGGCGTATGGTGCGTTGTGTGCACGCTTACAGCAGCAGTCCTTCGAATGTGGATAGCGGTTTGAGGATGTTTTAATAGTTGCCACAGGAGGATATTTTTAAAACAATATTACCAATGCATGCTGAAAGAATGCGTATCAGATGGACAATAGCTGTGAAAAGATGTGGGGCATAGTTTCTTGAAATAGTTCATAGTTTTGTGAAGCTGGAAAAGCCAGACTTTGAGAAGTGAAAAAAGGGATGAGGGGTTAAGAAGAATACCTAAAATGAGCAAATTGTATCATTTTCCAAACTGAGAAGAATGGAAAACTAACTTTAGTAAAACTTGACGAAACTTCATAGTTTTTGTGTAGCTGAAAAAGCCAGACTTTGAGAAGTGAAAAAAGGGATGAGGGGTTAGGAAGAATACCTAAAATGACCAAATTGTATCATTTTTTAAACTGAGAAGAATGGAAAACTAATTTTAGTAAAACTTAACGAAACTTAACGAAACTCGTCAATACTTAACGAAACTTAACGAAATTAACAAAACGATTTTTCACTCCCCCTGCAGAAACTGTACGCTTTTGTTTACCAAATACAAAACAGTCTTTGGTCCCAAGAAGTAATTGAGTAAAAGCGTCTTCGTGTAAAACTCGGTTTGGATATGATCAAGACGGAGTTCTTCTTTTTTTATGTGGGTCTTTAATAAAAAAACTTCTTGATAAATACTTTATTAATGGGATCCTTGCTGGGCCGGGCACAGCGTTGGTGTGGGTTAGGGCGCCAACTCCTGTGAATGGTGCGCATCAGCTTAATTTACAACTTTAGCTGTTTTGCTGCTGACGAGGCTGAGAAAGTAATCTTTGTCCGAAGTCGGCATTCAAATGTTGATTTCCATCCCTCACGAAAGACCAGTTGCGCGACAAATTACTACAGAAGCTTAGTTCAGGTAAGTAGTAACAATTAGCTTATAAAGTTTTACATTCTAGATTCTAACATTTGTATCGAACGAATCTAACAGAGATGGAGAGGTATTACAACCGCCCACTTAAAAAACGAATAATGCGACTTTAGCAAAACACAGAAGATGCATCATGACGCATTGAATTGATTAAAGTTAGAACTTGGGCTGTATTCCCCAAGACCAAGCCTTAAAACCTTGACCCCATCGCTCCAAAGTGTGAAGTTCCCAAAACTTAACCCATGAAAATACAATTCCGAACTCTAAACCTCCTCCTGAATAAACTTTTCCTGCAGTCTGTATACACGCCACTGAGGTACTGTGTTGGATGCAATTTTCAGGATCTAGGACTATATTTTCTTTCCCAGGTACCTGCCCACTTTTATCCAAAGCTATGTATAGCAGCCGTGGCTGCCGTAGCGTAGTGGGTAGAGTGCAACACTCGCATGCAGAAGGGATAGGTTGTATTCCCGGCTGAACACCAAACAGTTTTCTCCGCACCACCTCTTTCGAGCTTCTGACAACACTTAAAGACTAAGAACTGTCGAAGAAAGCTTCTCAAACTTCTCCATTCGGAGTCGGCAAAAAAGTGTAGGTCTTTTCTACTCGTGAGGGAACAGTAGCGCGCACAACATGAGCAGTTGATGAGCAAGATAGGCCCTAGTCCCCTGTCGTGCAATACAATTATTATTATTATGTATTGTAGTTCTACAGGTTTTAAATTTTCTTGTTGGGGTACAAATTGAATCTATTCTTCAACAGATGGCGTCACCAGCAAGTTGTTGATTATCTTGGAAGTGATTACTTACTTTATTGGAAGGGTGCGACATTTGTCAGCAATAATTAGTGTCTGATTTAGCCAACAAACGAAATGTTCGTATTTTTCTTAAATAAACAGCATTCGCGGGAACTGTTGATTTTCCTTTTTAATTGGAAGAACAGTGCAAGAGAAGTTTATGATGAATTTGCTCCGATGTATAAATCATGCATAGACTGTTTTCGACTCTTCAAATGTGGTGATTTTTGCTTCGAAGACAAAAAGTCTTTGGGCCCATCCAAAAGGCTTGGAGGCTTTCCTGGACCTCGACTCATGCCAAGCGCAAAGTGAGGCGTGCATTCCATTATGAATGACAAGAAACATCTCAAAGGCATGGCAAGTTGAGGTTGCAACATAATAACGTTGGATGTATCCATCAAAACTACCTGAAATCACCAAATATAACAGCTTACCCCACCAATATCCTTCCGATTATTGGCTTTTTCGGCAAATACAAGATGAATAAGAGGGTCACCGTTTCAGGTCCTTAAGAGTGGTGTTTGAAAATGCCCAGAAAGATGGAAAGTAAGCGCTGCCAACAGATCTATTGTTTTCGGTTTACTTCATATCATATACTGTCTTCGAACTCTTCCACCACACTGTTAAGGTTTATTGCCAGTGATGACATATTATCTCAAACTTCATCCAGTCTGACAATTTTGAGGTTATGTGCAACATCAGTTGTCGGTTAGCACTGCTCCAGCAATGCCACAGTTGGTCATCCACTCCCCCCGCCACTACAACTGTGAGTGGTTCGATTTTGGGTAGACCCCCAAAAATCCGGTGGGTATTGATTGCGGTTAAAGTATCAGAAGCCGCAATAAATTGTTCCACTAATGGGTTGAACTGCGCTAAATTGCATTTGTACTTTTACAATATTTTTTTTCAACAGACACACTGAGCACATTCTTTCTCTCTCTTTGCCGCTCAATTTCCTCATACCATTCCGTAATCCTACGGCAGTCGGCCATATTGATTTTGCATATTCAATATTTGCTTTAATCAAATATGAACGGCGGCAACAGAGGACACCAGCAGGCAATGCAGCCGGGAGTGCGTTCGTAAGCTGCACGCAATTACCGTTGCTACCGAGTAATGAATTATTCGTGGATTCGTCCGCTAAAAGCTAAAAGCACGTCGTGGTGAACTAATTTCAAATGCAAATAAATGTAACGTTTATTAAAAACGAGCGAATTGTTAAAATATTTAGAGTTGCCTAATCGGGCGCTGTTTTCACAGCTGGTTGGCTTTTGCGAGATCAACATTCTTTGAGGGCATGTCCGTTGGATTTCATTAAAATTTAACGCGGTGTCGTTTGAGGTGTTCGAAAATGTTTATAAAAGAAAAAACGCGGGGATTTCCGGGACTTAGATGATGGGTTATAGTTCGAGATTTATCGAACTCACTAATTTAGAATTAAAATTGGCGTTGAATTGAAAATGATTTGGACCAGACTTATCATGGTATTTTTATTTTTAAAACAGTTATTAAATCACACGCTGCTTGGTAGTACAACACAGCGGACTAGCTTTTAAGTCTGAGCGCTCCACTGCAATGTTTCCTAACCTCAAAAATAAAAAATTACATTCACTGCATATTATCGAGGTTATAGATAATGTTTCTGAACCTTCTTTCTTCGGCTTCTCAAATGTTGTGTATAGTTGATATTTCGTTATCAGACATAAAGTGTAACAAACGTTATTTCCAGAATGCCCCAAAACACAAAAAAGTGAGGTTAAGTTATGAAAGAAATCAAAAAACCCCCGCTCTTCACCAGTCTCCAACTTAATCTCAATCATCTGGATTTACATTCAATTCCAGAGCAGCAAGCGGACACACCCAATCGAAATGGCGTCCATCTTGCATAAGCAGCTTCCACTGTGTCCCTCTGTCACGCTTGCGAGATGAATATCCGCTGTCAATGTTGTACACCTGGACGAATTCAATCACTTAGTAATTCAAACATTTGCATTACGTTAAGTGTCCTTGTCTCGACGTTCCATCTGGACAAAGAAGTCCTTTAAGTCTCTCTCCCGGGTGGAATGCACAATTTCTCTCCCCACTCAATCCAAATCTTATAAACCATCTCTTCGGTCCTACATTTATTATTTACCCTCCAATTCACTTTGAGGCGATGTCCTTTTTTGTTCTTGCATCCGCCGCCCGGGAAGTAGCTGCGTCGGAGTTCCTGGGAAGCACTTTTTCTTAGCTCCGCTGCTTGAAGAAGACGACTACTCAATCAATGCGATTCACCCAACACCCAGCTCATTTTTTCGCTCGACTCGCATTCCTTTGCATTATGCCCTCTGGGAGGGGTCCCGTCTCCTTCTGCTGAGGAGGCAGCCCGTGCATCATTGCAGGGGAATGCACAAGACGGCCGACTTTTGAGCAGAACCTTGTCACCCTCCCGCGTGCCGTCGCAACGATCGCCTTCGAGAAAACGAATAAATGTTACGAATCAATCAAACCGATAGCAGACAGGGAATGCCCATGGGGGCGAGGGAAGGGGGCGGCTAAGTCAGCTTTCCGTTGTTCGGTCTCATTACATTTATTGTATATCCCACAGGATGCAGAGAACAAGGACCTGCGACCAGCAAGCACTCCTACATGTCAGGCAAGAGCCCCATGAACGCCCTGCTGTGCGATGGCAATTTTGATTGCCACTTCTTTGTCAAAGGCTGCGAGGGGATAATATTGATGGAACAATCCGTAAATAGATTTTTCAATTTGACTGCATCTCGGGGCTGGCAGTAGACGCCTGCTATGCAAAGGACAACGCAGAGGTTTGTGTTCGCGTTTGTGTGAACGGGGCAGTCGAGCAGAAATACTTGTTGGATGGACTGTCTTCTGGATTTGCCTCTGAAATTGCTTTCGCACTAGACATCAGGATGCTTGGCTTTTGAATGCTTCGAGATAATTCAGTCGTGTGTGGGGAGCGATTGATGTGGGAAAGTGGAATTGGAAGAGTTCAGTGCGCGAGGCAATATCGATAAGTGGATCATGATGCAACAGACTAGGACTGCTGGGAGAGAGTGGACATGCGAGAGTGAAGGAGTTATGGCGATCTTAAGATCTATTTGATCACGTTTCTGCGTATGTTTCGTTGCTTCCAAGCAGGATGGTTTTGGTTTTGCTATACGCTTGTCCTTAGTCTAGCGCATTTATGGTTTTCTAGGATTCGTTTCAAGACCCCGAACAGAGTCAGAAATTTGATTTCCAAAATAGTTTGGAAAAGTTTTTGGAATTGTTGGATGGAAAGCAACACATCCAGGATTTTTATTTCTGGATGTGCTGCCCCGAATTCTCAACATCGCCAAGATTTGGTTTCATTTAGGTTTAATTCAATCCTTCCAGGAGTGAAATTTTGGCCTACCGACGCGGTATAGTTATATGTACAGAAAGAATGTACCCACTTGACCTTCAATATTTAGTAACGGAAAGGAAGCTCTAAGTGTTATGCAAGTTTTCCTCGTGTGGGGAGGACTACTTAACGGGTAATACATTTATTTCTGAAATTTGAAGGAGCTTGGCTCCTATTAAGGCGTATGGTTGTCAACATCGAAACGGGTTTTTTACCAACGAAGCCAATTACAGCACATTGTTTGCGAAAGGTAGAAACCTTGAAAACTTGTTTTGATTTTCTAAGCGTGCTGTTTTTACTAGTAACGGCGGATTGCAAATAACAACTTTTTCGCACAAAATTCAACATTTTCGCGCAAAACAAGACAGAGATTTAAGACCAAAATAAAAAATAAATTTATCAGGAAGATTGGATAGTTTAAGGCATCATCCTGTACCCATTTTTGACATATTCTCATTGCAAATAAAATGTATGAAAGCGTAAAGTATTTAAAATGAGAAATACGTTGACGTAAATTATACAAAGAGATTAAATCTATACAAACATAACAATGAGAAAGGATTTTACTGATTGCTTACGAAAGTTGTATTTTATATTTCGCTCGCACAATACGAGTAGTTGATGAGTAAGCTAGGCCCTGGTATCCTGCGAACTGTCGCGCCATAAAATTAAGAAAATTGCCTTTTATATTTCGGGATTGGGCAACCCTAGTTTTGCAATCTGGCAACTGTCAGCTATATCGTAAAGTTTGACATTTTTGAGGTTATACATACTCAGAACGTCTTGGCATACGAGCGCTATTTGTGTTGCCTACAGGAACTTCAAACATTCATCTCGCGAAAAAAATGGAATTAAGTCATGAAAATATTCGTGCGATTATTGCTTACAACTTTCGACGTGGATTAGCTCAACAACAGTGCATGATATTGATTCCCTTTTCAATACATCGCAGGGGAAGCGATACAAGATTAGTTTAATAACTTTTCGCACTTTCAGTGGCACTAATGAAGTTCTCATACGGATCCCAAGCGGCCTTAAAAAGCGAATTCAATGCAAACTAATACGTTGCCTTTTATGTTTCGGGATTAGTGAACAAAAGCAAATATTAATCACCGAAAATAGCTTTATTGTTTTTCAAAACCTTCCTCATTAAGATCTATACACTTTTGCATGCGTTTGAACCAATTTTCGAAGCACTTTTGCCACTCTGATTGAGGTATCTCCAAAACATGAATTCTGAATGCATCAACCGCTTCTTAAGGTGTCGAACGGGAATAAACGGAAGTCATTCGGTGCCAAGTCAGAACTGTATGGCGGATGGCTCATCAAATCAATGTTTTAAGTGCTCAACAATGCAGTTGTTCGAGCCGATGTGTGAGTGATCGCATTGTCGTGGTGACTTGTCATAGACTTGTTACGAAGCACTGCGATCGTATTTTCGACCAATTGACCATTTTATGCTTCCAAAACTCAGTGCTGTCTACTGTCACTCAAGCGTTCCCAAAACAACCTGCCATAATCTATGAAAGGCTGTTGCATTGTTGAAACTGAACGACTTTCCATCCTCCTTACCTGTATCAACTCAACACTAAGTTGGAACGATCACATATTCGAGATCGCCAAAAATGCAGCGAAACGACTACTTTTCTTAAAGCGATGCAAGAAATACCTCACCCCTTCTGACCTGGCAACAATATATAAGGCGTACATCCGCCCAAAGCTTGAGTACAACGGTCCTATCTGGTCCGGTGCTCCTAAGACCTCCCTGCACCTATTCGATAGAATCCAACAACGAGCGATAAAACTAATCGGTGGTAATAATGCTGAGAAATCAATCGACTCGCTTGAACATCAACGAACTGTTACGTCTCTATCACTATTTTATCGCTATTTTAACAAAGAAATGCTCTAACGAGTTAGCCAGCTGCATTCCTCCCCTTCAAGAATTCACCCGCAATACCAGCATCGCTAGGAATGCTCACCCGTTCACCCTAATCCATCTTCTAAAGTATTGTAAAGTATAGTAAAGTTTAGAGACTCGTTCTTCAGTCACACCACATGAATATGGAATGCTGTTCCCAGCCCAATTTTGCCCCGCATTACAATCCACAGGCATTTAAAACCAATGTACATCGGTACCTCCTTTCCCTCTCGTCCCCTTTACCATCGGCCCGTGCTGTGACTTAATTCCAGTCATTTAAGTTTATAAACAATCCCTTTAGTGCGCGCCAATTATAAAAAAATCAACACGAGCCTTTTTTTGAGCGATTGACAAATTTTGTGGGATCCAAAGCGAACAAATTTTTTTGACGGTCAAATGTTCATACAATATTGAATGTATGCTGGTCCCACAAATGCCCAGGGTTGTCTCAATCTCTCGATAGGTCACATGGCGATCTTGCAATATCAGTTGACGCACACCATCAATGGCTTCCGGAACAGCAACTGATTTTTAACGACCTTCACGAAATTCGTCTTGGAGTGAACTACGACTTCGATTGAAGTCACCATACCATCGATAAACACTGGTCCTTGATGGAACTTCATCGCCAAAAATTGAATTAAGTTCATCGATGCACTGTTGTTGAGTTATTCCGCGTCGAAAGTTGTAAAAAATAATCGCACGAAAATTTTCACAATTAAATTCCATTTCTTTGGCGAGATGAATCTTTTAAGTTACTGTAAACAACACAAATAAACGTTCTGAGTACGTATAACCTCAAAAATGTCAAACTTTACGATAGAGCTGCCAGTTACCAGATTGCAACACTGGGGTTGCCCAATCCCGAAATATGGCAACCTTCGTATTGGAGATCGTCTTTCAAGTCGAAAAGAGTTAACATCGTAAACGCGTGTCAGAATGTCGAGTGCCAAGCGTAAGGATGTTGCCAACTGATCTGCCAAACAACACAAACTAACTCAAAGTCTGTTCCCGTATATCGAAAAAATTGGTTTTACGTCAAATGAGAGCTCTCGGGAGAGAGTAAAATATTTCCTCACCCTGCTTTTTTTAACACAAGAAATTTTTGTGGGCAAGTTGTTCGTTTTCTATCAAATTAATTGGTGTGCGTACAGAGATAATGGAACATTGACCCATTATATATGCGTATGTGTTTCAATTTTTGCTGTTGTTTTTGTTTTTTTGTAGCGAAAAAGTGAATTTGACATTTCTTTATGACATGCTTTAAACATTTAGTTTAGATGCGTTCCCGTACTTTGCCTCTTTCTGAGAGAGGTTTACCTCCTCTCCTTAACAAATGACAGACTTTAGAATTTTGTACAGAAAGTACTGGAACACAAACATCATCACAAACAAACATCTTTTTAAGAATCTATCAAGCACAAACAAGATGTAAACACTTTCTTGCTTTTTTTTATTTATTTAAACGCAAGCCATTTGGGTATTATAAAAACTTTATCATCAACTTGAAATGCAATTAAAATGTTAATGAATGGAACTGGACTTCAATTGAACACTGCGGCAAGTTTGCAGTGATTAACTCTTTGAAATCAATTTACAGTGACATGATTACCGCAGTCGGCCGAAACAGCGGCTGTTTTGTGTTCAATTTTGCCTCTAAGCTGTTCAAATGTCGTCAGTTTGTCGGAATAAACCTATGGCCTAATAAAGTCCCACAGAATTTCTTGAAATAAAATACTCGCCGTAATAATAATTGTTGGCGCGTCAGTTCACAGGGGGACCAAGGGCTAGCTCGCTAATCAACTACTCGTGTTGTGCGCGCTATTGTTCTCTCACGAGAAGAAGGGACCTACAGTTTTTTGCCGACTAAGAACGGCGAAGTTTGAGAAGCTTTCTTAGACACTTATTACTCTTTGAGTGTTGTTAACAGCTCGAAAGAGGTGGTGCCGTGAAAAATTTGAGGTGTTCAGCCGGGAATCGAAACCAGACCCTTCGGCGTGTGAGCGTCGCACTCTACCCACTACGCCACGGCGGCCACTTTGACTCGCCATATTTGCGCTTAATCAACTGTTACGTGTGCTGTGTGACATGTGGCAGCATCCTGTGTAAACCACATCGTCCAAGTCTATATCTTCAAATTTGGACCAAAATTATTCCGTTAACATGACGCGATAACTCTGGTCATTAACAGTCGTGATATGGTAGTTTTCATCAATGAAAAAATATGGACCAACAACGCCGCCAGCATGCAATTGCGGATTAAGCTGTGGTTCTGGTGTACATGTGCATTTTGATCCTACCAAAAGCGCATATTTTTGTTATTGACTAGCCCATTCAGACAAAAGTGAGCTTGGTCCCTGAAGATGGTTTTGCGACGAAATTTTGGGACATCTTCTCCAGAACGCAATCGTGAAACATTCATGGCTTCAAATTGTCCATCAGCTAAAAATCTTGGGTCAACTTGAAGTGGGATGGGCAAAAATCAAGATTGTTGCGCAAAATTCGACTAGCGTTCGTTCTAGCGATACCGACGTCTGAAGAACAATCATGTAGCAGCAATTTTGTTTCTACACTTTAGTACTCAAAGTCATGGAGTATAAGCACCTCCAATACCCAAATTTTTGTACTAAATTTGTGATTACCCGTCTGCTAACAGATCACTCAATAAGTCGCGAGACATATAGGGGGCGCCACTATCAAAAAAAATATTAACACATTAATTTATTATTAATTTTTTCGTTAGTGTCGCCCTCTATGCTCCTGGACTTTTTTATTTTTGTTTGGGGGGAGAATTGCAACCAAGTCACCGACTCTGAATGTGGGTAGAAAATCTGTAAAATTTGCAGACTTTACTCATTCGTGTCCCTATTGGATAACTCTTTGCATTCCTTTGTTGTTTCCGCCTTTCTATTGATAATGTTGTTTTTTGGACACTGAAAGTTTTGTGTGTTTAAATCAGCAGTCAACAGCTCTTTTCACAGTGATTTTGTTACAAATGTAAGAAAAAGAACGCTGACCCTGGTGGTTGACATGATCTGTGGTTTGAAATCACCGGTAAGGATTTTCTTCCCAACTCAAGACTGTGTACTCTCGCGTCTTAACCGCGGAGTAGCTTTATCGCCTTCAGGCAACCCACTGAGTCACTTCAGAAGCATTGAACCCCACCCTCGCGGACTGCACACACACATACTCCACTCCGATATTACCCGTTCAGCGCAAACATCTCCGTCAACGCTGGCGTTCATTCTTTTATGAAAATCCCCTAATCCGAAGCAAATACCAGCCAATCCGTCCCGTGTTGACTTGCTCGCCCACCACTACACAGTCTCCCCGACCGCCACTCATTCGCTTTCATGCTTCATTTCGCTCCTGCAGAGACGTTGATTTCTGTTTCTCATGGCCTATCATAAGCAGTTTACCCCGTCAAAGTAGCAAATAAACAGGAGCGGAACACAAGGATCAAACTTTTCCAAAATCCCGTATCATCATCTGGTTACGAGTGGCAGCGACACAGAGCGTCCCTGCACGCGGAGACGATACCTGATATCTTATGGCATTTGACATCCATCGTCCCGCCACCGGTTCTGCTGTGCTGACTGAATTCTCAATTGAATTTGACTCGTAATCCTCATCGCAGGGCTCTTAGTCTCTGTGTGTGCTCGGGAGCGTTCAGTTTCCGAGTGGATTCGGTGCCGTTCTCCTCCGTAGTGCTGCTGTAATCAAATTCGCAATCATCTTATCCGTTTTTTGTGTTTTAAATCCTTTATACGACTCTTTTTCTCGTTTACCTTTTGTGAAGGGAACTCGTTGGCGGGGGACAGAAGTCATGCGGTGACTTCGCTGGGCGGCGAAGGTTAACCCGTTCCACGGTGGCCGCCCTTATGCGGGTGACGAGTGCGCTTCTTGTGTAGCGCTCTGAGTGTGCCTGTGACTCTAGCGGCGAATGATGACGTTTTGATATGTTTTCTTTTATTTTTGCCGTTTGCTTTCGGTTTTATCCGGTTTTGCTGGGATTTGCATACTCGTACATCCTGGTTGACTGACGGCAGTTTGCTGTCGTCGCACAGTCGCTTCGAATTGACAAATGAGAAGTGCGCTGTCGGAATGAAAGTCGTTGAAGTTAAGGGAGGTTTGATGGGTTGTGTTTTTTTTTTCTTTTTCGTAAGAACAAAGAGAAGAAAATGAAATGGATGAGAGCAGAAACAATCACAGAGGAACTTTCACTTTTGCTCCTGAAGCGGAAAAAGTAGCTGAAGTCGCTTCTATCGCCAGCTGAGCTGTTAAGGTTGATAACGAAGGAAAATTGAAGAAGTCTTCAAATGAGAAACCACGCTCCAATGGCTCCACATAATTTTTACTGAATGATTTAAGGCACATCGGCTCCTGTTGTCAAGGCCGAAATTTTTTATGCTGCCGAGGTCAGATTCCAGCGTGGAGCTTAGTCTAAAGTGGATGCTTCCACCGAAGGAGCTATATTTGAATTTTATTCTCAAAGACGAACTTTGTCTTTTAATTCCTTTCTGGTCTTGAAAACGTTTTCCTTCACTTTGCATTTCCAGTCCGGTGCAAAGGAAGAGTCCTTTAATGTCTTTCAAGAAGCAGTTCCGAGCTGAAATGGCGCCTTTCGACATCTCTCCATTTCAGCTCAAAAGGCCCCCAATTTTCTTCCTTTTGGATAAATCCAAATTACTTTAACTGAACGGAAAATGTTTGCTACGTCATTCCCAACGATTTTGCGTGTTTGGGACAGATCTTGATCCAGGTAGACCTCCAACTCCACCTCGTTAAGCTTTGTGAGCTAGCCAAGACGTCTTCAATGCTAAATTAAACACTTTTGAAGCGTCGAAAGCAAATTGAGCATAAACGTCTATCAGCATTCAGCTGCGCTTCAGTGGCATTTGTTTCCAATATCAAAAAATAATATCAAAACTTCCCGCAAATGCCGCTTATTTAAGACAAATGCGGTCACTTTCAAAGAGGCAAAAAAAAACAAAATGGTCAGAAACAGACGATGATGCACACTAATTATTGCCGACAAAATTCACAACTTTCCAATGAAGTAGGCTATCGCTTCCAAGATCAGCCACAATTTACAGGTGGTGCCATCTGTTGAACATTTGTAGCCATATTTAAGGCTGTCCTTCTCTTCCCCTTCCCTCCCTTCCGCTTCTTTGCTCTTCATTCAATGCTTCATAGAGAGTGTTACAGTGATCGGAGAACGCCGTTTTGTTCCATAATCTGTTTCCATCTAGACAGCAACTTCATAATACCCCCCTCGTAATTGCGAAGAATTCAGACAGCCACTTTTTACAAGCCTCTATTCAGTTCAACTTCACACCACCAAGGGCGTTCGTCATGGACAGGAACAGGTGGTAATCACTTGGCGCTTTGTCCGGGCTATATGGGGGATGCAATAAAACCTCCCATCCGAGCTCCCGTAGCTTCTGACGAGTCATCAACAAAGTGCATGGTCTGGCGATGTCCTGGAGGAAGACTACACCCTTTTTGTTGGCCAATTCTGGACGCTTCTGGTCAATCGCCTGCTTCAAGCGTTCCAGTTGTTCGCAGTAGATGGTAGAATTAAGCGTCTGGCCATATGGGAGCAGCTCATAGTGGATGGTTCCCTTCCAATCCCACCAAACACATAGCAAAACCTTCATGGCCGTCAATCCCGGCTTGGCAACTGTTTGGAACGATTCACCGGCCTTCAACCACGACCGTTTTCACTTGATATTGTCGTATGTGATCCATTTTTCGTCGCCAATCACCATCCGCTTCAATAATGGAGCGAGTTCGTTCCGTTTCAGCTGCATATCGCAGGCGTTGATTCAGTCCAGAAGGTTTTTTTTGCGTCAAATCATGCGGCACCCAAACATCAAGCTTTTTTTGTATGCAGCCTTCTGCAGATGGTTTCAAATGGTTTGGTGACTAACTCCCATCTCCTGGGCGATGTAACGAGATGCCACATGCCTGTCTAACTCGATGATTTCCATGACTCGATCGGTATTCGTTGTCACATGTCTTCCGACGGCTGGCTTATCCATGGTGTCGTTTTCACCGGCTCTGAATCGTCGAAACCATTTCTCAGCAGTTCGAAGTGATAGAGTACCATCCCCCAAAATACCATTAATCTCACGGAACGTTTCTCTAGCGGATTAACGAAGGAAAACTTTAAAATAACGCGAATTTCGACGTTAGTGAAATCCATGTTTACACGTGTACAACTGTTGAACGCAATATCCAAACTAATCATGCATAGCATCGTTTTGTAGGTTATGTCAAGAACTTTCAAATAATGTATAGTATTGCCAGATACGATCGCTTTATACGTAGCCGAAAATTTCAAAAGACAAAAGGGCGTTTCTGATAGGTTCGTCAGTTTAGTGATTAAGTGCCTAAAATTAAGTTTACGCTCTCATTAAGAAAGGATGCACAGCACTGAAGCCTTGGACAGAGAGGGACAATCTACTTCAAAACACAGTCAAAGTCAAGTAGTTCGTCCAATAGAATCATCTGCTATTTAATGGCAGATGAGCAAGCTCCATGCAACACATTGACTATTCCTGTCCAGACATTAGCAAAAGCGAATAAGAAAGAAAGAAAAGTTAGTGGAGCAAGCCAGATGAACCAGCTCAAACAACATCAAAACCTAATACTCAAACTCAAAAGAAAGTTTTGTCATTTGAAGTAAAGCGGCCTGAATTGAGAAATCGAAAAGGTGTTGCATTCCATCATTACAATGCTAGACTGCACACATCTTTGGCCACACGGCAAAAATGATTGGAGTTTGGTTGGGATGTCTTGCAACATCCACCGTATAACTTCTTCTTCTTCGGATGGCGCTACAGTCCGGGGTGGACCTGGGCCTCAACCAACATGTCTCTCCAGCTAGCACGATCTCTTGCCAGCTGTCTCCAATTGCGCACTCCAAGTTGGTTGAGTTCCTTTTCCACTTATGTGCGCCATCTCAGTCTAGGACGTCTTCTGTTGCGTTGTTCCTGTGGTTCGGATTCGAAAACTCTTCGGGCCGGAGCAGTGCTGTCCATGCGCTTTACATGGCCTAGCCACCTTAAGCGTTGTATCCGTAGACGCTCGACTAGACTCATGCCGCCGTACAGCCCATACAGTTCGTGGTTGAATCTTCTCCTCCAGATGCCATCAACGCAAACAGGACCAAAAATCGCACGCAGAACTTTTCTCTCGAAGAGACCAAGGGCTTCCTCATCCGCTTTTAGTAGCGTCCAGGTTGCTGCGCCGTAAAGCAGGACTGGGATGATCAAGGTGTTGTACAAAGTCACTTTGGTCATTCGGGAGAGGGCTTTATTACTCAATTGCCGCTTGAGCCCAAAGAAACAGCGATTGGCAAGAGTGATTCTGCGCTTGATTTCGGTACTGATGTTGTTGTCCCTATTCACCGCGGAGCCGAGATAGACGAAGTCCTTCACTACCTCGAAGTGTCTGCTGCCCATAGTGACGCTCTGTCCGAGACGTCGATGTTCTGCGTCCTTCTTCGATGACAGCATATACTTCGTTTTGCCCTCGTTTACCACCAGTCCCACTTTAGCCGCTTCCGCTTCAATGCTAGCAAACGCCTCATTGACGGCTCGCTGAGTTCGGCCGATCACGTCAATGTCATCCGCATAAGCTAGCAATTGAACGGACTTGTGGAAGATCGTGCCTCTGGTGTTGACGTGTGAGTTCCGCACGATCCCCTCAAGGATGATTTTAAAAAAGTCGCATGACAGCGCGTCGCCTTGTCTGAATCCTTTTTTGACATCGAAGGTCTCGGTGAGTTCGCTACCGACCTTGACGGAGCAGCGACAGTTCTCCATCGTCATCCTACACAATCTGACGAGTTTGGTAGGGATACCAAAACTAGACATGGCACTGTATAGCTCGTCTCTATGCACGCTGTCATACGCGGCCTTGAAATCGACAAATAGATAGTGGGTGTCGATTTGTACTTCTTGGGACTTCTCCAGGATCTGCCGCAGTGTGAAGGTATGGTCGATTGTGGAATTCCCTGGCCTGAAACCACACTGATAAGGACCTATCAGGTTGTTGACGAACGGTTTCAGGCGCTCACACAGTACGGCAGAGAAAATCTTATATGCGAGGTTAAGGAGACTGATCCCTCGGTAGTTGGCGCAGTCGAAGGGGTCTCCTTTCTTGTGGACCGGACAAACGATGCTGAGATTCCACTCGCCGGGCATGCTTTCCTCCGACCATATCTCACAGATGAACTGGTGCATGCACCCAACCAGCTCATCCCCAGCCGCTTTGAACAGCTCTGCGGATAGTCCGTCCATGCCAGCAGCTTTGTTCGATTTCAGTCTCGATATTGCTATCTTGACCTCGTCGAAGTCGGGGGGACGGAATTCTTGTCCATCGTCGTCTAAATTGAGTGGGACATTCTGCCTAACAGCGGAATTTGCGTCGTCATCGCCGTTTAACACAGCCACTCAATAACTCCCGGGACTGACATACACAAAGTCAAAAAAGTCTCCGTACACCATTAATACCATTCCTAATTTTAGGATAAATTCTTTAATTTGGATTTAAAACATAAAAAATACACTTAAAGACTTCATGAAAATAAGCATCCAATCTGCCATTTAAATTTAAATACAAAACAAAACATATTTAATTGAAAAAAAAAAACAAACTAATTCACAGCACAAAAGTCGATAACAACGTAGTAAAAAAAGTCTCCGTACAATTGCTTATTTTTGATTTTCTTAAAACTGTTATTACTTTTAGTTTTGAGAAAATCAAAAATAAGGAATTGTACGGAGACTTTTTGTAACGAAAAATATAACAAAGAGAAATAAATAATTAAACATAATCAATATTTGGTCGAGCCTCCTTTGTTCCGTATAACTTCATTCAACTTGTTCTTCATCGAATGCACCAGTTTGGAAGTCATCGCTGAAGAAATCTTGTTCCACTCATCAATTAAGAGCAGTGTCTGGCTTCCTCCACACCATCCGTCGTCCATCTGAACCAAATATGTTGAATTTGCTCTCATCAGTAAATACCACTTGATCCCAGAAAGAATTATATTTTTCGAAATGTTCACTAGCATATTGCAGCCTCGCCTTCATATTGGCTTTCCGTATGTATGGCTTCTTCCGGCTCACTCGACAATTGTACTCATTTCTTTTTAAGACATTTCTTACCATTTGTGGAGTCATATCTATTTCATCATTGGTTTTCAATTTACCGGCAATTACAGGGACACTTTGCCGAGGACCTTCTCCGACATTTCTGACCTATCTTCTCTCCGTACGACTATCTGTTTTTCTTGGAGGGCCAGGTCTTGGTTTGTTGGCAATGGTTTTCGTTTCTTCAAATTTTTCCCAGGCGTACTGAATAGAAGAGCGGGGTATCTTAATAATTTTTGAAATTTCCCCCAGAGACTTTCCTTCATTTCTCAAATCAATTATAATTTTCTTGTGGCTTATTTTTGCACACCATTTAATTTTCTTTTAAAAACCCAAAGAAATAATTGCTGAAATACAATTACAAATGCTTAAACTTACCGAAAATTCGAATAATAACTTTGCCTACTACTTTAATATTAGCTCAAAATGTGCTCGGTGCCTTAACTTTAAAAACCATACAATGTCGATCCGGAATAATTTTTACGGTTTTGAGAATAAAAAAAAAATGCTTCAATATTCAGTCAACCTAACTCTAACAAACATTAATTTATAATTTCTAAAATGTCACAATGCGTCGATTGCCAACGCAGACGGAGAGAGAAAAGTTAAAAATTGAGCGGCAGCGTTGGTCTATGGGCCACCTCCCGTAAGAATGCATGTATTTCTATGTATCTGTCAAAGTATTGCTGACTCTGACGCAAGTAGAGTATTCTATGTGCCGGAGCCTTTACTCCCTCCGAGAGAGATTTTTACCCAAACTACTCAGCTAGGTGGTCGCCATGGCGTAGTGGGTAGAGTGCGACGCTCACTCGCCGAAGGGTCTAGATTCGACTCCCAGATCAACACCAATTTTTCCAATTTTTCACGACACTACATCTTTCGAGCTGCTGACAACACTCAAATAGTAATGACTGTCTAAGAAAGCTTCTCAAATTTCGCCGTTCGGAGTCGGCAAAAAACTGTAGGTCCCTTCTACTCGTGAGAGAACAGTAGCGCGCACAACAAGAGTAGTTGATGAGCAAGCTAGGCCCTGGCCCCCCTTTGGACTGTAGCTCCAATAATTCTTATTATTATTACTCAGCTACGAATTTCTGTGCACAAATGAATTCGAACAGAACTAATATTACACAACAAAATCTCTGTGTTCGCATGAGAGAGTTGCGAGACTCGTGTTTTCACTCAACGAACACAATGTGTCTCATCCACGCGACAACCGGCCATTATCTCCTCAAATTCAAATTAAATTGCTTGTATCGGCTTATGTTAAATTGATCGCCGACGCCCAGCTCAACAGATGCACAAAGTCAGCCCGCAACTGTTTGTCCGTCATTCCCAATAATTACCGGTTCGCCAGTTTTTTTTTCTGTTTTTCTACACACTGCATCGACTGCATGCATTTTGCATCCCTTTGGCGGTGGATTGTAACCAGAGACGCGAAATGCATTCCACTGGACGCTTCACTTCCGTTGATTTATATGCGGTCGCATGAAGATGGCAGGGCAGAGGGTGAGACTCACAAAAATATCCACCGAGCAACGTCCAACAACAAAGGATGCCAGGGTGCATCCCCACCAGTCCGTGTGTGGATGCTGCCGTCATCCTCCGCGTCCTGTCAGTAGATGATGGTACTTTAGTCCCCGATCATATGTGAACTCTGGCAAAAACAAGCAACGAAACAAATCAGAAAAGAACGGCGACGACGACGACGACACAGGGAAAGGTTGAAAAAAAGTGGATTAATATGATGAAAGCGCTCGTTGGTTGCGCACGATGGTTATCTGTCAATATGTGAATCTGATTGAGGATGTGGGGATGTGTCGGCATTGTGTGATCCGCATGCACGGCCATTTATCATCGGGCATGGGGAAGGCTTTGCAGAGTGTCGCTCCTGCGAGTGCAGCGACGGCACACAGAAGTGGTGGCAAATATTTTCCCTGGGACTACTCCGGCAAATGGGAAAATATTTTCCGCTTAAAGGTCACAGTGAGTAGTTTTTCATTTACCTTGCCCGCCACTGCTGCCGCACAGCACACAGTTGATGTCCTTTCGAGGGCATATTCAGAGTTTTGTTTTTTATTTCTTTTGCTCCTCTTTTTGTGCTCCCCTTCGCTTTGCGGGAGCTTTGTCCATATTTTGTAACGCATCAGAATGTGGAGCTTCCTCAGCAATATTGAGCGGAGGATGTGGACATGGGTGGAATGGTAAGGGGGTCACAGGACGTTGGTATCAAATAGCGCTTGAGGACAAATGCATTTGTTTTTTCGATTGTACCGCGAGGCATCGATCTTGATTTATGACCACCCGCCCACCCAACGCCCAAGCTCGCCAATTGTCAACGTCGTCAGTTTGATGAGCTTCAGCTTTGTATTTAATTTCGTTCGGCGACGCCATCGCAAACAAACCCGGAAGCAGCTGCCGCACAGATTCGCACACCAGGGAAAGAGTAAATCTTGAGGAGGGGGGACGATCCAACACAACCTCGCAATAAAATCGTTTTCCACTTCGGCACACACACCCCGACTGCGCTTCAGTCCGTTCTCGGATAACCTCACTCAACCTTCGGTGACAAGCCGTTTGCGGTCAACAATGCCAGTCGTTATCCTTGCGACTATCATCTTCGCCATCCGCAGTGTCCGGGTCGTTTGCCTTGTCATCGGACCATCTGAGGGGACACCAGAAGTCTTATCCGTCTCATTGTGGTGGTAAGATGCGAATCCAATTCAAGGAGTCTGCGGGATAACCTGAGGAAGTGATAAAAATTTCACGAAAGCAAAGGAATCCACTCAGATAAAACCATAAACTGAAGCTGATCGAATAAAACTTTTATCGGGAGTGTTTCAATTTGCCCTTCGAATACAGTTGGGTTGGAAAGTTTGTGAACGATTTGTAATTTGCTTTAAAGGATGTCTGACAACGTGAACAGAGCAGAACACAGTGTTAGGATAAAAAGAACAAAATAATAGTTGACTCAGGCAAACTATAAGTGTTCCGATACAGATACATTTAAATAATAAAGCTTGGCTGACGTTACTAAAAGCGGATGAGGAAGCCCTTATTCTTTTCGAGAGAAAAGTTTTGCGTGCGATTTCTGGTCCTGTTTGCGTTGATGGCATCTGGAGGAGAAGATTCAACCACGAACTGTATGGGCTGTACGGCGGCATGAGTCTAGTCAAGCGTCTACGGATACAACGCTTAATATGGCTAGGTCATTTAGAGCGTATGGACATCACTGCTCCGGCCCGGAAAGTATTTGAATCCTTGCCATTGGGACTACGCATCAGAGGAAGGCCTAGACTAAGGTGGCGCACACAAATGGAGAAACACCTCAATCAACTTGAAGTGCGCTACTGGAGACAGCTAGCAAAAGACCGTGCTGGCTGGAGATGCATGTTGGTTGAAGGTCAGGTCCACCCGGGACTGTAGCGCCATAATAAGAAGAAGAAGTCAATAAAATGCTTAAAAAAGAAACTTCAAAATGGAAACATAAAAACGTGCTGATCTTTGACTCGAGCGACAATCAATATTACGATTGTTAGATTTCCGACAAGAGAGAACTTTTGGTTGATGTTAGCTCAAGTTAATCCCGATTTGAAGCTTCAAACGCAGATGAACATTTTCAAAACCGGCTAAGCAAACTGCAACAAAAAGAAGGAGTTTTACTGCGATCTTCCTGTCAGCATGGACGAGCAGACACAACATGTATGTTCTAATTGTTATGAAATGCTGCCAATGGCTACTAATTTCACCTATTTCAGTTTTATCAGCTATCGATAAAGTTTTAGAGGAAATATTGGCAACAAGATTATATGAATATGTTGAAAAGTTCAACATTATGAATAATAATCAATTTGGCTTCCGCAAAGGCAAAAGCATAAATAGATTGCTCGGAAACTTCGCTAACAAAGTCTATAAAAGCCTAGACAAAAACCACAGCACAATTGTTGTCTTTATAGAATTTAAGAAGGCATTCGACACTCTTAATCATAAACAAATATTGATACAGCTGCATAAAATTGGAATACGTGGTCGCATATTAGCATGGTTTGATAACTATCTAAGCAATAGATCATTCCGAGGTAAGATTGGAGCAGACTTGAGTGACAAAGAAAATATTGAGTATGGTGTTCCACAGGGATCAAAACTGGGCCCCCATTATATATGTAAATGATCTATTGTCTGTGTTAATGTACAGTACGGGATATGCATATGCAGATGACACACCGTTAGTAGTTAACCATAAACGAGTTGAAGACGCTATACGGATGATGCAAATAGACTTCAACAGAGTTGCAGCCTGGTGCCATGATCATGGGCTAATTATAAATGCGCTAAAAACAAAAGCTATGCATATACGTCCGCCGCATATTCCCAAAACACAACTTAAAATAAAAATTCACGATTTACAGTGTTTGCATAGAAATGGATGCTTGCAGTACAGTGAAAATGATGACTGCACCAATGTTGTGGAAAATGTATCAACGTATAAGTACCTAGGGCTGATCGTTGATTACAACTTTAAGTGGAACTACCATATAGACTCGATAAGGAAAAAACTTTACCAATCTTCGTATGCACTCTTTCACCTAAGTAAGTATTGCACACCGGCTGTCCTCAGGCAGTGCTACTTTGGCTTAGTGGAGTCCCATCTAAGATATGGTATATTAGCTTGGGGAAGAGCAGCACAGATGGAACCACTCAAAAAAATACACAGCAGAGTGCAGAAATTGGTACTAAAGGCGGGGCATAGAAGAGAAGAACAGCAACATACAAGCGAATCAAGAGCAAACGCTCAACATACAACAAATACACAATCTGGAAATGCTAGCAAATTACGGAGATGACAACACATACAGAGTTCAAACAAGAAGGCGACAAAGGCAGATGTACGAAGTACCGAGGTTTTGGAACGAGTATGGCCGAAGGACGTTAGAGGTATCTCTCCCGGGGATTCTCAATGAAGTACCACAAGAATACCGAAATCTAACAAAACTTGAAATGGTTAAAAAATTGAAAAAGATTTATATAAACGAGTAAATGAAATATTATCTTAATGATTGCTATAATTGTTTTTTAATTCTTTTTTGATCAATCGATTTTCAACTTTTAAAAATTATAACATAACGTAGTATCTAGTCTTTTGCAGACAAACGAGTTTGGCTTTGCAGATATCAATGAAATTGTAAGATAAAGAGAAGAAATGAAATAAAATGAATTGAATTGAATTGAAATTGAAAAACTGTCAAAAGGCGTTTCATTTGCTGAGTTTTTCGTAGAAGATGGAGGTCAAGAGAGAGTAAAATATTCCCACTCCGTACGAATTTCAACCAAAGAAAAATCTGTGGACAGCTGTCAAAGTGTCATTTCTGTTTACATTTAATTCAGTGAATTTATACGGAAAGTCGTCTCACAAGTTTCGGCAGAGTTACTAATCAAATCTAACTAATCAGCTACGAATTTTTGTGCACAAATTATATCGAACAGACCTAATATCTTTTTCGATTACATAAATTATATTGGCATGATGTCAAACGGGAAGCATTCTTCCAATAGCTGCTGTGAAACCATCTAAAAGCAGTCATATAATACTAACAAAAGACTAAAGTCGACTATGGGTATTTTGTAAGTGGCGCCCCCTATATGTTCTGGGGTTTGTTGAGTAATATGTAATACAGTGCGCGATAACAATAATAAAACACCCCTTCGTGGACTGATTTGGCATGCATCAGTCAACAAAACTTTGTACTCGCCGGAGATTTACTCTAGTTAAATGCCGATCTCAACTTGAACTGTAGTGTCAATTTAAGACGCTCACATTATTCTCCTTCTTCTTTGTGTGGGGCTGCAGTCCAGAATGAACCTGGGCCCCAACCAACATGGTTTTCCAGCCAGCACGATCTTTCGCTAGCTGCCTCCAATTACGCACTCCAATCTGTTCGAGGTCCTTCTCCACTTTTGTGCGCCATTTCAATCAAGGCCGCCCTCTGTTGCGTTGTCGCAATGACTCGGATTCAAAGAATTTAAAGGCCGGAGCAGCCCATTTTGTTGCACGCGCTTATATGAGGACGGAAGATAAATTATCCTTTTTATCCCATGGATCATTAAAATCTCATAAAATCTCTTATCACAATCAGAAGGAACAATCTTTTAGGAGCAACCCTCATCTCCATCCCTCAGATGATGTAAGTGCTGCTAAAAAAGCCGCACGCAGTCTGCCTCTTCACACCCAACCCGTTGTCTGTTCCATGTTCGATAACACCGCGTGTAATGTGTCAAACGTCATGGATGACATATTTCCCCACGTGACTCGTAAGCATCCTGCGAATCTTTAAATAACTTCGCTGCATCGCAGCACAGCGCAACAAAACAAAACATTTTAACGTTCCCCCTGGTAGTTAACGGTTAACAGGATGTTCGTCATGTTTTACATTTATACGAGTGCGTGAACCAGTAAACCAGAGTCGACTTTTTAACAAGATCCCGCTACGCCATGGGAAAGTTAATTAAAAATTCCCAATTATATTCGTTTTTTGTTTCGCAGCTGTTTTCGCTCTTTTTTTGTTTTTTCATTAAACTCACAACTCATAGACTACATGACACATTTAACCGCCTCGTGCGGCGTGTGACAGCACCACACAATGCGGGCTTTCCCCGCAAGGACCAGTGCGATTCATTCAGTTCCTGCCTGTCTATTGGGGGGAATATTGAATTAAAATTAATATTTATTGGGAAAATGTTGGCGGACAACAAAAATCGGAACAGTAGTGTGACGTGCGAAAGTGACTCTTGCTTTATTGAGCAAACAAAGTAACGTTTATTCAATAAACAAATGACTTAAAGGGTGCGTTTTTATATTGTTCATATTTGTCTGTTACCGTTATACATGTAAACCGAGGACTTTTTCAAATTTTGCCACTTTTTGCGAAAGTTTCATAAGAAAGGGCAGAAAATTACCGTTGACTGTTCTGTCTTTAGTCTTTTTTTAAAAGAAGAACCGGCACAAGAACCTAAAACAGTTTAAGATTGTCATACACTACCTCAGGCAGTAAATTCCCATCAAATTCGCTATTCATGTCGTGCACCGCAGAATTTAGTGCCCCCTCATGTAAGATTAGGCACGTAAAAGTTTCACTTCACTGCACAGCCCTATTCGCGCAAAAATGAAATTCTATTCGCAGTTCGCAGCACACAGCAACCGCCACGAGAATTATCGGTCAAACAGAACTTTCTGAAGCGCGAATAAATTTCCTTCAGTCAATTCGCTGTGAACTTTGTGACTTAACAAGCGTTGGCTGCACGCCCTCGTGGGCACAGAAGAGAAAATTGATTTCTGCGGTGGGCCACCATTCCCCCAAGATGTTCTGTGAAATTTTCACCCTCGCCGACATCGTCAAACAATTGAACCAACTATTTAAATAAGCGCCACTAACGGATGTTTATCCTAGCGCACTCCAGCTTCAACCCGAGTTAAGTGCACTTTGGATGGCGCGTGCGGTTGGTGGTTTGGGGAGCGCGTTCCTGGGATCTCCGGCAAATTCAGTGTGTAAGGCGCCAAAGTGCTTGCTGAAATCTTTTGTGGTATTTATGTTACTCTTGGCTGAAAAGCAATCGAGTCCTCGCCACACACATCGTTGCTGCGTCTTAGCGCCGCTGTACCGCTACATTGTATGCATTTTCCGCGAAGCGTCTCTGTGAATATTTGGCATGGCATTATCGACGTTCCATGGATGGAGGCGATTCCGGAACGTGTCAGTGTGCACATTCAGTGAAGGGTGAATTCAGAGGCGAGTCAATAAGGATGCGCTGGAATTGTCAACGGGCGGGTGTGTGCTCTAATAATGCCGTGTGTGCTTGGCGAAAGATGTGCACATTTTTTGTCGCTAGCTACGATGACGGTATTCTTGAAAAGACTTGTATTTGCAGATGAGAAGTGGATTTGAAGCGAAGGGCTTTGTGTGTGGTTGAAATGGTTGGCTAATACGAAACGTAATTGAATCGCTGATTGCAATTCTGGACTGGGGATTGCCTATCAACATTCATACGTGACTTTATCGAAATCAAACAGAAATATTAAAGATTCTCCTAATTTTAGAAGAAATACCATATCTCGTGTTTCCTACCGACGTCCACGCCCGCTATTTTTATGTAATATTAATGAGGATTTGATCACGTACGAGTCACTGTATTACCTTTCACACTTTGCTCAAGTAAATGAGTTATGTTCAGTTTGGTTTGGCATTTGACATTTAAACAAGAATAATTAAACAACTTTTGTGAAAATTTATTTCAATCATGGTTCTGTTCGCAGACTATGTCCATTCTGAGAAAGTTCACAATTGGTTTAAAGAAAATCTTCGCGTTTGAATGTGATGATAGTCCCTAAGTGGAAGTTAAGACACCGTTTCATCCAAAAAACGAACTATTTGGTATGATTTATGGGACAATGGAGTAATAGGTCCGAACTTCTTTGAAAACGACGACAGACGGTATGAATTTTTCGTTCATCAATTGAACAACTGATGTGATGTGCAAGGAGAAGGCGCAACATGTCACAGAGCTCGTGAAAAAATTGATTTATTGCAGGGAACATTTGGTAATCGCATAGTTTGACTGTCTTTTCAATAAAGTATATTTTACATCAATTTGAAATAATCATCATTTTATTTTAATTTATTTCATACATCCATATGCCTATCAAAATGCTTAAGATGACTATTCCATGTAGAGCGTATGGCCACCACTGCTCCCGCCCGAAAAGTCTTTGAATCCGAGCAATTGGGACAAAGCAACAGAGGACGACCTAGACTAAGATGGCGCACAGAAGTGGAGAAGGACCTCGATCAACTTGGAGTGCGCTACTGGAGACAGCTGGCGAACAATCGTGCTGGGTGGAGGCATGCTGGTTCAGGCCCAGATCCACCCCGATCTGTAGCGCCGCACGCTGCGCACAGTGCTCTTCTTCTTATGGCGCTACAGATCAGGGTGGACCTGGTCCTGAACCAGCATGCCTCCACCCAGCATGAGGCATGCTGGTTCAGGCCCAGGCCCCTCTTCTTCTTCTTATGGCGCTACAGATCAGGGTGGACCTGCTCCTGAACGAGCATGCCTCCACCCAGCATGAGGCATGCTGGTTCAGGCCCAGGTCCACCCCAATCTGTAGCGCCGCACGCTGCGCACAGTGCTCTTCTTCTTCTTATGGCGCTACAGATCAGGGTGGACCTGGTCCTGAACCAGCGTGCCTCCACCCAGCATGAGGCATGCTGGTTCAGGCCTAGGTCCACCCCGATCTGTAGCGCCGCACGCTGCGCACAATGCTCTTCTTCTTCTTATGGCGCTACAGACCAGGGTGGACCTGGTCCTGAACCAGCATGCCTCCACCTAGCATGAGGCATGCTGGTTCAGGCCTAGGTCCACCCCGATCTGTAGCGCCGCACGCTGCGCACAATGCTCTTCTTCTTCTTATGGCGCTACAGACCAGGGTGGACCTGGTCCTGAACCAGCATGCCTCCACCCAGCATGAGGCATGCTGGTTCAGGCCCAGGTCCACCCCGATCTGTAGCGCCGCACACTGCGCACAATGCTCTTCTTTTTCTTATGGCGCTACAGATCAGGGTGGACCTTTGCCTGAACCAGCATGCCTCCACCCAGCACGATTGCTCCCCAGCTATCGCCAGTAGCGCACTCCGAGTTGATCGAGGTCCTTCTCCACATTAATTAGTAATGTTCTGAACACTTAAATGTGGTTTTGTAATTATTTACCTATTTTTTCCTAGAGATTTATTCTCCAAGTATATTTTTATTGTTATTTGCGGAACATTGATTAAAATCTCACGTCCTTTGTCAATTTTCACGAAGAGAAAGTGTTGAGAGGTATTGGTTCTAATCAAGTGTGGTTACAAGAGCATCTTAGAGTTAAAATAACTCTTTGATTACAATATTTACGGTGTTGGTTAAGAGTATTATAGTCCAAAATTCATCGACCGTAAGTATTTATGCAAGTAATATCAATATAATAAGTAAAATGTTATTGAACACATTACTAGAAAATAAAAGTGTTCTCATCCAAGCTAAAGGATGTCCCAACAAGAACGCAAAATTTAGATTTTAAGTAAAACGCTGATCTTTAACAAAGATTGTGAATTATTTTTTGTATCGTAAAGTAGACAGGATGAAGTTATGTGTAGAATAACACATCGGCCAGATGGCCGCCGCGGCTTTGCTGCCAAATACGCGATCTTTTAATGAAATTTTCAATAACCGTTTTGTATAAGTGCTGTGGTATTTCATTAATTCAGCGTCCAATTTCCTCTTTTAACGCTTGAGACGTCATCGGCTTGTTTGCGTAAACTATCAATTTTAAAAAACCCCAAAGAAAAAAGTCCAATGGTGTTAGATCGCACGATCTGTGCGGCCAATTCTGGTCTCCAAAACGCAAAATTACACGGCCGGGAAAAGGCTGATGCAGCAATTGAATTGTTTCTCTGGCTGTATGATATGTGGCGCCGTCTTGTTGAAACCACACCCCCTCCACATTTATTTCTTTAATTCTAGGCACGAAAAAAGTTTTTATCATTTCACGATACCGAACACCATTGACTGTTTGCGCTTGACCTGACTTATTTTCATAAAAAAATGGTCCAATGATTCCTCCAGCTCAAAATCCACACCACACAGTGATACGTTGAAGAGGAGCATTTTCTTCTCGTGAATCACTAGAGGATTTTCCTCGCCCCAAATGCGACAATTCTGCCCATTGGCGAAGCCATCAACATGGAAATGGGACTCATCACTAAAGAGGATTTAATCGGCAAAATCAGCATTTTCATGTTGTCTCTCCAATACCCAATTAACGAACTCCCTTCGCTGTACATGGTCGGCTGCCTTCAGTTCCTGAGTCAATTGAACTTTGTATGCATGAAGATGCGAATCTTCATTCGCTGCATAGTGGATTTGGAAACACCAATTTGCTGAGCTCGGTTTCGAATTGAGGTGGATGGAGTTTGAGCGACATCATCACGTACTGTTGCGATATTTTCGGTCGGTCGACCTGTTAGAAGGCGCGTTGTTGTCTTTACATCAGTTACAGACAAAGTTAAACAAATTTTTCCATTAATCGCTTTACAGTTGACTCTTTTGGAGCATTATTGTAGTCCCAAATTGATCGCAATTTGCGAACTGTAGCCGCAAAACTTTCTCCATTTTGGTAAAGAAATTTCTTAATGAGAATGCGTTGTTCATTCATTCATGTGTAGCGATCCATTTTTATTAACCTTATACCATCTACTAATAATAATTGTTGGAGCGACAGTCCACAGGGGGACCAGGACCCAGCTTGCTCAGTAACTACTCGTGTTATGCGCGCTAATGTTCTCTCACGAGTAGAAGGGACCTACAGCCGAAACAGCAGCTGTTTTGTGTTCAATTTTGCCTCTGAACTGCTCAAATGTCGTCAGTTTGTCAGAATAAATCTATGGCTTAACAAAGTCCCACAGAATTTCTTGAAATAAAACACTCGCCATAATAATAATTGTTGGCGAGACAGTCCACAGGGGGACCAAAGGCTAGCTCGCTCGAGTAGAAGGAACCTACTGTTTTTTGGGGACTCCGAACGGCGAACGGTGAGAAGCTTTCTTAGACAGTTTTTACACTTTAAGTGTTGTCAGCAGCTCGAAAGAGGTGGTGCCGTGAAAAATTTGAGGTGTTCAGCCGGGAATCGAACCTAGATCCTTCGGCGTGTGAGCGTCGCACTCTACCCACTACGCCAAGGCGGCCACTATACCTTATACTAACAAACAATAATAATTGTTCAGATGTCAAACAATGAAAATTTGAATGGCGCCAAATTTAAATCTTGCGTTCTTTTTGAGACACCCTTTACATATCATGTTGCTCGAGTTAAAAATAGTTCCCATTTAAAAATCAAAACATTTAAGCAGATTACCGTCTTTGTCACTATGTGAAACTTAATTATATCTGCACCTTAATTTTCCAAAGTCAAAGTTTTTCCCAGAAACAGGTTTCTTATGCCTCAGAGTAAACAAATTTCATCAGTAGTTCAATATTCTGTCTCAGTTACCCAACCCATAGCCACAGAAATTGCTTTTTTTTTTTATATATGGTGGTCCATTTGTTTGAAAAATCAATTTAATTCCAGTAACGAAATATTTGCGTTTTCCCTTTCCCACTTAGCTGCATAATTGGTCAGCTAGGGAGCACAGAAGAGACGATTTGTGAAATTTGGATTCTGAATCGGGAACTCAAATCAACCTAATGACAAATCGCAGCTGCAATCACTTCGCGGATTTTAATTTCCCTCTCCACCCTAGAGCACGCTGATTGCTTAATTTCCATGGAAAGCCCATGCACGTTCGCAGAATTCGGCGACGAATTTTTACAACACCCAAGTAATTAGCGAGTGGACAGCATCCTTTCCGCAGGTAGCTCACTTCAAACATATATATAGTCCACCTTATCCTGAAAGTAGTTTTATTTATAATTATCGATTTCGTTGAGAGGATCGTTTAGATTTTCAACGCACACAAAACACAAAAATGACATCTTCGGGCAACAGTATTGAATCTTCGCATGGTAAGAAAGTAAATTAAATTATTTCAACTCGTCCTTTAACACCCCTTCTAGTTCCCTACGTTTCTGCAGGAAGAACACGTCTCGAGGTTGAGGCCGCCTTTGGTCTATTGATGCTCAGCGAACAGAGAGACATCGCCCAGCCAGTTCGCCTACCTACGCCGAATTCTCGACCAAATCGCAAGCCGAATTTGATGGCCTCCTGCCGTAACCTGCTAAAGGAGTTTCTCAAGGAAGGGTAAACGAAAAAGCTGCAGAAAAATCACGTCACATTACAAACTTCTACCCAGTTTTGAATCTGTAATAATCAGTTTCTGGAGGTTTTTTCCTTTCAATTTTCTTCTTCAGAGCCGTTATTTTCTGTCAAATTTTGTCTGTCATCTGAATATATTTCTGTGCTCTAAAGCGAAACTTACTTACTTATACTTGAAATGTACTTTGAATGCAATCAAATAAATCACGCAAATCAAATTGTTTTTCTTTTGTTTTATACAAAGTGTGTTTTCAAAAGACAAGTAATTTAAAATCTGTAAATCTGAGGTCTCTTTTTTATTTCTTGGCGTCGTGAAAACAATGCGGTCTGCAAACAGAAATAGAGAGTTCTTAGACTCTCATAAGATTTTAAAACGTGGTCGCCGTGGCGTAGAGAATAAAGTGCGACGCTCACACGACTCCCAGCTCAACACCAATTTTTCTAATATTTCACGTCACCACCTCTTTCGAGCTGCTGACAATACTCAAAGAGTAATAACTGTCTAAGAAAGCTTCTCAAATTTCGCCGTTCGCAGTCGGCAAAAAACTGTAGGTCTTTTCTACTCGTGAGAGATCAGTAACGCGCACAATACGAGTAGTTGATGAGCAAGCTAGGCCCTGGTCCCTCTGTGGACTGTAGCACCAACAATTATTGTTAAGATTTTAAAACACGTTAAACACCTTCGGAATTTCAAAGAAGAAGAGGAATTAGGATATGTAGGGACTGCACAGTGCAAATACTGGGAATGAACTGTTCAATAAACATGACTTAGACTTAGCAAAATAAACAGAGATGTCGATTTTAAGCTCTTAGCCTTTGAGAATCAAGTTCGAAATAAAATTAATTCGCACAAAGCTAATTCCTGAGAAAACTATCGACAAAAGTTCGTAGCCTTACGTGGACCATGGTATCGACACCGAAGGTTCGTTGTGGGTGAATGAAAACTCAATTTTTACCTTCAATATAGGTCTCTTAAATGTTTTTCCTTTCTTATGGCTCCCCAGAAACCTTTATATACAGCCTGTCCAAATAATGAGACAGTCTACAATTTCAATAAAGCATGTTGGCCGCATGCCATTCAATGTATTGAATTTGTTGACCTCTGACAGCTGTATGAACTGTCATCGCGGAACCTAAAACGGAAAGGAAACAGAAAACCGCTCGGAAGTAGTTCCTCGGATATGCTTATTGTCTGAATGTGTCCCAATGCGGCCGTCATCGCGAACACAGCTCAATATGCTCATGTCCCACATGGTATCTTGAGTTGTCTTCTATGCTAGCCATTCACGCCCTTCATTCGGGCCGTCGCTTACCTCTCTTAATCACGTACTAAAACAATTTGTTAAGATACCTTGCTCGATTCAGACTGTTTCATTCATGACGTATGAGTGGCCCTCTGAATATATTCTCGGTATCGAGGTGAAGATGGGGTTATATATACAAACTGACTTATTTATCAAATAATACTATTATTGTAGTGCATATATGTAAAATTTCATATAAGTGTGATTATTAATTCCCGTTTTATCTCTCGTTCAATAGAATCATAATGGCAACTGAGACGATGATGTTGAAAATTAAGCATCGCGCTGTAATTAAATTTCTCACTAAGTAAGGAAAAAGTCAAAAAAGAGATTGTGGCTGTTTGACAGGGTTCCGCACCTTCATTATCAACTGTGCAAAAGTGGTCAAGTGAGTTCAAGTGAGGCAGAGAGAGCATAGAAGACGACCCCCGGCGCCCCGGCTACTGCTTGTACGGGAGAAAGCATCAAAGAAGTCGAAAAACTTGTTCTTGAGGATACCCGGATAAAGGTGAAATTGATGGCAGAGATCATCAAGCTTTCAATCATTTTTCATGACCATCTTTTTTTTATATATGTATCCATCTCGGAGCAACACAAAACATTACGTTCTCTAAGTGTTAGCTCTCAGTGTCGCTTTACACAGCAGACGTTTGCTGTGCGACTAAGGATCATCTATGCAATTAAAAAGGGATCGATCAAAGAAACACGTCCGAATCCACAAGAGGGATAACTGAAACTGAAAAACTCATCTACCAACTTTTCATCTCACAGATTACACCAAATAAACAATATTAATCAAGAAACAAAATATAAGCTATCTTCTTAAACTCTGATCTTCTTCTTCTTCTTGTGGCGCTACAGTCCGGGGGGGACCTGGGCCTCAACCAACATGCCTCTCCAGCCAACACGATCTTTCGCCAGCTGTCTCCAGTTGCGCACTCCAAGTTGGTTGAGGTCCTTCTCCACTTGTGTGCGCCACTTTAGTCTAGGTCGTCCTCTGTTGCGTTGTCCCAATGGCTCGGATTCAAAGACTTTTCGGGCCGGAGCAGTGGTGTCCATACGCTCTACATGGCCTAGCCATCTTAAGCGTTGTATCCGTAGGCGCTTGACCAGGCGCATGTTGCTGTACAGCCTATAGAGTTCGGACTTCATTCCTGCCAAAACACCTTTCCATTTCCTCGTCCGCGCTCTTCTCATGCTCCTTCTTCTTCCTTCTGAGAAGCCGGTGCTCTTCCCTTCTTCTCTGTTCGTAGAGTTCACGAACAGCCCGCGTTGTTCGATGCAACGTCGCCTTTTAGGCGTCTTGTTTAGCTGCGTGCGCTTGCCTGCACTCGTCGTCAAACCATGGGTTCCTTCTGGGTGGTGACGTGAAACCCAACACATCAGTGGCAGCATCTTTGATAGCTTCTTGACAACGTTTCCATTCTTCTTCTATGCTTAGTGCAGGAAGCGTCGAACTCTGAGCGAGTTTCCGGGAGACTCGGTCGGCAAAGTTCCCAGCAATCAGATGCGATTGTAGCTTTTCGACGTCAAACCGTTTTGGCCTTTCTCGACTCCGTTGCTCTCTCGATATCCGGGTTCTTACCTTGGTTACAACAAGGTGATGATCCGAGTCAATGTTTGCACCTCGGAAGGTTCGGACATCGAGAGTACTGGAGGAGTGTCTGACGTGATCAATCTGGTTGACGGTTGATTGATCAGGAGATCGCCAGGTTCCTTTGTGAATGTCCAGGTGTGGGAACCGCGTGCTAGCCACAGAGAGGTTCCGCCCCGAGGCGAAGTCCAACAGCCTGAGTCCGTTTCCGGATGTGTTGTCGTGCAGGCTGTGTTTAGCGATGACTCCAGCAAAGATGTCCTCCTTTCCCAGCTGAGCGTTGAAATCTCCTAGAACGATCTTGGTGTCATAGCTGGGGCATCGATCGTATGTTCTTTCTAGGAGATCATAGAAGTCATCCTTGATGTTGTCATCCTTCTCCTCTGTCGGGGCGTGAGCGCATATTAGGCTGATGTTCCCGAATTTAGCCTTGATGCGGATTGTCATGAGGCGCTCGCTGACTGGGTCGTAGCTCAAGACTTTTTGCCTAAGTCTGCCTCGAACAACAAATCCGCATCCGAATAAGCGCTGCCTTCTCTCTCTATAGCAATTGCTGTAGTAGATATCGCAGTTCTTCATCGCTTTTATGCCAGGCCCATCCCATCGGCGGTTATGTCAGCTTTGTAGCTGTCAAGGGCCTCCGCAAGTTGTTCGGCTGCACGTGGCCTGTTAAGGGACCTCACATTCCACGTGCAAAACCGAAAATCTCCGTCCTTATCCGAGGCATATCGGGTTTTCTGAACTTTATTATTTTACGTGCCAGCTCGCCATGTTGAGCGCAATCAACGACGTTACCTCGCGTGCATTGGCCCATGCCCTCCAAAAAAAACTCTGATCGTGGCAATGTAAAATCAATCTCTTTGCAAAGGTCATTAAAGGTTTTAATGCACCTAGTAATGGGTTCATTGCAACCGTAATTGATTCTATGCCTTCTATCAAGCAGTAACTTCCTTACCCGAAGAGATCTTTGGGGATCATATATATTCATAAGAAAAAGTAGTTCTGGCGAATTAATGTGGTAATTTATAACATCGCGAATAAACCTGACGTTGCTTAACGCCTGAAACTTAAGGTTTGCAAGCCAATTGTTTTACATCTTTCGTCATAGCTAGGTAGTAACCTTTCAATGGTCAGTGCAAGGTGGGTGCCACGAATGCTCGCAGCGCCTCAGAAAAAAGTAAGAATCGCATGCTGTAGAGAGCTTTTGGAGTTGTGTAGTCAGAACGCGGACGGTGTTATGAACAGAACTTTTACTGAGGACGAAAGATGGGTTCACCACTATAACCCTGAAAGCAAACAAGAGTTTATGCAGTGGCATAACAAAGGAACAGACCCCCCGAAGAAGTTCAAATTCACTCCGTCTGCCGTTTTTGGGACTCAAAGGGAATCTTGCTCATTGAGTACAAGAAAAGGTGAAACCATCAACACCACTTTGCATAATTTAATAATTTTTGCCGCTACAGTCCAAAGGGGACCAGGGCCCAGCTTGCTCATCAACTACTCGCGTTGTGCGCGCTATTGTTCTCTCACGAGTAGAAGGGACCTACAGTTTTTTGCCGACTCCGAACGGCGAAATTTGAGAAGCTTTCTTAGACAGTTATTACCCTTTGAGTGTTGTCAGCAGCTCGAAAGAGGTGGTGCCGTGAAATATTAGAAAAATTGGTGTTGAACTGAGAGTCGAACCTAGACCCTTCGGCGTGTGAGCGTCGCACTCTACCCACTACGCCACGGCGAGTTAATTTCCTCCCGCTTAATTTGCGGGAGGAAATTAAAAAGAAACGACGGGGTAAACTCGCCGTGGGTGTGTTGTTTCTTCATGACATCGTTCCTGTTCACACGGCGCGAGTTTCCAAGGCTGCTGCACGAAATTGTGGTTTCGAAGAAATCCAACACCCATCCTATAGTCCAGACCTTGCCCCAAGTGAATATTTCCTGTTTCCGGATTTCAAAAAATGTCTTCGTGGAAAAAGATTTTGGGATGATGAAGAATTCAAGTCGGCAATAAATGGGTATTTTGCAAATTTATTTTTTGAGGGTTTAAAAAAGCTTATCTCAAGACGTAACAAATGCATTGATGTCACTTAAGGTTATATTGAAAAATAAAATCAATCAAAACTAAGTTCGCATTTTACTTCATATCGATACCGAGAATATATTGAACGCTTCTCGTACCTCTCCCTGAGAGAGTTGTACAACCACCTCTCAACAAATGACAGACTTCAGAATTTGATACAGAAAGTACTGAAGCACACCTAAAAAGTATGAGATTTGATTTCAGGGAATATTTTTCTAAAATAATTTTGGATGTACATACATACTTGCGTAAGCTAAGGATTGTATCCAAACACTTTGTAATTACTAATCACATTTTTTTTCTTACTTATTGTTCAAATTTGCAGTACTTGCATGTCAACGCAATCCAAAACGAGAGTGAAATAGCTATCGTCAAAAACCGATCTTCAGGACGATAGCGATTGGCAGTTTTGAGAGTACATAAAGCAACCAAAATGATATCGTTTTGTCGATATTCTAATTTTTTTTGGCTTACGCAATGCAAGACTCTCGTTTCAACGATATTGCACGATAGTCGTCATTCGTGATTATACCCTTGGCTGTGTGTCTGTTGCTAAGTGCTTTTATCTGCTTATATTCAGCTGATTGATGCTCAGCTGCGCCTGCCAATCAAAGCGCGGTCGTCTTTATCAGTCCTGTCCCTCACTTTACCTTACTTACTGAACTGCAACAAAACAAAAAACACTTCAGTTTACCAAATAACGAGCCTACAAACATAGTTGCTTCAGTTTCCACGTGTTCTAAGATATGCCATATCTTATGGCATATAACGATATCTGTACTGTCTTTTTGACGACTTTATATCGGCAGTTGAAGCAGCTATTGACTAATTTTTTTATTGTTTTGAGTTAAGTTAAGTACAAGAGTTCTTCACTATTTCAAAGTAATAGTTTGATTTACTGAAAGTTTTACCGAAAGGTAAAACAGCTATCCGGAGGATACAAGGTTCGGACCAAGGCCTGCCGGGATCAAAATGGACAACTCATGGTAGAGTCGCAGTCTGTGCTGAGAATCTGGAAAGATCATTTCTGCAGACTCCTAAACGGCGATGACGACCCAAATCCCGCTGTTAGGCAGAATGTTCCACTCAATTTAGACGATGATAGACAAACATTCCGTCCCCCCGACTTAGACGAGGTGAAGATAGCAATATCCAAGCTAAAGTCGAACAAAGCTGCTGGAGCGGACGGACTGTCCGCAGAACTATGTAAAGCAGCTGGAGATGACCTGGTTGGGTGCATGCACCAGCTCGTCTGTGAGATATGGTCGAAGGAAAGCACGCCTGATGAGTGGAATCTGAGCGTCGTTTCCCCTTTTCACAAGAAAGGGAACCTCTTTAACTGCGCCAACTACCGAGGGATTAGTCTCCTCAGGATCGCATACAAGATCCTCTCTGCCGTATTGTGTGAGCGTCTGAAACCATTTGTCCATGACCTGATAGGTCCCTATCAGTGTGGTTTCAGACCAGGGAATTCCACAATAGACCAGATCTTCACATTACGGCAGATCCTGGAAAAGACCCAAGAAATGCAAATTGACACTAACCACCTTTTCGTCGATTTCAAGGCTGCATATGACAGTGTGCATAGAGACGAGCTATACGGTGCCATGTCTAGTTTCTTTCCAAACTCGTCAGATTGTGTAGGATGACGATGGAGAACTCTCGCTGCTCCGTCAAGGTCGGTACCAAACTCACCGAGACCTTCAATGTCAAAAAAGGTTTTAGACAAGGCGACGCACTGTCATGTGACTTCTTTAACATCATCATCGAGAAGATCGTGCGTAACTCACAAGTCAACACCAGAGGCACGATCTTCCAGAAATCAATCCAATTGCTGGCTTACGCTGATGACATTGACGTGAATGGACGAACACAGCGAGCCGTCAATAAGGCGTTTGTTGGCATTGAAGCGGAAGCGGCTAAAATGGGTCTTGCGGTAAATGAGGGCAAAACGAAGTACATGCTGTCATCAAGGAAGGACACACAACATCGACGTCTCGGACGGAGCGTCACACTAGGCAGCAGAAACTTCGAGGTAGTTAAGGACTTCGTCTACCTCGGCTCCACGGTAAACAGGGACAACAACATCAGTACCGAAATCAAACGCAGAATCACTCTTGCCAACCGCTGTTTCTTTGGGCTAAAGAGGCAATTGAGTAATAAAGCCCTCTCTCGAAGGACTAAGCTCGTTTTATATAACAGCTTGATCATCCCCGTCCTACTATATGGCGCAGAATCTTGGACGTTAGCAAAGGCGGATGAGGAAGCCCTTAGTCTTTTCGAGAGAAAAGTTTTGCGTGCAATTTTTGGTCCTGTTTGCGTTGATGGCATCTAGAGGAGAAGATTTAATGGCGAACTCTATAGGCTGTACAGCGACATGCGCCTGGTCAAGCGTTTACGGATACAGCGCTTAAGATGGCTAGGCCATGTAGAGTGTATGGACATCACTGCTCCGGCCCGAAAAGTCTTTGAATCCGAGCCATTGGGACAACGCAACAGAGGACGACCTAGACTAAAGTGGTGCACACAACTGGAGAAGGACCTCAACCAACTTGGAGTGCGCAACTGGAGACAGCTGGCGAAAGATCGTGCTGGCTGGAGAGGCATGTTGGTTGAGGCCCAGGTTCACCCCGGACTGTAGCGCCACAAGAAGAAGAAGAAGAACAAGTTTGATTTACTAGGATGATGCAGTGGATTTGTTTTCGCAGACAACAACAAAACCTTCTTTTTCATGCTTGTGCCCTACAGACATAATCTAGTAAGAATAAATTCGGTCACGTTAGAGTGGAGACTCATGTTTTAGTTTCCTTTTATTGTTTTGCCACATATGGAGGAGACACGTTTTCTATAAAACGAAAATTTCCCTGAGGTCTTTATGCAAAGGTGAAAAATGTGTTTACCATCAACGGTTAGCGTGAAATAGAAACAAATATGAATTCAGAAGCATTGTTTTGTAACTTTATAAATGGAATCTGTACACCATTTTGATCTTTTGAACTTCATCGTAGAAAACTTAAAATTCGAATAAAAGGTGTGTTCTAGTACATTCTGTGCAAAGTTATGAAGTCTGTCTTTGGTTAAGGAGTGAGGGCAAGAACCCTTAGCAGAGAGCTAAAATCATAAAAACGAACGGGAACGCAGCTAAACTAAATTTGTAAATTATGTCATTAATAAAATGTTATATCCGAATAGATACGTTCTCGTACCCGAAAAAAACTACACAAAACAATAGTTCTGTCCAATTCATTTGCGCACAGAAATTCGTGGTTGAGTAGTTTGTGTAAAAATCTCTCTAACTCTGCCGTCACTTTTGAAACGACTTTTCGTAGAAATTTGCAGAATTAAATGTCAACAGCTATCAGATATATGAAAAGTCAGAATTTTTTTTCATTTTCACTTTGACAGTCATCAGCTGCCACACAGATTTTTCTTCGGCAGAAATTCGTAGGAAGAGGAAATATTTTACTCTCTCATGGGTTCTCTCTTCTACGAAAAAAACAGCAAGTGGAACACCTTTTGTCAGTTTTTCGACGAATTTCATAGACATTCGTTTCAGAGCAAGTGGAACCAACCTTACGCATTCGCTGAGCAGCACTTTGATTCCTATGAGGAGATCGGAAATTGGGTGTCTGATTGGTTTGCTTTAAAGGACAAACAATTTTATTGACGTGGTATTCACAAATTGCCAGAAATGTCGTCAAAATGTGTAGAAAATAATGGCCAATACTTTGAATAAAATGTTTTTACTTTCCCATTAATAATTAGTGTTTTATCTTCAAAAAAAAGCGCTCATTTCATATCGGTATACCTGGTATATTAGGTGTGTTCCAGTACATTCTGTGCTAAACTCTGAAGTCTGTCATTCGCTAAGGAGTGGGGGTAAATCTCTCTCAGGAAAAGTAAATGTACGGGATTGCATTTAAACTAAATGTGTAAAGTATGTCATTAAGAAATATGAAATTCCCTTTTGGATATAGAAAACAAAAATAAACACAAGATTTGAGTCACATACACTGAGAAAATGGGTCAATATTTACTTTGCACTGTACGCACACCAATTCATTTGACGGAAAACCAACAACCTACCCACAAAAATTTCTTGTTTTAAAATGGGAAGGGTGGGGGAATATTTTACTCTCTCGAGAGAGCGCTTATTTGACGTAAAATCTGCTTTTTTCGGAATACGGCAACTGACATTGTGTTAGTTTGTGTTGTTTTGCTCTGTTTTGTGTTGTTTGTTTCGAGTACGGGAACACACATAATGCTTTAGACGTGCTTGTTGAATTTGTTCAATCACTTAAGCTTGGGCTTTTGTGGTCGCCGTAGCGTGTAGAGTGCGACGCTCACAAGCCGAAGGGTGTAGGTTCGATTCCCAGCTCAACATAAATTTTTCGAATTTTTCACGGCACCACCTCTTTCGCGCTGACTGACAACACTCAAATAATAACTGTCTAAGAAAGCTTATCAAATTTCGCCGTACGGAGTCGGAAAAAAACTGTAGGTCCCTTCTACTCGTGAGAGAACAGTAGCGCGCACAACACGAGTAGTTGATGAGCAAGTTAGGCCCTGGTCCCCCTTTGGACTGTAGCGCCAACAATTATCATTATTATTATTAAGCTAGGGCTTTTGAAAAATCAATCCTTTAGTGTCAACTTATAAGTTTCGTACGCTCCTTTCGAGTAAAATATTGAAAATGGGGTATATGCTTCAGTTAATTTTTCAAACTAGACAATGTTCCATGTTGTCCATCTCTGTAAAAACTGTCTAAAGCCGTCTGAAATCGAGCCGATTTGCACTTCTTTTGTCATTTGCTGCTTCTGCTGAGATACTAAGATCTGTTGTTTTAAAGTTCCTTGTTCCGAAAGTACTCTTAAAATACTCTTTCAATGCGCACCTCAGAAGATCAATATCACTGCCACTAATTGAAATTGTTTATCCACTCCCAGTGCAGGTTTTATTAATGTTCCGTGAACTGCCAAAAACTTCTTTTGTTGCTTGTTTAAGAATATGTCGCTCAGGATTATATTCAAATATAACAGTTAAAGCTCGTGGCTTTTATTTTTGACGAAAACTTAACGTAACTTTTTTCGTCAGCTTGTAGTAAATATCAGAAGAACTCTGTTTTATCTTTACCACTTAACACATTCCTACTGTTTCACACTCACTGCAGACTCTATTCTTGTCCTCTTCCTATTCCACCAAATAAAATCAAAACTGTCATTGTTTCCAGCGTATTTCAACCACATGTTTAAGACCGCATTCCACCACCCCATAAAATTGAGGATTTCATTCTAATTAAACCGATAACCATTGCAAGGGACTCGGACAAAACAAGTCAATCCATTATTAGAGGAGGCGAATACAATTCAAACCCTGACCTCACATTTAATATTAGTCCAGCCATGACGAGCGACGTCATTGACTCCTCTCAGGACATCCCTATATACGCATAAGCCTCACTGCCGTCCCATTCCTACATACATACAAGTTCGCCACGTCAAAATTAACTCAAGCGGACGACAATAAACCACAGGATTTAAATTGTCTCATTCACAGAACTCCCTCCCTGCCCTGCAGGGTGTTTCACTTTCCCCTTGCCTCACATTCGTTGCGCCCCAAATCGTCTCGATTACTAAACAGTGCTGACCTAATTGTCTCTACAACCATTCACATGCACAGAACGGCAGAGCTTTACGCGGCGTGACCGAACCACAGCAGCGGCCCATCCCCCCAACTAGTAATCATAACATAATCCATGGGGTAATTAACTTAATTCCAGGACCTCATTTCTTAGTCCCATAATTCAAATAATTTGATGACCAGAAGCGGGACAGGAACTAGCAACAACAATGGGACAGTGCGCAACGAATTCACCGCCCCTTGCTGCCCGCCGCACAGAACAAAGGACGCGCAACGAACAAAGGACACACAAAGAAGAAGTAACCAAAACGAAAACAACTTAATTCCCAATAATCCTGTGAGAAGGCCGCCGTCGGGCGCCAAAGACAGTAACGAAAGTGAAAGTTTCCACAAAGACAGCGGGCTTAACCTCACAAGTCACGCGAATCATGTTCGTCAGGCGGTGGTGGTCCGCTGGTCCACGCTAATGTCGCTGCCCACCGCGATTCACCTTCTGCCCTAAGTGAATAAGTGCAGACAATTATCCTATCTGCTCGCGGAAAGTTCGTTAAACGTTAAAGAAAACCATTCCTAGCTGGCGCTCTTATCGGGAACGCTTCCCTTAATGGACCTACTCGCTTCCGCTCGCGTTCGCCCATCGACCAAGCAAATAAATGCGCCTGCCCGCCCTCTTCTGTGATATATCGCGGACCTTAATCAGTAATCGTGCCACCTACTTACAGGACTCTCATAATTGATTCGACGCGGTGGTGACCAAACCTGATCCGAGAGACCGTTATCAACTCCCAACTGCCGTGCCATTAAAGAGAATGTTTTACAAATTGAAGTTCACGCGATGAACGACAACGGCCGCCAGCTCAACGGGAGTGCCACTTATCTGAAACCAAACATCTAGCGGTCGAGCGTGTGAATTTGTGGCATGTGTCCTGCTGCGACTCGTAAACCGCGTGCTTGCACGGCAGCCACCTGTCGCAAACCCCACTCAAGGACGTCACATCGCCGACTGAAGTCGCCCTCATAAATTCCGCGTTACCCTCTCGGTGTTATCCGGTGTATCAATCATCTTTCGACTGGATAACATGCGCACTGCGACTAAGACCACTTTCAATTGAGTGGGCGGGTCCTGATGTGCCCAAGAAAATAAAAGAACTCAGAAAGCTGTCCTTCCCGTGGAAGCGGTAAACGGCGTGAAGGACCAAACTGAGTTGCTTCACCTCGTCCTTGTCTAGCGGCAGGAGAAAAAAAACACGAAATCTCATATAGTTTAATATGATAATGTGTCCCTTGGAGGACGAGTTTGGCGAAGGATGCTTGTGCTGCTGGCGCTAATGTGGGTGAAGCGGAGGAGCGCGCAAAAAGGGTTCGAGCTGAGAATGTCCTTCGTCCCTTTCCACGTACTTGTCGTGTAGCACTTGAGAAAGAGAACAATCGCCAAGAGACGACGGAAGAGAAGGCAGAATTTCAAAACTGGGTCGTTCGTCCTTATGTGCAGAACTTCCGTTTTATTTTTGAGGCTGCTTTTTTTTCTATTCCGTTTCTTCTTTATTCCGGTCTGTTCTTTTTCTCGCTCTTTGTCTTCCTTAGTTGCAATTTCTTTTTAAGAGATTCGATTAAGTTTAAGATATGAATAATTAGAAAGTTTTCTTATGAATTTGCAGAGGGGGTGCACCCTGCTGAGGGTGGCGCGGTCGCGAAGTATGGATTTAATCAGGAATATTGAGGTCCTTGGAGCGGATTGTTAAATTACTTTTGAATGTCTGAAGTACTGCGAGCTAGCATGACAAAGTGTGTATATTGTGCAGTCAAATGCTGTGCGGAATGCAGATCAAGTTTCCCGAAAATGACATCCGTACGGGGTTGGCTTTTGAAAATTTTCGGTTTCATTTACTAAGGAGAGTTCAAGGGATGGTGGGCTTTTTGGGGGGTTTCAATGTGTGAATTGTTGATCAATACGGAGCAGACTGAGAGTGGTTGCCTTACAGAGTAATGGATATACACAAAGGGCTTGACAAAGACTACAACATAACTTTTTTCCTTGGATATAGTTCATTTAAACTTCTAAGTTTAAATTTTTTTCTTACGTTTAAAAGTACATGTGGACAGATCTGCAAGCTGTGCTACTTGCGCTGATTTTTGAACGGCGTTGCATTTGGAATAATGGAAAAGCTCAATAAAAAGACAGTAATATTAAAATCGTTTAAGAAACGGGAAAACAGTTCAAAACAAAATATGTTATCTCAAACATTTACATTGCTGTAGGCCATTTTTTTAGTGGTCGCTGTGGCGTAGTGGGTAGAGTGCGACGCTCACATGCCGAAGGGTCTAGGTTCGATTCCCAGCTCCACACCAATTTTTCGAATATTTCACGGCACCACCTCTTTCGAGCTGCTGACAACACTCAAAGAGTAATAACTGTCTAAGAAAGCTTCTCAAATTTCGCTGTTCGGAGTCGGCAAAAAACTGTAGGTCCCTTCTTCTTGTGAAAGAACAGTAGCGCGCACAACACGAGTAGTTGATGAGCAAGCTTGGCCCTGGTCCCCCTTTGGACTGTAGCGCTGACAATTATTATTATTATGTAGGCCATTTTTTCGGAGTTTTGCGAAAATACAGTCATAACCGTTGCCTTATTGATTTGGCCTCCAGCACGAAGAAGTATTTTTGAAGAAAAAACTGTTTTCCCCGAAAAGAAAAGCAAAAACCGTTGGAATGCATAGTTTACAAAATTTACAGAAGTTTTGGTTAGCCTTTAAATTTATAGAATAGAAGAATGGCTGCCGAGATGGGAAAACATAGGTGTTAACTAACAGATTCGAGGTCGAAACTATGAATTTGAAAATAAGCTCAGTAGTGAGAATGACCATTGAAGTTCAAAAGTGCTACACATGTCCAGTAAACGTACTAATGTCGGACGATGGGAAGGCCTATAATTTGTAGTGAAGTCGCCATTGTTGCTGAAAATTTTGAAAGATCATTTCTGTAGGCTGCTTTACTCCAAAGTTGACTCAAATACCGCTGAGGGGTAAAAGTCTGAACTAATTTGTATGTCCATAGATGCTTAAGCCATGGCGTTGAAAGTTTAAGCGAGGATTGAAACAAATATCGATGCTGAAGTTTAACAAAGATACTAAAAGACAGCCCAGTTTTTTAAAACGCGAAGTCAAGCTGCAATTTGATTTTTTAAACATCATCCTTAAGAAGATCGTGTGGCCATGTGCAACCTTTACACCGAAGATCCAAGGTTCGAAGACAAGCTCCCATTTGACTTTTGAAACATCATCCTTGAGAATATTGTGTGGCCATGTAAGAAATCTTTACATCGAAGATCTCAGATTCGAACACAAGCTGCCATTTAACGTTACATGATCCTTGAGAATATTGTGTGGCCATGTGAGCAACCTTTACACCGAAGATCCCAGGTTCGAACACAAGCTGCCATTTGACTTTTTTAACATCATCCTTCAGAAGATCGTGTGTCCATGTATACAATCTTTACATCGAAGATCTCAGATTCGAACACAAACTGCCATTTAACGTTACATGATCCTTGAGAATATTGTGTGGCCATGTGAGCTACCTTTACACCGAAGATCCCAGGTTCGAACACCAGCTGCCATTTGATTTTTTAACCATCATCCTTCAGAAGATCGTGTGTCCATGTATGCAATCTTTACACCGAAGATCCCAGGTTCAATTCCTCAAATTGAATACCTTGTATTTTTCCACATCTTCAACTCTTCCGAAATTCACACTACTCTAAGAGTAGTGTTTGTCAATGAAAGCAGCCCCCGTTGTTCGGTGCAGCGTTGCCTTATAGGTGTCTTGTTTGGCTGCATGCACTTGCCTGCACTCGTCGTCAAACCACGGGTTCCTTCTCGGTTGTGACTTGAAACGCAGCACTTCAGTGGCAGCTTCTTTGATGGCTTCTTGTTTCCTAAAGGCACGTGTATCCGGACAGTTAACATTTTTTTGAACTTTGATATCGAACAGTTATCGTGCTTTTAAAACGATCGCACATTTTTTGACAATTTTTTTTAAAGATAAGGTAATTATAAACAGGGAAGCATATTCATAACTTGTTAATAAGTAGCATATCAATTGTTATTAACAACAAATTAAAAATGTTCAATTTGCACTAGTGTCCGGACGCAAAATTTAGTGTCCGGACGAATTTATTTTAGTGTCCGGACAAAGACAGTTTTATGTAAATTAACAAAACAATGTTCGAATTCAAATTTAAACATAGATCTTTATTTCAGTCTTTTTTTTAATAAAACATAAATATACGAATTAATTCAATAAATAAATAAAAAATTAACGGAAGCAGAAACATTTCTTTGCAAATAGCAATGGTAAACCAAAAAATCAGATACTTCAGTTACTAGACAATAAATTATTTTAAAAATGCATGTTTTTTTATTCGTATTAGTTAGAACTATCATTGCAATAATTGCAAACAAAGTCACTTTTACATACTGTTTCGTAGTCTAAATTTGCCAATGGGGTGCAACTGAGATAAACCATCTGTTGCAATTATCACAACCAATATTTTTCAAGTTTTCGTCTTCGATATCACTTTGCAGCTCTTCGAAACACCGTTTACATTTTTCTTTTTTTGTAATTTTCTTTTGCTTTGTTGGCTTTTTGCAGATTTTTTTTTTAGACTTCTTGTTTCCGTCTTTCAATTGCATCAGCTTTATCCTGTTTTTCTTTTTCCTTACTTTCATAAACTTGTCTCCAGGCTTCAGATGAAATACCGCTAAGCGACCTATGTACTGTATTTCCAGCGCTTATTTTGTATTTCTGATTGAAAGATGTTAATTTTGGATAAAATAAATGCGTTGAAATTGCTAACGATCGACTAGGAGATATTTGTCTGTTTGAAGACGATGACATTAAATCAAGTTGGATTAAAGTTTGTTGTTCCAATTCTAGTGATTGTCCCAAAGTTTCTACATTGGTAACATCACTAGAAGAAGAAAGGACGATATTCTCTTCAACTGTGGTTGTATTTGCTTCTGGGATGTCTTTTTCTACTAAGCCATCTTCATTTAGGACATATACCCCGGCGCTCAAATCTGACCGTCCTCTAGGGATAGCTTCTTGAGGCGTGACAGTCATATCATGCGATGAATTACTGCTTATATTTGAGATCTGGCATTCGATAACATTGCAAACAACGTCACAATCAACACCAACCTCTTTTAACTGACTTGAAAGTGCCTTTAAAACATTTGCAGTGGTCCTCAAACTCGATATCTGAAAATGTTGGCCATTGCCTGTTTGTTAGCTAGTTTCAGCAATCAAATTTTCACAATTATTTTTAACGCACTTGGGTTCAATGGATAAAGTCCACATTTCCTAAAGCCGTTTTGTATTGTAACCACCATATCCTTGTTTTTTTTTTTAAACTTATTCATTGAGAAGGGGACAGAATGTTCGTTTGGTTAGAGCCTGTCCTAAATTTCTTGATTGCCAGTCACGGATTCTTGTTTTCCAGTCGGACCTCAATGGTTTAAAGACACTGACATCTGCAGGTTGCATAATGTGGTTATTGTTGGGTGGCAGTGCATACAAAATAATTTGGTGTTTGCTGCAGTCCGCAAACTAACAAAAATATTAAATGTTGTTCTCAATACCCGGATACTAAATTTACACACAAATTGATCGAAAACCAATCAACTAGTAAATCAATCACTAATGACATACTTTTTGAATTGATACCAGGTATACCGGTATGAAGTTTGCGTCAAGATACAAATGTCTCGACAGGGAACATTTGTTGTGAACGAGCCCTTATTTGTTTTTTTGTTTATTTGCTATGACATCTGTGAAAAATATTTAGTATACATCAAGTCATTAAACCAGAGATAAGGGAATCATGTTTATCTCTGCATTAAACAGACAACATCATATTTTTTCATTGTGTTAAAAATGTCGAATTTTGTACCAGAAAGTGATGATTTGCGGAAAGCATTAATTTTTTGTTTTCATTTGAAGAAAACTGCTGCAGAGTCGCGTCGAATGCTTGTCGAGGCATATGGTCATCATGCTCTATCAGAAGCAACATGCAACAGATGGTTTCAACGGTTCAGAAATAATGAATTTGATGTGGGAAATGAAGAACCTGGAAGACCACCAAAAAAGTTTGAAGACGCCGAATTGCAAACGATATTGGATGGAGATGACACTTTGAGTCAAAAGCAAATGGCAGCAATGTTAAGTGTTGCACAACAAACAATTTCTGACCATTCAAAAGCTATGGGAAAGATCCAAAAGTGTGGAAAATGGGTGCCACATGAATTGAATGAAAGACAGATGGAAAACCGAAAAAACACTTGTGAAATTTTGCTTCAAAGACACGAAAGAAAATCGGTTTTGCATCGGATTGTTAATGGCGATGAAAAATGTATTTATTTTAGGAATCATAAATAGACAAAATCATGGGTTAATCTGGGACAACCATCAACATTGACTGCAAAACCAGATCGATTCGGCAAGAAGACAATGCTGGGTGTTTGGTGGGACCAGAAAGGTGTGCTGTACCACGAGCCCCTAAAACCTAGAGAAACCGTTAATACTAATCGCTACCGACAACAAATGATCAATTTGAACCATGCGTTGATCGAGAAACGACCAGAATGGGCCAGAAGACACGGCAAGGAATTTTGCTCCATGACAATGCACCTGCACACAAACCAAAACCGGTTCAGGATACAATCAAAACACTTGGCTGGGAGCAGCTACCCCACCCGCCGTATTCACCAGACTTGGCTCCTTCCGACTACCATTTGTTTTCATCGATCGGACACGCATTGGCTGAGCAGTACTTTGATTCCTACGAGGAGGTCGAAAATTGGGTGTCTGATTGGTTTACTTTAAAAGACGAACAATTTTATTGGCATTCACAAATTGCCAGAAAGGTGGTCAAAATGTGTAAAAAACAGTGGCCAAAACTTTGAATAAAATGTTTTCACTTTCCCATTAATAATTAATGTTTTATTTTCAATAAAAAAACGGTACACATATTAAGTTAATGAATAAAAGCATTTGTACTTACTTTTTGCATATACCGCTACTATTTTTTTTACACAAAAAACTTCGACACAAACGCAAACTAAACTAGATCCGTACTCTTACATTATCTCGTTGATAGACCTAGAACTGAAAATGTGTGTTTGTAATATACAACTAATCACTGTTATGATGAACTTTACTAATTTTTGTTCATATATTCCTTGTTATTCCGAAATAAATGAAGGTGTGTCCGGTTACTAGCACTATCCGGATACTAGGGCCTTTACCCTATTAAGTTGGAACGATCACATATTTGAGATCAGAATGCAGCGAAATGTCTAGGTATCTTAAACCGGTGCAAGAAAAATGTCATCCCTTCTGATCAGGTAAAAATATATAAGGCACAAAAACTGAATATAACGCTCCTATCTGGTCCCGAGCTCCTTAGACCTCCCTGCACGTACTAGATAAACTTCAACAGCTAGTGATAAAACTTGTTGGTAGTAATAATGCTGCAAAGTCAATCGAATCGCTAGAGCATCGTTTAATTATTTTTGTCTAGTATTTAAGAAAACCATAATAAATTAAAAAATGCATTAAAAACTATCTTAACTAAACATAGACGAAAAGTTTCTTTTCTATCACTCTATATTGCTATTTGAACAAAGAAACAAATCCTAATGAGAGCCAGCTACATTATCCTCTTTAAGAATTTACCCACATTACTCGCCTCGCTAGGACTGTCCACCCTTTCATCCTTAAGCCCACCTACGGACATACAAGCTTAGAGCCTCGTTCTTCAGCCGCACAACACGAATATAGAATGCTTTTTCGAGATCTTTTCCTTTTCATTACAATCCACAGGTTTCTAAAACCAATGTACCTCCTTTGACTCTTTTCCTCTACATTTTGAGTCCATGTTGTGACTTACTTCCGTTCACTTAAGGGTACCAAACAATCCCTTTAGCATAATAATAATAATTGTTGGCGCTACAGTCCAAAGGGGGACCAGGGCCTAGCTTGCTCATCAACTACTCGTGTTGTGCGCGCTACTGTTCTCTCACGAGTAGAAGGGACCTACAGTTTTTTGCCGACTCCGAACGGCGAAATTTGAGAAGCTTTCTTAGACAGTTATTACTCTTTGAGTGTTGTCAGCAGCTCGAAAGAGGTGGTGTCGTGAATAATTCGAAAAATTGGTACTGAGCTGGGAGTCAAACCTAGATCCTTCGGCGTGTGAGCGTCGCACTCTACCCACTACGCCACGGCGACCACCCCTTTAGCATGCGCCAATTATAAAATACAGCGTCTGATCAAGTTAGGACGCCAGATTTAAAGCTAAGGATGCCTAGGCCACATACAACATATGGACAGTACAGCTCCAGACCGATTGGTCATCAAATAAACGCACTAAGAACGGTGCAGCAATGTACGTTCCCGCTACCCTCGAATTCCACGCCAGGCAGGTCTCACCAAAAAGTCGCTATCCATCTTTCCTACCATTACCATGGACAACACGAGAACAAGTGCAAAATTAAACTACACGTTAGTTTAATGTAACAGGAGACAGCCATCCCCTAAATAATTTTAGGTTAAGGTTCAATAGAAAGTACAATTGTCTACATGAGTTTGATAAATATTTCCAAGTACAACACCTTCATTTAAAATAATGTTACTCAAAAGACATTTATTTTTCCAATCAAAATACAAAACATGGTCGGTTTACAAGCATTTCTTACAAATGAACTGACTTGTTTCGGTTTAAACGGCACCGTTGCCGCCCTTAGAATAATTTAATGTACTTGCATGCGAATTTAAAATGGAACAAAGTATTAATCAAATAATTATCTAACACTAAGCGGATTCCTCCAAAACACCATCTAATAGTTGAGTTTAATCACAAACTTTTGAGCCATGTTGACGCCAGGCTTACGGACAGCTATGGCCTTTTCGTGCGGCAAAATATCCAATTCCTGTGTTTCCCCATCAATGACGATCGTAGCGGACTTTGGTGACCTCTCCAGTCCAGCGATGACTACGCGCTCCAGCCATGATTTAGTTTTGTAGTTAGGCGGAGCGATGAATGAGTTCTTGAGGGAATTTCCACTGAATTCAAACAGCGAATAGATGAATTTTCCGTCGCGGTATTCATAGGACTTCTCGTCATCAAGGTAGAGTGTGCCATTTGCTTCACCGTGCGAGTCCAAGCACACTACAAGAGTGTAAGGATCATTTATCATTAAAGTGGATGCACGACGAATGCGCTCCTTCTTGGGGACGATCGAACCGCCTCGTTGGAATACAGGAATCTGTTAAAGGAAGATTTTTAAGCAATTCAAATTCAATCTTTTATACAAATTTTTACCTTGTAATCATTGACTTGAATAGTTTCGTAGCCAGCCTTGTCATATTTCTGGAATGTGTCCGCGTCGTACCACACATCGCCAACTTTCTTCTCTTCTTTCGAGGGGAAGTACACGTCAACCTTGCTCACTCCTTGCTGCATTACAGGACGAACCAGAAGCTGGTCGTTTATCAGGAATTCAAAGTCCACAGAGAAAGCCTCCTTGTCCTTGGGATAGTGCGCCAACAGTGGTCTTATCACTGGGAAGCCAAATCGCTCATGCTCATAGAACGCGGTGTACCACAACGGCAGATAGCTGTAGCGCTTTCGGATGGCGTCTCTTATGACTAAGCGTGTCTTTTCAGGGAACAGCCATGGTTCTCTGCGCTTGGTGTCAATGTGAGCATGGCTGCGGAAGAACGGAAGAAAAGCTCCCGTCTGGTACCAACGTTCAAGCAATTCCGCATCAGGGTTGCCAAAGAATCCACCTACATCAGCGCCACAGAATGAGAAACCGGCAACAGCCTCCGACAGACACATTTTAATCGAGTGCTGCAGGTGGCCCCAGTCGGCAGCGTTATCTCCAGTCCAGACGGCTGCATACCTCTGAGATCCGGCAAAATGTGCACGTGTAAGAATGAAAGGCCGTTGAGTTGGATCACGTTTTAGCATTCCGTCGAATGTGCCCATCAGCTGCATGTGTCCGTATAGATTATGCACATCGCGATGCTCCCATCCTCCGTAATGAACGTTGTCCTTTAACATTGTCACTTCAGGGCCGTTAAATACCGATGGCTCATTCATGTCATTCCAGAACATTACGTCATTGGTAGTTGTTTTAAAGTTGCTCAACAAATACTGGTCAGCATAGTACTGGCGAACTACCGGATTGAAGAAGTCTGGGTAGCTTGCAGATCCAGGCCAGCACCAACCCTCGTAGTCCTTGCCATCTGCGGTCTTTGTGTAGTAACCTTTGTCAGTGCAGTCGTTGTGGAAGAAGTAGCCACCGTCACGTTTAATGTGAGGATCGATAATTATGACCAAATGCCGTCCAAGGTCTGTGAGGTTCTTGATCATAGCCAGTGGGTTGGGAAATTTAAAGCTGTCCCAGGTAAAGTACTTCTTGCCGTCAGTATACTCGATGTCAAGCCACATGATGTCCATGGGGATGTCGTATTCATCGAATTTGGCGGAAACAGTCTCCACGTCCTTGTCGTCATTGTAATTCCAACGGCACTGATGGTAGGAAAGAGAAAAGAGCTGCGGCAAATTGGATGTACCAGTTAAATCAGTGTATTGTTTGAAAGTGTCCAGAGGAGTGGGTCCTAACAAAATGAAGGCGTCGACAATGCCGCTTTCAGACATGAAATGTGCAGTTGGTGGATCGGATTTTCGTGATCCGGACACAAAATTGACGATGGACGAGACAACGTTCTTCTCAGCAGTCAGTACATCAACCCATGTCTCTGCAGCATTCTGCCAATAAACTCCAGCTGTTCGTTGGGGTCTAAGTGGAAAAGAAATCTTACCCAAGTTCGCAAGACTTTATTTGTCAGAACTTACCCATGGCCATAAATGACCGGAACTGACCCATATAAAGCCATCTTGCTGTCCAAGACATATTCGAAGACATCCAAGTTGTACAAGCGATATGGGTCAGTGCCCTGAGTTGACTTCAGCACAAACGAATCAGCATGCTCTGGAATGCCGAAAAGTACATCGGCTTCTGGGAAAGAAAAGTCCAACGCAACTGCTTCCGGTCCATTCGGTTTAGAATCGTGATGAGATTTAAAGTTCTCTTCCCACGAACCAGGATCTTCATCCTCAATCGTCTTTGGTGCTGCCTGTTGTGCTGGCTCAGCGTCTGGCTGATCTGGATTCACCTCATTGCCATCGGTTAAACTCGGTTGAGCCTTCTGTCGAAGATGTTCGAAACGCATCAGGCCCTTGGCGTTCACGGACACAGAGAGTACATCCTTTTGATAAAAATCTATCTTAAAATGATCGGCATGGATGATGGCTTTATTGTCTCCAGACGTAATCACCAACTCAGGGCCACTTTGGTCCTGAATTTTTATTCTGAAAGAAATTTGAAATTTGTTTGGTTTTTCGCTATGGGAATATTGAAACGTACGTTCCAGCTTTGGGAATGCCTTTGAGAGCATCGGTGACCACGTAACGTGGTTTTAAAGGTGTCTTCTCATCAATAAGCACCCTAAACATGTTTCCCTTCAAGAGTAAATTCGAATAAATTATTTGTAGTCGGAGATGAATTTGTATACTCTACCTCAAGTGCTTCCACTTTTAAGACAAACAGATGATTATTCTCCTTGTTGATGAGATCAAGCATGACTGAGTCTGAATATGAGTTCAATGAGCCCGGCACTAGTGCATACTTTGAGCTTCCTGGTTGCACCTTTCGACATCGCCTACAAAAAACACATTCATAAGGTCATGGATAAACAAAAACTTCGTTTACTTACCGACAGAAGCTGCTTTCTTCACAGGTTTTAAAGTTTTTTGGATCTACACCAATTCCAAAGTGGAATGTGCAAAAAATTAATAACGCCACGAAGCCCAAGCGCATTTTCGATTCTGAAACATTGAAATATTGCATCTCATAAGTTAATTTGCCGAGAAGGATATAAATAAACAAATTTCTTGGCAACGAAATCAAAATTTATAATTTGCACATAAACGCGCAATTTGTTATCGCAATTTCGTTGAGAACAAATCGTTCGTATATGATTTACATTTATGATAAGAGAGTGTGTATCAAGTAGTAATAGCATCGAAGTGTTTGGCAATTTTCTAGAATACGTCAGGCATTTGAGAACAAAGCAAAGTATTCTCAGTGAAACTTGAGTGGAAAAATGTATTAATCCTTATGTGCTTATAATACCGACACAATTAATAAATCAATTTATATCAGTTCACAAAAGCTTAACGTTAGAAAAGTAAAAGACCTTAAGAAAGGTTTAACAAAAGCATTCGGACAAATAGTTTTCTTTTGGAATTAGTTGAACCAACAACTTTAATTCAAAAATGAAACTTTTCAAAATTATCTTCAATAGAGGCTTGATTTCAGTTTTGATAGAAGGATCAATTTGGAAAGATTTTATTTAATGTTTAAAAAATTAAGATAAAATAATGAGCCGGCGAAATCATACCCCGTAATTTTCTGTAAATCGAAGATGGACAATGGAGAAACGTCAACGTCACTTCTTAAGTGATGGCAACTTCCTTTGACGATAATGTAGTGTTCACAATTTGTGTTTTCTTAGAAAAATTTCGTTGAGTCTTAAAACAATTATAATTTTAAGGTTGAGAATTAGAAATCGCAACAAAATTGATAAATATTTTTTTTTATAAATTTTGTACTTAAACTCACAAATAAACAAATCGTTGGCATTCAGTCCGCATGAGAAATTTTCCCAGCACAGAAAATTATTGTACATAAATGCCTCACCATAACAACGACCTTAAAAAGCAGTATTTTAGTATGAATGTTTGATCGATATCCAAAATTCTCCTGTAGACTAACTTAAGGAATTTATTCTCAGACATTCCTTTACAGTCTTTGGTTCCTTCCATATCATTTTCCGAAAATTTTCTTTTGTTAGCTGGCCTAAATGCTTTGTTGGCAAAACGAAGATTCATATTTAAAGAACCATTATCCAGTCTTCAAGCAACAGCCAACTCCAAAAGCCTTAAAAGACATCCTACTAAAGTCGAGCATACCAATCGTGAGTGAAAAGATTGTAGTTGAAAAATCATGAAATGGCACGCAGCATCATACATCGAGAACAGGCTCTTCGATTCGCGTCTGGTAAAGGGCAACCTTCTGGACAGATGGCCCTCTGAGGACGGACAAAGTGGGGAGAGAAAGGATTATCGCAACCTCGTCGAATCATACGTTAGATGCATTAAAACTTCATTAAACATTGCACATGCCTATTTTTTTCTTTTCTCATAAGGACCACACCTCTTTATTTACTTTCTTAAGTTGTTGGCACATTTCTCTACGATTTGCATTGAAACAATAATTCGAGTGATTCAATCTCAATTGCAGCCATGGAACCAAGCTGGTGCTCCACCATGCATGGAGCCAATTTTAGGACCCTATATGCAACCCAGATATGGCTCGTCATATCAGGTAGCGTAAGCTCAAGATAAATTGCAAGTCAGAATTATTTTCTAGTTTGTCAGGCAACACGACCGCATCCATGGCGACCGGCTCTTGACTACGAAATGGTTAAAGCTTCACCGATGACAGAACTTCCGATAACAAATCAACTGGTGAACCCGAGCTTCTCTCCAGCGGGGATGGTGACGGAACCGCTGAAATTTCCCAGTCTTGTGACGGATTTTAAGAGGAATCCACAGCAGGCTTCCAGAGTTGCTCTCTACACGCGCTACACGCCCAGCGAATGGAACAACCACTGCCTAGCAAAGTACGCCGAATCGAACTCGAATCGGTAAGATCACAAGTTGGCAGAGTAACCCATGCTTCTCAGAGAAGATTTTTTACCGTAGGAATCAGTCCGAGAGACTACGTAACGATGCAGTACGGCTGATGCGGGAGACCGACGAAAAGACTGCCCAAGGTCAGCGTGATGCTGGTAGGCGCCTGGGCGAACGTCTCACCGACGTAACATTCTGGCGAAATGAGTTGAACAATGAATTGGAGAAATTAATCTTCGAGACGAATTCACTTGCTGCCTATAAGGGAACTCTTACCAAGGCAATTCAAGATCTTGAGGCTCCACTACACATCGCTCAAGAGTGCCTATACCACAGGGAAGGTCGACAAGAAGTGGAAAAGGTACATGATCACGTGGAGAAGAGTCTCCTGTCGGAGGTCGAGAATTTACGTTCAAGCCAGGAAAAACTACGAAATCTGTACGAGAAGCTATGCATGCAGTTGCAGGAGATGCGCGCTGCGCAACAGAGTCTAGAAGACGACGTTATCCACAAAGAATCAACCCTAGGCATTGACTCGGTATGCCATCAAATGAGTAACTGCAGTAGAGGAATCAACTATTATGGAGGAATTGAAAAATATGATCCTACCATCAGCACTCAGGAGTCTTGGGCGCAGTCCAGTAGCTGCCGAATAAATAAGTAGGTCCAAAACAGTTTTTCCTTTAGGAATGATGCAAACCCTCTGAATTTAGGTCACAGACAGAACGAGGAAAGTCTACACAACTTCGCAGTGACATAGAGACCATAACTAATCAAACCGCAAGCAACGTCTGGGACGCCTGGAGTAACACCAACAACTCCTTCGAAAGACGCTCTCAAGAAATGGCTGATGCGAAAGACAAGGTTCAAATGCATCTGTTCAAGGTGCAGCAGGAGATATTCGATTTAGAGCGTCATATACAGCTCCTGCAGAAGGCTATACAAGATAAATCTAATCCGATGAAAGTTGCACAGACACGTTTGGAGGCGCGGAGCCGTCGTGAAGGCGTTGAATTGTGCAAGTAAGCACAACTTTGGTTTCTTTCTGCTACCGGTTTTAATTTTGCAATGGTTTTGTATAGGGATTATGCGCAGATGCGCTTAGTTCAAGAAGTTCATGATTTACAAGAAACGGTGAATGCTCTACATAGCAAGCTGCAGGAGGCTGAGTCACAGCATCAGCAACTCTTAAGGACTCGCTCGAATTTGGAGGCCGATTTAAGGCGGAAAGTTAACGCACTTTACATCGACCGGGAGAAGTGCATGGGCCTGAGACGTACCTTCCCGGTGAACAATCTAATAAAATACTGAGATTCTTGCAATTTTTGTCAAAAACTGAATTGGTTTGTCTTAAATATATTGTTTGGCAAGTTTAAACGATGTGTTTGATATTAATTTATTAATTTTCTTAAGGTGCGAAAAATCTACCTTATCGGTGAAAAAAAATGATGTGAAATAAAATTCCACCACAAGCAACATATTCACCACATCACTCCATTGGTGGCGTATACTGCAAAACAAAAAACATTCTGAAACGTCATAACTGTCATCAAATGTATAACCAATGTGACATTTACTAGAATGTTTCTTTCGATATTCATTATAAAATACATATTTTCATCCTTAAACTCACATTTCTTTGTGTAAAAATGGCGGAAAATAGTACCTTCGAAAGCATAGCTGATCTTGGGAATACACAATCCGAGCAGACTGCCGAGGAAATCGCGCAAAATGAACAATTGGAAGTAACCAATTTCATAGCGGAACTGAATGCTAAAATCGCTGCTAAGTCCCAGCTACGAAATGAAAACCTAAAATGTGTGCACCCAGGTGAAAGTCATTTTGCCAAGTTGGATTCCAGTCTCAAGAAAAACACAGCATTTGTTAAGAAACTTAAGCAATTTACTTCGGCACAATTAGACGCGCTTATGAAAGATATGAATGGTCTGAACTTGAGTAAATACATTTCGGAAATATGTTCCGCTCTATCTGAAGCCAAATTGAAAATGACCGATGTTCCTGCAGTGGTAACACTTTGCTCAAAACTGCACCAGACGTACGTGGACTTTGATGGACATTTCTTTGAGGCCTGGCAAAAAACACTGGCGGTCAAGCCAGGGGAGAAGATATCAAACCCTAGCAAGATGCGCGTTGATTTGAGACTTTTTGCTGAGCTAGTTAGCTCTGGTGTGATTGGAGGAAAACAAGGGTTATCCCTGCTTGGCAGTGTGCTGACGAATATCATATCTCAGGACAAGGAAGATCACAGTAATTTCTCTATAATTCTTTCATTCTGCCGCCACTGTGGGGAAGAGTACGCAGGACTGATACCGAAGAAAATTGTGATTTTGGCACAGAAGTATAACTTCATCATTCCGAAGTCTGAGTTTCTCTCTCCTGAGAAACAACAGAACCTGCGGACTCTGCTTAAGGACTACTTTAAGAACCTCTGCAAGCACTTGGTATCGGAGGAAGCAGAACTGATGTCAATGAAAAAGAATATCTGCCGAATTATGGAATCCAAGGGTGAAATTTCCACCGAAAAAAAGGAGAAATGCGAACTTATGCAAGCAAACTTTGACAAGTTACTTTCTTCAGCTCAAACCCTCTCCGATTTGCTGGACGAACCACTTCCAGATCTCGCAAAAAGTACAGACAATGGAAACCCCGAAACTGTGCTCGAAAGTCTTTTAGAAGACGGTTCAATGGGGGAACTGGATCCTTGGGGTGATGAGGAAACGAAGGCATTCTACACCGACCTTCCCGATTTGAGGCAATTCCTGCCAAATTTCTCTGCTCCAAAGCAAGATCTAGAGCCCCCAGATGAGCCGATGGAAATGACTGAGGAGTCATTAGATGTGGATATAGACGCAGATGTCGATGGCGACGATCCACCGTCATCTACCTCTGACCCATCGAATGAAACCGAGGTCCCACCTGATGATGCCTCTGCATCTGCAACTCTATCTGAACAAGTGCTTCCCGACAAAATCGGATCAGCTCTAATGGAAGCCGGGCGAATAACAAATGCTGGAACGAATATAAAACAACAGTTTGAGCAATTCTTGTCAAACCTAAACAACTGCGTCAACAAAGAGCTCATTGATTCCGCTGCTATCGAATTTCTCCTCAACTACAACACAAAAAACAATCGCAAGAAGCTAACTAAGTCTATATTTGGTGTGCAGAGGTGAGTTACCAAATAGCTACGGTATGAAGTCGTTGTTTTAGTTTTTATTTCAATTCAGAACTCGCCTGGATCTGCTTCCGTTCTTGGCCCGCTTTGTGGCAATAGTCAATCTTGTGAACACAGATATTGCAGTCGATCTGTCAGAGATGCTGCGTAAGGAGTTCAAATGGCACATTCGAATGAAGAACCAATTAAACATAGAGTCAAAAATCAAAATTGTCCGTTTTATCGGTGAAATGGTGAAGTTTGGCTTGTGCAAGAAGTTTGACGCCCTGGCCTGCTTGAAAATGCTCCTCCGTGACTTTCACCACCATCAGATCGAAATGGCGTGCGCCTTCATTGAGGTTGCAGGCGTCTATCTGTACAACTGTCGAGACTCTCGCTTACTGACGAATGTGTTCCTCGATCAGATGATTCGGATGAAAACAAACACGGCCCTTGACTCGCGCCACGCCGCACAAGTTGAGAGCGTCTACTATTTAGTCAAGCCACCAGATTCAATCAAAACGGAAAAGAAGCTTCGCCCTCCGATTCACGAGTACATTCGTCACCTCATATTTGAGGAACTGTGCAAACAGAACGTAGACAGATGCATTAAGATGATGCGTCGGATAAACTGGGATGATCCTGAAATCAGCAGCTACGCCATCAAGTGTTTGTCGAAGGCGTACTTACTCCGGTTTCCTTTAATCAGATTCTTGGCTGATCTCGTCTCTGGATTAAGCTCTTACCAGGAGAAAGCCGTAACTATGGTCATTGACAATGTGTTTGAGGACATACGCGCTGGACTCGAAATTCATTCACCAAAATTAGCACAGAGACGTATTGCGATGGCGAAGTACTTGGGTGAACTGTACAATTATAAGCTCATTGAGTCGGCGAATGTTCTCAATACCTTGTATTCCATTATTTCGTTGGGCGTGTCCACAGAGGAAGGTGTAGTCTCCCCTTTGGATCCCCCAGATAGTCTGTTTCGGTTAAAACTAGCTTGCGTGCTTTTGGACACGTGTGGACAATACTTTACTGGAGCACAAAGTCGAAAGAAGTTTGGGAACCTTTTGTTGTATCTCTGATTTCTGTGGTTTAATGAAATTTTTTTTAGGTTGGACTACTTCCTGATCTTTTTCCAGCACTACTACTGGTACAAGAAGAGCAATCCCATTTTCAGCAAGGAGGATACATCGGATTTGTTTCCAATTCTCGTCGATCACATGTACAGGGACTGCCTGTCGAACATTAGACCCAAGCTGGGTGTAAGTGCTCTCCAACAGACCAGTGCCACCACTGCTCAGTTTTAATTCCAGATCTACAAGAACTTAGAACAGGCGAAGGAAGCCATTGAGAAACTGAAGTGTGAGTTATATCCGCAGTTGATAGCCCAGACAGCTAATCAGGAAGGATCTGGCGATGGACCCACGATTGAGCCTGAACTAGACACAATCAGAGAAGACAGCGAATTCGATGAACCTGTACGTCAATACCGCAAAAAAAAAAAAAGAAATTCTCCAAAATTAAATCTCTTCACACTTGCAGCTCAGTGATGACTCCTCGGACTCCGGTGACGAAAATAAAGAACGCCGTCGTGAAGAAGACGAGGACAATGATGAAGCGTCGGCATTGGAGACATCGAATCAGATCTGGATAAATGATGCTGTGGACGATCTATCAGAAATAATTCCAGAGAAGTCCAAGGAAGACTTAGAATTCGAACAGATGTTCGAAAAGATGGCAGCTGACAGTTACCAGGAGCGCCTCAAAGAGGCTGTTAAGCCCAACACAAAGGACATTCCTGTGCCAATGATGGCGAAGAACTCAAAGAAATCCTATGAGCAAATACAATGCGGAGTAGGTGGTGCGGGTTCCAGCAACAGTGCCGAACCTGAACCCAAGGAATCGGCAGTGTCTTTCGTCCTGATGGTGCGCGGTGGAAAGGGCAAGCAGCAGTTCAAGAGATTCATCGCTCCCTCCGACAGTCACTTGGCAATCAATTTAAAGCAACAAGAGCAGAAAATCCGTGAAGAGAACGAAAAAGTCAAACGTCTCACCCTCAACATTACAGAGCGCATCGAAGAGGAGGATTACCAAGAGTCGTTACTGCAATCGCAAAAGAACCAAACCCAAAACTACTATCAGCGTCAGAATCGTCCAAAATTCAAGCATCAAAAGGGTGCGCCGGACGCCGACCTAATATTCAATTGAGACATGCTGAAGCTTGTACAGCACGAGACCACGTGAAGTACGAAGAAGCATAACCGGGCATGTATCTCTTTTTCTCTCTCTTTCCCTTTTCTACCTGACCAGGAACAGAGAATACATCGCCGACAAGACCACGCAACATCCGGTTATCACTCCCAAAAAGATGAAGTTTCTTTGTCCTGCACCGCGACTGGGTTCATTCTGCGGTGCATGTTATGCTGATGAGAAGAAGTTGTTTAGCTTGTTTGTAAATTCCAACAAGGCCACTACCATGATTTTTGAAGATTTTTGTTTTGTTTGTTTATATCTGATGAGTTATTTTGTTCGAAAATGCTTTTAAAGTGCGAAATAAAAGGAATTTGGTTAAGTTGGAAATTGAAGTATTCTGATTTTTAAATTGATTTCTTTCATTCTGATATTTGTTTAACTTTATAGCTTTTAGATACAATTAGAAAGAATTCATGTTTCCGTGTAAATCGCCATTGGTAACAGCGCTGATTGGATCACTAATTCGTAATAATGATGCTCCACCTCATTTCCAGTTTTTGATTCCATGTGAAATATGGAATCGAGCGAATGGAGCAGTAGGAAAACTTTGCAACCTTCGTTCAACAAGTTACTTATATTCAAAACAATTTATACAGTCTTACATTATTTGTTTCATAGTGCCTTTTGTTTAGCCACAATGAATTCAGATTGCTTTGCCAGTGAGACTTAATTTATGGAACTCCTTTTCTTGCATTATTGATCTATCACTCATAATTCTTTAACGCTCATAAAATTGGAGATCTGTTAGAAGAACTTTCTTGTGCACACATTGTTAAAAACGACATTTGCATCCTTTTATTATTTTGTTGTCATCCCTTCTTTATTCTCATGGTGTCCATGCCTTGGAAGTAAAGTTTCTTGTAGGTTCTTGTGTTCCCACTCCAAAGGCTTGATCACATACTTACTTCGTAAAGTATTGAACTGTGTTAGAAGCAGACGAAAGAGAACAAAAACGTGAACAATAGTTGGACATGGACAATTTGTGTAGGTAGTCCCAACTTGTGTTGTATGTCGACCCAATCATCTCCCTTATTGAACTATTCATCGGAGAATTTATCTGTAAACGGTTTGGGTCTTTTGGTTTGGTGCTTTTCACTATACAGCGTTCCCGATTGCTTGTTATCTGTTTCGGAGGTTCAGTCGTTTTCGTTTCAAGTTGTCTGAAGGTTCCTGTCAAAAAAGTCTATGCTAGTATAGTTGCCCATATTGAAATATTTCAAAAAGCTTGTAAACTCGCGGTTGTATTTTTTTTCCTAGCCAACATCCGACAGGCCAAAACGGTCTCACGTCGGAAAGCTACAATAGCAACAAATCGCTGGGAACTTTGCCGACTGAGTCTCCCTAAAACTCGCTCAGATTTTGACGCTGCCTGCACTAGCTATAGAGGAAGACTGGAAACGTTGTCAAGAAGCCATCAAAGATGCTGGGCTTCACGTCACCACCCAGAAGAAACCCATAATTTGACGACGAGTGCAGGCAGGAGGTATGCAGCCAAACAAGACGCCTATAAGGCAACGCTCCATCGAACAACGAGGGCTTTTCGTGAGCTTTATGAACAGAGAAGAAGTTAACAGCACCGTATTCTCAGAAGAAGTGGTCGCCGTGGCGTAGTGGGTAGAGTGCGACGCTCACACGCCGAAGGGTCTAGGTTCGACTCCCAGTTCAACACCAATTTTTCTAATATTTCACGGCACCACCTCTTTCGAGCTGCTGACAACGCTCAAAGAGTAATAACTGTGTAAGAAAGCTTCTCAAATTTTGCCGTTCGGAGTCGGCAAAAAACTGTAGGTCCCTTCTACTCGTGAGAGAACAGTAGCGCACACAACACGAGTAGTTGATGAGCAAGCTAGGCCCTGGTCCCCCTTTGGACTGTAGCGCCAACAATTATTAATTATTATTCTCAGAAGAAGCATGAGAAGTCTGGCGGTGGAGGAAATGGAAATGGTGTTATACCAGGAATGAAGTTCAAAAGTTTTATCGACGGACTGTCCGCAGAACTATTTAAAGTACCTGGAGATGATCTGGTTGGGCGCATGCACCAGCTCATCTGTAAGACATGTTCGGAGGAAAGCATGCTCGATGAGTGGAATCTCAGCGTCGTTTGCCCTTTTCACAAGGAAGAGAACCTCTTTGAGGGCAAAACAAAGTACATGCTGTCATCAAGAAAGGACACACAACACCGATGCCCCTGACAGAGCGTCACACTAGGCATCAGAGACTTCGAGGTAGTCAAGGACTTTGTCTACCTCGGCATCGCGTTAAAAAGGGACAAGAACATCAGTACCAAAATCGAACGCAGAATCCCTCTTGTCAATCGCTGTTTCTTTGGGCTAAAGAGGCAATTGAGTAATGAAGCCCTATGGACTAAGCTCGCTTTATTTAACAGCTTGATCATCCCCAGCACCAGCCCGAACAGTATTTGAATCTAAGCCATTGGGACAACGCAACAGGGGGCGACCTAGTCTAAAGTGGCGCACACAAGTGGAGAAGGACCTCAACCAACTTGGAATGCGCAACTGGAGACAGCTGGCGAAAGATCGTGCTGGCTGGAGAAGCATATTGGTTGAGGCCCAGGTCCACCTCGGACTGTAACGCCACAGGATGAAGAACATCCGACATAACACTTCTTCTGAATGCACAAATAATCCGCAGCAGCAGTAATATTAGACGAATACGTGTTTTGTAGAGCAGGACTTTTGTTCTTTAATTCCGCATTCTTAAGAAGAGCTCCTCAAACAATAACAGACAGATACAATGAGGTCGAAAGACATCGAGAAAAATGAATGTTTATAGTAATTGTTGGCGCGACAATCCACAGGGGGACCATTGCCTAGCTTGCTCATCAACTGCTCCTGTATGTGCGCTACGGTTCTCTCACGAGTAGAAGGGACCTACAGTTTTTTGCCGACTTCAAACGGCGAAGTTTGAGAAGCTTTTTAAGACAGTTATTGCTCTTTGAGTGTTGTCAGCAGCTCGAAAGAGGTGGTGACGTGAAAAATTCGAGGTGTTCAGCCGGGAATCGAACCTAGACCCTTCGGCGTGTGACAGTCGCTCTCTACCCATTACGCCACGGCGGCCAATAAAAAAACGATTGCTGAGAAGCTTTTTAATAAGCAGTAAGTACTCTGAGTATTCTCAGCAGCTCGAAAGCGGTGATGAAGTGAAAATGCTATGTATTTATTCCGGGAATCTAACCTGGACTATCACATTATGAGTGTCGCACACTACTCACTATGCGATGGCGATCGTGTACTCCTGTACGTCACAGCAAATAAATGAAACTTCAATTTTAACTTATAGTTACATTATGTTTACGAACTTTTTTATTTTCGAAACCTATCGACTTAAAGTAATTTGATTTTGATGTGCGTGGTTCTTTTTCAATTTTGTGCATTTTGTTTGTTCATTCGTTAAAAAAGCGGTTCAATAAAGAAAGTACTACACTAAAAACTTCACAAAACGTAAAAGCTGACACGCCAGCAGAATTATATTGTTGTTGTACACAAACTAGTTTATCAAAAGTTAATGTATAAAACAAGGGTTACAAAAAATCAGTACAGTTACAAAAAAAAAATTATATATATATTAAGGATGTATATATATATATATATGCGTATAAATAATAAAACAAAAAACTTATACTCTACTATTTTTTCGAATTGAAATAAATTCCTAAAAAATACGTTCACGTATATATAGTTTATATTGCTAGAAATATGATTATTTTCTTGTTTCTTTTTTTTTTGGGATAATAATTGCTGTTAAGAGTCGACGTTTCTTCTAACGAATTATATTAATTTGGCTATACACAAATGGGGTTTTATTCAATTGATTCCTTAACTTAAGGATGCCCTGTCAATAGAACAGGATTACGCTTAGGCACACAATTAGTTTAACTTGTTTCATTAAAATTTTGATTTGTATTGTTTTTTCGTGTAGTTCTGAACTACAGAAAGATTAATGTGTGTATGGATTTATTTAGTGTGTCTAGTTATTTGGTAAAAAGGAAGATTTTTTGTAAGTGAGTTTGTATAGGTTTTGTACCTTAATTTGGTTGGTTTGGTCGATGATTTAAGAAACAGAGAGCTACTTCACTATAGAACCATACAAAATATCTGAAGTTTGATGTGATATCCCCTGAGGAATGTGGTGAACGCGCACCTACATTCCCAATTAATTCTTTGCATAGACATAGCAAATATGTGAAACAGGATTTAGAGACCAAAAATTATCATCCACCAATCGCATTAAAATAATTAAAGTACATAACCTATATCAAAATGTGTCTCTGGAAGCAAGTTTTAGTTTGTAAAAAGTAAAAAATATGTATATCCATCGTCTTCACCGCCAGAAGCGAACACTTGTGACCTCGTGAAGGAACAGATGGCAAAAGTTCAACATCAGGACACAATTGATATCCTGTGTGATAAGGCAATTCTACACCGTTAGCAAAATGTTTATTTTTATTATTGTATACACATTAGTTTATGTAAGTAGCAGGCACACGTATTCTCTTAAGACACAGAAACATTTAGAATAACGTTAATATCTCGTTTAGTTCGTTTGAATGAAATACGTTTCTAATTCGGTCGCACGTACTTTTGTGTGGAAAAGTTAAATTGAAAAGTTAATTTGGGGACTGTTGACGGCAGTAAAATAAAAACGAAAGACCGAAGAAAAGTGTAAAGGAACATAACACTCCACACGCGCAAGCACTTGACCAAACAAGAAAAAAATAAACAAAAAAATTAAAAGAACTAGAAAAATTGTATCCTCTCACGATTAGAGGAAATTTACAAAATGTATGGCAAAGTCAAGGAAAATTAACTTATTTTCCGGCATAGGTGGGATTCTTGAATGTTGAGGTGGCTTGTTTGTAGATCGGATTCTCACCCTAAAGATAAGGAAAGGACAAAATTAATTAAGCAGAAGATGATGAATAAATTTCTCTTCTTACCGATTCCCACTTGGCGTTCATACGCTCCTTTTCGAAGCGTGCGAATTCTCGTCGATCATGAATTGTTGTCAGCAATTTCCAAAGCAAAAGGATGGCCAGACCAACTAAGACAATGGCGGCTATCACGCCCAGGACAATGCCCAACATGAAAACTTTCGGTGGGCACTCGCGGTCTTGCTGTGCGTGCACTTCAATTTTGTCATCCTCCTTGTCGGCATACTTAAAGGTGAACTTGCAGTCATCCTCATCGTAGAACAAACATGCATATTCATCCTTTGTCTCATCCACAACAACCTTTTCAACGCCGATTGGTGTGAATGCTGTGCAGTTGGCAGCACAAGCAGCCTCGTCCTTAAGTGGGCCTGTATGATACATTTGGCATTGAACACAGTCTTTTAGTTCGTGGCAGCGACCGGAGCAGGTTGGGCACTTCTCGCAGTATTTGCCTGAATAACGACCTTCCTCAGTTACCTTGCACCTAATCGAAAAATTCAGCATTCATACTATATTTAGAAAACGGCATTCATTATACTCACTTGCATGTGCCACATTCGCACTCGCCATGTCCGGAACAGATCTCTCCTCCATTCGGTGGGATACACGTGTCATTCGAAGCGCGGCAATCGCAAGCCGATCCAGTCCATCCAGCCTTGCAAACGCAAACTCCACACTCGCACGAGCCGTGATCAGGGCCGGAGCACAAGAGTTGGTTGTGGCGATCGCACGAGAAGTTATCACACTCACAGAACTTGCCCGAAATGACTTCATCAGGATTAAGACGTTTCTCGCATTCACAGACGCCGCACACGCAGTTTCCTCTACCGCTGCAATCGATCAGGGTTGTGTTGTCCGCTCGACATCCCAAGTCGCGTTCGTTCTCCGCGTGCATGTCGGTCATAGAACACTCGCAGTTGCGTCCAAAGTGCGCCTCATCGCACTCGCAGATACCGCACATGTACTGTCCTTGATTGTGGCACTTTGGTGAAGATGCTTCATAGGCGGGATGTCCTGGGCGCTCGCATGGGCAGCTACAAAGCATTTCCAAGTCGATCACCAAACTCTCGTTGATACCGACGGGATAGATATGAATCAGTTGATGCCAATCTTTAGGATCGCTCGGACAGGAGGTGACAACAATTTCGGCTGTGAAGTTCACCATGTCACCGACCTTCAGGCCGTCACACTTAGAAGTGGCAATTGGAGTGCCTCCATTCAAACAAGCGGAGTAATAAGTAATCTTCACCGCACCACCAGCATTATCCTTCATTTCGATTGAGGATGAAATTTTCTAGAGAACATGTGGAAGCGAGTTAGATGATTTTCAGTTAAAACTTTTCATGAAACCTACTCCGTATTCCTCGCGGACCAATTCGACGACGTTGGAGGAATCACTGGACAACACAGCGCTGGAAGAGCCTTCAATGTGTTGAGACAACTTCTCATAAACGTTGATTTGTTGTTGAGTGACGGCGAAGATAATGTTGATCGCGTTCTTTTTTACATGATGGTTTATCTGCGAGATGCTGGGGTAATCTTGAATTGTTGAGTGTGTGTATAAGCCAGAGCTGTCCAAATGGCATTCACCATCATTTGGTTCGATAACTCCACCAAGCTGAAAAAGTAACAATGAAACGTGATAATTGTTGATCTAAAGAGAGATCAAGCAATTTACTTACTTTACCATCTCCGGCATAATGGAATCCAGCATCTGTTGAAAAGACCAACAGACGACGTGCTTGATCTCTCCAGCCGATCTGGTCACGGCAAACGATTGCCTGCATGATGGCATCGAAGCCACCCTCAGGAGCATCCAAGTTTCCTGACACGGCAGACCGATTTACCTCTTGCTATCATTTGAGAAAATAATTTACACATTATCAGTCTATTCATTGGTTATATGATGTTCTTTTGGCGATGTACTCTTGATCGGGTCCTCTCAGTTAAATTTTGGTTAAGTTTTAATTTCTTGGGAATCAGGAAAATTCAATTGTTATCAAAAATTAGTAACTTCAAGTCAATTAAATGGAATTCGTGTGACATCATTGCGCTGGTTTTCTCATTTTGATAACGCGCTCATATTGTACATAAGACTAGTCATAGCCGAAGTGGTATGGTCAGCGGTTAATTGTAAAGGGTATTTCCTTATCACTATTCGTTTCTCCTATTTGCACAGTTTATCGATAAACTGTTTTATTTTTAAATCGATCCCTCGGCAGAATTTAAAGAAATCTATTCACTAGAACGATCACTAATTGTCAGAGGTCTTATCTTTACCGCGGGTTTATCTTTTATATATGGCTGAATAAACGAAGGGTAGCATATACCTTTAAGACGATATATTCTAAAAACAAGAAAATGTTTTCTTTTTTATCGATTGGTTAACAAAGAATTTTCTTTCTTGTGCCACAATTTTAAGAGTGTGCGTGGGACAACACCATGGATGTTCTTACTCTCGTTCTTGACTTGAACTTTGATCCCATTTTCCATTTAATTTCGTCAGACTGATCTTATGAAAAACCAATCAGACTTATAAATGACAAAATCCACAAATTGTGCACACGCTTCCTAGCTAGCACTTAAGAAAAAATGTGAGATAAGGTATATCTAGACTGATGCCTATCACTGCCACACCCTAAACATAACAGTGTGAAACATTTAAAACACTGTTAAAAAAGGCTTAATAAAAACTCTTGAAACCCGACCGCCAATGGAGTCAGAAAGATGTTTACATACACACCATTTAGTGTACAGGGAGGCATAATTTCAGATATGTACATCAGTGTATAGAATAGTCCCTTAACTTGGCATCTTCTTATAAAAGTTCTGCTGAAATTAATTCATCCCCATGGGGCTAGGAAACCACAGGAAAATTACAACTATACATGTGATGCAGCTCGAACATCTCTGACTTCATCTACCTGTAGCCACTGCTACTGCTTCACCTACAAGTGACTAAAGCTCGACAAACACAATCACAACTCACCAGTTTTAGATTAAGAAAACAATGTTTAAAAGAAAAGTAAAATTTTAACTAAACGGATCTAAGACCTCTATTTAGAATCAGGAAATTAAAGAATCGGCGCTTTACACACACTACAAAATGTGTGGAATGTTTTTATAAGCTTACTTCCCTTCTTCTGACGGTTCGAGGATGGACCCAGACCTCAACCAACATGCCTCTCCGACCAGCACGATCTTTCACCAGCTGCCTCGTTGTTGTTTATTTTTTTTTTTTTTTTTTTTGTAATTGGTGCGCACTAAACTGATCGTTTATACCCTTAAGTGACTGGAATTAAGTCACACGGACCGAAAGTATAGAGGAACAGTGAACTCAAAGTTGGTTGAGGTCCTTCTCCACTTGTGTGCGCCACCTTAGACTAGGCCGTCCTCTGTTGCGTTGTACCAAAGTCTCAGATTCAAAGACTATTTGGACCGGAACCTCTATCCTAATTAATTGGCTCATTTACCGAAAAAGTTTATAAAAGACAAAAATACACAGAAAGTATGATGTCCACACATAACTTCGGCAACTGAACCTATTTCCCCATACATGTGTGTCCGGCTAAAAATAACCAAAAAAATCATCGATTGTGATAACCAGATTGCAAGATGCACAAATCAAATAAATCCGCTAAGTCCAAACCAAATCATTATTCTGTTATTTTGATTAGGATTGAAATGTTACCTTAAAATTTACCTTCCATCAAGAGTACATCGCAAAAATTTTTTGTTTATTGTTCAAACATGATCTACGAGGAGTAAGCTACATGATCCAATGGGACAATTACAATTGTTAGTATTATCTACTGGAAATATTAGTACTCAAACAACCTTAAGCATGCACTTATCTTAATCATTTTAATGAATGCTCACCCCACCCGCCACAACATAAGTGGACTTTTCTCTTAATTTTGTTATAATTCAATTCTTTCCCCACCACACAAGCACACGAATTTTAACTTACAGAAAATCGATATGTATCCATGCTTAAAGCCATAACATTATGGAAGCCATAAGGTGCAGCACAGCCTGTGCATGGCTCACGCAAACTATATGAACGAATAGATATACATACAAGGAGAATTATGATACCACTTAGTTAAACACATATGCGAAATTTTAAATTTAACCAAAAAAAGTGTCAAATGATGTTTCTTTGATGTTTTTGAATATGTTCTTCAATTTTGAAACGACTTTGCCAAGTGTATGCGGTAAATTTGTAAGATGAGAATTTGTAAAAAAAAACTGTCTAGTTTCTTAATGGAAAGGCGCTTATCAGTTGTGACTTCGGAGATAATTGATTAAAAGTCCAGACGTTGATATTTGTCGCGCTTAGCGGTTTTTTTTTACTTGATAACAATTCAATTAAATGGAGAGAAAGAACAATATATGTAGTGTGGAAGCAAATAAGTGATCGACCGTGACACTTTGAAGATGATAGTAAAAAATAATGCTACCGAATACGTTGAAGTACTTAGTTGTGGAAAGTCTTTTAAGAAAAAGAAAACAGGAACTTATCATGTAAAAAGTATTTACTAACGACATGAACATAAACTGTTACTGCCCGTGACATTCACAACGCCTTTTAAGCACTCTTGCGTTTTTTATGTCAATTAAATTTTAAGATTTTTCTTATCATACTCGAGTCGTTCACGACACAAAAACCACAAACAAGTCTTCTGACATATTTAAGACGACATTTACACTTGGCAATTCGACATAAAAAAGTTCAATTTGGTGTTTTTTTTTTCTGTAAGATTCTTTTAAATGCTCCCTACTTAAGTCTTAATAAAAAAACATCTGCACCAAGGCACATTCATCCTTCACCCATTACCATTCCCTTTCTTACTATACAACTAATTGGCAAGAGCATGCCACATCTATGAACACATAGCAGCATAAAATATGTATTCCGCTAAAATAAAATGAACATGGCTAAATTGTACGAGATGTATCTGAAAAGTCAAGCAAAAAACAAAACAGATAGACATAAAGCTGCATTTGGTACTCATGTCCAAAACCTTTACGAAATGAAAAAAAAAAAAAAAACAAATTTATTTTACAGACTACAACAATTAGGCGACAATGATGATTTTCTGCCAGTTTCAATTCTTAAGGCTACGAAGGCTACAGATACTACTTGTATGTATGTAAGGACAGATAGATAATTGCACAAAGAGAAAGAAGGACAGAGAGAGTGAGAGAGTTTTAATAATTTGAATGTCTTACAGAAAATTTAGCTGTGTCTATGCTCAAAGGCATTTGGTTGCGATAACCGTAGGGAGCTTCACAACCCTCGCATGGATGTTCTAGTCTGTATTAGTGCAGTTTTTTTTTTGTTTATATAAATAAGGTTTTAAAATTTGTTGGTTGAAACAAAATACAAAATATAAATAAAAAGTAAACGAAAAAAGAAATCTGTTTAACAAAAATCTGTTTAATTGTAAAAATGGTTTATAAATAAAAAATGTTTTCAAATATATTACTCCAAGTGTGCACATGAATGTTGAACAAAACTACGCGAGAATTCAACACCTTACATTTTTATATGCTAATGCAATTGACAGCAATTTATGTTTCTTCTTGGATAAATTAATGTGCATATAATAGTCTAGACGAAAACGTGCATTGCATTGCGACTGAAATTATATAAAAAGCTGCTTCATCAAATAGCGTCTGTCTGTTACTGATAGCCTGGCGAACCCATTTTGCATGACTTACATATGAACGTAAGGTTTGTTTTTTTTAAAAACAGAATTTATATGTTTCAAAAAACGTGAAATCTAAATATTTCAAAATATAAATTAGGTTTGATTTTTATAGTGGACTAGAATCGCTTCTCAAATTTTGCCGTTCGGAGTCGGCTCTAGGTCTCTTTTACTCGTGAGAGAACAGAAGCGCGCACAACACAAGTAGTTGATGAGCAAACTAGGCCCTGATCCCCTGTGGACTGTAGAGCCACTGAAATATTATTATCATTATTTCAGATTTTGTGTGTCTTTTGTGTCTTTTGTTACAATCGAATGTTAATTCTCAACCGAAAAGTAAGTTACTTGGCGGCAATAATTCAAAGCCAAGTGTTTTGCCGTAAATTTCTCTTGAAGGATAATTGCAGAATAGTCCTTACGCTAACATATTCGAATTAGTAGTATTCGAGTAATACTAGTATTGACAACTATGAATACGTTTTAGGGAAAAGAATGTCTTCACTTGATTAAGTGATTTCGCCGAGATCTTTTGTGCCCTTCTGGAGTTACCCTCTGACGTAGTAAGCTGTTAAGCCGCCTACAAACCAAATAGAAATGAAGCCAGTTCTGTTAGAACCATGAAGTTGAAAGAATAAAGTTCCCTAAGCCCAATAAACGTGGCGTAGTGGGTAGAGTGCGACGCTTACTCGCCGAAGGGTAATAGGTTCGACTCCCAGCTCAACACCAATTTTCCGACACGGCACCACCTCTTTCGAGCTGCTGACAACACTCAAAGAGTAATAACTGTCTAAGAAAGCTTCTCAAATTTCGCCGTTCGGAGTCGGCAAAAAACTGTAGGGGCCTACTACTCGTGAGAGAACAGTAGCGCGCACAACACGGGTAGTTGATGAGCAAGCTAGGCCCTGATCTCCCTTTGGACTGTAGCGCTAACAATTATTATTATTATTACTAAGCCCAATAAACGTCTTGAATTAAACTTAACATTTGGAACACCTTCAATGCGATATATAAAGCAAACCCTTGTCGACTTCTTCAACGTCATAATTAGACAATAGCGTGAAACGCAAAAAGTTCCACAAACTCGATTTAACTACCAGACAACGCAGGTGATTTTAAGACAAAATGCTTGGACGAAAACTTTCTTCTCACGAGCGAAAGGAATATATATTTTTAAGACTTCAGTTTTAGCGGTGGTAGAAAGTTAAGCGCATGAGTGCGTAAATTTCACAGCTTAAAACAATACCCTGCCAACTTTGCGTTTTATAAACTATTATGCTGGTAAATACACCCTGGATAACTGAAGATGGTGCCCCAGAAAGGTGAACGTTTTAGTGCCTTAATGTACAGAAACGATTAAAATTAAAAAAAGGAAAATTTTATCATAGTCAGGGATCATAGGAATACCTGTGCTACTATTGAAACTTTAAGTGTCACCATCATTGTGGTTTCTCCATTATGCTAAGAATACATCTGCCAATGTTACAATCGATATTGCATGGCAGCACCGACTTCAATGAGATGGACGAATATGGATAAGAATGCTGCTCTGGTTTAATTTTGTTTTCAATTTTTGCCCTATTCACGATCAATAACAAATGCGCTGTTGCAGAAGATGTTAAAGACGAAAGATGCAAATTTGTATTATCCACCTCGTGGGTAACTGTCTCAGAATGTCTCCAGCGGGCTAATAACTTTAAAAAAAACTCAAAAAACTCTTCTCAAACTTTGGCGTTCGAAGTCGGTCTTCGGAATCATTTCTGTTTGTGAGAAAACAGGGGCGCGCACAACACGAGTAGTTGATAAGCAAACTAGGTATTGGCCCCCCAGTGGACTGTCGCGCCATCCAATATATTTATAAAAAAAACTCCCACATATTAGCTCCCCAAATTAACGAAGTCTCTTGTCAGCATTCACGTCAGATGAATGATCTAATAAAATGCCAGAATTAATTTGTCATTCAGCAAGTTTCACATTCGCCTCGTAAATTTTATTAGTTACGAGTATATTCAGATTCCCTTTCTCCTCGCTCTCATCAGATAACTGCAATTAAAAACGTGCAATCCACAAAGACTGCGACGTCAAGGTGCGCTAACCTTGTAACAGACATACTTCCGATTGACTTTAAAACGTCAACATAACCTTTGTGTGCATAAAACGCATAACCACCTCCTCCACGTACATTGCCACAATCGCAACGCACATTCCTTCCTAACGCACACAGAAACATAATCGAAGTGAATGCCAGCCAACGCAAAGCAACACAAATTAAAAATAAAACCGATGAATCACATTTGAGATTCAACCCATGATTCACTGAGACGTGCTTTGTAACATTCCCAAGAATCGTTGGCGTTTTTCTCTTGAATTTTTTCCCAACAAATCGCAATTCATTTGCATATCAATACGCTTCATGTGCACAAATGGAGGGTTTTCTTTATCTGATCACAGCACTTCATCAAAATAATAGATGAACGACTCACTTTTTTGGAATTGTCGAGACGTATGGCATCAGCACTTTGTCCACAAACGAGCCAAAGCCCAGTCGGAAGTTCGAAGTAATATTCTTCATGGTGTCGGACAGCAGATCGCCCAACTTTGAAAGATTCTTCTTATCGTCATCCATAGATTTTGACAAATCCATAAGGTAGTACAGGTCGACAGGGTAATCCTCGGCCTGGGAGTAGCGCAACGCTAGACGATGAGCTTGATCTGAAAGGGAAGTGTAGGTGTAAATCATGTGCGGAACATTATGCACTGTAGATTCACTTACTTATTCTCAATTTCAAATTGACTCTCTGTGGACTGATCTGAACGATCTCTCCACCAGCTGCACCAAAACTTCCTGCCGCACCAGCTGACGCGCTCGATGTTGCACCATACTGGGATGATTGGAATCCCGAGGCACTGCCACTGTAGGAAGAACTTGCCTCATAACTGCCGCCATACGCCATTTGGCCACCGGCACTGCGTGAACCGGCACGTGAGAGTTCACGATTGATGATCAGTTTTTGTTCGTTGTCTGGATTCCAGGTATACTCCTCGGGGCATGCGCCCAATGTGGCGTAGCTTGGCTGGAAACATCTAGGTCTATCGCCGAAATCTGGCTGCAGGCACCAAGCGCAGCTCTGTGTTTGAATGCACTCGTGGCAGGTGCGTTTGTTTACGCATGGGTTTTGTGTGTATTTCTCTGCGATTTGTCCCTCAACAGCGGTGAGCACAAACGCAGCACACACCACAAGTGCTAAGACACTTAACACTCTTCTCGACGGATTCATTTTACCTTGATGGGATGGCAATCTGTTTCGCTTTTAGGTATCTGAAAGGAAATTTGTAAAGTTCGTTGTTATTGAGATGTTTGAAACGCCCTGGGAATGAGGTAAGCCATATCCAGTGAGAAAACAGACGAGACATATCTGCGGTTAAAGGAAATCTCCATTCAACACGCGCACAAGTTAAATATTGTATGATCTGTCTGCCAAAAAATTCAAATACGACAGTCCCTCGGTTTTAGAAATTCATACGCACGGTCGACGAAAGAACGATTGATTTGAATGATAGCATGTAAGTGGAATCTATTTTAAAAAGCGTTTGGAGTTTACCCACAATCTCATTCTCTTTTGTAACATCACAACACTAAGCGCCGTGCCTACCGCAAGTAATAAGGCAAATCTACTCGTCCCCATTTAGTGGCGCTCAAATTCAACTGATAAACGCTGCGCGATACAAAGCAGACGTCACTGCATGCATCAAATTATTTCTCTCTTTCCAATTAGATGAGCAATAATGCTGTGATTTGAATTTTTTAAATATTTCAATTGTGTGCAAGCATTAGACGTGTTTTTCAATTGGAATAGTCGATGACCTCAGATGACAGAGCGGTCGCTCTAATTCGCATATTTTGGAAATCCTTTTTTTCGATTACACAAAATTAAAAAAAAAATTAAGAGTAATTAAGGTTCCATCTTTCGTTTATGATCTATACGCTGGCAGTGCGCTTAGTGCCTTATGAATCGTAACTTTACATATTCTGTTATTCGGGTGTATCCACATCAATCTTTCAACAGCTTGCCTGTAAATAAATCCAGGACCTAAGACATTTAAATTATTTCCCTAGCCAATTGGCGACGATCACAGCTAACCGAAAAGGTGAAATACTTTTCTCTACAAGACATGTATAACCCGTTGCACAATATACACAGACATCGCACAGGTTGATTCGCGCTTCGAACATAGTTTTCCAAGAAGAATCCTCATTACATACGCAAACTGGATGTTCTCTGTTGATTTGCACCACAAAGACACTTCGCCTCCAATGAATTGAGTCCCAACCGAGCAGACTGAAGTGATTTTCACAACTCTCACCGCACAATCAGCTGCGACTTTGTTACACCACACGAAAGATGGGTATGAGCAAAACCGGAAGACCATTCGCAGTTCTACGAGATTACACCTCGTCATCAACACTACCACGTCCAAAACCAAACAAACGTTTACATTCCCAGCGGTAAAAACATCTTGCTTGACTCACCACAAAGAAAACAGAAACCAGTCATAACCACTACCTGTTTCCGAACAATCAGTAAATCACGTCAGAAACTTCGAAAATTATCAAACTTCCCAACATCCAAAACTACGAATCAAGCAAAGAAATATATAATTTCCTTAATTGACGTAGCCCCTTATATAAAAAGAAACAGAATTTGATATACGATTCGAACCGAACCACCCCGAACCGAAACCGAAAATGATGTCAGCGCCCGCCCCAAGGTAAACAAAAGCCACAATATGCAATGTTTTCCTCTAATAAAACCTCCGGTGCTCTGCTCACGCATGTACCAGGAATTGCAGTGAAATCATATCCCTTTCGTGGTTGCAAGATAAGCGACTAAAAAACTCACTTTTTTGAGACGTTTGTCCAAAGTAATTCGTAGCGATATACATCAACCTAAGCACAACAGTCTTACTAAAGCCAAATGACTCACCGCCAGATAAATTAAAATCTGAGAAACACTGGGAAATTATAAAAGTATACACATATGTGTGTTGAGAGCTGAAGACGATGGGGACTACGTCAGATGGGCGACAACCACAACAGCGACGATATTGGTGGCACAACACCTCTCCAATATGAACTGCTTTTGGGGGGCGATCACAGGAAATGAACGATGACTGAATGTATTGATTCATGGACCCATTGACTGTAAGGCTATCGATACATGCAATTGCAAAAGACACAAAGCGGAGTCATCACTGACTCCATTGGAATTGCGTGGGCGCAACCAAAAGCTGAGACTTTCTCACTTCTCTTCGTTTTCACTGAATTTTGAGAGCACTTCTCTGTGCACACTTCACTTAAGGGTCAATTAGAAAATTATTAATAGAAATTACTTATTGTTGAGTCTCTCAAAAACTGAATGGATGGGAAAAGAAAAACAATCCCGTCGACAGCAGGTACTATTATCTCGTTCGCGGGGCAACTATTTTCGAATGCCAATTACACGCCTTAAAACACCCGATTTCTACACAAACTGTGTGAATTTGAATAATTTTTCACTTACATTTCGTTGTTATTTATTGTAAATTAATTTGTTTTGAGGTATATTGCAGTTTATGCGGTTTTTATTCCCATCAGGAGCGAACGGAAAAAGGTGGACGAATAAAATTGCTACCGCACTTCACTGAATCTCGAACACTTTTGATTAAATTCGAATTATTTATGGTCACTTTCCACAATTTCGAACTGCACTTCCAGCCATCATTGGAGTTCCCTATAAGTGTGAGTGGATACACGGTATGGAAGGCATATAGCTGATCCGTACTTTCGTCAAGAATATTTATAATGGCCGATTTAGCGAAAAGTTTTTCATTTTATGGATGGCTTACATTTCCAGTTGCATTGAATATATTTGTTTGATGAATTGAAGACCAGTATATCAAGTTCCGGTTGGTTTTGGAAACCTTTAGCACAATATATGTAAATATTTTAAATATTTTAAATGGGAATGAAATGAACGAGAGTTGACATTTCTGACTTCTTACTCAGACCATAGCCCGTATTTTGTGTTTTTCTTTTACAAAATATATACGTTATAATTCAGAAAATTGAATATTGAATTCTTCTATGAAAATACACATTATTTGCACACTGATGCGATTTTCTTTCTGATTTACAAAGAATGAGGAGAAAATCATTGCTCTCGTGAAAAGATATTGCAGTTATGCTCTAACTTGTGTAAATAAAAATAAATTTATGTTAAATTTCAGTTAAATAAATGTATTTATGGCCTGCCCGCCAATATTTTCAATAAATTTTTTTGAAATATTAAACAATTCAGCAATCAGTTTCTAAAAATCAGACACTGAATCATTCTTCCTAATCACTTTCGTTATTTGCGAGTAAGGGAACTTCGCTGAGATGTTTCTTGTGATGGGGAAAAAATCCATCGTACATGGCAGTACTGCGCAATTGTCAACATCGGCACACTCTCCACTGTCATAATTTTCACTTCTTCCACCTTAGTTGTGTTTGCAAGCGCCATGTCTAATAAATAATTTCCATCAAAAAAGAACAATCAAATCACAAAAAATTATGTTTTCAATATAATAACAGTGAATTTAGCATGCAATTCAATTGTAAAATGTTAGTATACAATTCAATATCGAACTTAAAGCATTTATACCCATCTCAAAGTTACGATTTATGTCAGCATTTGAAAAGAAAAAGCGCCAGGAAAACTCGAAATGTGTGTGCTTCGGCCTGGTAACTCATCGGAACGGTAGTTTCCTCAATCAATTCATTTTTTTTTACCTATTTTTATTTCTTTTTATATGTATATAATTTTTGTACACATAATATTCGTTTTGCTGTTTTTCAATATATTTTCCATTCGTCTGTGTCGCTACTTTTTGCGCTGTGTTGTGTGAAGGAACTCTGTGCCGTCGTAGTCGTCGTAAAGTCACTCTTGAGAAATTCGCACAAGAGTTTTCCATCGTTTAAATTTTTTATTTGTATTTTGTAGTCGTTGTTCATTTTGTGTAAAAACCCTTGGTTCCTGTTTTACAATTCGGTCGACTGTGTTGTGCAAAAAAGTGAAACTTAACTCTTGTATTTGTCGGATGTATGAAAAAGAGGCAGAAAAATTGATTTTACAATCGCATTGCATGGATATTTACGAGGTTCGACGGATGAATTACGAAATTTTGGGTTTTTTCTTCTTTGATTTGTAAATCGAGTTCGAGTTTTCTACATAAAGTTACCGTCGTCTTCGTCGGTGAGTTGTGAGTGAGTGGAGTTGGGATCGGAGTGAGTGTGGTTTCGTATGTCTGGGGGCATGGGGAAAGTTCCTGTTTCCTCCACACACACTTGGAGCTTGTGCTGCCGCTGTGCGTCACGACTTATGTATGAAATAGAAGTTATTTTCACCTTTATCAGCAAATGGCCGAAGGATTTTGGTAAAATCACACACAAATCGTAGGCACTTTCGGATTGTGTGAAGCAGATACATTTATAAGAACTGTTCGGGAGTGATCCTACTTTGGATCGTATTTACCATGGCAAAAGGTCGCTGCTGCTGGTACTGTCTATTTCGTTTCTCGGTTCGATTCGCCCAGTGTGCCCACTCGATTCAAATCCACACAGCGACAGTCGCCGACGATGAGTTAATTAAAACAAACATATTTTAGATATTTGGAAAGAGAGACGGAAGAAAATCGTAAAAAAGAAGTGTTAAATTGTTTTGTTTCGCAATGCGGCAAGTGTCAGTATTTTTCTTTCCTTTTTTTTAGTTGGTTGGTTGTCTTGCTTTTTCTTTTTCGGTTTGTGAGTAAATTTAAAATGATTTTTATTGGGTTAATTTATTTGTGATTTCGTGGTCGTGAGCAGAGAGACAGTGACTCCCGAGATTTTGCGGATCGATTTTGCTGATTTTTTTTTTTTTCTTTATTATTTGTTTTGCTGGAAGGCTTTTTTCATTCATTCAAATTGATTCGCATCGGCGGTACAGACACCGGACAACTGTATGTGAAATCATTTGGCCTTGTGGTCGCGCGATGCCTTGTAAATTACATTTACACAGTTTTCGTGATATATGTACATATGTACTTCTGTTGTTTCATTATTTTTTTTTTTTGTTTTTATTTACCTATAGTGTGCTCATCAGCAGTTCCTGTCTTCGTGTGTTCTACGCGATATTCGATGGAAACGTGTTCAAGATTAATATAATTATTCAAAGACAACCTGTCCATGGGTGTATTTTGTTGACGAAACACTATGTAGTAGGCGTACGTGTTATATCATTGATATTAAATTACTTGTGTCTCACCTTATGGCGGACGGTGAAGTTCGAAGGTAATCTGTCGCCGTCTATTTCCGCGATAAGCATGCGAAATAAATAGGTTACCATTATGTGTACAGAATGTGAGTTCACTTGAACTGTTTACACAACTATTTCAGAATTTATTTATATTTCTGTTCGTTTCAAATTCGTGCAGCGGAAGAAATTAGTTTATGCGTTTGAGTTGACTTACTGATTGTATACAGATAAATCGCTAATTTACATATTCATGATGTGCACTGTAGGCGGGCTAAGAAGCATATCAACTGGTAAAAGATTTTTGAAGTAGTAATATTTCAACTGATTCTAAAGACTGGCGGGAACATATTTGACTGCGATTGGTGTTCTCTTGGAAGTAATGAGGTGCCTAATATCATCTAACGAGAGTGAAGCATTTGACTAACTGAAATACTACAGTCGTGGTACAAATAAGTTGAGTTTCACATATCGTGGGAAGCATCAAGGCTAACTGGAAGCAGGTTCTTAAGCAAATCACATTTTTGTGTAAAGCTAAGTGCAGACCAACGAACTGTTTCAGTTAATAGAAGAAAATTGAGGTCATAAAAAGGAAGCAATCTGCATCGAATTCTTACTGAGCACTGTAATCTTAATATTTATGAAGGTGAAAAAGACTCAAAAGTAGAGACTTACGACAGAAACAGATAGGCAAACAGCCAATAAATTTTCGGGTCCTGATAACATTCGCATTCAAAGCTCATTTGGTGCGAAAATAGCTACGCAGCCTGTATGCTATTATGACAATGTTTATCAAAAATACTATGTTATCCGGCCTTCACCATTTTGCTTTTACAACTTCATTGGACTATGGAGATTATAGTGCAAATTAGGCGTGCTTTTTGGCAATAAAGAGTTCGGTCTCGGAAATCTGTCGCTTTTGCTATGTTTACTCTTTGCAAATGAATAAAGGTGAATTGGCATTTGTCTTATGTTTTCCACATTTCGAATTAATTTCCTTCATAAAACTCACGGGCCTCGTGATGTACCTGATACTCCTTTCCTACATTATAGCTCCAATGTTTAAGAGTTGGTAGAAACCTTTCTCTAAACTAATGTGCGAAGCCATTAGTCGGTCTCTACTTAGTTATTTACAATTCCCAATACGTGCTCTTCGATTGTGGGAAAACAGTAGCACGCCCATTCAATTAAAGAATACAACATTTCGCTTGTAGAATATACACGAAATCACTTTAAAATACCTGTATGTCACAAAGGTGTACTACAATTCAGAAAATTAAGTTCAGTGCATCTTCTTCAAAAGTGAACAATGTGTTCGCCCGCACTACACTACCACCACTCGGTCTAGTTCACTTCGCCATCCCTTACTCTTGTTATTAATTAGTTGTACACACATTCAAGTTACTTTGTAAGTCGCCTATCAGTTTCTTACCTTTTTGACTTTACGATCGGGTTTTATTTTGCCATATGATTTTCACTCTTGCGCCTATGATGCATCACTCATAGGGAATGGAACACGTCGTCACCTTCAGACGTGACAAACACGAGAAATATCACACTTAACACAAGGTCGTAGGTTTATTTCCTAAGAATAAAGTTCGAACCTATATTTTTTTTTTCTTGCTCCACCGCTCCCTTGTGACTCACTAAGCGCGACAGAAGTTACTTAAGAAACAATGTTCTTCAAAAGGGTTCCACGAGCAGATTGCTTTTAAATGAATTTCTCTTCGCTCCCGCCCATTATGGCCGTGTAAGTGGCAGTAAAATACCCTACATTCCTAACTGTCACATTGGCGTGCAACACTCAGCAATTTATTGAATTTAAATAGCATGAATAAAAAATGAGCCAGACAATTTAATATTTCCCCAAAAAATTCTACACCACCATGGGCGGTGTTTCACGCCATTCAGCGCCATAAAATGCATGCAATTAAAACTTAGAAAAAATTCCATTCATTTGCAATTTGCAAAACACATTCGCCGCAGAGACATAATCACGATCCTCCGCACCGATGTACATGTGTCTTCGACCAAAATTAACTTGCAATAAATCTATCAACGAATGGGCGTATAATTTTCTCGATTATACGCGTATTTATTTTTCGTGTGTTTATTTATTTTGAAAGAATTTTATCTTTCTGTTGTAGCAGCGCGCTAAAAAGCAATGATGATGTATTGCCAGGAACGTGTGTTAGTGTGTTCGTACGGATTCGCTGATAACAAGTTTCTGACTGATATTTAGCACACCAGCATGCATTCGAATTCAATGCAAAAAGAAATGAAGCAAAGGGAATATCAGAACAGTATCGTACGTGGTGAGCGATTTAATAAATGAAACAAAAAAAGCCAACTCTGTGAAATATGTAAATAGGAAGAGGAAAATGTAAGTCTCCTTGAAGTCGCGCAAGGAAGCGAACGTATAAAAGGGTATAACCACTTCAAAAGTCACCGACTCTATCATCATCATCGTCGTCGTCGTCGTTTTCGTAGTCGTTATCGTTGCTAAGTCGTTTTCAGCAGCAGAGTCAGTAGCTGTAACAGCAGCAAGTCAGCACAACATTGAGTATTAGCCAGCAGAAGGAAAGCTGTGCTGTATTGCCGGTACTTAAATATCGATCGATACCAAAACCAAGCCAACAGACTGACTGTCTCGCTTTTTCCTGCTCACTGACATGCATTGATGTGGTGAATTGTGTTGGCACACAGTGGGTCCTTGAACTGAGTTGGATATGAATTAATAATAAACGCAGCAGAGGCAGCATAAATGTCAAATTGTCTGTTGGCACAGCACACAGGGTTGTTGATGAATTTTGATTGCTTTTTGTTTTGTTGTCGTCCACGCTCCCTCTCACGGTTTTTTGTTGCTAATATAGTATATAGATATAATAAAGTTAATCAAAACATAAATCACGTCACAACAAAAAACCGAGGTGCTTTTGTTTCTTTCTCGTTGTGTCCCTTTGTTGCGTATCGAAATCTGTCGTCTGCTCTGCTTTAGTCTCGGACAGCACTAAATGAATTCATGACGTAAAGTAATGATTCAGTGCCTACACGCTCATTGCTCTCCACTCTATGATCAATAGGCTTATCGAACTTCTTCAGAAACACTATAAGATGATGCCCTGCTTGCTGAGTAATGAGTAATTTGTTCCTCTAATCATCGCAACCCTACGCGTGACGTATAAACAATTAATAGAAATATTTAACGAAACGTTCTGCTGAACAATTGCGTGGGAAAACATTTATGCTCGTGCATGTTTGCGTTGACAGACTGAGTGTGATTCTTCAAAGGGGCAAATGAAACAGTTTCTCTTCTTTTTTATCGCCTTCTGGGAATTCAATTTATTTTCAACTCAAAATTCGAAGTCAATATCCACCCAAAAAAAAAAGCAAAAGAAATATGAATTTCATGGTAGAAACTGCCTGTGTTTTCTCTCCGGCCTTCTGAAGAGCCCACGAGTGACACACATATTTGTGTAAGCTTTCGCCTGTTTCTCTAATAGTTTTATTTTTTACCATCTTCTTCAATCTTTGCCAATTGGTGTCATGATTCAATTGACATCAGAACCAACGATATTGTTTTTCTCATATTCCCTGAAGGTGAGAACTAGAAATTTAAATGATTCATCCGCCAGTTTTTCAGTCTCAATTAGTTCATGTCAGCACATAGACTCAATTGAAATCAACAAAGTAAAGGATTTGTGGAGGATTTATCAAAGAAAATACACACAGAGACACCGCTGTTGGCGATCAAGTAAACAAAACAAAAAGCGATCATTCATTCAACTCAGTTTTCGTGGCAAATAAAAGCCAGTTGTTGTCCCGCTATCAATAAAACTCTGGAAATAAGTAAATAAATGGCGCTTCTAATCTTAAGTGGAGATAAGGCTACAATTTCCCATTCAATTATCGCAGCTTGCAAGGTTTCATGTTGACTCTTTAGAATGTCTGTGCGAAACTTTAAGGTTACCTTGATGTGATTGTGTATAAATGTTTAATGTGGGCGTGAAACGCATTGAGAATATAAGTGGCTCTCGTTTGTGTGTTTCTTATGTTTGTTTTTAAAGCGAGAGAAGTTGTTTCAGCTGTATGGTATATTAGACGCTGTACACGGAGATTCAGATCCGGCCGGCTACTGGAAATTTTTGCTAATGATTGAGAAATTTGCTTCATCTTCTGCAAATGCCTGAATCATTAAGTTCGATCGACTCATGCATGTAAAATTGCTTTCAAACAATACAGAAATTACCCACGACTTTGTTTTCATCTCAGATTGAAGTCTCGAGTCATTTAGCATTCATTAACATAGCGCCAGTTTTAGCTGTAAGTAATAGATGAGTTTACTCAGCATTGACGCACTAAAGTTCCAGTCTTTAGGGGACAAAACCTTCAATTTATATAAGGTTATATATATATATAAACCAAACAAGAACTTGTCTTAAATATTGGGCAAAAAGCCTTTTTCATTATCTTAAATATTGGGCAAATAGCCTTTTTCATCATTTGTTGAATAATCATGTAATTTTATTTCTTTATACTCGACCCGACTTTTCGACAGGGATTGCCGCCGACTTTAGCAAGTTCCTAATATCCGAACATTACGTTGGGTTTAAATGTGCTTCTGCCATTTGTAATATAGTTACTACAACTCCCAACTCATTCATAGATAGGGACTGCAAAAACAAACCTGTTGAAATTGCGCTACACTTCGAGAGACTACACTTCGTCAACCCTCAAACGTGCAAAGTCTGTCAAAGTAAAGTTTCTGTTCGTGGTTAGCGCATGTAGCGCCGGGGAGAGGAAACAATTCGAGCCATAAACAAGTATTCTAATCATTCGTTTCGCATTCTGTTTTTATTTAACGCCGGCGCCGTCTATCGATAACTGTTTATATCACATGTTGTGTAAGTTTAATCAGTTTTTTCGTTGAAGTTGACTTCGGAATTTGCATTTCATATGCAAAAAATTGTGTAGAACTGGTTGAACAGCATGCAAATTTAAAGGAAATCGTCGTCGATTGATAATTTAGAAAAATTGGCATAATAGTCAGTATTAATATATATTGAAATAACTCCTCGCAGTATGCTTATGGTTGAGTGCGGTTCTAAACAGCGAAATTTGATCAAGTCGTTCCTACATAGTTACCATAAAGCATTGTTGGAGTTATCAACAACAAGGGAGAATGAAGTGCGTTTCAGAGCCTGGCTTAGCACTTGATCTTTTATTTCCCAAGTGTTAGTCCAAAGCCAAGACGACCATATGTGCATTAAATAAATGGTTTTGGCATAAATAATGTCCTTGATGACAGCTGAAATACATACTGTAGAAAAGTTTTTTGACTTCGCACTGACAGTTCTGTGTTTAAATGAAAAAAATTACAAGATATATAACTTTGCCTATAAACGGTAAAATTGTTTTCTGTTGCAAATTTGTTCATATTTGATTCGTTCGGAGTCGGCAAAAAACTGAAGGTCCCTTCTCCTTTTGAGAGAACAGTAGCGCGCACAACACGAGTAATTGATTAGCAATATAGGCCCTGGTCCCCTGTGGGCTGTCGCGACTCGCGATGTATAATTGTCATTAGAATCGTTTGAATCTACGGTTTATAAGCTTGACTGTTTGCTATTTGTGAGAACAACTTTTCTCGTGAAATCTACTTCTGATGTATGTCCTGGTTTTGAATCCCATTTAAGATTGTTTAATAGTTCAATATTTACTTGATCCTAGAGCTCTCCGATCCTACTCGTCAACGGTGTATTAACGCATCTTCATCTTTGCAGCGCATTAGTAGCTGTGTTTGTTAATCAAAAGGTTTATAGCCCTCCATTATTAAGACTCAGAAACGACTGACTCCTTCGTATTCAATGCTAATCAAAGTGGTCTCGATATTCAGTGCAACTTTTCAGTTTCTCACCTGCCCTCTTCTATTTTCCTTCGTTCTGCACTCGGAAGTGTCTGCAACGCATAGAATTATTTGGATGTATAGAGTGCGTGGACAACGCAGCTCTGGCTTGATAAATCAGCTTAGGTCAGAGCAAAAGATGACTTGTTAAATTGATATACGAAATTCGAGTTATCAGGGGAGGGATAGTTGTTAAGGCTCAAGTCCATCTGGAACTTTTATACAAACAAGGAAAAATGAAAAACGCGAACATTATCTAGACATGAACGTTTTAATCCTTGTTTTAACAGAAATAAATAATTTTCCACAGATTCCCGATGAAATTCATTACCTATTCGATGAAAATAGAATGAGAGAGATAATCAGAAATTTTCCTGGAAATTTTCAACATCATGGCGCGGATTTTTGTTTGGCAAAAGAATATAGCTCTACAGAAGTGATGTAAACATTTTTCAATTACCGTTGTTAATTTTATTTGTCTTTTATGCGGCTCGACTTTTTTTGACGTAGAATTAAGTGAAGGGTAATTGCTCATGGACCAGGAGAAAAAAATAAACTTGGATGGATAAGTGACTAAGTGTAGTATAATGGCTTTGTCATACGACGGAAACCAAAGGCAGTTGCTATTTATCTTTGTCAAACCATCGCCACTGCGAGAGTTTTCGTAGCAATTATAAAAAGAAACTTATGTTGTTTATCACGCAGCAATCTTAAATTCGATCCCCGGAACATCTGCAAAGTAAACATGTGTCCAAGCAGCAAATGTTTGTTTTAGCAATTTCTATTTCCGTACACTTTTGTGTTCATAAGCTTAGCCACCTCTGAACTCTATACACAGCGTCTTGGGAACCGCAAGTCCGTCAGTTGATATGCACATGAAACCGTCTGCATTCCATTCCATTGGTACTTATTACGGAATGTGAGCGGTTAGCAGTTAAATCTGTGTGCGCGCTCAATAAATGAAATTCTAGATATCCCATACGAATTGCAGTTAAGCACAGTGATCATGTACTTTCAAATTCTGGTCATTATTGTTAACTGAAAGACTATGTCAAAGCATCTAGGTTAACTACTTTACACTCAGCAGTTCCTGCTTGCCTCCAATGTCATTCTTGTCAATCTCATAAAAGCTTACTCGACCTACGCACTGCTGCTTTTATGTTGAACTCGCATAAAGCATTTTCACTTTTATTCGACAAAGAGTTGAATGTAAGAACTTACGCAACGTAACGCGATGATATCCGCCGTGACAAGTAATTTCGATGTACCTCATAATAGCAAATTGCAGTGCGGACAAGACCGAGGCAGAGTGAAGTTAGCGCGAAAGCATACATAAACTGTTTTAGGTCAACGACATGACTCTGAAGAGTTTTACTAACTGCTGCTGCCATTTACGTCTTCTCCGAACCTAATTAGAAGATCATAGTTATCGTTGTCACTCTCCTACAACGTGTATAATTTAATACAGCACAACAATAATAAAAATATGTGCATTACACAAGCACCGTCATTATCATTCACGAACGGCGAGCGCATAACAAATTGAACGGAGAAAAAATGCAAAGACAAAAAAAGTCATTCTATTTGCTCAGAGGGTATTTTCAAAGATTAATCTCCTCCGTCCTCCATCCTCCATCCACACCCTACATTTTGAATGTATATAATAAAATGTAGCATCTGACCGCAAAACGAGGTCTGGCATTGCCGATTTCAACTCAAGGCTTGAGCGCGGTCGCAGTCAGGCATCTAGATCATAGTGTGTCGAAATATAGCACGCAAGTTTAAAACTCTTACTAGGTATTGTTGCCACATATAACGAGCTTAACATGGGATAGAATTTTATTTCACCACTGTCTCAGTTACGTTAAATGCCGGGCAGACTGATAACAATTAAGTTGATTGTGCATATTTGTTACATGATATGCGGGGTAAGTGGATTCGCATTCCATTCACTGCTAGCAGTGCTGTGTGTCTACTGCAAGGGCTTTTTGCGGTTAAAGCCCGCTCACTCCTAGTACACATTAGTTAGAAAAATTGCGAATGAAGAAACCAATAGAACTAACTTCGCGTGTATGACCCTAAATCTATTGGAAGACGTCTATTATTATTCGTTTTTTTTTTTTGTTCTTATCTTCAATTAAAAGTCACCACACATCATCTTGGAAGCTGATGTTGTGGACATATATCTTGTTACTTTTTGTTGTCCTCGTCATCGTCGTCGTCATGCTCATGTACAATGATGTGGAACTTATGGTAGATTGATGCTGCGTGCGAGTGATGAATGCGAATTATTAGCTGGCATATATGTTGTGCCTAAGCAAATTAGATCACTATCGTGGAAAGTATGATATGGCAGGGCACTTAAAAGTTTCTTTCTCGTATATATTTTTTTTTCTTTCCCTACTTTACTGTAAAAGGTTTGAATGGTTGTGCCAGCATGCGCTTAATGAAAGACAACAAAAAGAAGAAGAGAATAGTAGGGGAAAATTGATTAGGATTTATGTATGAGAATGTCAAAGGTTACGAGAATGCATGCATTTATGTAGATTCCTTAAATTAAGACTTGTGTACTTTATTTGCATTTTTTTTATTTTTCTTTCAATATCAGTTTTTTTTTCTCTGTCTTTCTCATGGGATACAAAAATAGTTATAAGACATTCGTCATCCTGACCTCAACAATTTGGCGGCTTGCGACATCGCATAAATTCAGCGAAGTAACAATCAGAGATCGAACAAGGATTGTTTGCATATATTATTAAAAGAATTAATACTTTCATAGAATGTATTAGATTATTCTAATTCGGTCTCAGCTCGGGCGCAGTGTTTCGTCGTGTCGAATGAGGATCTGCGTTAACTCTTACGCTTAAAAAACCAAATTAGATTTCCGAATTCGGAAAACAAGATTTTCTACATTCGACTTCAAATCACATCTTTCGAGTTGGGGACTGTACAGCGACGTGTGCCTGGTCAAGCGTCTACGGATGCAACGCTTAAGATGGCTAAGCCATGTAGAGCGTATGGACACCACTGCTCCGGCCCGAAAAGTCTTTGAATCCGTGCCATTGGGACAACGCAACAGAGGGTGACCTAGACTAAAGTGGCGCACACAAGTAGAGAAGGATCTCAACCAACTTGGGGTGCGCAACTGTAGACAGGTGACGAAAGATCGTGCTGGCTGGAGAGGCATGTTGGTTGAGGCCCAGGTCCACCCGGACTGTAGGGCCGCAAAAAGAAGAAGAAGAAGGGTTGGGGACAACGTTCTCAGGGAAGCAAGTGTCTAAAATTCTCTTTAACTCGCTATTTATGGCTCCAACAACCTTTTGCACAATTCTTTCTGAATTACATAGTGCTTCGATCAAAGACTATTCAACACCATTATTCCTCATCTCTGTCCACATATTCGCCTGCAAACAATAAATGCTTTGACCTTCTGAGCTCTTTATTTTTAAACTTTTAAAGTGAAACAATTTATACTGTATCCGCCAATCACCCAATGTCGTTACAGCAGTCGTGACTTATTAACACCCTACCCTACAACCTTGTTAAGAACAAATTAATTTCTCACATTTATATGCGAGAAATCCAACCAAACAACTTCTCCGCAGAGACAATTTGAAATGCCAAGTTATTTCTTCAGTTGTATCACAATATCGTATCGAATCCAAATCACAATAAATCGCCAAAAGGGTGCGGATGATGACCTAATCCTAAACGGAGGTGGATTCGTAATTCCCACTAAACATGTAAATGTAAATATTAAAATATCGTGCGGATATTTAACTTGAAGATTTATGATTTATTTAGGCATCATAGGTAGATTTAGGGTGATTGTATTTGTATTTCAGTGTAAATTCTTACTTCTTACTTCAAAAATGTTATGGTATTGGTTTGAATTCTTCTCGTTAAAGCGCTTTAAGCAAAGTAGTGCGTAGCCGCTTTGTTTTGTAGGCGAGTATGCATTAAATATTGCTGCTGGAACTTCTTTAACTTTCAAAAATATTAAACGATTGATTATAATCAAAAGAATATCTATTTTAAACAAACTTTTCTGGCTTAAGCCGACGGACGCAACATGGATAACCGATATCAAGATGTAACTTAACTTACTGATTTTAGTTTATCCTTGCATTTTGCGTAACACTTACAATTGTATTGAATATTTCAAGGCATTAAGCGCATTTTACTAAAAGTCAATTTTGCATCTGTTTCGTTTTTTAATCCTCATGCATTAATGAAGTCAAATAAGATAAAACGAAACAGACACAGGAATTGTAGTCGTTCAAAACTCGACATTCAGAATAAGTGGTTGTCGTGATGTAGAAAAAATATGGATAAACGTAAAGGTCAAGGTTGCAATCCTGAACTGAACATTTGTTTGTAGAATGTAATTATATCCAATTTTAAGTGGTGAGAGAATAACAAACACGCAAAATGAGTGCTTGTTGAGATTTATTCATATGTGTCTTCCTACATTTTGTATCACATCGACTACGGATTCGTATGTAGTCAATTCGTCTTTTGTATATTTTACGGACTTAGTCTGAAAAAAGCGAACTTTTTCTCTGTGATTTTCGAAACAAGGGTTTGAAAAGATCTTTGGAAAAAAATCAGTTTCAGGGTTGTTAGTCCGCCGTTGAGACATTCAATTTCCGAAGATTCTAAAATTTGTTCCTGAATTAAACACCTCGCGTTTTCCACCACCTGACAACACCAACAGGGTACCGCTTACTCGCTGTTTGGAGTTGACAGAAGTCCTTTCTACTCGTGGGCGAGCAATAAAACCCATACCAAGAGTAGTTGCGTAAAACACTAGGCAGTGATCCCCCTTGTAGACTCTTGCGCCTTCGCTGCAATGCCTTACCCAATCTGAATCTGAAACAACGTAAACTAATTGACTTGCAACGTTTCGCTAATGGAATAGTTGTAAAATTTGTAAATTTTTGTCGACAGGCACCGCCTTTAGTTTACAGAAGAGGTCGCCCTTTCAAATAGAGACGCGAAATACTTTTTTCAGCTTTCGAATAGATTTTCTAAAATATAGTAAAATGATTCCTAGACTTGGGGTGGAAATCAAAATTATACATACAGAGCATACCATACATCAGCTTTCAGAGCAACGTTGGCACAACATTCTTTATTCTAGCTTAAAATTCAATATTCTTTGGGTATATAAGTATATAAACCCCATGTTTATCGACAATAAACAAAAATCTAGAACGCAAAATAATTTTTTCCCTTATCTTCGAAACAAAAACAAAACTCATTATTTTCATTTTTAGACCGAAGTTAATCCCCAGGAGAAATGTGATAAAACTACATAAATTGGGGAACACAATGGAATCATAAACGAAATCATCAGCTAGCCAAAATAAAGCCGACGACAGAAAGACACAAACAAACTTACTTTAGTTTCTTTTTATACAAAATGCTGCATAACTCAAATACAATCAAACCGAAAGTGGTAGTGATAAGACGTAGACCGAATCAAGGTTTTGGTTTTACACTTCGTCACTTCATAGCCTATCCACCGGATGATGATCCCTCCTGGCCGGTTAGTTTTGAACATACAATCGCTAATTGAGTCTTAAATAATGTAAAATGTTTTGCTTTTGCAGGAAACTTCGGACTCTTACCAAAGAAAAGCTATGGAAACAATCTTCATCAAGGAAGTCCAAGCTAGTGGTCCAGCGAATTTTGCTGGTCTACAAACCGGTGACCGCGTCCTGATGGTTAATAACATTCCGATTGCAGGAAAATCGTACAGTTCGATAGTTTCGATGATAAAACAAACACCAGCAGTGCTAACACTACACGTTGTGCCGAAGGAATGTGATGTCTTGCAAATGGTAAGGGTTGTGTTTTTCTCTAAACTGAATTATGTTTCTGTAATGGATTTATTTTTTTTTTTTTTATAGCACTATACAATAGCTCATACACCAGAGTCAAACCGTTTGACAAAGCCAAGTGGTATAGTTTTGCCTGGCAATGGTGCTGCTTCATCGGCATCGCTTAAGCCTTTTCAACAACAACAGATGATCTCATTTCCCCTAGGTTCTAGCCGTTCGAAGCAGAGTATGAAGCCAATATTAAGCACTGATGACTATCACGAATTCGGCGGTCGTTATAGTCCGCTTTTGATTCATGGAGACATTGTACTTCCACGGTAAGTTCTATTTAATTTCAAAAAGAAAAGAGAACATTCACAACATCGTCATAAGTGAAAACTTGTTTTATGTAAAATAGTCTACTTGCGAAATGATTATGAGAGCAGTAAACCGCTCTGATTGAACATGACGTGTTGTCTGGTACACATAGATTGCGCAGTGCGTTTCACATTACTTTGGACAATATACCGCTTTGTTGTTAGAATTTTGTGGATGGAGAAGTAACGTTGAAGGATTGAGTCATTATGTATTTATTTTTTTTTTATCGTTCACTTCTGTTTGTTTCTCTTCTTCACAAAACATACATACTTTTAGAAGGATGTGCCTCAAATATATAAAGTTCTTAAACAAAGCTTTTCTATGTCGGGTATTATAACCACAATCAACAGGAGCTATTAAAACAATCTTCTTCAAGGAAGTCCAAGCTAGTGGTCCAGCGAATTTTGCTGGTCTACAAACCGGTGACCGCGTCCTTATGGTTCATAACATTCCAATTGAGTGAAAATCCTATAAAATCATCTATTGCTAGGTGATATTCAAGGCATACATACCGATAATTTGTTACCGAACTTTTTTGAACCTCTTTTATTTCTTTGGTTGAAGGAAGGAACAACCACTAAACACACTCATTGTTATTTCTCAATTTTAATTAATTTTTTCATGGCATTATCAAGTTAACATAGAATTACGTACGACAGGCAGCCCAACTATTCATATGGTATGAATAGCTGATAACTATCGTCATTTATTGTTAAACTCCCTTAATTGCGTAGTTTTGAATCATTGCCCATTTCAGTAAATTAAATTAAATAAGTTACATGTAAATCTGCTCAGCATTGTGGTCGCTGCTGTGACTCCTACACTCAAAATAGTCTCAAAATAAACCGTGCTCTTCGTGAGGGTTTCCCTTTATGGTAATTGCGTTTGCTGTATATTTTTTTAGTACTTGCTGTAATCACAGATTCATACTAAATCTTGCAGCACGACAAGAAATCATATTGTCCTTTGTTTGTGGGCATTCTCATCTTTGTGTTTAAAACATTTTCACAGAGTCGCCTAGCACGTTATTGAAATTAAAATCATATATTTCGGCAGTGAATAAATTCCAAGCCTTTTCTAAGAAAATTCGACGTACCTTAAAACTGCACCCCGATGATATCAACTCGTCACCCATTTTTTGACTAAAAGTTTTCTTTGCAAGAATCAACCGATAAGAATTTTATAAAAAAAATGGGTTGTAAACAACTATGGGGATTAAACTGTCCAATATTTATTTTACGAGTGTTATGACAAAACACGTGGAAAAATTATTTTATTGATAACTATAAAATTTAGATTTGACGGCATGGAATTTAAGGTCGATAAATGCTTTTAATTCTGCCTGTTGCGATAGCGAAATAAGCTGTGGGATTATACATTGATTATACACTTTAACTAATATTGGGGTCTGAGTAGCTTTTGTCTTCTGTGTTGATCTCTACAATTGACTATGACGTCACGTTAGTGGGTAATTTGGATTACCCATTATTTGATGACAATTATACTTTTAAAAGTTGTTGGCATACTGGTGCATCATGAAGTGAATCATCTTATAAATCAAAGTTTTTTATCCGCACTCCGCACAGGCTCTCTACTGTAATATGGTTTTATAGTTGTCACTAATTTCGTTAAATATTACTCATCACTTTGCATCATTTGGCTCTTGCAAGTCAAACACGACAAGCAAGTGCATTTTTAAATATAACGGATGATCATTCAATTCTCCTGGATTTAAGGCAGAAATATTTCTATCAAAAACATCCACCAAAATGTGAGACATGCGATTGTTGTAGGAGTTAAATCTTCTACTTCGTCGTCAAACCCTGTTTGAAAGTTCAGAATTTAATTTGATATTTAAAGACTGAAGTGGCGTACACAAGTGGAGAAGGACCTCAACCAACTTGGAGTGCGCAACTGGAGACAGCTGGCGAAAGATCGTGCTGGCTGGAGAGGCATGTTGGTTGAGGCCCAGGTCCACCCCGGACTGTAGCGCCACAAGAAGAAGAAGAAGAAGAATTTAAACAGTTTCCCCAGCGGTTTCTTCACAAATTATTTCAAACTTCGGTGAATTTACCGATTAACAGCCTCACACATGAGCACTGTGAACGTCCCCGGTTCGGTGCTCAAGCCGTCATTCATTCTCACCTAATGTACGTTTCATCATTTCTTCGTTTTGCTCTGAATAGGTGAGTTTTAACCTCATTTCGCTTTTCTCCAGCTTCCTTCAGAAGCTCTTTCCGTAACAAAGTCACATGCCTGCGACTCTCACCCCTGAAGCGTGCGTTTTATTCGCCGCTATTTGAAACGTTGAGTGTATGTACGTGCAAAATGTATCCAATGGAATTAGTCGCTCGTAAAAAGGGAGTAAATTGTTGAAAGTATTTACGTTTTTGTTTAAATGCAAATCTTGTCAGCATGCTTCATATTGGGCTGGTCTTCGTGCTCGCTAGAAGCCTTATATGTCTATCTTTGATTCGGATACAATAAGCTGTTTGCAGGTCGCACACATTACCATCGTCACTGTTCCACCGCATTACTATTAAAGTAATCCCCAACAGTAACGCTAAAGCTTAGACATCGTCAAATTAAATATCTTTATTGTTATTCAAAAAAAAAAAAAAAAAAAATAAGAGAGAGATAGAGAGGAAAAATGCCTGCTGAACTTACGGTGGTGCTGCCAGAATGGCTGTCCGGTGTTTAAGAAACGTAAAAACGTAAAGTCCGAAAGAGAGACTACTTTGCATTGTGTCAGTTCACTCTGCTTCCTCTCTACACAATTATTAATTTCAATTTTTTTGATTGATATGATGATGTAGATGTGGATGACGATGGAAAGCGCGATGATTACGATGATAGCAGCAGTCAAAGCCAGCAGATATAATGTGGCATTCTTTTATTTTGGCGACGTTCTCTGTGTGTCGTCTTTTGATAAAAACAAAATTCACGAGAGTGCCGGTCGCGATGAGTGCGGCAATGAGGATAAAATCTACGACGACGGTGTTCACTTCGATTGATAACACACGAATCGCTCGACGCAACGAACGAACGACGAAGGAAGTGCTTCTCTCTATCGTCTCGCATTGGCTCACATTAGGTGGTGTTAATAGTCGTGTTTTCCCCTGTCGCGTCTAGCAAGAATCTGCATTCTTGTCTCTTTTCTAATTTCTTTTTGGGAATATTTGTGTGTGTGTGTGTCTGTGTGTGTATAAATAAAAAAAATTAAAGATTTGCATATACTATATGAAGCAAAAATTAAATTTCGTGACAAAGTAAAAAAAAAAATTGCTGCAATCCCGCAGGTTGTCCAAGAGTATTTTTGGGAGAACATTGTGTGCTATGTTTGTTTGTTCAATTACACGTGATGCCAATTAGTAATTGTAATTAGTGGAAAACACTTGTAATTTGTTTACTCGCAAGCGAATTAAAATATCAACTTTTGATTATTGTGATTATTACTGTGACGGCTACATGAGATTGTACCGTTTTGTTGATTTGATAAGACGTCGCCATTCTCATTCTCGGCCACATATTACTTTAATTAGTTCTTTCTACGTCAAGAAGGTGAAACAGTATTTCAATTTAATGAGAAGATATTCGGATGACATACAACGGTAAGGCGCACTGTCGGTTAAAGGTGTTGTTGGAGGCTTAATTTATTCGTCGACAAACATAGCGATTGTGCATGCGAAAAGATTTATTATCTATGTGTTGTTGTTGTCAATTGTTCTAACCATGTAAGCTACTGCTGCTGTAGAATGAGCCGTCAACCTTTAATTAAGTGGGTGCTTCCCTTTTGCGGGTGGATTGTAATTTTATTACTTCATTTCTTTTCTCTTCTCTTCACCTCCTTCTTCTGCTGTTGCTGCTGTCATTCATTGTGTTCTTTAATATACTTTATGTAATGCCTTTTAATACCTAAGAATACAACAACTATCACGTTCATCTCCATGGTCTGTTGGACACAGTGTCGCCGGTCATCTTGGATCGTTTTTGTGTTGCATATTTTTCTAGGACATCTGCATTTGTTTAATTTTTGAATGCAGTCGGTATTTCTTGCCTCTAAACAAATTCAGTAATGTCGAATAATTCAGCCAAAGAAAGCCAATTTCTATTTGTTTGCTTAAATTGTTCTTAGCTAACCACTCAGATACATCAACCATGAATTCTGATATCTGCGACGTTTTCCAAAAAGGTTTGGCAAATGTTTTTGAAGGGTTTGCTTCTTTTTCTACACGTGGACATTTTACAATGCCTCTCCGTGATAAAATATGTTTTTTTTTTTTTGAAAGCGTTTAAGAAGTTTTGCGTATAGACGATTAGATTTCTGTATCGATCTGCAATGGAGGGACAAGTTGGTGTTATCGGCAAATGGTGAGATACTCGAATACTCGTGGATATTTTGGTGGTTTTTTACTTGAGCAAGATTTATATTCTACAAATGTTAGAAGATAGACTCACTGATGGCTTTTAAAACCAACTTCAAAATCAAAACTCGTCGGTTGTAGCCACTACCGTCTAGGTAATAAGGTACAAGTACAAAACTACTGCTAGAGAATCGAAATGATGTTTTAATGTAACAGACAACATAGTTCTCGTTTTTTCAAAAAAAAATGTGTAAGCGTCATGCTGCGATGCTCGGAAGCATGTGTAATAACTCGGTACCTTGGATCTACCTAAACAAACCTTTTGTTGTGCAACTTTTAAAAAATGAACATTCATATTGACGTAATTTTAAACGGCATCCCCTAAATTTAAATAAAGCGTCTCATCAATTGTGACCACCACTGTACGCGTAATGAGGGTACAAGCACAAAACAACCTCTCTGTGTGATACCACCGCCTTTTTATTCGATTTTGAGACATGTTGCATTTTATTATGTGTAATTGATATAACAATGGAAGTGCCATGATGGCATTCCATTCCAAATGAACGCATTACACGTTCAATTTGGCGAAATTTTTGTCTTATGCATGTGCTAACTTTGGAGGCGCGTATTTGATGTAACTCATTCCATAGAATAATTAAAATAGACAAGAAAAAAAACCAACCACACGCATTTCTCAAGCGTTGTCTCATTTCACTGACGTATTATGCGAAGTAATTAAAAATACTCACACGTCTTCGAAAATCTTCCTTTTTTGGTGCACCAAACCGAGCGCGTTGATGACTATGGCGACTGCAAAATATGCCACACAATCAATTCGTCGAATGGAATCATTCAATCATTGTCGTCAGCTTTTGTCTCAAAACGCTCAAAGGCAGCAACCATGTATTGGCTACAACACTCTCTTAGTCAGGTACCGAATTCAGTGTCGAAAAATACTCGCCACAACTATCACACATTACGTGTGGGTGGGTAGTGCGATCTTTTGCATTATTCGGGGGTTCAAAGACAAATGCTTTTGAGTGGGGGGAAACATGGTGAACATGTGTCCCTTTAGTGCCTTGTTCAATTGCTTTTGCCGCAATTGCAATTTACCTTGTAGCAGGCAAGTGAAAGACAGCGAAAACAAAACGAATCGTAACATTTTTAACTAGCATTAATTTGCATTGTATCTTTTCAGCTCCAAAGCTCCACCTAACCTATCAGTATTACCACGACCTGCTGCCGACAATGAATTCATGATACGACTGCGCGAAAGCATAAAGCAGAAGGAAGAGTTTCTAAAATCCCCGCTGCCAAATGCACAGCCAAATTTTTTCCATTCCCAACAGCCTATGCCAATGACGGCAGCCGTGGCAATGCCGTCATCTCGTGGTGCACTGAAGGTTACTGCAAAACCGACTCTGACGAGAGATCTCCTGCCGGCTAGTTGTGATATGCAAAATTTCTACGCAAAAAATTTGCCATCCAATTTGGCTGACAGCATTCGAACCACCAACTATCATGGTGCTGGCGGTGCTGGTGATATTGTCAAAACGACAGTATCCCGTCAAAGAAATACCTCCGGATCGAGCAGTAGTGGAGTAATGGGTGCCACAGGGAGTAGCAGTAGTATTACGATGAAAGACAAATTCCACAAGGAGCTTGAGTACTTTGAATCCCTGCCGGAAATGGGGGTGATCAATCAAGTGTAAGTACCTGGAAGTAATGAGAATTAATCTCAGTCCTGATTTTATTCACTTCAATAGTTTCGAAAGAAAGTTAGTTTCCAATCGAGCGAAAGGATTCGATCCATTCAAGCCGCTAACAATAAACACCTCTCTGGATAGAAGTGTGCTGGACAAGCCTGTTATGTACGAATCAGTGCAGCAGTGTGTAGTTGATGGGCAAAAGTCAAGTCGAATGGAGATCCACAAAGCAAACCTAGCATCAGCAGAATTCGATGAATACCAAGTACCAATCAGTAAGTCAAGTCATTACAAACACGATCCCATATATGATTCATGAGTTTCCTTTTTCAGAATACTCTTCAAAAACAGAGGAAAACCACCGCACGGAATCCAAGCAATCCCTCGCCGGCATTTCGGAGTCAAACGATGTACAAAACATGACGGGTAAGACGTTAAATGCCACAAGACAAACTCAATTTGCTTCATAGAGGAATGTATTTGATTTGTGCACACAGGCTCCACTGAGGTGGTCAGACGATACAAGCCAATTCACATTGACGACAATAAACCAATGCGTAGGATATCATACTTGCGGGCAACAAACAATGAGAACGAGTACAGCACAGATGTAACGACAAGTGAGGTTTCAGATGCCGAAAGCAAGCGCACATCCATAAATAGTGAAATACGCGATAGGTAAGTGCTATCAAATTGCACAAATGAAAAAGAGGGTAACGTGCCATATTGTTGTAGCATTCACATAGAGAATATTCCCGAAATGATTGGAAAGCTCGAAACAAAGGATGTGGCAACTGAAATGGAAGTTTTTGAAACCGAAATGGAAGTCAAATCATCGTGCATCTATGGGAAGGTAACAATTTGAATAAATTGACGCAGTTTTTTACTTGATTAATCTTAGAGCTAGTTCAGCTCATAGTGAACCTTGTCTTTTTGGCAAATTTTCTGTCCGCATTTTATTTGTAAAGTTTCAAATGCGCATGTTCTTATTTTCGTGATTTTCTTTCGCAGAGAATGTCTGAGTACCGGTCCTGGAGACAGGTCAAGATCGAAATTAAAGGTGATGTCCTTAAAATATATCCAGGTCGCAGCTCTAAATCGGAAGTCAATGTAAGTCATACGTGATAAAATATATTGTACAGGTATAAGCAATTATTCTACCAACAGGTGATAGAACTTGATGTTAGAAACTTCAATATTTTCGACGAATCAGTTGATAAGAAGAAATATGTGTTTCGCCTTCAATCTAAGCCCCGTATTCAAAATAATCTTACAACATCGTCGTCATCATCGTCATCGGCATCAGTGCCAGCTGCGGGAAGTGCAACTGTAAATGCTGACCTGCTGCTTGACGAGAACCAAGACAAACTGTCCACATCGTCATCGACAACCAACAATGCAGAGCACACGGATATTGTGTTCAAAACCAAAAGTGCTACGGAGATGAAGCGCATTTTCAGTTTACTCCAAGAGAAGTGTAATCTGAACAATAGCGATACAGTAATACCTCCTAACAACAAATCGCACTTAACCTAACTCATATTTACTTCTTTTTTGTTGCATATAGGATCTCCAGGGAAAGCAATTAGCAGAACCACAGAAAACTGCAGCTACCACTACAATGCCAACAATAACGTACTGTGATGATAACGTACAACAAGAGTATTCACCCCAGAGTTCAACGTCACGCGGTGGTGATATCGAACCAGAATCAATATCACCGGTGATGAAATCCCGTAAAGCCCAGCACAAGAACCTTCCCGACAAGGATCTCGGTTCGCCTAAAGCGAAAAACTGGAAAGACTTACTCTTTCGAAGAAACCACGGAACTAGTGCTGATATTTCGCCTTCAACTCTGGCATCTAGTTCAAAGACTACTGGTTCAATTGGCGTGCCTTTAAAATCGTGTCCAATGGTAAGCTACTAAAAAAGAAAACATCTTCCAATACATTCAGTGTGACATTTCTTTTTCGGGCAGTCAAAAGACAACGAATTCGTTCCGCTGATAGTGGATGTTTGCACAAACATTGTAGAGTCGAAGGGTCTCGGAGTGATTGGAATTTATAGAATTCCCGGCAACAAAGCTGCAATATCTGAGCTTAGGGATCAAGTGAATAAAACCGATTTTGCATGGGATCGCTGTAACACAGACGTCAGGTGGGAAGACGTGAACGTGGTCTCGAGTCTGCTAAAGCTGTTCATTCGAAGCCTTCCGGATGCGTTACTGCCAAGTAACTTTTACAACAATTTCATTGAGGCAGACAAGAAGACAGGCGAACAACGTCTTCGGGAACTAAAGGAGCTTTTGCGTTCTCTGCCTCGCCATTCCCATGAAACAATGAAGCATTTAATAAGACATTTAAGTCGTGTGAGTAAGAACTGTCACGTTAATCTGATGGAACCGAAAAACTTGGCCATTATTTTTGGTCCATCCATTATCCGAACGCCCAATGAAACGCTTGAGATAGCAGTCAAAGACATGAAGCACCAGTGTCGGATTGTGGAGCTCCTTGTCACACAAGTAATTCTACCTCAAAAACCCTAATATTTTCGTTTATTAACCTAATTTTTCTCATTCTTTAGTACGACTACTTTTTTGAGGAAGGTGATCTCCCAGATATCGAAACAAACACCGTCAATGTAACATCCTCCTCGACGTCAGGCTCTCATCAGGATCAGACCACTCTTCTTTTGGACAATGTTTCAAAGATTGAACGCCTTAACGATCGTGAATCACTGACGTCTAGACTTATTCCACATTTGCGACGAAGAACACACTCCAAGCGAAGCGCTGTCAGCTCCGACACATACTCGGGCGAAAGCGTCTTGGTAAGGACTAGCACCGGCACGACTTACAGGCAAAAATTTGATATCGGGATAAAATTGAATATTCAATTTCAGTCCCTGGAATATAGCAACAAAAAAGCATCGGACTCACCACCTGCAGCCACCACGCCCACCTCAAAAGAACTACACACCATCGAGAATACCAGCAGCAGCAAGGAGCGCAGTAGTGTAGACATTTCGATCCTTACCGACGAAGAGTCAAGCAACAGCCGCATCAGTGATAGTGGTATGTTTTGAATGCACCAGACTCAAGTCAAATTTTATCGCTCGCTAACATGTTTTGTTTATTTTTAAGGTTCCATGTCGTTAACAACAATTACAGACACATTAGACTCAAAACTTCGCAACCTGCGTAGCGGGTCGGAATCAAATGATGAGAATGGCAGCCCAAATCGCCAACGAGACCACGTTGGACGGCGGCATAACTTCGGTCAGCCGCTGGTCTTGCATGAAAACATTCCTTATGCCGATGAGTCGCCAGAACGACATCACCACAACGAAATAACAAATTTTAAGAATTTCGCCGCAAGAACAAATGCGGTTCGTGAACATTCAAAAAACATTCGATTCTCTTCTGTCTACGAAGCGGCATGTTCTGATGATTCCGAGGGATCAACAACCAGCGATCCCAAGGAGGCGCTCATAATCGCATCGCCGTCGTTTTTTCTCGAACGCTACAAAAAACGGCGTGATCATCGGCTCTTTCGTTCTGCCTCCTTCAATTGCCGAAATTACTCTAACCGCAGCGCCGGAGGAGGAGGAGGAGGCGGTGGCGTCTGTGGTGGTGGTGGCGGAGGAGGAGGAGGTACAATAGGTTGCAATAATTCCGCACTAACTAAAGATGAAAAGACTGATATGAATTTAACAAAGAAGCGGCAAATTCAGAACAAGCAAAACCGTTCAATAAAGCGACGTCACACAGTCGGTGGACCTCACGACTACACAGCGACCACTGTTGTTCGACGTTCAGCTGCGGCACCGGCTCTATCTGGGGGCGTAGTTGCAGCCACAAATGGTAATGCCAATGTTGCCGATCATGTTCTGGAAGTAGGAATTCGAATAAAGAATGTAAATAGAAGATACTGATACTGATGCATAGTTGAAGACATTTTGTAGTTACATTAGATATAGAAGCTACTATTTCGCTTCAAACAATAGCAGCACACCAGAAAGGAAAACATACGTACATACAAATTCTGAAGGATGTAACAATATTACAATATACTGTGTATTCGATTTATGTTTTAACTTTATAAACGCAATTTAAAAGTAGATTTAGTAAGCAACGCGCATAAATAATCGACAAAAATTTGTTTTTCCCATTTCGTCTCATTCAATTGTAACGCATACATACACCAGCAAGGAAGTTGAATATATTCACATCCGACATTTACATAGACGCACGTGCAAAGCAAAATATGCATACATACACAGTACATGTATTTTTTTAAAAATATAATACAAGACATTTTCGAGAAGCAAAGGATGAAGGAGGATAAAGATATTGTGTCTAACGTAATGGAAATTCAAAAAAATCAGGAGTGCAACAATATTTGCGGTGTAATGATTTTATTATACAAACATACATACATATACATATATGGATATATTTTTTTAAATGTTTAATTTTACATTTATAATTTTCTATTTTATTATTTGTAATTGTATTGTTATATAAACACTAATATAAATTATATATATAAAAATATATGTATACAATGCTGTATGTGAGAAAATGAAAGAACAAGAAAAAAAGAAATGAGGTTAAAAAATTCATTGTGTATTTAATAGAAAACAAAAGAAATCAAGGAGAATTATTTAAAATCGAAAAAATGGAAAAAACGCAGACATGTAGATGTGGGAGTTCATAAAAAAAGAGAAACAGAAATATAAATAATAAACATACGAAACACTGCGAAATTTTAATGAAAACAAAACGTTTATTTTGTTTTATTATTTTTTATTTTATAAGGTTGGTGGTTGGTTGTATTTTTGCTCTTCATTCAATGCTTCATAAAAAAGTGTTACAAAACGGTGCATATTAGTTCAAATATGCACCCTTTTGTTCGATAACCTGTTTCCATGTAGATGGCAACTTCATAATACACCCTCGTAGAAGCCCCTCTCCTTATTTGTGAAGAACTTCGACAGCCAATTTTCATAAGCCTCTTTTGAGTTCAACTTCACACTACAAAGGGCGTTCGCCATAGACAGGAACAGGTGGTAATATCTTGGCGCTATATCCGGGCTATATGGTGGATGCGATAAAACCTCCCATCCGAGCTTCCGTAGCTTCTGACGATTCATCAATAAAGTGTGTGGTATGGCGTTGTCCTCGTGGAACACTACACCCTTTATGTTGGCCAATTCTGGACGCTTCTGGTCGATCGCCTGCTTCAAGCGGTCCAATTGTTCGCAGTAGATGGTAGAATTAAGTGTCTGGCCATATGGGAGCAGCTCATAGTGGATGATCCCCTTCCAATCCCACCAAACACACAGCAAACTCTTCTTGGTCGTCAATCCCGGCTTGGCCACTGTTTGGGACGATTCACCCTCGTATGTTATCCATTTTTCCATTTTTTTATCCAGCCTTCTGCAGATGGTTTAAAATGATTTGGTGTCTAACTCCCATCTCCTGGGCGATATCACATGCCACATGTCGAACTAACTCGATGATTTCCATGATTCGATCGGTATTCCTCTTCATAGGTCTTCCGCTAGCTGGCTTATCCATGGTGTCGTTTTCACCGACTCTGAATCGTCGAAACCATTCCTCCGTGGTTCGAAGTGATAGAGTACCATCCCCCAAACCACCATTGGTCTCACGGAACATTTCTCTAGCGGATTTGAATTTAACGAAGGAAAAATTTAAAATAGTACGAATTTCGGCCTTTGTCTATATCTTTGTTTACACGTCTATATCTGTTGAACGCAATATCCAAACTAATCGCTAAAGCGCTTTGTACATAGCCTGAAAAATCCAAAAGACAAAAAGGCGGAAGGGATATTTGACAACCTTATATTTAAAAAGGAGATACGGAAAATGTTTTCACATCACTGGGCAACTACAAGAGCATCTGCTTACCGTCAAATGAGAATAGGAGTTTAATTGATTTTACAAAATTCAACAATAAGATTAAACTTTTTTTTCATTTCTGAAGTTTGAGTTCAGAGTTCGACTAATTCAATCAAAACTGATGATTACTTAAATGTGGTCAGAGTAAAAATATTAAGACTTAAGGGAAACAAACTGCGGTAGCCAAAATTCAACCAAAAAAGGATACCTTTAAACGCGGACATGAATTTTACCGCAAAACAGTTGATTGGTTATTTTAATTGCAAAACAGTTGCTTAGATCACACCGTTTCCTATTAACGTTCATGGGTTTGCACAATTTACCTGTAGAACCTCTTCATCCTCAGCTTTAAGAGTCTACGTTACTCTAATGCTATTCTGTTCATACCGATACCAATTTTAAATTCTATACCAAAAGCAAGAGTAATACGAGTGTAGTCACAGTACCCGACTCGCCAGTTTTACTTTTTTAAATTGTAAAACATATAACTGAGGACATGGTTGCGACTCATTCTCCACGTTGGAGAATTGTACAAGAGTTTTGAATAGTGAAAAAAACATCGTTTCTAAAAAATAAAACTTTTCAGGCAATTTAAGAAGAGTTACTTGGGATAGAAATTGATCCAATGACAGTATTTCTTAAAAACAATGAAAACATGAAAACGATCGCCCCCCTGGATGAATTATTTTAATTGTTTAGGCCACATACAAATTTATTGTTTCCGAAAGTTTAATTAATTGTAAATATTGGTTTCTGCGTAAAATATTATAACATGACCTCTATCTGCTCTGATCTGGCAATACTTAAAATCTCCGTGGTAAATAAAATTCCCAATCAAAAAACCGCCAATTGTCTGTCAAATTTGTATCTAGCAGCAAACTTGAATTTGTTTGCTTTCTGTTTTAAAGTTTAATAATCCAATAAAATATTTCCTAAGGATGTCAGTCGACGCTGAAAAAAGCACACGCATGCCATGGTAATAAGAAGCAAGTAAGAACCAATCAACTAAATACAACATGCTGTTGAATTTTCAGGGTTGAGAAATACCGGCCAGCAAAATTGGATGATCTTATATCCCATGATGAAATTATAACAACAAGTACGTTTCCAGACATGATCTTTATATACTAATTCAAATCGTGCATGCATAGTCAATAGATTTATCGAACAAAAACAACTTCCTCATCTACTATTCTATGGCCCACCTGGCACCGGTAAAACCAGCACGATTCTAGCATGTGCAAAGCAGCTTTACACTCCAGTGCAGTTCAAGTCAATGGTTTTGGAATTGAATGCTTCGGATGACCGTGGCATCAACATAGTTCGTGGTCAAATTCTTAATTTTGCATCCACACGTACAATTTTCAGTGGGACATTCAAGTTAATCATTTTGGATGAAGCCGACGCCATGACAAACGATGCACAGAATGCTCTCAGAAGAAGTAAGTTCCCCCTTAAATTCAATTCGACGAGATGTTAATAATTTAATAATATTAATTTAATTCTTTGTTTAAGTCATTGAGAAGTATACGGAAAATGTTCGATTTTGTGTGATATGTAACTACCTGAGCAAAATAATTCCTGCCGTGCAATCACGTTGTACGAGATTTCGATTTGCACCGCTATCGCCAGAGCAAATATTACCACGGCTGGATAAGATTATTGAAATGGAAAGGTTAGTACTGCTGTTGGGGACTGTTACCTCATTTGAACTTTGAGTAGTCTTTCAGTTACATCTGATGGAAAACAAGCCCTGATGACACTCTCCCGAGGAGATATGCGTAAAGTGTTGAATGTCCTGCAAAGTACTTCCATGGCTTTTGATGTGGTCAACGAAGATAATGTTTATACCTGTGTTGGCCACCCGCTGAAGAAGGATATTGAGCGGATTCTGGAGACGTTGCTCTCAACTGAAAGCTTTGAAAAGGCTTATGATGGTGTGTTATGAAAGAATGCATTTAGATTGATTAAAATTTAATCTATTTTTGTCTAGAAATTCAAAAAGTTAAATCGTTTAAAGGCCTTGCTCTGGAAGACATAATCACAGAGCTCCATCTCTTTGTGATGAGGAGTAAGTAAAAGTTTTATGTGATCTAACAGGTTTTAAAAGATGTGGTTTTCAGTGGAGCTTCCGATGAGTGTGATGAACAAGATTATAATTAAAATGGCTGACATAGAGGAGAGATTGTCTAAAGGTTGTACAGAATCAACACAAACAACTGCCTTAATATCGGCGTTCTTCTTGTCACGGGATATGGTTACTTTGGAGTCGTAAGAAATTTTTACGGCACGTACTATAGATGTAATAAATGAATGATAACTTTAAATGAGTTCAAATTTTTCTTAGTCAGGTTTTAATAGTATAAGAGTATAAGAGGTCTGCGTTCCATTTTGCCGTCTTATCATTTAAAGTATTTTCGTCCTTATAGGGCTTTAAGGAAAAATTGTAACAGAATGGATTGAACGAGCTGCACGGTGACGTAAGTCTAGGCAAGCGCCTTCTAGTATAAGAAGAAGAAGCCAACAAAATAAGAAACTTTCTGCTTGTAGCATAGGAGAAAAGCAATTTATTTAAAAAAGAACCTAAAGAAAGGTTTAATTAAAATAAAAAGTTGCTCAGTGAGCATGTTTTGAAGTTCCCGTGTGGCTAAGAGATGAACTCTTAAACATTCCAAACTATACCAGGCCAAACATTTCACAGGAATTATAAATTAATAAAGTAAATCCATTACAACAACTTTATTCGCAGGGGCCTTATCCTCCAATAAACTTAAGTTACAGATGCATTTATAACTTCGCAAATTTGTATACATATTTGTGTGCCTCATCGAAGTGCGGATTTAATCCTTGACGAACATTCTCTATCCACTCGGAAACTTTTGGATACTTTGCATCGACATCGTACTTTGGCAATTCTAATGTAGGAAATTATAAAAAAAAAGTGTTAAGTACTTAAGTTAAATGAGTGCTACTCACTCAATTGTTGCACCATGCAAACTCCGAAAAGATCAGCTGCACTTAATTTATTTCCCGTCACGAACTTAGAAGAAGCCAACCATGTGTTTTCGAGGACATTCAATCCACCTTCCATATCATTCATTGCCTTTTGCAACTCCTTTTCGGGTGCAGGTTTTCCAGTAACAAGTGGGGCAATCCAACTCAGTCGAAAGTAAGCAACGGTGCCTTGTCCAAGGAAATGCAGCCACCCGAGGAACTCATCAATTTTTGCACGTTCCTTGGCATCCTTAGAGTAAATGCTTTCGGAAACTCGGTTAGTTGCTGCAAGATATCTAGAAAATGTAGGTTACACAAAGCTCTATGATAATAGTAAAAATAGTTTACCCTAAAATAGCCGCAGATTCGGCGAGCTTAAAATCTCCCTCAGTGATGCAAGGTACTTTTTGCAGTTTGTTAATTTTTTTGTACTCCTCTGTCAGGTGTTCGCCTGTAAAGAGTTTGGTTAATTCTTCTTAGTTCATCTGTTTGATCAGACTTACCTTTGCGAAGGGCAATGGGAACGACCTCAAATGGAGTCGCTCGCTGCTTGAGAATTATGTATAAGGCCCTGGACGGTGGGGACAAAAAATCCATATACAATTTTAGTCCACCTGCCATTATGCTCAAAGTTTATAGTACACACTAACTTGCGAAATTGATAAAGAACACCGACTTGTTTGAGTCCAAAAGTAAATGGAATAATGATAACAAGCAAATGGATTCTGCCTGGAAACTGTAACCTGTTCGCGTTTGATATGACAAAAAGCTTTCAAAGCTTCAACCAAAGCTGCAGACAGCGCGATCAGAAAGTTAATTTATTTTGGGAGTTACTTGAACTGTCAGGAACTGACTGTAGATCTGTGTTAACCTGTGCTGCAGTAAGCGCATATACTTTTGAAGGGTTATTATGTCGAAGGTATTTTCTTACCACTATGACTTAATGTCACAGCCATCAAGGGCTATGTGGATAATATTAAAGTTGAGCGGAACGGAGTTCAAAGACTGCCCTGTAGCAGTCCGAAAGGGTAAGACACAATCTAATCTGTCAAAACATTCTATTTTTATGAAATCTTATCAAAACTTACATATCTGCAGGGGAGCACCTAACCGAGATGTTCAAAAAAGAAATCAATCGGTTTCAGAGAGTTCCATGTATAATTGATAATGGCTTCAAGTTATCGGAAAGCATCGCAATTTTAAGGTAATCACTTCTCTCTCTCTCTCTCTCTCTTCATATATACAATAATCGATGGTCTAAGGTTACAGTTGTGATTATAATTTTTTGCGTATGTAGATACCTTAGTGCACAAGGAAAGATATCTCCAGCACTGTATCCAAGTGATTTGCAAGTGAGGGCAAGAGTGGACGAACTTTTAGAATGGCAGCACCTGAACATACGTCTGGGATGCGCTCTTTACTTTCGAAAGAAATTCCTAGAACCACTAATGAGTGGAAAAGAAGCTCGACCAGAAAAAATTCAAGAGTTACAAAGGATAATGGAAGGAAATCTAAATGTGTTCGAGAATGTTTGGTTAGAAAACACAAAATACTTAGCTGGTAATAAGCTGACTGCCGCTGATATATTTGCTGCATGTGAAATAGAACAGACAAGTAAGTATGACATTCCAATAAATTCAATTAATTGCACGAACGTTTTTTTTAAGGAATGGCTGGATACGATGCGGGTGATAAATATCCAAAGCTAAAAGAATGGATTAACAGAGTTCGAAATGAAACAAGTCCGTTTTATGAGAATGCTCATAAGTTCGTTAACAAGATTGTGAGTGCTCAGGCTAAGTTGTAAGCTCTAAGTTTTGGACATGATTCAATGTTTGCCAAGAAAAAGTGACATGAATTTAGTCACTTTTCGCTCACAAGAATAAGGGGGTGAGGGTATCAATTTAAAAGTCGGTGGGATTTGGAACGCTGGATATCTAAATAAAATTCAATACATTAATTTGTTCAAACAAACTACATATTTGTTTTCTTTTTTGCTTTAAGATTTATCGTGTCAACGGACTTAATGTTTTCTTATGTGTCGTGCTGATCCGTATCGCTTGTCTGTAACCGCTCAATAATTTTGAATACAAAGTTCTTATCGCCCTAATTGAAAAAAAATAATTTCATTTATTTACTGTAAGGCAGGCTAAAAAAATCAACATCATTTTTAACAATCTCCCTAATTTCCTTCTGCAGCAACTCATGGAGTGATTCTCCAGAATGTTTGTACACCCACCGGCCTTTATCTGGAACACCGACGAAATCATACCTCTTCGGGCCACTTGTTGGTGAACTTAACCATATCTGCTTGTTAGGAGTCTGCCTATTAATGACATACGTGCCCACATCTTGACCCAACTTAACTGTTAACACACCATCCTGAACAAAAATGAATTTAGTTCCATAAATTTGTTGCTTTAGTTTTTAGCTTACTCCATATGTGACATCCGGTGAATTTAAGTGTTGTGCTTTTTCAGTTATATCCTCGAAGTATTCACACAGTGATTCTAGCGTTTCAGAACAAATTTTATCATAGGTTGCACCATCCAATGTAGCGAATTCTAGTTCCTTCTTAGACGAGAAGTTATATGTTAGGAAGTATGGAGATGCTTTCAAAACAAACTGTCATTTTAATAATTTCTTTGAAACTACAAGGAGCTTACCTCTTTTGGATTGCAAACATATCGTCGCATTTAAAGAATTCTGCCCGATTCTTCCGAAGAAACGTAATGTGCTAGTGAATGTCATAACTTTTCGTAAATATTTTTTACTGAACTTTTTCTTGCAGAAATGTCACAATTGACAGTTGAAAGATTTTCACCTTTGTTGCGCAAAATTATGACATCAAAACAAAACAGGTGTGAATTTATTTTTGCCGGGTCCACTATGACAAAGTATGGGAATTCGTTAAAAATTACATTCTTAGGTAGTACTAGATGGAATCTATTACAGAAATAAATATTTATGTGAAAATATTTTCTTATGTAAGGGAATTTCGGGTGTGGAGGAATTTTCTCTCGGAGTAACTATTCTTTTTACACAAAAATTTAAAATACACAAACACTTAGAAAAATTACTAAACTGATTCTTTTATTAACTTCTATCAGGCTCACATTTATGGAGAAAATTATGAAGTCAAGCATTTAGAGCTACACAAGATAGAATGAAACAAGTTTTGCTTAATAAGATTAACGAAAATAATCTCACCAATCACATAAATATATCTTAAACTTCAAAAACAAGAATATATAACCTAGTGGGAAACAAAATACTCCTCACAGCGCAATCATCTTGTACAATATTCGCGGTAAATTTGCTTGGAATTTTGAAATTTAACGAACACCCGCCGAATGGAAACCGACAAATTTTTCGTTAAAGAGCTTTTTGTAATGAGGTGTCACTTGACTTGTCCAAAAAAATAATTTTTTTCTCCAACTCTGTGTTCGGTGAAATCGCATTTCAAACGAAAATTTACTAATTAGTTCTTATTTTATTTTGGTTTATATTCTGTGAGAAGGCGTTTTCGGCAAATCCTTCTGAACAAAACGAAAGTATTTTCACTGCATTGCATGAGTGTTAAAAAACAATATATAAAACTTTGTGGTAATATTCCAGTTCATTTTTGCTTTTTGCCTCGAGTGACTTTGGTGGCGACAATTTGTAGCACCGCGCGCCGCCCTATCGGAATTTAAGCAGGTTTTTATTGAAGTTAAAAGGTAAGTTTTCAATGGAATGCAATTTATTAAGTTTAGATGGGTGCATGTGAATAATACTAAGAATATGAGCTATGAAAACGATTAATACGATTTCAAGGTTTTGCCAGTATGAGTCATGTAAAACCTTTTTTTGTCGTTCATCTTTTGCAATATACCTCTGCTCTGGTGCTGGAGAGATGCATGGTTCTTTCCGTTGGATTATGAGTGTTGAAGCTTATGTAAAATGCGAGAAACACATTCGTACAAGCAGAGATATTTCGTCACACATGTTGTGAGTGACTTGAGCAGAGGCTACCGTGTCTCTCGCACTCCAGCGCAGTGGTCTTGCGGCAAAAAAAGAAGAAAAACTCATTGTCATTGCGATCGCCAACGTAGCTGTTGTGTGTTGTCAACAAGTCTGATGGAACAAGAGAGATTCAAAATCCGCTCTTCACATTTTCATGTTTTCGAACATTTCATGTGTACTTTATACCGGCAAGGAGAATGCTCCCCTTTGTCTGCGCCCTTACCATTGTCTATTGTGTGAGATCTTCTCACGTTTTTTTTTTCTAATCTGTTGGGGCATTGTAATCTTTTTTTTTTTTTTTAAACTTGTGTATGCATTTGTAATTTTATGTGCTTTAGTACAAAAATTTACTTATATGATGGCGATTGTACCAATGTTTCAATGTGTGATTGGTGTTTTATCACCGCCATGATGTTTGTTTATGCTGGTTGCTAATTTGAATCTTTATTAAAGCTGTTGGCGAATAATGGAATTAGCTCGACGGAATGAAAAACAAATAGTCCACAGGGTTGTTATAGTGTTCTCCATATGTATACATATTTGTAAATATAGTTTGTTGGAATTGTTTGTATTCAGCGTATGTTTCATAACCTGAATAAGAAGGTATATTATTCGGAGATGGAACATATTTTGTCTCATAATGTCTTAAACATCACTACAGGTACATATCATCGTTGATATTTTCTTGTTCGTGATTAGTAATGTGCAACAAATGATGAAAGTTTAACTTTCTTTTTATTTAACAATTTCTGCTATGAATGGAAACTTCTCACCCCAAATTTGTTTCTCCTAAAGCGCACTATTGTGAACACGATTTATCCAATTGATCCAATGAAATATAGGGATTTACTCAGAGTTGCATAATCCTTTCAAAAACGGTGGGTATTCCTTCATACAGATATGAGCAATACTTCTGGACAATACTTAAATTGCAATTGCACATTGTATTATACCGTGTATGTTCTTGATTAAAAATGTGATAAGCCTATCTTGAAGCGACTAAAATTTTGCCTTAAAGTGACGACTTGGAGTGTGCATACTGGAAGTATATGTGCTTGCAACTGAATGAATCATTTTTGCATTTCTTTGACTTCCGCTTGAGACATTACGATTTCCTTCCATTGATTGGACTTAATGTAAGGAACACTATTTATAGGATGGAGTAAAAACTTCTCTGTTTGATGAGTCAGAAACACTTTACTTAAACATAATATGGTGTGGTTGTTATACATATCAGTTTTTGTCCGTTAGACTGTTTTCAGGGATGCGGCAAAACGTGAAATTTTAATAAAATTAGCGTTTGAAATGTTGAATCCTTTATTCTGTTCTAGAAATTATGTAAATAATAAGAATTAAATGAAAGAGAATTTTGATGTTTTCTGTGGTAGTTGCACTACTCCCATTACACTTTTAAAGCGGAATCGGTTTAATTCACATAAGGGAGATGTTTGTCTAACAAAAGTGTTGCTCACAGGAGGGTTTTGCTTTACGTTATTAAAAGTAGCCCACGGTGTAAGAAAGACAAAAATAAACGCATTAATCTAGTGTCGTATGAGCGAGCATATAAATTAAGAATTCCAAATTTATTTATTGATGCGATGGATGAATGTGATGGATTAAGTTTAAGCAGAAGACGTGGGACACAAATCCAGACTGACAAGTTTAAGTAAAGCAATAAGTTTCGTTTAAGAACTCATCTGAATATGAGTTTTGTATTTTCCTTGTTCTCGTTAATTAATAACCTAATTTGTCACAGTAAGATTTAAAGAGAAAGACCTATAATTAATCGATGCACTATTTTGTACATAATAAGTCGTCTAGACTTTTGTGACAGCACAAAACTCCGCTTACAATGTTGCCTGCATAAAGTATTCATGCCAATGATGTGCATAAGCACATCTCGAATAAGGCACATGTCATGTGAAGTTGTATGTAATTAGAGCACAATAAGGCTACGATCTCATTCTTTGCTTCTTGGAAAGCAGTGTGACTATAAAGCAATGAATATGCTAGGTAATTATCGACCGTCTCGCATACCTAATGTCGTAGCCTTGCAATGTAGATAAATGTTCAATCACCTTTAACCTCAATTTAGAGGTGTGAGCAATCGCAAATTGTGGTTTCATTAAGACGCCATCTCATTTAGCAGCTATTTTATCTTATCCAAAAGAATTGTTGTCAAGCACTCAACACTGTTGTTGTCTCATTCAGCAACAATTTCAATTTACTTGTGTTAAAAGAAAACAAAAAACCGCACCCAAGTGCCACTGCTCATCCCTGGTGAAGACATTTTTGTTTGATGATGATGATGAGGACGATCAATAGGTGGTGATAGTACTCCGACTCAGTTGAGCTGTACGTAACTAAAGAGCGAATGCGAGAGCCCTCACAATTCTCTCGTATAACGAAACTCAAAAAGCCGCTTTCAACGCAACGCAAGTCCAACAGATCTTCAATCTAGCGCCGTCAATTTTTCTCTCACTCTCTCTCTCTCTCTTCATCTGAATGTCTCTTCGCTATGTGCTCTCCAATATTTTCATTCACATTGATGTGGTTGGAGCACATATGTATATTCGTCGCCCACCTCCCATTCCCACCACCGCCACCGCTCAGTATCCATAGAATTCATCTTTTGGTGGATAAAAGGGGAGCGTTTGGAGATCGGTAGCGGATCACTGGCAGCAGTGCTACGTGAAAAAAAGGGAAACGGCAACCGACAGCGGCTTTTAACGCCAACCGCCGTTTCAGTTTCTTTTCTGCCTCGCGCACAGTCAGTCTTTTTTCGTTCGCACCGTCTCGTCGACGAAGTGGAATTGTGATCTAAAACAAAAAAGAGTTGAAAAAAAAAAAAAAAAAAAATCACAAACTCGTTGTACTTGTTTCCGCTGTGTGTGTGTACTTCTCTCTGTCTCTCCAATCTTTGCGCTACTTCTTCACTACGACTCCACCAATTCGTGCTTTAAACCTTTGCGCCTTCGCCCATCCAGAGAGTGAGAGGAAATATTTCTACTGCCGACGTCTCAAATACTTTTCTCGTCTCCCCGACATCAACTATGCACAGATAGATATCAAATTGTTTGCCTAGCAATCTTCTGTACCGCGCAACTGTGTTCACTCGAAACTCACCTGCTGGAGAGCGAAAAATTCAACAACTCACAATTAAACCGCGGGACAGCTTTATCTTATCGAGCTCCGGGGACTACACCTATTCAAGGAGGAGAGGAAACATAACAGAACAAAAAGTACGTAAATCAGGGGCTAAAAAGGGATATAATGGTGGTTCGGGGATTGTGGGGGGCGGACGCCCAGCGAAAGCAATCGAGTTTCAGGTAACCTCGTATTGCGTGTTATCGGAATTTTCTAAATACCCATGACATTATTCCTTTATTTTTTTCTTTTGTTTGCTGATATGATTTCACAGCGCTAATTGATTTGGAGATTCCAACAAAAAAACAATATTAAAAAAAAAATGTCGTTGAGTGTCTTACCTGTTCTGCCTCTCACCGCTATCGCACTGCTGCTTGCCGCTGACTTCCAGTCGAGCGAGTGAGAAAGAGTGCCTTCAAAGCAATGAAAAAATTTGTCACCAAATTTGTTCAAAAATAAAACCAAAAATTTTGAGGAAAAGTTCCTTAGTCGGCGGAAAAAATTTGACTGCGGTGTGTGTGTGGATAGGTCGGTCGTTGTCTTTGCAGACGGCTGGGTTGCGCGGCGATTTTCAATCCAAAAACGAAAGGAATATCTGGTTTTCAAAATTTAAAAAATTATATGTATATTGTGTAAGTTAAGTGCATTGTAAAAGCAAGGTATTTGCATTTTCTCCCTGATCGCAATTTAAACTCCATTCCCAACTGGATTTGCGAACATTTTTAGTTGTGCAATTCTATAGTATTCTTTAAAAATCAAAGACTAAGTGAACTGTGTACTCATTATGGTTATGTTCAACTGGTGTGTGATAATGTCAGTACCCACCCGGCGCGGTGACTGTACAATGGAAGCACTGCTGTTTTTTCCGATTTGTGTTTTTTTGCCTTCATTTCAAAGTTGACATACTTTCTATAAATTGCTTAGTTTTTCTTTTGATTGCTTGCTGCGTTGCAGTTGTTCTTAAATGTTGTTGGGTTACTTTTGTACAGGATTTTGCTGGGAGAGTTGTTTTATTCAGTTTTTTATTTTCGTATTTCTTTGCTAACACTGATCGGGGATAGTTTTAATTTCTGATGTAAATTTCAACGGCATACATTTTCAATTGAAATTAATTGGTAGGCATATATGAATGATTGTCTGTTTAATTGCATTTTGATGACTCTGTTGTAAGTCTTTATAATTGACACTCTAAATAATTTTGTATTTCCTCACCAAGGTCAAATGATTTTTTTAAGCCGCTGAGTCATCGTGATAGATCAACTTCAGAGTTTTGATTTACATCTTATTATCTTTTAGAAAAAAAAAAAATCAACCGACAAATGTGAAAGGTACACAAACCAGATGTAGAAACAGTTAAGTTGTGGGAGGCGAGTCTTAATCTACATCATTTTTCTGGGTTGACTGTCAGTTAATTTTTTGCGTGCTCTATTTTTATAATAAATTGTTCCGTTCAGTTTTAATTTTAAATGAAAAATAGAAGTGTTGTGTTAGAAATAATATAGAACCGAAAGTCTGAAGTGACGCTCAGAATTATATTAATAATATTTCTCAAACATTTTTTGTCTCTTATAAATTAGATTTCAATATGGTCCAAGGTTTTCTACAACATTTTCGTAAATTAAAAAATAAACAAAAGATGCTGTATTCGAAAGTTTTCGTATTATTCACAGAAAAATTAGAAGAATTCATTCCCTTTTTAAACGAACGCAAATTTCACTGCCCGGTCATTGTTTAAATTACCGAAAATCTTTTTGAACCTATATCTGTAAGTCCATATCTACTCTGGCTTAAAAATTTTTTGTTTTTGATTTTTTTTTGCTTTTGGTTGCTGCGCGAATTAAAATTGTTCTCTGTTTTCTGTAGCTTCACCCCATATTTGAAGATTTTTTGAATCAAGACTTAAATTTGTTGGTATATCTCTCCATTCAAAGGTTTTGCTAGCCAAAAAAGGGTCACAGTGGACATAGCCGTAATAATACATATTTATTTGTACATATATATATATAAATATCTTGGATGACTTGACAGTTCACCGGGGCCTAGCTTTCTCATCAACTACTTTTGTTGCGCGCGCTACTGTTCTCTCACGCGTTGAAGAAATAGTTTTTTACCGACTTATCGATAGTTGAGCCATCTCGAAGCTGTGCCGTCAAAAATGATAGGTTTCCAGTCCGATATTACACACTATCCACTTCGCCAAGGCGGTCACTTTTCATCTAGGAGAAAACTAATGGGTTTCTCCCAAACCCGTTTGCACCGTCAAGGCGTTTCTGCATTTATATTGAAACAAGTGCAAAAATGTGCTCGTATTTTGGGGGATACGCAAATTTGTGCAATTGTGTAGCAAAAATGTGTTATAACACTACGACCGTGCTAAAGCGACGCCGTGAAATTAGGCTATAAACAGTTACCAAAACGAAAAAAATTCTGTCAATTTAACAAAAGATTTTAACCATAAGTGTTCCATCCTTAAAAAATAATACAAAGTACAACATTTTTAAATTTTTTGTTGTTTTTTACTTGGGTGAGTCGCACGCACCTTGCCTATTCCCATTCTGTAAGTAGGCAGTAATCACTCTATTGTAAATTTATGACAACACAGGGGGTGAATCACAGCCTCATTGTCATCAACGATTTGTTAAATAACAACTCATGCCAAAAGCATTCTCATTCAATTATTCTTACCTTTAAAAAGGTGTGTTTTATGTTAAAACAATAAATTTCGTTTCATTTTCAATAACCTGCTAGGTTGAATGATTGAATTTGTGGAATAACCAATAAAGAGTACGGGGTTAACAAAAACGTCGGTAATGGAGGTCGTGTTTTTTTTTTGACGTTTGAAGAATTAGCCAGTTTTTATTTTGACTTATTTTTAGGAAGGTTGCTTATTAATTTTCTCATTTTAAAAATATCGGAAACATTTCGGCCTAAATTTAATTTTTACAGTTTATACCCAAATTGCAGCTATAAAAAATACAAATATGGCAAGAAAAATTGTTTGTTTCGTTTAATTTCTGTTTCTAGTTGAGTTTAGTTTTCAATGTATTTTTTTTATTCATGTTTTGTTCGCAAAAATAAATAATAATAATAACAATTGGATGGCGCGACAGTCTCCAGTTGGATCAGGGCCTAGCTTGCTCATCAACTATTCGTATTGTGCGCGCTACTGTTCTCTTACGAGAAGAAGGGACCTACAGTTTTTTACCGACTACAATCGGCGAAATTTGGGAAGCTTTTTGTTAGTTAATACTCTTTGAGTTTTGTCAGCAGCTCGAGAGAGGTGGTGCCGTGAAAAATGTGAGGAGTTAAGCCGGGAATCGAACCTGGACCTTCGCCGTATAAATGTCGCACTCTACTCACTACGCCACGGCGGCCATTTCTTATATGCTAGACAAAAAATGCTTATACTAGTTTAATTATCCACTCTGTTGATCAGTATTGATGTGATTGATCTTTAATTTCTGTTGTGGCATAGGATAAATGTGCCGAGCAGATTTTTTGTTGTTACGTTCAGAGAGTAATTGTTGCTTGGTCGTGTGTTCATCTGTTTCCAAGGCCTTTTCAAGCTCTAGCACTGTTCCTATAGCTTGATTAAAAAAGTAAGGTGCTGTAAAATCGACATTTTTCAAAAAGGATCTACATTTTTAAAGGGATCTAACATCCCCAAGTAGCGGCTTTTCAAATATCATAATAAATTGTTTGTCAGGCAATATACATCATTATAATCACAATCAATATGAATGTGGTTTTGATTTGTCCATAATAGCTAAGCAATCGTTTCTAGAAATCAATACATTCAGTGCAAATGTCGGTTAAGTCTGCTGTCCGCGACAAAAACACAATTGTGCAAAACGAGTCATTTTCTGCTAAATTTAATAGTAAATTACCGTTTCCAACAGCAATGTGGAAATCACCACCTCCGGCACTAAAAATTCCCATCCTCAACTGATGCATCACAACAATGCGGTATTTCTATGCAACTAATGGAACAGACGTGTCGGTTGATTGAATCTTTCCACACATATGTATCACTGCAGGCGAATTATTGTTTTCAACTGAAAACTTGTTGCGAGGGGGCCGTTTGTTGTTTAATAAATGCAATTGCCCACCCAGCTATTAAAAAGAAAGGCTCGGTGATTGATAGTTTCTTCTGAGACACATTGACAGCACATCGATCGCATACATTTATTTGAACTATGAACTTTAAAATTTAGTGGTTTAGGACTTCATCACTTTAAAAGAAGATGAGATGCACTTATACTTGTGTAGTTCGGCAAATTTCTTCCTGTATAAAGATTGCTTACAGCTCTTATGGTCATCATCCCCCACGCAAAGTCAAACCATCCCCTAGGTGGCGAACTGATAGTTCATCGTTATCCGTCTACAGCAAAATGCCTAAACAGACACCGTAGATCAACTGGTGACCGATTTACATGAGTGCCCAACAGATTGTCCCTGAAACAATGCGGAAATTCTCTCCGTAAAGTCTGTCTCCATGATTGATGGCTAATGTGCCCTTGCTCTATCGCAGCACACGCGATGATAAGCCCTACATGTGACAACTCCTTCCTCGTGATGCCTCGCCATCCCTGCCACTATCTGTCAGTCGCATGCTAATGCAAAACGAGGCACGTCACCACGATAGTTCTGGTTGCAAAGACGTGAAAAATAATTGACACCGACATAACCGGGCAAATACAGCGGCTATCTGATTACATCATGCAACTGTCAACAGTGAGTCAAATATGACACGCTGACTATAAGAGGGGGTGAAATTATAACTCTCTCGACATACCTCCGGCCGACAGACGTGCTTGTCGTGAAAACGAATTATTTTCTATTGCACCTAATTGTAGAACTCCCCCCACCATAAAAGGTAATTAAGTTGAAAACGAATCGTCTGCGTGTGCTTGACTTATGCAAATGCACGTTTCAACTTTAAATCGGCTCCCCAGTTGGTCTTGTCGAACCGAACGATCAATCTGTCTCTGTGATCAATCTCGAATGATCGACGACTCGGGGTCTATCTGCTGTTGATTGCTTTTCGGTACACGCGGCTTTATGAAAAAAAGGAAACACAGAAACATGTCGAGCCGACACAACACGATACCACATCGAGTTGAACATTAAATGAATAGCAAACGACATTGGGATGGTTGAACGGAGAGAAGACAAACGTATCACACAATTGACGAAAAAAAAAAAACAACAAAAAAACAACTCGTGTGAAATTGAAGGGTTGCGCCGCTCGGAGTAGTAGGCGCGTATCGCTCAGCTACAAAGCGTCGTGTATCAAGTATCAAAGTCGTGATTCACGCATTTTTCGGTAGGTGATATTTACTGCTATAATCACTCATGCTTCGTTGTTAACTGGAAATGGTATTTTATCGCAAACCGCAGCCCGCTCCTTCTTCTATTGAGGGAACTAATTTAGAGGAAAACGTTATGAGGAGACTCATGCGAATTTATGAAGTCAAAACTATATGATGACATAATTTCTCGCCGAGTGTCTTCTGTTTATTTATTCGTTTCTCATTGCCGCCGAGCTATTGGCGGGAGACCGTGTGGTTCGCATACACTGCCTCCAGATGTCAGCAGCTGGTGACTAGCTTGACAGTTATTAGTCACGAATTCTATTATGTTCGAAGTCATGGAAAATGTTGAGATTCAGCCACAAATTAATCGCTTTGAATGGGTAATCGGTTTGCCTTGACACTCTGTTTGTCGTGTCATGACAGATTACAGGTACAGAGGCCAAAAGCTGACGAGCATTTTGATGGCAGTTCAGTTCATTTTTGTTCGCAGGTCATTTAGGTTTCCCTAGACGGAATGAGCGTCAACAATTCCACTGAAATATGATGCCGTCGCTGATGACTTTGTGATTTTCCTCGAATACTTTAGTTACGCTTAGTCAGATGCTTGTAACTTGAATCCTTGCTAAAGTAAAGGTTGCCGCTTTCAGGGAAGCTTCTGTCAGAGTTGTGAGTGCTGTTCTGTATTCCTTAAATTGTTGTTTACCTTTCCATTCAATCGATGAATGTCGGTACAATGTTTCAATTTTTGGAGTTTATTCAAACGTTTTAGCTTATCGACGGTGGCGAAGGGCAGTGTTTTTGGTAAAGTGGGCAGTATTTGGGAAGTACTTCAAAACTGATATGAACTCTAAATAATGCGACGTAGAGTTGGATCCCATGCTTAGAGCACTTAATTCAATTAGAAACGTCCCTACAAAATGTTTAGTTCAACGAGGGTCTAAGAAAATGGTTTTCACTCAAAGGGTTTATGTTGACAATAAATAAATGGGATGGCGCTACAAACGAAAAGGGACGACGAAAGCCTGGCTTCGTTTTTTCATTATTCACTTATGCATGGTGTGGATCGGTACACGGAGAATATTTGTTTCCACTTCTCAGTATTCTCATTGTATGACTAGTTTTTGGGGCAACATATAATCTGGTCTCACAGTGAGACTTGTATTAGCTGTTCGAAGAGTCTTTCCGACGTATTATGCAGACCACTTGGTTCTGGGTGAATGCGGTGAGAAAGGAATAGAGTGGATGCTCATGACTGCTTGGGCAGTACAGTTTCATTCTCGAATCGTTCCAATTTTGTCATTATTTTTTTATCGTCAAGAAGGTTTTGTGTAACACGTCTATCTTTTATGCCCCTCATAAACAAAATAAATATACAGTATAGTTGAAACTGTTTACCGACATATCAAACTAAAAAAAACGATTATCGAATGTACGTAGTCCGTATTTTTAAATCAGATCTCGCACATTCGATGACGCGATAGTCTACAAGCCTAATTTCCTCCTTAATTACTCGTGTTGTGAGCGGTACCGTTCTCTCCCGATTACAAGGACCTACAGGTTTTCTCCGACTGCAAACGATGAAATTGGAGAAGCAGTTGTTACTCTTTGACTGTAGTCAGTAGCTTGAAATGGTGGTACCGCGAAAAATGAGATGTGTTCAGTTTGGGAATCGAACCTGGGACCTTCGGCGTGTGAGTGTCGAACCTCACCTACATCAAGGTGCCACGGTCACATGTTTTCATGCTTTAATAAAAAAAATAAAAGGTTTAATAGAAATAAATAAACAGTGATGTCAACTCAAAATAAATGTTTAAATTTCGCAAAATACAATGGAAGAGTTGACGTAATCAATCAACACTTTGTGGATGTGTTGTGGATATAACACATCTGGACAGGTAGAAAGATATCGTTTTAAATATCAGACTGGCGCAGCAACTCTTTTTAAACAGTCGCTGCAGTCTTTTTAAAGCTTTGATTGCAATGAGATCAATTTTTTCGAAATGTTTTGAACTTGAACGATAAAATGTAATCAGCGTTTTTATTGAAAGATTTAAGTTTCATAACTGCGTGACCTGAACAGGGCCTGAACCTATGCAGAAAACATCAATTTAAATGTAAATCGTTAAAGAAGAGAAAAAACTTCCCTTATAACGTGACAACCTTGTCGGCAGTACAATTTCTTCCCGTTGCAAAGTTCAAACGCCCACTGTTACAGTTTCCGCTTTTAGAAAAAAAGCTGACAACTGCAGGCATGCTAACGAATCGATAATCGATTTTAGTGTAATTTAAAGTTTGCTAACACCGATCCGTTACATAACTGCACAATTCGACGAAGGTATCACTTTCTCAAGTTGCAGACGTCTTTCCTTACCGGGCGCTCACTCTACTGACGTGGAGGTGAGGGCAAAGGTAACAAATTCCGCTTCCATCCCTCATTACGAAGGCACGTATGCGTACCTTGAACTTTGGCTCAAAATACAATTAAGCCAAGGAATGAATACTGAAAAAGAAAAGAAAATATAGCTGACTGGCTTTAATTGCTCCGCGTGCACATGGCACACATTATCACTTAATGACTTCTCAAGCGTACCACAGTTTCGATATAATTTCTCGTTACATAACCCCACAGTATGATATGTCTATAAGCAGTACTTTGCGACGACAGATAAACAGCGACTCTCACTGTTGCAAACTACTTAGATAGCACGGTGAGCGCTCAGCTCCGCTAACTCTGCAGCACGCATTCTCGTCAATACGCGCCGAGTGTAGGCTTGGAAATCGCGTGATTTTCGCGTTTTATTTGACTTAACTCTTAGTGGAGACGGGAGATGATTGTTTTTTTTATTTTTTAATCTTGAAAATGTTACGTATACGTCTCAGGTGACCGACAGCGAAATGGAAATTCTCCGCGGATGCTTGCATGTCTTGGGGCTTGGACGCGGTTTTTCGTCTCAACTTGGCTCCGTGGTGTGTGTACTTAGATAATGGGTAGAAATTAAGTAAAACATAGCCTTTTTGGTTTTTCTTTATCTTCTTTTGGATGCCGCAGATAAATATTTGTGTTTCCCATTTTTATCTTGGAATATGTTTACGCAAGTCATAAGCGAAAGACGCGAGACGCAGCAAGCAACTAACAGGCATGGCAGTAGCTGACACCGAGGCTGAGGATGAAGTAATTTCCTATTTTTAGTTTCAGGTGCCAGATCGAGAGCTTAGGAAGAAGGGGGAGGAGGGGGGGGGGGGGGTAATTAAACAAATTAATTGTCAGTTGCAGTTTTTTTATTGTGCTTCATCGTTTGGTTGGATAGGAAAGCGTTTAAGAGCCCTACAGTGAATGAATCACTTCTGGTGACTGATGATTCATGTAAAACCGGCAATTAAGGTTTATCTTCACTTATTACTGGAATATGTTTAAGAGGTCGGGTTTGTAAGCACTTGTAGGGATCTAAAAGGTTTATTTTGATTTCATTTGCACTTTAATTCAATCGAGGCACCTCCTGTTGTCATTTCTAGTAAAGATTGCGCGATATGAATTTTGAGGCTAAAAAAAGTAATTTCCTACAACTTAACAAGTTCCTAGAACCTGTTCAAAAATCATCTGATAATGTTCTTTTTTTTGATACGAAAGCAAGCAAATCTATACGCTACCTTACCGATATAATAATAATTGTTGGCGCGGCAGTCCACAGGGGGACCAGGACTTAGCTTGCTCATCAACTACTAGTGTTGTGTGCGCTACTGTTCTCTCACGAGTAGAAGGTACCTACAGTTTTTGCCGACTCGGAATGGCGAAATTTGAGAAGTTTCTTAGACAGTTATTACTCTTTGAGTGTTGTCAGCAGCTCGAAAGAAGTGGTTCCGTGAAAAAATTCGAGGTGTTCAGCCGGGAATCGAACCTAGACCATTCGGCGTGTGAGTGTCGCACTCTACCCACTACCCCACGGCGACCACATACCTCACCGACGTCAACTTTAAAACTTGCAATTCAATATTCAAAATAACAAACCCATGCGCTACCTTACCGATAACGGTTTTAAACTTGCATTTCAATATTTAAAATAACAGAAATGAGGGTTAGTTGTTCTACTGTTTAATTTTCTTTATAAATGGGCCCTACGCTGACAACGGGGATGTATAGTTTCGGACAACACATTTGCAAATAGAAGTAAAACCAAGCAATGTTTTCAAGTTCACGAAAGTTTTACTAAAAATCACACCCCTTTATATACTAAATGGATCATGTGTATTTAACTTTAGCAAGTAATAATAACTTTCATTATAATAACGAATATAAAATAATATACTTAAGTTTAAAGTAATATGCGAAAAAAGCAAAATCAACTTTCAACTGACCAATCCATTGTTTGTGATAGTCAACAGGGGGACCAGGGTCTAGTTTCCTCGTCAACTACTCGTAATGGGCGCGCTACTGTTCTCCCACGAGTAGATGGGGCCTACCGACACCGAACGGAAAAGTTTGTGAAGCTTTAGTTTCACGGCAGGCTTTTTTTGCAGGACAGTATTAATTGATTCCATCATTGACTCATTTTTCGATTTCTTTAAAAAAAAACCCAAAGCGGCATCCTTCAGAAAAACCGATATTCGGACGAAGCTAGGTCTGGAAAATACGGTAGGTGAGGAAAGACCTCTTATTTCAGTGTTTCCAGATAGTTTTTGACGAGATCGAGCGTAACCATGTTTCAAAATCTCTTTTTGGGAATTTTTTACGCAGTGCACGGCCAAACGTAACATTTGTAGTGTTTTCCATCAATGGTTTCACCTGGTGTTGGCAGCTCATAGTGCATTACACCCATATGTTGTGGTCTCACCTTATTCAGGGCTTTGAAAAGTGAATGTTTTCCTTTGGTGTCTATGTAGATCAAGTTGGAACTGTTTCCCTAAGCTTTGCATAGTATTTTTTCTTAAGGGTTATCGTTGTATGCCAAAAAAAGTCCCTACCTTCGATGGCTTTCAAGAAACAGTTCCGATTTGAAATATCGCCATTCGATATTTCCCGGTTTGAGCTCGTATGACACCTTATTTCTTTGTTTTTCAATATATTAAAATTTCTACAACCGAATGAAATTGTTAGCTGCGAGTTCAGTTTGCGTTTGACACGGATCCTAATTCAGTAAAGCCTCCAATTCCTCATCTTCGTTTTTTTTAAATTGGCCAAGAAGTTGTTTATCGTTCTTTTTTTCGACGATAAAATCACCACTTTTGAAGCACAGGAACCACTCTCTGCAAGATTTATCGGTCACTGTAAACGTCGATGGGCTTCGGCGTCAATTTTTCTTCAATTTAAAAAAATCAAAACTTCCCACAGATGCTGTTTATTTAAGACAAATTTATTTAAGAGGCAAAAAACAATGTTAAGAAGCTGATGCGCACTAATTATTGCTGCCGAAAGTCACACCTTTCCAATGAAGTAGGTGTTCGCTTCCAAGAACAGCCACAACTTGCAGGTGGCGCCATCTTTTGAAAACGAAAGAATTTGTACCAAAATTTTATGATCAAACATCACTGGCTTCGATTCTAGTTTTTTCGTGGGTACTGCAAATAACTTGGCAGTTCATGTAATTTAAATTTATTCAATTAAAATCAAACACTGTAAATCTTGTCGAATTAAACCACAAATTGTGGTTTAAAAAATCACACGAGCGCCTTTTGATAAACATGCTCAACGTACATGCACGCTATCCCATCGATCCCACAGATTATCAATTAAAACATAGTGTCGCTTTCATTAACAGCAGACATTCCCCATCTATCTGAAAGTGATTCCCCTGGCATGTGATTAACTACTTAAACTTGAACGTAGATGGACAATGACGATCACAGTTTGACGTCACAACTAACTGGTTGTCGTCAGAATGGAACTCATCCATATCTGGAAACAAAATTTGTGTATTTAGGGAAATGATAGTCATCTTTGAGAAGCATATGACAGTAGACTTAAAACACTTCGAGATAAACTTCCTCAAAAGTATTGTCACCTAAACAACCCCGGCCACATTCAAATGATGTCAACCCATTTTATAGCTTCGGTGCTTTAAATTATAAATTAAACCACTAAAGACCAGAAAAAATTGATTTGTGCTTTGGAAATGACACGGCTGGTGTAGTGGGCAAACTTTTGATATATTTTTTTTTATGACTGCCGTTGTCGTTCCGTGTGATCCCAAGTGAGGCATTAAATGTGAGACCCCGGATATTGTGGGGTGAATTCTCTTTAGCTTTAGACAAATAATTGTGACGATATTTTTTTGATAGACATTAAATTTAAATTGTCTCATCTATGTTCAGCTTAAAGTTGATCCAGTTCAGTGTAAACTTTGTGTCTACTTAAATGAAGGAAAAATCTTTATTCTTCTCCGAACTTCTGGAAAGTATTACAGACCTCACTCGCAGCGTCATCACCATCCCGACAAACGTATTTCGATGACACTTAAATCGAAATCGATGCATTCCTGAGCGTTCCATTTGGTCACAAAAAAATCAATGTTCGCTTTCGTTCTAAGCAAGCGTCGGGGAACAAGAGAAGCACGATTCAAGGCCACTTTGAAGGTTGGTGATGGTGAAAGTCACGTGCCGTGACAAAAGCATTTCGATTTCACTTAGCACCGACCTCCCCCATCGTTTTGCGGAATACGACTCCGTGAAACCATATTTCAATGTAAGTCTGAGTAATTGTGATCGCGCCAACCCCTCAAAACGTCGCAGCCCATCTTTTTCGTTTCAATTACACGCTAGTTCTACGTCAACTAATCCAGTGGCAAGCGCTAGAACTCTTAAATCACCCGAAGAGTTGCATCTCTGGTCTACGGTCACATTTCGAGACGCAGGGCGGCAGCGGCAATCTGAATTTATGAGCAATCATCATAAACTGATTAAAATAGACACATTGGCCTCGTTTTCACAGCTAGAAACGGGTACAACAACAGTGGCCGTTGCTGGAACTGAAGGAATCCAAACAGGAAATCGTATGTATTCCGCTGCAAGACCGGTGCCGATGCACATACTAAACATGATGGCGAAAGCTGGGTATCTCCCACTTAGATGTATCGATTTACTTTTCCCTCCAATCAATTCGGATGGATGCGAGGTTCGATAGATCCAAGTGTAACACAACCGCCGCACATACTTTGGTGTCACTCTGTGCTCTCTGGGCGATTGCACATGTATAAGGTTGAGTGTCGTCTAGCTGGTTACACATAGGTGGAAAGAAAAGAGAAATATAATAACGATGTGAAGCAGGAAGACGCGAAAAGTCACACACCATGACTTTCTTTCCAGCGCACCGAATGACGGATGTGCGCACAGAGAGCGACGTTTGCCCCGGTGGTGATGATGGCGGTAGCTCTTGACGCTTTCAAAAAGTTGGTCAGCATATTGCGAGACCTCTACCGGTCGTTTCTCTTTCTCTACTTATGTATTCCCAGCACATCTCCAGATGTGTCTTGAAAACAAGGGAATTGCTGAAGTGAAATACTTCCACTTGTCGTTGCTGTCCGCATGCCATCTTCTGGTGCTTGTTGCTGTGATCTGTGTCAAGTTTATTTACTGATTGGAGATTTAAAAAAACACTATGGACAAATGTCCGACTTTTGCGGAATTGGGTGATGTGTGTTCGATTAAAATCGATACAATATATGCCGGCGTTTGAAGACTCGATAACATCGAACGAAAATTGCCTCGAATCTCAGGCATTGCACTCCTCTCGCCTTACTCCACTGAAAAAGTTAATTTGCAAAGGTCCAGAGTAAAAGATAAATTAGGCAGCCAAATATCCGGCATAAGGCAACCTTCAATTATGAGAAACTAGAACTTGAACGGAACGGTAATCGAACGGCAGCCACGTGTGAATTGTTCGCGGTGCTTGCTCATCCATAACTTTATGTCGTGACAGCTAATTAACAGTTAAAAATATGTTTCACACGCTTCGTCAGTTGCCATGCCATCGGTTCATTGACGGTCTTTCCGAAAACTGCTACAAATGAACCTTGCTAATAGAGCCCACACTTCTGCAGGTTCTATCACGGGGCACTGTAATCTTACGTCATACACCTAAATTACCAGCCATTTCCGTTCGATCCCACAAACAAATACCGCGTCAGCATGCACAAGATTTAGTAAAATAAACATCCCCCACGATGACTAAGTAGCGTTCTAGCACTTGGCCGCGAAACAAAAAATTCGCCACATTTGACTTGGCCTAGGGAAGCCTACATCGCCACACTTTAATTATGTATATTTGAATGAACGCCAACTATTGGCAAGACTGTGTGGCACCCCGTTCACCACCCGGTAGGCTGAATCCTTATCCGTGTCGGTAGACGTCAACGGTCATCGAAATGACCGAGAGAAGAGTTTATGAATGAAACCACCACAAATGATTACGGGTACATGATTCTATTTTCAATCTTATGACTCTGACCTCCTCCTTCTCACCCCTTTCAATGACGGCGACACGAAATGAAATGTGAGGGGAGATGGCATATGTGCGGCATGCAATGAGACGCCCCCTTTTTGGTGGAACTTTCTATTTGTACCAATTCGCTTCTCCGGCAAAATGTATGTGTGCGCTCTTATCAAAGGTCAACAGGTGTTAGACCGGTTGACCTTGCTCGAACTGAATATTTCTAAACAATCTGTTTGTTATTCTCGAGTTTTTTTTAGGTATTCCTCTTTTAGACAATTTGGTGCCTTAGTTGGTATCATGTAAGCAAAACATTTTTGTTTATTGAACGGGGATTCATTTCGAATTTGATGTATGGTTTAATTTGAATTTCACAACAAATGATGATCTTTGTGGATACTAGATGCTTAGGGGACCGGTTTAGAAAAGCTTTTGCAGCGATGGTTGAGTAAATTATAGTGGTAAAAATGAAACGTGTTTTAAAAATCGCTTCGCAAGTGTTTTAGTAGAGCTTCAAATATTTCCAAATGAAATCACCGTCACGTGTAAGTTCATTACATAGTCTTTTTAATTTTTCCTTTAATTTGAAAACAAAAAATAATGTTTTATCATACTTTTTAATAAATGGTCGAAAGGATATCTTTGCTTTGGTAGCACTACATTGTTACAGTTTTGAGTGCCGTGGAAATCCACTCTGACAGTTAACGATTTGTAAACGTCATACACTGTAAATAAACTCCCAAATTCAAATTTAAATTACTTTTCTCAATCATACTAAATACCATTACCGTTCGGTTTTGCAAACTTATTGAAAGCAACCGGCTGGAGTGGACGAATGGCAGCAATTAACGTCTCAAGTTTTTAATGGACGAAGAGCAGCAAAAGACAATCAAAGGCTCCAATAGCATTACGCACTTTCCTTATAGAAACTTTGACAATTGAAATTTTTCTTTATATACATAGTGAAACCTTAACTGTTTTCTGCTCAACTCTATCACTTGATTTTCTAAGAACCATCAACAAACAAGTTACGCCCGCTTCCGGAGTTAACGCAACCTTAAGAAATTCAAGTTGATTAACCTTAACCAAACTGAGAGCAAGCAAAAGTAATAAATCTCGTCGATGCCGACTGCCTCATATGCAAATTTGTTAAATTTTATTTTCAAATGAGTGAAAAATGAACTTCACACAGTACTAATACATCACATAACCTCAAAATTATGCATAACACCTTTTATGCAATGACCGCCGAAGGAAATTGGATTAACCTTGATGATCGTGAACAGATTAGTGAACAGATGACGTTCATGATCTCATTTGGAAAACATTTTAAAAAATTAATTTGTGGCTTAGTCATATGTCTGGCCGACAGATAATAGATCAATCAGAGACAGAATATGTCCGTTGTTAATAATTATATTTTGTTCTGACGATGTATGACGTTAGATTCTTCATAATTCAGTGGAGGTTTGCTAAATTTTGTGATCAGAGACAGAATATGTCCGTTGTTAATGATGATATTTTGGGTTGACGATGTATGACGTTAAATTCTTCATACCTAGTGTTTATTCATACACTTCAAAAAAATAATCCTGGAATCTTGAAACACAGAGAAAAATTACACTCGCAGACCAAAACCTGATCGAGAAGTGTTGAGAAAACTTTAAGAGAGTCAATGCACTATGCAAGGACATATGGTTGAGACTCAATACGAATATTTAACACTGGACCATATAATAATACTAATCCTTGAATGGAGCTACGGACCACCAGGATCTAGCTTCCTCATCAACTACTCGTGTTGTGCACGCTACTGTTCTCTCCCAAGTAAAAGGGGCCTACACTTTTGTGCCGAGATCGAACGGCGAAATTTGCGAAGGTTTTTCTTTTCTTGAGTGCTGTCAACTGCTCGAAAGAGGTGGTGCCCTGAATATTTCGATGTGTTCAGCCGGGAATCAAACCTAGACCTGCGGCGTGTGAGTGTCACACTCTACCCGCAACGCCACCGTGGCGACTGGACCTTTTATCCGTTGTTAATCCCCAATTACTTGGACCTTTATTTAAGAAGTGCCTTATAAAGGTGGATTTGCTTTCAGAATTAAAAATAGAGCAATACTTACTATCCCTGCAATAAACGCCACCAAAAGTAATTTCTGGATCAACGAATCAATAATTAATCCCATAGAAAGGAGACAGCGGATAGCCAGTAGGGAGCTCTCAAGTATACGCTTGTGGAAATAACGAAGTCTCCAAAAGGGCGCCTCATGTTATTCTATTTTTCCCTTCCAGCTGTGCTACAAAGCACAGTGAATTCATTTTAGCAGTATATCTGTGGGTCATTCAACCAAGATTGTTTAAATTTAACAAAAGAGCTCCGTATTTATGCCAAATCCGCCTTCCTCGTTCGATATCGCTGAATAATTCAGTAAATTTGAAGCTCTCTGAGCTGTTAATGACACCACGCTTTTGCGTTAAATTTAGCAGGCGTTACAAACCTCGTTATAGTTTACGAGTTCTTCGATTTTTATTCTAGTAAACTGAATACATTTGTTCTAAAACTCTTTGCAGTCCTTTCACAAAGTCCTAAAGTGAAAACCTTTAAAACAAATTACTTCATAAACAAACACTCAGAAGGTGATCAAAAGCACAAACGATATAATGACATGCTGCGTACCTTCAGTGTCGCCCTATTGAATGTCACCTCAAAGTGCTGCTGCAAGATATATTCGAGATCCACTCCACAACAGGCCATTTTGTGCACCGAGTTGCTAGCGCCACGAATGTTACTTCTATGAAAGGAGAGAGACAGAGAAAAAGAGGGAATAAAAGGGAAACTTCTGAACGAGTTGTTAATGTATGCAAATTACAAGCGAAAACACTTTGTGTTAATGGCAGAACTTAAGACCAAGCCATGGCGAAAAGAAAAAACAGCAACCGGCATGAGATATGAAATGGACTGTGGATAAGGAGGGTGGGAGAATGCGATAAACACCTGTAATGCATACCGGCTGAAGGTGGCAGTGATGGTGGATGTGAAGCTAACGATTACATAATTTTGTGCTAACAGATTGTTGTTTACAGCGAATCCGTGCGGTGTGGAAAAAGATGAATGAACAACGAATAAAGGTGTACCTCAATTGAGGGCTGGGGGAAGAGTGTTGCACAGACATGGATGCATATGAAGTCTTTATGCAATAAATTTAATGAGTCCTCCTTTCGGAGTAGTGGATTGAGGAGGAAAAGCAAAAAAGTTCAGTCTTTGGAAGAATTTTAGAGGGCTGTAGTAGATTAGTGAGTTTTTTTTAACTTCCCATGGGTTTGTAGTAGATCTGTGCTTTAATTGACTTTCAGACATTGTTTTTGGATTAATAGAGGTGAATCTTCAAATACCGTGGAGATTTTCTATCATGGATACTTTGTGGCAACATATCGGATAAATTTTTAATTTATGCTGCTTAAGTTCTTTAATTTGAATTAACAAAGTGAATAAAAAATAAAATTGACTAAAAGACTGAACCTTGTGAATAAAGATCACATTTCTGCAGGCGCTGGATGCTATAACATTACGTCATAAAACTAAATTGCCAGTTATTTCCGTTCGGATCCGCGTCAAATACTGCGTCAGCATGGATACGATTAAATAAAATAAACATCCCCCACGAAAACTTTGCAGCATTCTAGTACTTGGCCGCAAATCAAAATATTAACCAAATTTTACGTGTCCTAGGGAAGTCTACATTGCCACATTGAAACTTACGCTTTCATTGTTAACATATGAATGAACGCCAACTATTGGCAAGACTGTGTGGCACCCAATTCACCACTCAGTCAGGTTGAATCCCTATCTGTTGCGGTAGACGTCAACGGTCATCGAAATGAGAAGCGAAGTGAATAATTGCGGTTATGGTGAATGAAAGCACTGTCAATGAATTCTTAAAATGAATTAAAAGAGCGAGATAAAAACTTCCTCAAAAAAAAAAGAGAAAAAATATACTTAAACTTGAAAAAGTTTTGTATAGCATATAGTTTGATTAAAAGGATCCAAAAAGGAACACTTTGTTTCTTAAAATTTTTGAATTACTTTTCAAATCAGTCATGGGGGTACCTTTGTGGCAATACAATTTGTCCCTTATGCGACACCAGCGCCATTTATTGTGCACAGCTGGCAAAACGTACTTCAGGACATACAACGGCGTTCTACAAAGCAAATTTTGTTTCCGCGCCGTAGGCAATTGATGTGTTTTGTTCCGAGATACTCTAGTACAACGGCGACTACGCATTAAAATCAAATCACGTTTTCATACTGTTAAATAAAGTGGAATATAAAAATATTAAAAGCTGTTGAGTTTCACTTGTATTAATATTAGCACATTTACCACTTTCCTTAATATTCACCGCGTTTCTTAATATTCAGCATTTTACTTAAAATTCACCACTTTTTTATTAACTGATTTCCTTAATATTCACTGATTTCCTTAATATTCACTACTTTTCGTAATATTCACTATTTTTTTAATATTCACTACATTTCGTAATATTCACCACTTTATATTCACCCCAATTCGTAATATTCACCGCATTTCTTACTATTCACCACACTTTTAATATTCACCACATTTCTTAATATTCACAACTTTTTTAACATTATCACTTTTCTTTTCTTAATATTCACTACTTTTTTAATATTCAACTTTTTTCACATTCACCACTATTGTTAATTGCCAAGTGATACACCATAAACACGTATCTTCGGTCCTTATTGCTCCTCCTTTTCCCGCTTTGGCTACCAATTTACTTCAAAAAAAAGTCATAACTTCTCCATTTCACATAAGGCTTAAAAATATTGTTCGACAACTTAAAAAAATTTGGTTTCGATAGCAAGAAATTTAAACAAATAGTTTTGCCACTCAAGCCTAAAATCCTCGAGTTCTTTAAAGTATGGGCAATCCTGATGGTTTGTCGCTAAAAATGTGCCCCTTCCGGCAGAGCACAGAAATAGATGATAGCCAGTTAAATGTCAGAAATACAAAAAATGTGTTCAATAAAAATTGTAAGGCAAATTCCAGGAGTAATATTTCTTATCTTTAATCATCTCCCATGAGACATTAATTAGACAGATATTTCTTCCCAGGGACCTTTGGGATGCAGACTCATTGAGTGAAATGATCCCAATGACACAATCTCCACTTTTAATTGAGTCAGTTTCACGCGAGTTAAAGCATTTTTGGCATCAAACAACTTCAAACAGCCTGCGACATTTCCTCTCAAAATCAAGTCGGTCATACCACGCCGTCAAAGTTTCAATTTTGTTTTACCAGCTTAAGCATTTTTTGACATATTTGTGTCTCTTTTCACATCAACATTATGTTTGAGTGACATTGACTTGTGTGTTTTACCCCATCCTTCGTTTATGTTTCGAGATAAGATAAAATTCAAAGCAATCGGGTAAAAAAACGAAATTACTTTGCGTGCACCTAATTAGACATGTATGTCTGGAAATAACCGTTTCACCCACCGCCCCGACAACCATGTAATGATTAAATAAGTGAGGTTATTTAATTGGCGATCGTACCTTGTCTAAATTGAGCATCGATAATGTACAGAATTGAAAAGTTTTTTTTTTTTCTTCTGGGAAATAGTGCTCAAACGGACGGGTATCTTTGAAAGTATGGAGTGGTTAAAGGGTTTGGAAATGATTTTGAGAGCACGCGTTGACTGAGTTCTACTTGGATTTGAAGTGCCCGCAAACGACAACACGGGACTCATTAAATACTAATTAACGCAAAGACATGCAGTCTGTGCTGTAGCGCGACCATGTCGGCGACGTCGTTTTTGTAATGGATGGCTTTGAAACGGGACAACTTTAAAGCGAAGAGGAACATTTTGTTTCTGTCGTCCCCTTCTTTGTGAAAAATTTGCCCGAAATATAGACAGACATTTTTAAAGATAACCCTTAAAATCACACATTTTTTCTGTCGTTATTCGTACATTTTTAGTCTGGGACCTTTTTCGTTTTACAGACTTATTTCGATAAAGTTGTTTATTCCTGCTTGTTGCTTGATAACAGTTGACTGAAGTTGAAAAATTCTGAGTAAATGTAAGTTCCATGTAATTTGTAGTGGTTGCCTAGAATCGTGGAGAACAAAGCCCAACATCTCCTATCACCCCCTTTCACACCTGCCACCATCAAAATGACTGTCAGCACAAAAGAACCTCCTTCAGTCGAACTAAAACCACCACTTATATATCACAGCAGAATTTTTTTACATTTCCTTAAATTATTCCATTCAAATAATGCCAATAAACTGATGACAGGTATTTCCTTTTACACCCGCCGTTGCTTGCGCGCTCAACCATACGTGGGAGGAGGTAGTGGTGATGGTGGTTGTAGCGTTTCCTAAATTAAGTGTTTGAATGACCCAAAAACGGCTTCACTTCGCTACCAAACTACCTCATAAAATTCATAAACCGCCGCAATTACGCGCCCCAACGGGAGTATTCAGCCTCAGAGATAGGCCACCGGCTGGTCACTGCTGCCTCACATCATGTCTCATTGCATTCCCATTGCTCATTTTCTTGGCCCGAACTCCAGTTAGAATGTATGAAAAACCGGCTCTCCGCCGGATGGAATTTCAGTCTGTGGGGACTTCGACGGTATGAACGTCAAATCCAGTTTCACTTCGTGCTCCCCACTGCGCCGTAGTTCTATTTCTATTTTAGTGAATCACATTTTGCACGCGACATGAATGCAGCAGTCGTCGGCTGCTTGACGTTCACGAATTGCAAAATGAAGATAATTCACCAGCCAGACAGACAGTTGAATTGAAGTGCCACCGATGTTGTCGCACTCTCACACCGCTCGAGGAGGCGCCCCTCAATTTCATCGGTCTCTTTGTCTGCCGGCGGCACGGCTTGTCAGCTCGAATTTTAGCCTCTTGCCCTGTTTGTCTCGTCTTTTGTTCGTTTTAATTCGACGCAAAGAGCGAAACAATCGCTGTTTCTCGGCTATTTATAGATTCTATCGCATCGGTGTTTTTCTCACTTGTATTCCACCCACCCCTGGGTGCCGATCTGCGCATAAATCACGAGGCAATACAAATGAACGCCGAATATGTGTCAAGTTTAGATGTTTACCTGCAGTCTGCGGTGGGCAGGGGGTTTTGTATTAATTCCTCGAAACTCGCCGGGCATAAAACCCCGACCAACTCCGAATTTAAATTAACCGAGCAAAGCGCAGGTGAAAATTCAAAACCGCAAAAACACATGACCTCAGTCGACGCCACCGACAAGAATGACATCATTTCTGCTTGGATGCCTGTGTTTCCAGATCAATCTGTCGCTCACGCTTCGAGAAGCACTCACACCCCTCCTGCTGTGGGTTTGAATTCCAAAAAAAAAAAAAAACACAACAAATAGGAACACACTCGTGCGCCGGCTTGCCTTGGTGGTTGTGTGCATCCTCCCAGCAGATCACCTCCGTTGGCCACAGTTATGGACCTTGACTGCGCACAGCGGAGCACCGAAGCACGCGTATGTGTCTGTGTTCGACTGCCTGACACAAATCTAAAATTCGTCGAAACAAATTCATTCTGAGTGCATGTTTGGCTTTTAATGCTCCCAGTCCCAATTTGAATGCGCTTTTAGCTTGACTTTTGATAAGTGGTTCTCCCCAGACAGATGACTGCGCGGCTTTGCGGTGCGCTTTTTGCCTATCCGGCTTGCATGCAGCCTGAATTTTTCGAAAACAATTTTATGAGATTTCTTATTTCAATGGCTACACCGTGGGTTCAAGTACACTGACAGCACATTGTGTGATTACAAAAATAAACTTTTTTCTTCACTGGTTGCTCTCTCTGGTGACTGGTGACGTGTTAATGTTGTTGTGCGAAGAGAAAACAGTGGATTGGTGTCATGAACTTTACGACATTGTGGAACAATTTATTTTCGAAAATTCAAATGTTGACCAGGTTACGGTTGAGCTGCACATGTGTTGATTGCACATTTGTAATGATCGCAGGCAGAGTCATCAGTTGAGATGATGAACAAGTGGGACAACTCGGGCAGAGTGCGAGACTTGTTTTCGTCAATCGCTTAACCTTGTCGGTGCATTGCCTTGAGTTTGTCAAATGATTACATGGTGAGTTCAGGGCACTTTATTGTGTTAATAAGCTATTAAGAGGTGATAGCTGAGCTCTGCTTTCATTCAGTTTAAGCATAGCACAAGAAAATTAAATCTGCGTGGTCCTTTGGAATAAACATGAACTTATCATTTATTTCGGGCAATCATCTCCAAAATTGAGTTTTTTTTCTGCTGCCCATTGCGACATACAGTATCGAGTGTACATTATGGGCGTTCGTCCTTTTAAACAGTACAATTCTGTTTGTAGCCCGCTGTATTGGGACAGGGAAAAATAAAAAAGAACGGAAATTTAAAAGAAATGATTCAGATGCGATATGAATTTATTAATAATAATAATTGTAGGCGCAACAGTCCACAGGGGGACCAGGGGCTAGCTTGCTCACCAACTACTCGTGTTGTGCGCGCTACTGTTCTTTCACGAGTAGAAGGGACCTACAGTTTTTTGCCGACTCTGAACGGCGAAGTTTGAGAAGCTTTATTACTCTTTGAGTGTTGTCAGCAGCTCGAAAGAGGTGAAAAATTCGAGGTGTTCAGCCAGGAATCGAACCTAGACCCTTCGGCGTGTGAGCGTCGCACTCTACCCAGTACGCCACGGCGGCCATGATATGAATTTATTCGGACAGACAATTTGAAATAATATTTGGATGTATATAAGCACAACTCACTGTAATTTCAGAAGAGCACATAATTTTTAAGATCTGGGTTCTAAATTCTTATAGTAACATGACTTTATTTCTTCCCCTGGAGGCCCATTCTCCACTTTAATGTTGCCCCAAGCCGTCATAGAAATCTCACGCATTGAAGCACCTTCAAGAAATATACGAACATTTTCCCAAAAAAATTCCATGTACAAAAGTAAAATCAAACCAAAGGCTGTCACAATAAATGCTAAACGAAACACGCTTCCTGTTTTTTTTTTATCTCCAAATGCACCCCCATACATTGAACACGCACGCACACACAGACTGAAAACCGATAAATTATCTAAAATATTCTAATCTAATTTGCAAGTGGCATTCATTTGAATGCTCCTGCATGTTAATTCCGAAAAGCGGTTTTGCCGGCAGATGCTATTTATTGATAAACTTGTCAAATTGTTATCCACGCTTCCGGTTGAAAAATGTCGTCGAGGGCGACCTTAAGCCCCGCCGTTCTTATTCAATGTTCTCGCATAAGCACAATCTCGGCGAAGGAAAACCTTGAAGTAAGTGTCGATGAATCACAGCTGGAATTACGCACTTAAACAGTCATTGCTTGCAGATACCTCTTGTTTGTGGCAAATTTGAGTTGAATGAAAAAAGCGATGTAGTCATACGTGATAGAGGTCGAAATATTTGCTGTTACACGTCATTCTCGAATCCTACAGCACCTACAGCACCCGTATATATGGCGAAAACCACCTTTCGAGAAACCTCCACAGAGGCAATTCTCTCTACCTAAGCCGGTTTGTGACCTCATCCAGTCGGCTTACAAGTATTCCCCCTCCAGGGCAGAACAGACATTGGCTCTTCCATTCATCCTCCTCAGTCACGCTGAGTCACTCATTCGCCGCCAGTTGTGCTTAGAATTGCGGCCATACATTAGAAATTTGTAACACAGTCGTGCCCGCGGCTGAAGATGTCGAACAGGTTTTCTCGAACGCCTCATCTCTCCCCGACCAATCCGATAAATCGTGAAGTGCAATCAAATCTCCATTCCAAGTACGTGTCAAGTGCAATAGTTGGAAAGTTGCTTTCGAGTGACTGTACACGTTTGTCAACCTTCACCTCTCTGTCACACGCTTTTAGGACTTTTAATAATATATTGCATCGAATCAAATGTTTCCGCCCAATTAACGGGTTGAATGCCTGCTGATGTCTACGACGCACTGTGTGGTAACGCCATTAAGTAACGCATTCAAAAATGAAGTCTCCCACAACATCCAAGACCTTGTGTGTCTTTTATTTTCAGAGTCTCTTCTCTCGGCATTTGCCGCAAGTGAAATGTGACGAATTTCGCTGTTATACTGGACGAACGTCAAAAATCTTTCAAGGGTCATTTAATTCCACAGAAAAATGAGAATAAAGCGCCACCGTCATTTGTTTTCACTCTTTCCGGACTACGAGGGAGGGGACGTTGTTTTTAGAAGAAACGTGCTCCGTAATTGTTGACAGAAATTAATGAGCCGTTAAAGTTCGCCTAGAAAGCACTGTGTTTTGCGGTGATAAATTAATGTTTGTGGGCAGGTGAAATATGACCTGAAAATATGTTTACCGCCCTAAATACAGGTGTTGGAAAAGTTTTATGGATCTACATTCATTAAGGCTGAACACAGTATAAATAGAGTTCAGCTTTACCAGTGGAAACGAAAATCAATTAATGTGGATTATACGATTGGAAACACAAGACGTAGAGTAAAAAAAATGCGAAAGAGATCGGGACTCAACTGAAAAGAGATCGCCTCCAATGACGCACGGGGGATAACACAAGCTGACATCGTAATGATGTATCAGGTGTGTGTGCATAAAGACAATCTCCGAAATAATGTGTTCCAATTTAGATTTGTTAAAAACAAAATTAAATTAAGAAGAAATACGTAGTGGAAAGTAGCTGACACTCAAAACACGGCAAAGGTCACATGATGAAATACTGGAAATGATGAGGCCGCCAGCAAAGTGCGCGCCGAATTTGTTTATCGGACAGTGGTTAGAATGCAACACTCATGTTTGATTCAAGAAGATTCCAGGCCTGAACACCTCGTTTTTTTTACGGCACTACCTTTTTGGAACTGCTGACAACACTCAGAAGTATTGACTGTCTTTTAAAAAGCTTCTGAAACTTCGCGGCTCGGAGTCGACAAAAAACTGTAGGCGCCTTCTACTTTTGGAAAGACAGTAAAGCGCAAAACATGAATAATTGAAAAGAAAGCTAGGCGCCTACTCAATCCTCTGTTTAGACAGAAATCGAATATTGAATATCGAAAACCGAAATATTGCACTTAATCCCGTTCAGGAGTTCCATCAATTGTGAAGATTGCCCTATCGACCACAAGATGACGATCATTGCTTTCTGGGACTCACAAGGATAAACCTACACCGACTATCTGAAGAAACACAAAACGGACACAAGACTCCTTGTTGCCGATTCAATGATGAAGTGAAGTGAAGGCGAAGAACAATGTTCTTTTCCTCACACCTCCGTTGTCGTAGCAGCCAAAAGTTGATCGATTTATGCATTCCTTCGAAATTTAAATCGAGTGAGTCCTATTCCGCCTCACGAACATTTTGTTTGCAGCAACATGTATTTTAAAAAGGAGATAGTGTTGACAAGTAAATTACAACTCTTCTTAAAGGTTTGGTTGGATCTTGATTGAGTTCAATTTGGTTAACGTATTCTTAAATGTACACATTGTGTTTGTTAATACCCACATGACGTCTGTCCTGTTGGGGCATTTCAAGACAGCTTTCGATTTGAGTCACGTCTTATTGCAAGCTAGAGTTTGTGCAACGCCGAGCTTAAGTGCACAGAATTGGCTCACGTCTTCCCAAAAAGCAGGCAGTGATATATGCGGGACGAGTGGCGTTTCCTTGACTTGGATAAAGCACATTTCATTTGATTGATTGCACATTTATATTAATTGCATCGAAGATCGTATTGAATACGTCTGCTGAGCTACGAACTTCGTCTGACTTTGCCTTTGATTTTGACAAATGTTCATTTGAACACATTGTGCACAGACGCCTAACTCTTCTTCTTTCTCCTCTTTTTCTTTTTCTCCCTCTTCTTTATTTTCTTCCTCCTCTTATTCTTCTTCTTCCTCCTCTTCTTTTTCTTCTTCCTCCTCTTCTTTTTCTTCTTCCTCCTCTTCTTTTTCTTCTTCCTCCTCTTCTTTTTCTTCTTCCCTCTCCTCTTCTTCTTCGTCCTCTTCTCCTTCTTGTTCTTCTTCCTCTTCTTCTTCTTCTTGTGACTCTTCAGTCCGTTGTGGACCTCGGCCTCAATCAACAAACCTCTCCAGTCAGCACGATCTCTCGCCAGCTGCCTCTAGTTGCGCACTCCAAATTGGTTGAGGTCCTTCTCCACTTGTATGGCTCAGATTCGAAGACTTCTCGGGCCGAAGCAGTAGTCCACATGGCCTAGTCATCTTAAGAGCTGTATGTGAAAGATGCTGTACAGCCCATTGAGTTCGTCGTTGAATCTTCTCCTCCAGATGCCATCAACGCAGACTGGACCAAGAGACACCTAATGCTATGTGCAAAATATGAGCAATTGTTTAAATTTGCTAATAAACAAAAAAATGTTATCTTTGTTATGCTCACCTATCAGTATCTGAGCGGGACTGTTTCCATTCTATCTTAAGGGAAATAACTTTAATTTAAAGATAAGCCCGGTTCCAAGTTATTTTTTTTTATTGAACCACTTCGCAACCTCCACAATTCTAATCAAGTATAATGGTAACAAAAATCTTAAACTCTGATGTCATACTTTAACTGGAATCTGTTGCTGAACTCATAACGAAAATATTTATCACTGATCGTTTATAGCAAATGTTGCTTTATCTATTCACTACGTGCCTTACCGGTGTCTCGACAAATAAATACCTCTCAACTTAGTGTATTAAGCTTTTCTACTTCGTTCAGTCTACGAATTTTTTGTCACATACATTTCTTTCTGTTTTCTGTCTCTTCCAGGACCTTGTTAACAATTAATTTGGACAACTCATCAAACTAAAAACTGCATCAAAATGAAGCCCAAATCATCATCCGTAAGTATTGTCATTTATTCACATCAGTTACAGTAGAAAGAAATAAGAAATAATATTAAACATGTGACAAAACTAAGTCACTACCAAATCACGATAGCATACGTTTATCAATTGACGCAACGACAATTATAAATAAATCAAAACGTTTCTTAAGGCACATTCAAAGCTCGCATGGACGTCGATAAGGAGTCTTTCATCTTAATAGCTGATACCCGCTATAAGTTTGAATAGTTCACGGGAATGATATCTACTATAAAGTGAATTTTACTTACTTCAGACGTTGACGTCATAATACTGACGTAAAATGAGGATTACATCGACAGCGCGCTGTTATTTGTTTTATTGTTTATCTGACGAGTCAGTGCCTACCTGTTAAATGAGAAGACTAGCACTAAATCGGCTGTCTTACCTAATCGAGATCAAACTGAACGAACAATGAATATTGAAATCAAGGGGAAATTACCATTTTGGTGATGCGAAAAGAGCGACGTGGAGGGGGAAGGCTAGCAGAGCTCGTGCGCAAACAATGTAATTAAAATATAACTTAGAGTTATGGCTGTGCGGCATTTCGCTAGCCTCGTTCGATAATCCAATTAAAGTATGAAAAGTTACGCATTGTACTCTAATTTTGGTAGCTGGGAAGTAGTTGCGATGGAGCTAATGAATATGTTCCATTAGCTGACTCTGCAAATTAAACGTCATAAGTGATATGTAATGGTTCCATGGTTCATCTTGGAGAGATGATGACCGAAGAATGATGTTTTCTTCTTTTAAGTTGAGTCAACTTTCGTTTGTGGGAGCCCAATAAGCTTGGCAGTGATCAATTTTAAAAATCATTGCACACGTGATTTTGATTATCCGTAGCCTTGATTTCTGTTTCCTCTACGATTAACTTAACACGAAATCGCGAAAAAATGTGTTAACCATAATTACTTGTTTGTTTGGAACCTGTCAATGTTTTGAGTTATGATGTGAATTGGAAAAATTTATCTAATGGAAATGATTACCTTTAAATGGGATTAATATTATAGTCGCATTTTCCTGTTCATCACGACTTAAATTTCAATTCAAACCGATACGTTGTTTTTCTGGGATTCAATTTTAAACTTATTACACGTCTTTTTTGGTTAGATAAACTTGTTTTATTTGACGGCTATAACACTGTGGCGAACAATGAATATGATTACTTTTAGAAATATTAATTTTTCTGCCATTTTGAATTACCAAACATTTTGTACTTGTCACTGTATTTATAAAGTTTTTGCGCTCACATTCCTTAAGATGAAATCAAAATACGATGTGTGTTCATAAAATAAGGCGAATTTTCATTTTTCTTAAAAATTATTTATTTATTCATCGATTTCGAATTTTGGTCCCCTCAAAATTGTTTCCCTCAGATATAATACATTTTTGTTTGTGTTTTCTACAATCATCGAAGGAGCTCTTAGGGCATACCCTTAAGGTCTCGGAGCGATTCGGTTTGTATCTCTTCAATCGTCGCAAAACGCCATCCTTTCATGGATCTTTCGATGCTATAACCACATACCCATGATTCGTTATCAGTTATTACCCATTTAAGCAAATCTTGATCGCTGTTGGAATTATTTAACAATTCCTGACTGATGCTTATGCAATATGTTTTTTGGTCAACTTTCGGCAACTTTGAAACGAGCTTCGCTGCTACACTCTTCATTTCAATTCTTCAGCAACTTCTCTAATAAATATTCGATTATTCTCCATAACAATGTTCTTTAGTTTCTCAACATTTTTGTCGGTTGGTGATGTGCTGGGGCGCCCAGATCGAACACCGTCATTAACTGTACTCAACCTTCTTTCAAAAGCTTGTACTGCTTGTAAACATTTTTCTGACTTAGAGAAAACTCATCGTCTTACACTGTCAACATTTCAAGTGTTTCTGAGCACTTAATAGAATTTTAAATTGACATTTTCACACAAAATATAATTTGACAGCAGGAAATCGCCGCACACGCAAAACACGTGTAACTTTTATGCCTCTTACAAACAAAATAAATATGCTATAAAGCTGAAACTGTAAACATATATATGTTCGAGACGAGTGCACCAACATAACAAAATAAAAAAAAAAATCAATAATCCAATGTTCACGAAATTTGAAAATTATTGTAACTTTTTGAACAGATCTCGTATAACAACTATAGCCTAGCCCAATCCGAAGAGGAGCTCCGTAGTTCCTGAAGTTCCACAGAACCACCTCGCATTTTTTTTTAGCGCGCCATCTTTTTAAGTAACCATCAGTATCTATTTTCTAAAATATTACTTTTTCAGTTTAACATTAAACTCGAGAAAGGGCAATTTAGGTGCAAACTGTAGCACCATTCAACTATTTTTTTTTGAAGAAATAATTTTCTGAACGCAAAATGGAGAACTACAAGAATATTTATATAGCATTATTTCTCTATAATAATAAGAATTTAATGAAACAAATTTGTTTCCTATTATACAGTTATTACTCTTTAAGTGTTTCGGCAGCTCGAAAGAGATGGCACCGTGAAAAATTCGAGGTGTTCAGTCGGCAATCGAACCTTGCGCTTCGGCGTGTGAACGCCAAACTCTACCCACCGCGCCACGGCGGAAAATTTAGGAGGCTTCACGCAAATAATTACAACTCTTTGATTGTCATCAGGAACTCGAAAGAGCTGCAGTCGAAAAAAAAAACACTCCAAGAATCTAAGCTTGCATTTTCGCAGCGCGAATGACGTATCTACAGCGTTACATTATTTATCATATCGTAGTAAATAATTTTTACTGTTGTCTGTGATATGTCGCACTGAGTTTTTTAGTTCGCAATTAAAAAGATTTCACTGAACTGATGAATAAATCGGTGTATGCAACATTAGTCCCCACAATAAATTATACGTACATAAAACTATGGCAAAAGGAATGTCAATGGTATTTTTCAGGACGAAACTACATTTATTTAATTAATTTAAACAATTGCGTTCAATTGTGAAATTCCAGTAGTAAAATGGGTCTCTTTTGCAGAATTGCACCATGTCATTGCTTTTCCGGTCAACAAGATTCCCTTTTATAGCGTACCTCACATGTATGCAAATGTGACTGACTTTCATTGATGCTACCGGTTGCAAGGCTTACACAACTTTCGCACGCACGTTTAGTATCAGCTTAAAACAGAATAAAAAGGAAATTAGAACCAAAACAGAACCTACTTATTGCCAGCCCTTATTACGTTACTCATAGCATAGATCACTTTGCGCAGGGGTATGTTTTTAGTGAGTCATTATCAGATGCAACTTTTCTGGTTGTCCCTAGAACATTCAGCATTAGGCTTTATTAAATAAAAATCCGACAACAGAAACATGAACCCTCCCCCATCACCTTCACATAAACAGTAGGTGTAAGAACTTTGTGGAAAAGAAAAGCAGAAAAGTGAAAACATGATGAAAAACCTTAAAAATGCAGTTGTGCTTGTTTTAGTATGCCAAAGCAATACCCGCAGAACAGTCGTAAAAATAGAGAGTACCAAGAAAACTGAGCTCTAATTTTTGAACGTACTAAAAGAAACTTTCTCTCTTCAAATAAATTAAACAGAGGCACTGGTTTTCAATCATGGTTGTGCCCGATAATCGTGTCAGACTCCGCTATAATGGAAGTTTGAAACATAAAACGGTTTGTGTAAAAAATGTAATTTTGCTAAACCTAGTGTAGAGGCGGTTTGATGTGATATTGCTTGTGGAATGGTGGCAAATGAACTATTAATTGTTTTGAATGGTATTTTGTGACAGATAATAACTACGTACTGCGAACAGAGAGGCGACTGGAATTGAAAATCTGATTTGATGCAGATTGTTTAGAAAGTATAAGTTCTAGGCATATAGTTTAAACTGCGTTATTTAAAATCAAAAAAGACCAATATAAAATGTCGGCGTGTAGTGCTCTGACCAAACCATGTGCATAACTAATTATTTTAGTTTCTTTCCAAAAGTGAAATAAGCTAATACAGCAGACCTTTGTCCTGTCTGTCTTAAAGATTTTCTCCTTGTCCTGTATTATACCTTCTTTATCTTCTTTTAATTTGTTTGTTTGTACTCAATTTTCATTTTTTTCTGCTATTTCTCCTTATCTTGCATATCTTTCAATCATTTCTTCGTGAGGTAATTGGTAACAAAAGTGGCCAGTGCCGCAATGGGCAAGATAATCAAACTTTGAGAAAGTTATCAGACATGTCAGCATAAACAAATTCATGTGGAGTGTTGATATTTGGACTTGTGGCAAATTTTTCAATGGACTTTGTTTTTTCAATTGAAAATCTGATTAAAATATAATCACTTGTCCTCAAAAAAATTGCTTTGAAATTTAAATTTTTCTTATTGATCTAGATGTGAAGCGTATCGTTGCTAAATATTTGTTTGATCAAGTTCCTAAACTTCATATCGCCAAACGAAAGTGAATTGCGATGATAAGCTGAAAGATGTATTTCGGATAGAACCGTAAAACCAATTTTAGTAGACTCTCCATTGAAGTGATTCTTCATTTTTGATGAAACCAAGTGAATATCGTTTTGAAGGGTGTTGTAGCGCGTCAATCCACATGTCGAAGGAAATAAGTTCTGCCCCTAGACTTAACAGTAATCTCATTTGGACTTTAACAAAATTATTTCAATATTTAAAGCTTCGTTTTCGTTAAGAAGACTTTTTAAATTAATAATAATAATCATTGTTTGGCGCGACAGTCCACAGGGGGACCAGGGCCTAGCTAGCTTGCTCATCAAGTACTCGTGTAGTGCGCACTACTGTTCTCTCAAGAGTAGAGGTACCTACAGTTTTTTGCTCCGAGCGGCGAAATTTGAGAAGCAAAAAAAAAACGCTCTTTAAGTGTTGTCAGCAGCTCGAAAGAGGCGGTGCCGTGAAAAATTCGAAAAATTCGTGTTGTGCTGGGAAACGATCCTAGACCCTTCAGCGAGTGAGTGTCGCACTCTACCCACTACGCCACGGCAGTCACAGACTTTTTAAATTGAGACTAAGAAAAAAGGGTTTACAAATTTTCCTAAATTGACACTATGAAGATTTGTAAACCCCGTATCAGTTCTCAGAAACTCGATACAAATAGAGCCTTTTTAAACATATCATTTACATACAATAATCGACGCAATGCTGTAAGGGTTGCAAATAGTTCCAACCAACATTCTTACTTCTCTGCGTGGATGTGCCGATGTATAGAATGCTTTTTAACTCATTAGGCTTATTCATTAACTACTATCAAATCTTTGTAAATATTGACACATTATTCGCTCATTTACATATTAATTTTATATTTTCCCGTCTATAATAGAAATATACCTTTTACACCATATATACCTTTACCATATTTCCTTACAAAAGGTTAAGCAGCAACTAAATATAGCAACAATGCTCAGGGATTTCTATTAATATACACAAAATCAATGAATAAATAAAATAGCACCTTGCACAGCAGAATAAAAAAGGAAATTGAATTTCATTTTGTACATTGCAAGCTTTAAAAAGTCTATAAATCTGCCACTTGCTGTCATAGTCACCTTTCGGTTTTGCACGACTCATGTGCGGCATATATTGTTTTATTATGGCTTCCCTATGCCGTGCAACGATTGATTCTTCGAGTACATGCATATAGATCTCCTTTATTTTTTCAAAACATTAACCCCAAATGCTAATTGGATTGGCAACAATACAAGGAGATTCACTTGTTGTGTTGTTGGTTTTATTTTTTTCGTCATTGTTATAATTAAACAATTCACTTCATTACCAATAAATGCGCGCATCTACTTCTTTTCATTTTCTGATGATTTAAAAAAAGAAAGAAACTGTCTGTCTTGCGACAGCTTGTACTTTATCACGTGCCAACTAACCGTGACTGACTTTCTAGAGACGCCATCGGAACAACGGTGCACAACAGACAGCAGCCACTACTGTGTCAACAAACAAATCTGAGAAAGTTTATGCCCTGTGTAATTTTCGTTTTTTTGGTTTTAAACATTGGTTACGACGAGAACCAGTCAACACAAACACGCCCAAAAGAAAATCACATTTCCCGTACGACATTTTTTTGTTTATTTTTCTATCGTAGGCAAAATTAAATGCAGTTTTTTAATCGTTTCGGATGTTCTTTTGTTTTATTACAGCTAAATGTTCGAGTTACAACGATGGATGCCGAACTGGAGTTCGCCATACAGACGACTACCACCGGCAAGCAGCTTTTCGATCAGGTTGTTAAGACAATTGGCCTGCGCGAGGTATGGTTCTTCGGACTGCAATACACTGATTCAAGGGGTGACCTGACATGGATCAAGTTATACAAAAAGGTAAGGATATAATAATATTGTAGGTTTGCTTTACTTCTTGATTCATAAGAAATTTTTGCCGAAATGCGATTAATTTTTTTAAATCATTTTCTCACATGAAACAGCAATGATTAATTGGCCATACAGAATATGTCATTTCGCTTTCACGGCTTTGCGATAGATGTCTTGTGGCTCAACCTAAAGACAATGCATTTTCTTAATTCAATCCACCATTAAATTATTTTTTTAATAAGACACAAAAAAAACGATCCAAAGTCTCCAGCACGTAGACAAGAATTTTTCTATATTTTCGTGTTAAGATCCACGCATCTTTGTTTCCTTTCGCATTAAATGTTTTCTGCTAAGATAATTGAGTTTATATATCTAAATATACGAAATGTCGGGCGAAGATTTTTTGTGCAGATTTAAATTAGAAGAGAAGGTTTAATGAGTTCTGAACTTCCATCATCTACATTGTGCCCTCCCAAAAACTTTTAAATCCGATTGTTGGATCGCGTTAAAAGTAGAAACCCACTAGAATACGAGCGACTAAAATATCACGTATCTTCATACATTTTCACCGTCATGTACACCCATAAAAATCTTCATTCAACAAAACCATTTAAATAGAACGAATAGAAATTAAGAGCGTCCTGTTTATTATGCAATTACAAGCAGCCAGATAACGCGGTCTTGAAAACCATAAAATATCTGAAACGAGTAAAAAAATACGTGGATAAGAAAACAAACGATGATAACTTCGAACACGATGACGATACTGACAGTGAGGATATGGTAAGAGCAATCCCAGAACGGACTCAGACGATGTCTCCTCCACTGCAGCTAGTTGTAGGAAACTCAATGCTAGACATAAAGCTTAAAACCAAACTACCCATAGCGATCGGATTGTCTTTTTCTAAAATCTTTTATTCTCTTGCACTGCTTACGTTGTCTTAGACTGGATCGATGCCTTTCTCCACATGGGTAAAGTTTGCATTCACGCATTTCCATTTGCTATAGCACTTACAGATCAATAGATCCCTATTTTAATCAGACTTTCTCTCGTCAACACAGGTGATGAATCAGGATGTAAAAAAAGAGGATCCACTACAGTTCCGATTCAGGGCAAAATTCTATCCGGAAGATGTCGCCGAAGAATTGATCCAAGACATTACTCTGCGCCTGTTCTATCTGCAAGTGAAGAATGCCATATTGTCCGACGAAATCTATTGCCCGCCAGAAACATCAGTTTTGCTGGCTTCATATGCCGTACAGGCGCGCCATGGTGATCACAATAAGAGCACCCATACCGCCGGATTCCTGTCGAACGACCGTCTTCTTCCGCAGCGTGTCATTGATCAGCATAAGATGTCCAAGGATGAGTGGGAGGCATCCATTATGACATGGTGGCAGGAACACCGTGGCATGTTGCGTGAAGACGCCATGATGGAGTATTTGAAAATTGCTCAAGACTTAGAAATGTACGGAGTCAACTACTTTGAAATTCGCAACAAGAAGGGCACCGACCTGTGGTTGGGTGTGGATGCGTTAGGTCTTAACATCTACGAGCAAGATGACAAATTAACACCGAAAATCGGATTCCCATGGTCGGAGATCAGAAACATTTCGTTCTCTGAGAAGCGCTTCATCATCAAACCGATCGACAAAAAGGCACCCGACTTTGTGTTCTTTGCTCCTCGCGTCAGGATCAATAAGAGAATCTTGGCATTATGTATGGGTAACCACGAATTGTACATGCGTAGACGCAAACCAGACACAATTGATGTTCAACAGATGAAAGCACAAGCCCGCGAGGAGAAGAACGCCAAGCAGCAAGAACGGTAAGTGTCAATCTTCTATCGTCACTTCCCAACTGACCCATTCAATCGTTTTCAGTGAGAAACTGCAGTTGGCATTAGCTGCACGCGAACGTGCAGAGAAGAAACAGCAAGAGTATGAAGATCGTCTCAAACAAATGCAAGAGGAAATGGAACGCTCACAAAAAGACCTCATGGAGGCACAGGAAATGATTCGCCGTCTAGAGGAGCAACTGAAACAGTTGCAGGCAGCAAAGGATGAACTTGAAGTCCACCAGAAGGAGCTGCAAGCTATGTTGAACCGTCTCGAAGAGGCCAAATACATGGAACAAGCCGAGAAACTTAAGCTCGAAGAAGAAATCAAAGCCAAACAGGCCGAGGTATTCAGAATTCAGGAAGAGGTCAATGCTAAGGACGATGAGACACGGCGGCTGCAGGCTGAGGTTGAGGAAGCCAGACTCAAGCAGGTTTGTGTGGATTTGATTCATAATCTAGCTTCACCTTTTAAACTTACATTTGTGTTTCAGGCTGAAGCTGCTGCAGCTTTGTTGGCTGCATCAACCACACCACAGCATCATCATGTTGCTGAAGATGAAAATGATAATGAGGAAGAATTGGCCAACGGTGATGCTGGCGGTGATGTTTCACGAGATCTGGATATCGATGAACATATCAACGATCCAGTTGAGGATAGACGTACATTAGCTGAACGAAATGAGAGACTTCATGATCAATTGAAGGTAAGTTCGCCTGATTGACAGTTAAATAAATGTTATAGAAACACTAATCTTTTGAGTAAGTCGACCCTCCATGCGAATCTCAACAAACACGGTTTATTATACGACCATTTCTTCAATGAAAATAAAATTGAGTTGGCTTTCAAATTTTGCAGGTCAGAGGTGCCATTTTCGTTCCACTCGTAGGAAAATAATTGTGTACAAAGACAAACGTTTTCCGTTTCCTGCTCTTTTGTTTAGCGTTGCGACAACTTTTGCATTGCTTCGCTTAAATCAATGTTTAGATACGAGATAAAGATATAAATCATCAGTATTTTGTCCATGCATTCTTATATCAAAGACACTGCTGGAAAATTTTGTCTGCACTCATAAAGCGGTACAGCTTCTCATTGTATTATTCATTTATCTATCCTGAGAAATCACTTCTATTTGACGTTTTTGGGAAACTTCCCTCAGCACTCATTTATGTGGAACAATAGAAAAGATAACTCATAGTCATTAGCTTTCCACTTTCAACCTGCACAGTATTGCTAAGCCATTCGTTTGTCTTGCCACTTCGGTGTTGTTTTCTCCTTTAGAAGCAAAAAAAGGCGTTAGCAGAACTATCAGCCCAATACAATTCCGTACCCACTTTTAATAGCGTCCAAGTTTCTGCACTTAAAAACAAAACTATGTTGTTATTATTTTGCTTGAAATTTGTTCACTTTGGTCAAATTTAAAAATATCTCTTTTACTTTCCTTACAGGTTCTCAAACAAGATTTGGCACAATCTCGTGACGAGACTAAGGAGACACTTAACGATAAGATTCATCGCGAGAACGTACGTCAAGGTCGTGACAAATACAAGACACTTCGGGAAATTCGAAAGGGCAACACGAAACGTCGTGTCGATCAGTTTGAAAATATGTAAAGTGCTTAAACAAAATACAATTCATTCACAAACTACAACAAAATATCAAGAAAAAAATAAAAAAAACTATAATCAAATCAAATCAACAATACAAAAACTAAAAGAAACACCAATAAACGCCATTGCAGTCGTCCAGTAAAAAGAAAAAGAAAGTATGAAAAAAAATGAAAGGAAAATTGGTAGTCGAAAGTATAAATAAATATATATTTTTTATTTAATTACTAAAGGAAAAAGTCGATGAAACTAAATAAACAAAACAAGATATTGATAAAGAAAAAAAAAACAAGAAAACAAACGTTCTTACTTTACTTTAAATTTCTTTGTTGTAAGAAAAATTGTTTCTATTATTAATTTTCTTTTTTTTTCTATTGTATTTCATGATAAATTTTGTTTTCTTCTTCTTCTCTTCTTTGATTAAAAATAAATATATTTTATGTAGAATAAGATATGAGTATAGCAGTAGAACTTTTGTTTTCTACACTTCCAATCAATAGATTCCTTTTTTGTTACAAAAGAACACACACTGAATAAATAATTTAACAAAAACAAAAAAACTTACTGATTATTAAATTTGAATTATAACGCAGCACTGTAAAAATAAAAATTTTGTACAAAAAAAAAAAAAAACAGCTGAAAAGCAATTACAAAACGAAGAGCGAAAAAATAAAGTAAATATCGGATTAAAGTGAAGAAACGCAAGTGTATCTTAAAGAAGTCGAAAAGAAAACTACCATTTTTTTTAGATGTTTACTTACTATTTGTTGGGGAATTTTTTTTTTTTGTTTAATCCATTGCGTATTGTTAATCGTATATTTTATTCAGTTACTATTTTCTTCTTTGTTAGGGTAGAAGTGAAGACGTTCTGTATAGTTCTCAACAAACATGTTATTTTTTTTATTTAGTTTCTCTCTTCTAATACAAGCTGAAATGAACAATCAATGCATTTGTTTTCAATCACAAACACGTGAGTGAAAGAAGAACGTGAGGAAGCGCGAAAAAAAACCTCATCTGCTTCGGTTTAAGACACTGTTTGTGTTTGGCCATGTTACAAGTAAATTTTCTGATTCAGCTGAATTTCTTTTGTGTCCGCCGTCTTATCGTCGTCGAGCATGTAAGAAAGGGTAAAAAACGAACTTGTTAGGGATATTATATCTTATATAACCTTTTGGAGTACATACTTTTATGCATTTTAACGCCCAAGTATTTGTTTTTTTTATTAATATTAAATTTATTTTTATTGTATTATTTTATTATTGATAATGAATACAACAAGAATAAAATCTAAGAAAAACTGAAAAACAGATATCCATTATCGAGTTGTATGTTTTACAAAAAGTTGCGCGTCAGTTGAACCTGATGTAAGGATACATTCAGTAAGAAAAAAAATACGCAACTAGTACATCTGATTTCGTTTAGATGACCGACATGTAATATGTATTAATAAAATTTACAGAAAAAAAGATTTTGTAAAAAAATAAATCCTTTAAGTTGTTTTCTTTTATTTTGTTTGTTTCTTTGTTTTGCTTTTATTTGTTAAAGAAGGTCGAATATAGCTCACAATGAAACCAATTTATGCTAACCTGACTTACAGTGGTCGTAAGACCGCAGTCAATTATGTGGCACAGAGGTAGACAGATAAGTCAAAAAATTCAAACGATTTGCAAAGAGGGTTAATGTTAATAAGCCCATTCGAATTGGACCTAGTTCTCATCCTATCAACCCTTAGGTGAACTTTGAAATAAAAAACACTTGTTTCAATTCAGTTAAGTGAATTGAACAATTAGCGTTAAGGGAACGACATCACACGCGTTACGCAATAGTTTCTGATGTGTTTTGTTGTATATTCAGTTTTCAATATAAGAAAAATAGTGCCTGTTAAAAGAATACAAGGAATCTTGTCACTTAAATATAACAATGCTCACAAATTCTCGAGGAAGAAATTACTGTGTTACGGTGTCATCATTTTACACCGAGCAAGCTTAGTTTGCTCGTGGTCGCCGTGGCGTAGTGGTCGACGCTCACACGCCGAAGGGTCTCGGTTCGATTTTTTTTCGTATTTTTCACGGCAGCACCTCTTTCGAGCTGCTGACAACACTCAAAGAGTAAATTAAATTTCGCCGCTCGGAGTCGGCAAAAAACTGTAGGTCCCTGTAGGTCTACTCGTGAGAGAACAGTGGCGCGCACAATACAAGCAGTTGATGAGCAAGCTAGGCCCTGGTCCTTCTTTGGACTGTATCGCCAACACTTATTATTATTAAGCTAAGTTTGCTTAGACAGTTTTCTTCCAACCGTTTCGATGGCTTTTGGAAAGCTGCAATGTTATCTGTACCTCTTCTACTTTTTCGATATTTTCACAGACAGTATTGTATCTTTTAATAGAAAGCAATATAAATGCTTATGCACTAATAGCTTTAACAAGCGGATATCCTACTTATAGTATAGCCATTCACTTTTGCAAACGTTAGGTTTTATATATGTATGCTTTTTTCCACTCTTTCTCCCTCCATACCCAACTTAGAACGTTTTGTATATTTGGCTGCAGCATAACAGAAGCGCAGTGACAAAATTTTTCCTCCGCATTTGCGAAACACATTTCACTGCAGTATTAGTTTATAATGCGATGTCCTTTTAAAAAGGGCATAGCAGGACCATATTTGAGTTGTTTTAACACGGTCGATGATGAATGTATATTCTTGTGTCACGGGAAGTTCCTGTGTGGATTTCGCCTCCCCAGTATGTACTTCTTGCTCACTCAACATTTCATATTCAATGTTTTTATCCAAAAAGTACAATTCGCTTTAAAAATCGTAAAATGAAAAACAAAAAGAAAACTACCACTGTCTTCATTTACAACTTGTTATGTGATAATCATAATATTAAAAGATGAAGTATCGCCATACGACTGAAGTTATTAAACCAATTTTATGATATCTTTTACGACTTCTGCAACACCGATTCTTCGCATTTGTTAAGTGGCACGTCGCAGAACGATAATTACAATAGCGGCACGATCGTGAATGAATTTATCGTTTTAAGGCTCTAATAGCGTTTCGTTCTGTTGATCGAAAAATGTAAAGCTTATAAATTTTTATGAGAGAGACACAATTTGGATCCACAACTCTAGAGTGGAACGAGCAGTAAACGATGATTGTCACCAACTCCATACAAGTTTTGGCTCTAATTTACGTAAATTAGTCATTAGCATACATATTAGGTTACTGTCACAATTAGAATTGTACATGCTTTAAATTTATAGTATCATAATTGTACATTTCTGTTTGTAACAATGAACCAAATTAAATACTATAAGGATGGAGGAACTTTTTCATCGTTGGTGTTATTTTGGTTACGGCAAGGACTTTTGCCTACGTCAGGGGATATAAGGTTGCGTTTATATGATGCGTTTATATGACCTAAAAGAATAAACTATGTTCGTCGTGTAAATATACGCCTTTAAAGACTTAAAACTTTATATTCCAGACGAGGGCAACAATCCGTGCCAAAAGTTGGGATAAAAACAATGAAATAACCTCGTTTCGTTGAAATTCAACAAAATCGAAGAAACCGACGACGAAGAAAGTAGACATTTTGAACAAACGCTGCCAAGTTTGTGTTAAAGCCTACAAAATACACCGTATTTTTAATGTCCTGATGTTTTTTGCAGTTTTGTGCCAACATCGAGAATGTAAAAGAAATGTTATCTACACAAATTTCTCGCTCTTTTTCTGATTATACATGGCATGTTTCAAAAAAAGTTTAACTAAAGAATGGAATTGAAAAAAAAATGTTTCGCAAATCAGAACACGAGTGTATAAGGCAATGCTTGTTCTGTAAAACTTGCAACAAAAAAGGTTTTATTGTATACCTAAAATGTAACTTTGGCATTTTTTGAACGTTAGTAGTAGCTTGCATTATTGGACAGAATCTCGGCACAACTGAAATTGACCAACACGATTTCCCTACTCATAGTTGTTCCTTTATCGAAATTGAATGAAAACATATTTGCTAATATAGAGTCAAACAACAAAATGCATTTGTGATGAATAATTGGCGCCCGGTGGAAACTGTGAGAAAACCGTTTAAACTAAACCTTTCGAATACAATCATTTATTTGTTAATAAATATATATTTATTTATTTTGTTTGACATGCAAAACAATGAAAGCAATAATTTAACTGCCAATCAAATACTTTATGTAAAATGTTCGAGGAACACTATTATTAAGCCTGAATAAATTTATAAATTACAAAAATAAGTAAAGGGAAAATAAAATTTACTAGATCGATTCATAAGTGAATATAGGGAATGTAACGAACGAAAACAGAAGAATGAATATTAATTACTGTCAGACTAATTTGGAAAGACTCCGGCCTTCGTTTGCGATAGCTTTTAGACTTAGCCTAAGTTGAACCGAGGGATTATACCCTGGGGGAGTAGAGTAAAAGAGAAAAGGGAACTGAAACGATTTTTATTCAAAAGGAATGTTTACGTGTAATTGTATGAGAAAACAGTAACGAATAGATTTAAGGAGTATACACCATAAGAAAAACGCAATAAATATTTTGTACATTTGCATTGTATTTCGAAAAAAATTCTTACAAATAAAATATCATATGCAAATTGAAGAAAATATTTTTTAATGCATATTGTATATATTTATGATACAGAAAGCTCTTATTTTCAGCAGTAGTGCCAAGGAAACAAACAAAGTGTGGGCTGATTTGGTAGTAATGAAGCATCCAGACTAAAAAAAATTAAGAAACATGGAATCATTTTTGAAGCTAAAGTTTTACCATATCATACTTAATTTTTAAATTGGATAACGGTACAGCCCAGTGGCCGCCGTGGCGTAGTGGGTAGATTGCGACGCTCACACACAAAGTGGTCTATGTTCGACTCCCAACTCGACACCAATTTTTCGAATTTTTCACGGCACCACCTCTTTCGAGCTGCTGACAACACTCAAAGAGTAATAACTGTCTAAGAAAGCTTCTCAAATTTCGCCTTTCGGAGTCGGCAAAAAACTGTAGGTCCCTTCTAATCTTGAGAGAACAGTAGCGCGCACAACACGGGTAGTTGATGAGTAAGCTAGGCCTAATCCCCCTTTGGACTGTAGCGCCAACAATTATTATTATTAACGGTACAGCCCATAAGAGACAAGGACACAGCACATACGAAATACCCATGTTCATGCATTTGTTCCCTTTCAAGTAGAATTGAGAATTTGAAAACTTTTTCACAAGAAACAAGTATTTTTTCAGTGTTTTCTGGAACTGCACACTGTGACAGAGAATCTACGACGGTCCACAGACAGTGACACACCTTCTTCATCTTAATTTTTTTGATTTTAAAGATCAATTTTTTCTTCTTGTGGCTCTACAGTCCGGGGTGGAATTGGGCCTCAACCGTCATGCCTCTCCAGCCAGCATGTTGCATGTTTCGCTAGTTGCCTTGCGCACTCCAAGTTGGTTGAGGTCTTTCTCCACTTAGCCAAGGCCGTCCTTTGTTGCATTGTACCAATAGCTCATATTGGAAGTCTTTGCGGGCCGCAGCATCTCTACGTGGTATAGTCATCTTAAGCGTTGTATTCGACGACGCTTGACCAGGCGCATGTCGCTGTACACTCCATATAGCTCGTCATTAAATCTTCTCCTCCAGATGCCATCAACGCAAACAGGACCAAAAATCGCACGCAAAACTTTTCACTCGAAAATACTAAGGGCTTCCTCATCCGCTTTTAGCAACGTCCAGATTTCTCAACTGTTTGGTCAATTTTATTTTTAAACATCAGCCATCACAACATACTGAACCATCAACGCAAACAGGACCTAAAATCGCGCGCAAAACTTTTCTCTCGACAATACTGAGGGCTTCCTCATCCGCTTTTAGCAACGTCCAGATTTCTCAACTGTTTGGTCAATTTTATTTTTATGAACTGAGCACATGTTCCAAAACCCATAACGCACTGTTTTCATACGTTCAATCATCCAACTTGCCAATTTTTCTTAAGGTTTCTAATATACAATTACAAGAAAAATGTTTTACGGCCGATTGAAAATCTGCAAAGAAAGATCATAGCCTCATTGACTTGCCATTTTCAATTCCGGTTCACCCCTAGGACGGGTTTACCGGAGTTGTAAACGTAGATTAAAGTCTCATGTACAGTCACGAGTTCCATATTAGCTTGAAAGCTGAAAAGCATTGTTTAATACCTTTCACCAATGCAGAGTTCTTCTCTAACTAACCAGTAACCTATAAACCAAAAAAAAACTATAACCAGTATCACCTATAAAATTAGATTTGTTAAAACGCATATTCCAACACACCTTGTAGAGTTTTGAGCTATCTTTGATTCGTGTTTCTGCAGCAGAAATGTAACCCTGTCTTTGACACTGTAAAATTAAAAAATACTCTTTCTTTACAAAAAGAGGCTTGTCCATATTTCAACAAGTAACGGTAGTGTTAAATTGAAATTGAAACCGTTTACTCTGAATGGAATATCAAAACAATTAATTCAAATTTTGTGGCATTCCTCACGGTAGTACAAATAGACTTAAAGAACGGTTAATTGGATTGTTGAAAATAGAAGCCATAACGACATTGAAATAGGTTTAAACAAATTGAAATTGAAACCGAACGACTTTCTGTCCTTGATAGGTGTATGAACTCAACACAAAGTTGGTACGATCACATATTTCAGATCGTCAAAAAAGCAGTGAATCTCTCTAATTTCTTAAAATTATTCAAGAGTTATTTCTCCCCTTTGAATTTGACTTCAACATGTTAGGCGTATATTAGCCCAAAGCTTGTGTATAACGCTCCTATCTGGTCTGAAGCTCTTAAGACCTATTAGAACCTACTAGATGGGATTTAAAAGCGAGGGATTAAAATTAATAATTTCAATGCTGCGAAGCCAATTGAATTGACGCTGTTGCATCCTTATCACTCTTTTATCGCTATTTCAACAACACTCTAATAAATAAGTCAGTCTCTTCAAGAATTAAAGCGTAATACTACGCCCGCCCATTCACCTTTAAGCCAACTTACGGACGTTCAGGTAAGTTTAGAGACTAGATTTCTTTTGCCTCACCACACGTATATAAATGCTCATTACAGCTCAATCCCTCTCACTTCAATCCACAGGCATTTAAAACCACTGTGCACCGGTACCTCTTCTGAGAAGAAATCTTTTCTCTCTCTTCTTTTGTACCTTCAACCCGTGCTGTGATTTAATGGGGATCACTTAAATGCCCCAAATAAGTGCGCGCCAATTATAAAAATATATATAAGACACATTTAGCCCAACGTGGCTTCCATATTCCAATAATCACTAGGTCTGTTCCAATTCAATTGTGTAAAGATATTCGTAGTTGTGTAGTTTGCGTAAAAATCTCTCTTGCAGAGAGTAACTCTACCAAAACTTATGAAACGACTTTTCGTAGAAATTCGTAAACAGCTATCGGATCTATAAAATGTCAGAGGTTTTTTGTTTTCACTTTGACAGCCATCTGCTGCCCACAGGTTTTTCTTCCGCAGAAATTAGTAGAGAGGGGAAATATTTTCCTCTCTCATGAGCTCTGTCTCTCTCTCTCTTCTACGAAAAAATCAGCTAATGGAACGCTTTTTCGGCAAATTCGTAGACATTCTTAACAATTCAAAGCAATTGGAACGAACCTACTGTTCTGTTATGGTATTTTTGTGTCGACATTGTGTGTATGTTATGTCATTATGATGTTTTTTAGAGATATAAAACTTTAAGTTGTCATGTATGTGATGTATTTTTAGCTTGATTTGACAATTGAATAGATTTAGCAAAACTTAAATTTAGTGAATGGGCCCATAATGAAATTAAAATTTCCATTGATCTTAGTTTTCATTGGTGAATTTTGTTAAATGGTGAATCTCATTTTTGGTTAAATGGATACCTCAATAAACAAAACCTCCGTGCTCGGACTGATGATGATTCTCATGTGTTTGTTGAGACACCGTTATTTCCACAAAAACCGGCAGTTTATTATTGCCTTATGGATCGGTGGAATAATTGGTCCGTACTCAAAGAACAACGCTGTCTTGAGCGGATCTATCAATTCTGGCCGCCATAGAGCTATGATTGCTTACTTTTTCGTCCATAAATTGAAACACTCATAATGTGCAGGAAGGACGATGTGGTTTCAATAAGACACCGGAACGTGTAACACTGCTCTTGCCACTATTGATCCACTGAAGAAAATGTTTGACACCCACATAGTTTCAGTTATGGACCCGTGTATTTTCCCCCAAGATGATAGTGCGATTTAATCCCGCTTGACTACATTCTGTTGGGATAAGTAAAGTCTTAACACCTTTTGTTAATTTCTAAAAATAAAGCGTTTTTATTGTTAATAATTATTCTAATGCGTCATTTCATATTCTCCAACAAAATTCATTACAAAACTTTAACCTAACAACTAAAGGAAGAAACTTATCTTAGGACATAAGTATGAACTACAACTAAAAGTAACCTAATCCTTTTCCTATTTTAGTCTTTTAAGCGTCTCAAAGAGAAATCTGAACTCCTGTCACTAAATCTCCTAAAAAAACAAATCTCAGTCTAAATAAAAAAGTTGTGAAAACTGCTTTGCATAGAAAAAAAAAAAAAAACAAAAAAGTCCTGACGTATAACAAAGTCTTTAAAAAATGGTTCAGGCAGTGAGTTTGATTGTATCTCGGTAACTTCAATTCCAGCAGAGCAGTTTCTCGTGCTTACGCTAACATGAATATAAAATAAGAAGAAATATCTTCAACGAGTAGAGTAACGTGATTTTGTAATGCGACGGAAGCTGACGGACTCTTCCTGGCAGTGAGAAATTAGTTCAGAGGTCCATTAAAAATTTTAGTGAATAATTTAAATATGTAATTGTCTGTGATTCTAAACCTTATTTACAAACAGATAAACTTATTGTCTAAACGTGAAAAACACCATGCGGGGCAACCTATGACAGCGCTTGACTCTCCTTCCACTTCTTCAGTAGGGCACCGCGCTGTATTGGTGGCAATTCCTCGTTAATCTTGCGCAGATTGAATGCGTTTGAAAACGAGCTGTGGTGGGACTTATTTGGCTTCCAGTATTCCTGGTTGCAGTTCACCGACAGTGGCTGAATGGGAGGGTTTTGATTGAGTTGTGAGCCAGCTATGGAGAAGTTGGAGAGGTTCCCAGCTGGACTGGGTAGTGGAGTTTGGAAGGAGCCATTTAGAATGGATTGCGGACGCGGGAAAAGTGAGGAATTATCGATGGGATAGAAACCGTTTTGGCCTTCAGACACTGGAGTTGTGACTTGAACGTGCTGCTCCTGTTCGGGACAAGTGGAGTTCTCCCTCAGCGTCGCACTCGACTGCGACTCAAACCCAGATGAATGTGACGAGGCACGGGATATGTTCTCCTGGATAGTGTTCATGCCGTTGCGGTGCTCTGAGAAGAAGTTACATTTCTCCACTACAGGCTGATGGGCAGCTCCGTTTCGCGCGCTATTGAAATAGCCACCTGAAAGCCAAGAAGCTGAGGGATTGTTAGTTGCTAGGCTGTTAGTACTAAAGCGGGAGGGGGTTAGTAGGTTAGTCCGTTGGTAAACTGCGTTGCTGGATAAAGAGAAGGGTGAAGCTAGTGGCGCATTGGCATACATGTTCGCAGTGTGTTTGGGTCGCTGAAGGCTTTCGTCGCTAAGCTTGTTAAAGGAGGTTACCGTTGCATTCCCTGAGATGGAAGCGTTAAAAGACGTGTTCGCACCGAAATTGGAAAGGGGCCGATTGAACGTTGGCTCGGTATTCAGGTCAAATAACGAACGATTTGTCGGGAAGTTACTTAACGAAGCTGCATAGGATCGGTTTCTTACAGCCGGTTGATCACCCTCTGGGCAAAAGCTCTTGAAAGTTGGAGAGCGTTGACCGCTGTGTAAGCTCATTACTGAAGAAGTGATCGGAGAACGAACCAAGCGTCCCCTTTGTGAAGGAGATAAACCAGACTGAGACATAAAAGATCTATTGCTGCCAGTGCTCATTCCGCTGTTGTCGCTGCCGTTGAGTTTTTGACTGATTAAACTAATCGTCTCCCGTGTGTCCTCATCGCTAAGGTAACTTTCGGAGTAAATTTTATGGAAGCTGCTACTGGTGTCCTCGTTTCCGTCCACACTTGCGGTAGGCTTAGTTGTCAGTGTTAAATAAATCGTTAGTCCCGATGACGCCAACTAAAAGTAAACAATGCCAAATGAGAGAGATATTCCCAGATCGGTTCGCAATGTATTGTACTTACCAATATAAGATCTTTAGATGAAGCAAGAATCTCGTAGTCCAGCAGACCACCAGCGCACAAACTCCAAAGGGTTAACATGAACGTGAACCGACTCAATTTGAATCCGTCAACTAGGTTGTGACTAAATGCAAGAATTAGCATCAGAAAGGGACAAACAATTGCTAGCATGGATGACATATCCAAGGCGGCCATTTGAGGCAGTTTCATTCCCATTGAATAGAGAACCATCATCACTATGGTTTTTAGAAACAGACTGAGTTTCTGGACGCTTTCGTGATTGCTTAGAACCTCCGAGTATGTGGCGAGGACTCTGATAAGCGCCAGTACGTGTGAGATCATGAGAAATGTGTAGTGGCCGATTTTATCTCCCAGAAATCTGGTCACATTGTCCTTAGTCAGGTCTGGCAGGGCTTTAATAATGCAAAAAGCATTTACCAATGCCACCATAGCGAGGATGAATGATAGCTTCCGTTTCAATTTGAGTTTCTGCGCTTTCTTCACACGAGCGAAGTGTGGTTTTCTGAAAGTCTCAGCGCCTTTGATTATGAAGTCCAGGAATTTCGAGCCCAGGACCATTTTTTTCTTCTCCCGCAGAACTCGTTTGAGGTGACGGTCGCATGTTGTGCAGAGACGGTATTGTTCTTCCAGTTGATCCCTGCAAAAAAAACACGAAATTGAGATAGTTCCCAAACATTTTAAGATGTGAAGTAAGCTGTTAAAATGCTGAAGTTTAGGTAAAGATCAGCAGTGGCATCTTCATCCGCTATTACTACCAAGCTGAACGAAACTACTAGGGATGTTTTCTTTTATGGCGAATGAGTCATGCTATACATACGGCATACTTTAAAGGGGGAATCAAGAGTGTGTGGAGGGAGTTAAAAACATATGGAACAGTTGTTCTCCCTTTTGCTTTATTGACAAAGGACTGCACAGGTAGAACGAAATTTTCCTATTGTATCTGTTTGCATTGTGAAAGTATTTTTTTTTTAACAGAATGATTACTTAGGTTTGAATCTCAACTCCATTCTCTCCAATGATTGTAAAAAATCCGTTTTACTTACTTGTACACTTTAAGTTCCTCATCGAATTTCGACTCATTCTTTGGTTCGAATTGCGCCAATTTCTCCACTTTAATACGCTGTCCCTCATTGCAAACATGACAAAATCCATTCGATGGGAAGTGATCACTAAAATCCATTAAATCTCCCTGTTGGTCATCTTTCCGCGATGACATTAAGTTACTGCAGTCCAGCTGTTGATAGATTTCCTTATTGTAATCCCCATCCTTAGTGAAACCATTATACTGCTCGCAGTGTGGACACGTGAACGAATTCGCCTCTAAATACGGAACCTTTGTATTTTGATTACAAAACCAACAATTAACAGTCACTTTGAAGTTTGATCTGAAATGCAAACGAATAGGGTTAAAAATAGATTTTTGCGGGAAATCATAACCCATACACCGGCAGGCGACGAATTGATTACCAACCTTATTTTCACGTATAGCTTGTACAGGATTAGCAAAATCACAAAGCTTATTGCCAGGAATGGTATGCGGCTCACCACAAACGATAGAATGTATTGCATTTTTTAGCGCTTTCCTAAATGTTTAACACTGTCAATTAGTTAGTACTTTTTACTTATTTCTTTTTATTTCACTTTATGCAAGCGCACCCAAAACTTCCGCCAACTGTCAGCAATGCCCGGGTGTAGTGTAAAAGGAAAAGTCCAATGACTTAACTTTTTCACCATGCGCGCGAATTTTTGTTCTTGCCAAGTGACAGCTCAACAAAAATGAAAGTTTACCTATGTGCAATGTGGAGGAAATGTTATGAATTCAACATAAATAACCTCATTTATAATGTATTTCCTTTGATTTTCTTTAAATGAGCTACGCTCATATAAATAAAAAAATTTCTAAAAACAAACATACAATCTAAGAAGAAAATCAGATGCTGGTACATTAAAAAGGTTTCTTTGAAGAACTTTGTGCATCCAACCTAAGGGAGAAAATTTGAAATTTGACAAACCAAATTCACCACACTAACATTTCCCCTGCATCGTGACATGTCTTGTTACCCTGTTTCACACGTGTTTAAGTTTAATTTACAATCTGCGCTTATTCAAATTTAATTTTCTCTCGATTTGTAAAGAAACAGCTAGAGAATGCAGCACGACGACGTAAGAAAATCATAACATCAACATTTATAACATTATTTCTCCATTTATCATACACGAATCTCTAGAAATTGAATTGTTTGTTTTGCAGGTTGTTTGGAGTATCATTAATAAATCCTTCTGTTCACATAAAGTCAAGTAAGTTCAAAGAAAAGACCAAACTCTTCACTACTCACTCTGATTACTTATAATTTACTTTAGAACCGACACACGAACATTCTGCCGGCATGAATATAATTTAACAGGTCTCTGCACAAGGAGAACGTGTCCGCTTGCAAACAGTCAATATGCAACAGTTCGGGAGGAGAACGGCGTGATCTACCTGTTCATGAAGACCGCTGAGCGTTCACATATGCCAAATAAATTATGGGAGCGTGTGAAATTGTCCCGAAACTTCGAAAAAGCCATTCAACAGATCAACGAAAATTTGGTGTTTTGGCCGAAGTACATGATTGCAAAGAACAAACAACGTTTCGTGAAGATAACACAATATTTGATACGGATGAGAAAACTGAAGCTTCGCCGGCAAAAACTCATTGTTCCACTGTCGAGGAAGATTGAGCGCCGAGAGACACGTCGAGAAGCGAAGGCGCTAATTGCAGCTAAGATAGATAATCACATTGAGAAGGAACTGCTGGAGCGATTGAAGAAGGGAACGTATCAGGATATTTATAATTTCCCGCAGACAGCTTTTAACAAGGCGCTAGAGGCAGAAGATGTGGAAGAGGATGAAGAGGAGGTTGAGGAGGAGCAAGAAATCGAGAAGGAGATGGAATTGGATGAAGAGGTGCGACGAGAGTTGAACTTAGACGAGGAATTTGTCGAAGTTGAATCTGATGATGAGGAAGATGATGACGAGGACGAGGATATGGAGGAGGATGCTGAAAGTGATTCGGGCAAGAAAGAGGACATCGAAGTGGATAGTGACTTTGAATCATCTGATGAATCCGATATTGAGGTGAGAAAAGGGTTGGAAGACAAATTCCTTTTTTTGAGACAGGAAAGAGTTAGAGTTCACATCGTGCATTAGTTTGGAGATTCCTTAAGTGCATTTTGCTGTTCAGCTGTAAGGCACGCAAGAGGCTTTACGTTCTGAACACGTGATGTCTTTTAAAGTGAAGTTGCCATCAACTTAAACATCTTAAGGAACGCACTTAAGATTGTTCTAATTTTACGCCCGGCCAATCTTATTGAAAGAATTCTTAGAGTTGTGCAGCTATGATACCTAGACTGCCTCCAGTCAAATAAGCATTTTCTCGTTAAGCTAACAGATGTGGAAGAGGTGCGTGTCGTAAAATAATTCATTGCGAGTGATGTGTGATGACATTGATTGCGGTCCATAACGCGGTCAAATTAAATTAACGAAGCAGAGAGAACAATTTTAAACATGATTGAGTTATTCCGTGTTGCGCTGCTTTAAGTAACACCCAACACTAATGTCCTCTTATAAGTAGCACCTGAAATTCTTAGACTTCTTCTTCTTCTTGCGGCGCTACAGTCCGGGGTGGACCTGGGCCTCAACCAACATGCCTCTCCAGCACGATCTTTCGCCAGCTGTCTCCAGTTGCACACTCCAAGTTGGTTGAGGTCATTCTCCACTTGTGTGCGCCACTTTAGTCTAGATAGTCCTCTGTTGCGTTGTCCCAATGGCACGGATTCAAAGACTCTTCTTAGACTGCTTGACGTTAATTTCGTTGTGGGTGGCGTTTTAGACCAGAATAGTTTTTTGTGTATTTTATTCGTGGAAATTGAAAAAAAGACGATTCCACTTTAAAAAACGCTTATATGGTACGCATTTGACGCATATTATGATTAAGCAGTTGCAATGATGTCACAGAACGCGCCGTAGGTTCCGTAACTTATCTCTCAAGCACAAACATCAAGTTCTATCTGAAATTGTACACATTTACTTTGTAGGACATGATTCAGTGATTTAGACACTCGACAAAATGTATACAGAATTTAATCCATTAAAAAAAACCTTTTTCATTTGCATTTTCCGCGAGGTGCCAGTAAAACGACTCTTTAGGTAAGTGTTGATGTAAACAAGCTTAGTATTGGAAACCTGTTGCTACAGAGCCGACCTAAAACCTGATTTTACGGAGCAATAACTTATTTCACAACCCTGGGAGGAGTTAATTAAGCTGTAGTCATTTTTAAATGCCTTCCGATCAGTTATCAAAGTAGATATTCTCTTGTTAAACATCACCTCCCTGAAGCTTCATTTCGAATTATTTAATCTGGAACTATTCGTATTGGTATGCACGAGATTTTGAAATTCAAAGAATTCCGAATGATTAATCACAGCAAGATGTGTCTTGTGATTGTTTTCATTTATTTCCACAAATGGCTGAAGTTGTGCAGATTCATTATGAAGATAAGTCAATGATAAATTCTCCCTTGAGAAACAGTGCTCCAACATCATGCCCTGACTATGTTCTAAAGGCAGACTACCACATGTAAACGAAACTTATCGCTTGCTAACGCAATAAAACTTTATTCAGGCATTTCAGAGAAGACCCGTAAAGTTCTCAGAGACGTAGAAACATTCCCCAAGATTCACAGAGTGCTTGTGCAAATATTTGATGGGGTTATACATAGACTATGTACGGGATTATATACGGAACGAATTCTCGCACCATAACGCTGAAATTCAATGTCATAGCAATTATAGTTGTAGTCGGCATTTTTTTATAATAGAAGCGGCATTGTACTACTTCACGGCCAATAGTTTCACATGTTATCCGTCATTGGGTGGCAAGATTTTCATTCAAGCTTAAAAACTGTCTCCCAGTAAACTCGCATCGAATTACTCTCGCGCTAAGCTACACTGCACATCCAGAGGAAATGCCTCGTCTCAAAGTGACGTTTTTTTATTTCTAATTGGTCTCCCACCCGCTTGAATTGTTTTAATTTACATGTATTACTTCGCAATGCCTGCGCTGTTCATATGGCGGGTGTTAAACTGGCACTGCACCACACAATTCGTAATGCTTTGCATGCACTTGTTTCTGTTTACATTCGCTCATCCCCAAGCTTTCTCATGTGTCGGTAGATCACAAGAGAGTTTCCTCACACAATCGATATGCTCCCATGCTCGACAAATCGCCGGCGAAAATTCCTTGAGAACTAATAAAAAATAAAACAGTCGTTGAAATAATTAAACCAAAACATATCGCGCTCTCGACTTAACGCCACCTCGATGTACTCAACTGAGTCACACAGCAGCCAGCCGACTCACACTCACAAGCCGCCGGATCCACGTTGTTGGGGGTTCCAACCACCTGAGGAGCGATTGACCATTGCAGTCACACTAAAGCTCGGTTCTTGTCACGTATCAGTTACTCGTGTATCTCTGTCGAAACCGTATTTTTATTCGTCGTAATCTTTTTTTGAATGTTGTTTTTTTAATTTCGTTTGCACGTTCGTCTAGTCTCGTGGATTTTGCACCATCAAAATCACCGCGTGTTGTCATCTCGTTTCTTTTGCCTGTTTTCCCGTGCCGCATACGACTTAGCGCGATTTCGTACATCTGTGCTCTGTCGGTATTTAAGTGCATGAATTAATATTTTGTCGCACGGTCAAGGTCGTCGGGAGTTAGTCGAGCGTGAATTTGAATTAATGCACGATTTGAAAAACCGGATTCTTCATTCGGTGTCCCTCTCTATCTTTCCTGATTTAGAAAAAAAAATAATAATAATAGTATTTATCTGTTCCTTTTGTGTGTATGCATTTAATTGGTTCTGTTTATGGTTCAGGAGAATGGTGTTGGTGCGTTTGTGAAACTGAGAAAGGGTGTCAGTGACAAGAAAGATGAGCGATCATCTAAAGCCGGAAAAGTCAGCGCAGCAGAAACTACCAGCACCGATAGTAGAAAAATTGTCAAAGGCAAGCGGCGACTCAAGAAACCAAAAGTGGAAATCGAATATGAAATGGAAGCTGAGCCCGCGCCACGGGAAAGGATACATAAGTGAGGTACAAACCGTGATTTTGTATGAACAAATTTCCTCTCCCACAAAAAAAGATAAACGAGAAACAATAAAATGTAGGCAAAATATTTTTAAAATTAAAAAAAAAAAACAAACAAATCTGTGTTGTGTTTTTCCTCTGTGAAGTTAAAGGTCGCCGGGTTATGTTTTCTGAAAAAAAAAAAAAAACATAAATCATAGTGACAATGGAGGGACGTTTATGTAAAAAATGAGTTAAGAAAGGTTGAGCAGTTGTTGGTCTGGTAATTTAAGTGTCAGCGGGTTCAAGTTCTTTGTAATTGTGTGCTATTCATTGAAAACACGCCAAGAAGACATTCGTTGTAATGGAAATATGGAGCAGACGACGTTTTCTTTCGTTATCAATGCCCTAATCATTGATAACTAAGATAAACAAACGGAACTGAAGAAGATCACGAAAGGGTTTCATAACTTTGTCTCTTTCGATTCCAAAGCGATAACGAAGCACGAAAAAAATGCACAGACGTGCATTCACCTCAATAACGGGAGGCGTTTCCGACACCCGAATACGTCTTCAGTTGGATTTTGTTGAGATTTGTAATATCATGTAATGATCGTAACCCTTCTATCATCTTGTCAGATACATTTACCATAGTTAAGATTTAGATATGAATTGCTTGCAACAATCTTTCCAGTCTATATCAGAACAGATATATGACAGGGTTTGAGGTGACTGTTGCATCGTTAAATAAACCGGTTTCTTCTAGCCACATGGGTACGTATTGATTCACACGCCTCGACAAAATTAACGGGTGTGTTCCAGTACTAAATTCTGAAGTCTGTCATTTGTTAAGGAGTGGTGGTAAAACTCTCTCGGAGGAAGGCAAAGTACGGGAACGCAGTGAAACCAAATGTGCAAAGCATGTATTTAATAAATGTTGTATTAACTTTTTTGCTTCAGAAAACTAAAACAATAACCAAATTTGCGACACATACACATAAATAATAGGTCTATCCCAATTGCTCTTAATTGCTACGAATGTCCATGAATTTGCCCGAAAAACTGCGAAACAGCGTTCCATTAGCTGATTTTTTCGTAGAAGAGAGAGCAACATATTTCCCTTCCTTACGAATTTCTGCCGAAGGAAAACTGTAGGCAGCAGCACGGCAGCAGATGGCTGTCAAATCGAAAATAAAAAAACCTCTGACATTTCATATGTCCGATAGCTGTTTACGAATTTCTACGAAAAGTCATTTCACAATTATCGGTTGAGTTACTCTCTGCAAGAGAGATTTTTACCTAAACTACTCAACTACGAATTTCTGTACACAAATCAATTGGAACAGACCGAATGGGGCAATGCTCACTTATCTCTGTCCGCACACCAATTAGCTCTCATTTGACGTGGACCCCTTTTTTCTTTGAGTTGGTTTGTGTTGTTCAGTGCTAGGTAAATTTTAGTCGAATAATGATTAATGACTAAATTAGTCATTAGTTGCCGGATTCAAACAACTAATGACTAATTTGTTCATTATTCATGAAATTAATGATTGACCAATAAATTATTCATTATTCTCAGAAATTACTCATGACTAAATCATGAGTTATTCAAATAAGGTAATCATTAGTCATAAATAAGAAGCCATATCACTGTTCATAAAAAAATAATACAAGGTATTGAGTTATTTCAAATGATAGAGGGGATAGCGAACTTTCAAATATTATTACTTGTTTTTTGGTGATTTCTTACCACTTAGTATTTGTAATTGTAGCTTGGCCGCGTAAGTATGTACAGGACTGTGCAAAATAATAGCACCATCTTCGACTTTGTCACTATTATTGCTAATAACTCATATTTATTGCACAACATCAATTACATCAGTCATAAAACCCATAAACAAGACATTAAAAATTTCATCTTATCATTAAAAAAGGTCTCGTTACCGGAAATGCAAATTTCCGAGATTAGTGGTTATTCATGATACAGAGTTAGTCAACACTACACATTAATCATGAATAACCGTCAATCATATGTGTGAATAACGAAAATTGATGAATGAACGTTAGTCATGAATAATTCCGGTAAATAAATTATTCATGTCTAACGTTTAGTCACATTTCTTTAATCATTAGTCATTATGTTATTTTATTTCCAACTCTAGTGTTGTTTTGCACTGTTTTGTGGAGTTTGTTTCAAGTACGGGAACACATCTAATATATAATTTTTCGATGTGCGGGCAACACTCAATTGTGAATTTCCTCTAAAGTTTTGCTGTTCAAAGTCGGCAATAAGCTGAAGGATCACGTTTCTTGTGAGAGAGTAAAACCACGCATACGCACGTAGTTGCTGAAGAAGCTAACTACTGTTGAAAGTAATATTTTTTTTTATTTAATGTGACCTTAACTTGGGTGCTGTTGAGCGTGGGAAGCTTTTTTTTACTGTTTTGAACACAAGACACCAGACAATGTCTACAACAAGAAAAATATGTCAGAGAGTGTAGCCAAGAAAAAGAAATAATATGTATAAAACTAACTCTGCCTTTCAAAAACTCTTGATTAGAGTGAACACCTGATCTCTTGTACTTGACACAAACGGGGCAAAACTAAGAAAATCTGTAACAGCTAACACAATTTTTTTTTGCACAGAAACAGACATTCGCTTGTGTGGTTCTGTGCTGTTTGTACGAGTTATAACACCAGTTTTAAAACGAACTTCCGGGCTAAAGCTAAAATGAGTCTCTTTATCTTGTCTAATTAACCAGTAATAAAGTTGGATAATTTGGCAAAAACATCAGCAGCGTGAACACACCTTTGAATAATAGTCTTTAGTGTTCGAGTGCGCATTAAATTATTCTGATTCAGAACTCGTCAAGTGAATTTTAATCAAAAACTCTATGTATGAGCGGGTTAATAGGGGTAAATCACTACGAGCTTCATATCAGTTTGTGTCTAGACACACGCAATTAGCATAATTTAGAGATGGATAAAAGTAAATACAATACATTTTTGGTAAACAAAGGTATGATGACGTTTTAATAGTTTTTTTTGATATGCGACTCAGAAAGTTTCATTGACATCTGTAAGGAAGCGGCACTTAAATAATGCGAATAATTGTAAAGAAAGAAAAATGAAATTTGAGAGACCCGTATCGAAAAAGAAGACACAGTGGCTGATTAACTCTAAGTTGGAGTCCATGCCACTGATACTTGAATAAATTGTAGTACATGACTCACAAGACGTGCGACAGTTTCATAACCAGATATGGGCTTTGACTTGTTTCATCCTCCTAATAATGGACTCTGATGTCAATTTCTTACTTCAATTTACTCATCATGGGATGAGATTGAAGATTTACATTCTTTAACAATTTCTCAGTAGCTTTCAAAGATTTTTTCCACTTTCGTTGCGATTTATTATTCACTATGTTTAGTATCTCTTACCAGTTATCACTTTTCTCATCATGAGTTTGAAGGACTAGTATCATTTCATGGTACTCTTACTTACGCCTTTTAAAAACTTGTTTATTTTCCGGTTGGCATCATATGTTGAATTCACGAATAAAGAAAACATGGTGTCTACGATCATATAGTTTGGTCTGCTTTAGCCATACTTCAGTTAGCTGAAGTCGTCGAAAGATTAGGTCTGTTCCAATCGCTCTGAATTGCTACGAAAGCTTATGAATTTCGCCGAAAAAATACCAAAAGGCGTTCCATTTGCTGATTTTTTCGTAGAAGAGAGAGAGAGAGAGGGTTCATGAGAGAGCAAAATATTTTCCCTCCCTATGAATTTCTGTCGAAGAGAGCTAGGTGTGTTCTAATACTTTGTGTCCTTAAAGGCCCCGGCACATAGAGTACGTTACTTGCTTAGCGGCAAAATATCCGTTGATGGTGAAGTACGTGAAGGAAGGGGTGGCACAATGAATACTTCAACGCACAGCTGATTTCATTTGACAGTAGCTTTAAATTCAATTTATTTCGGTTATAGTTTAGAGCGGTTTGATATATTTCCTTGCAAAAATCCCTCCAGGCGAATTAACTCCGTCATTTGTTAAGGAGTGGGTGTAAATCTCTCTCAAAAAGAGGAAAAGTACGGGAACGCATCTAAACTATATGTGTAAAGTATGTCATTAAGAAATATCAAATTCCGTCTTCGATACAGAAACCAAAAACAACAACAAGATTTGAGTCATATACGCAGAGAAAATGGGTCAATGCTTACTGCAAAAAACCAACAACCTATCCACAAAAATTTCTTGTGTTAAAATGGGAAGAGTGGGGAAATATTTTACTCTCTCGACAGAGCGCTCATTTGACGTAAATCCTATTTTTTCGGAACGGGAACGCACATTGTGTTACTTTGTGTTGTTTTGTGTAGTTTTTACGGGTACGGGGACACACCTATTCTGTGGGCAACTGATGACAGTCAAAGTGAATATAAAAAAAAACTTTTGACATTTCATAAATCTGATAGCAGCTTACATTGAATTCTGCGAATATCTACGAAAAGTCGTTTCACAAGTTTCCATAAAGTTATTCTCTGCAAACGAGATATTTATCCAAAATACTGAACTACGAATTTCTGTATACAAATCAATTGGAACAGACCTATTAATTACTTTACAAAACATCCTGTCATTGATTTCCTCACACATTTCCATATACAGCGTCAATGTACCATTTACGTCGCATCTGACAAAAAGTTAGTTTAATAATAGTATGGCACGACAGTCCACAGAGGGACCAGGGCCTGGCTTGCTCATCAACTACTCGTGCGCGCTACTGTTCTACAGTTTTTTGCTGACCCCGAACTGCAAAGTTTGAGAGGCCCTCTTAGACAGTTATTACTCTTTGAGTGTTTTCAGCAGCTCGAAAGAGGTGGTACCGTTAAAAATTCGAGGTGTTCAGCCGGGAATCGACCCTGGACCTACGGCGTGTGACCGTCGCACTCTACCTACTACGTCACGGCTGCCACAAAAAGTTACACATTGTAAAACTACAAAGAAAGATATAATTATTTGAAACGTAGCTTCAATGGTGGTCGCCGTGGCGTAGTGGGTAGAGTGCGACGCTCACACCCCGAAGGGTCTAGGTTCGACTCCCAGTTTAACACCAATTTTTCTAATATTTCACGGCACCACCTCTTTCGAGCTGCTGACAACACTCAAAGAGTAATAACTGTCTAAGAAAGCTTCTCAAATTTCGCCGTTCGGAGTCGGCAAAAAACTGTAGGTCTCTTTTACTCGTGAGAGAACAGTAGCGCGCACAACACGGGTAGTTGATGAGCAAGCTAGGCCCTGGCCCCCCTTTGGACTGTAGCACCAACAATTATTATTATTATTAGCTTCAATGTTCTTAATTATGTAAGTCTAGCCTATGCCATTTCCAAGCGTTCTGCACATTTAATATAGCTCAGCTCTGAGTCGCGATTAATATAAAATCGCTCGTTCAGAGAACATTGCCTTAAACAAATCAATTTCAGAGACTTTTCCCACTCGCCTTCAAAAACAGCATATTACGTTATAAATGAGGATGCATAGCCGGGCAACGGAAGGGTAATAGATGAGTGTAAGCTTATTAGATGATCCCCCCAAAATCTGTAATATGATTTGGTGGAAATCAAGGTGGATAAACATGAGACAGACTGGACAGACACGCTGTTCTTCAATTGTCGTAAATACTTCCACGGCCTTGTTGGAGTGCGAGATAATGTTGATGCCATTTCCGTAGCTCATCAAATGCTCCGTGCATTGCGAATTTGTAAGTCTAATGCGACAAAGTCGGATGCATTTTTCTGGAATCTGGAACACTACATCACGGAAAAAACTGTTGGCTATGAATACAATCTGTTTTGTTTAAAGGAAGGAGGCCTACTGGAAGTTATCGATTAGTGGAATGCAAAACGGTTTATGACGCTGACGCCAACAGTATGCCTGACAGAAGTGTGCATGCAGTTCTTAGTGAAAACATTCCGCGCTAGTTCTTGACACCAACAGTATGCTCGACAGAAGTGTGCAGGCAGTTCTTAGTGAAAATATTCCGCGCTAGTTCTTGCAAAAAAATAATACCGCCGTTTTTGTATAAATAATATACACGTATCCAAATATAAAAAATACTAACGGTCGTGTGGCCTTGATGTTAGGGTAAATTTGTTTTGCTTCTCGAAAAGAGGAAGCTGATCAAGGGCGTAGTATGTTTGGTTCCTTAGCTTCTGTGCTATGAAGTTATGGGTGGTTGGGCGAGAATGGTGACTTTCTTAATAATGATAATTGATTTTCCCAACGTCTACACTCGGCCCGACTACCAAGCTCTGTCTGTCAGAAGGGGGACAGTGTGAATAAACAAGCTTAATGATAATAATTGTTGGCGCTACAGTCTAAAGGGGGACCAGGGCCTAGCTTGCTCATCAACTACTCGTGTTGTGCGCGCTACTGTTCTCTCACGAGTAAAAGAGACCTACAGTTTTTTGCCGACTCCGAACGGCGAAATTTGAGAAGCTTTCTTAGACAGTTATTACTCTTTGAGTGTTGTCAGCAGCTCGAAAGAGGTGGTGCCGTGAAAAATTCGAAAAATTGGTGTTGAGCTGGGAATCGAACCTGGACCCTTCGATGTATAAGCGTCGCACTCTACCCACTACACCACGGCGACCACTGACTTTCTTAAAATAACTTAAATATCGACAGAAATAGATTTAGTCACTTCAAAAACCTTGACATGGCGAACAAATTCTGGCAACAGGAACCATACACAGTCTCTCCGGAAAAAAGGCCTCAAGATGAATTTTTTGCTTAAATTTCAGTGTCGTCGTTTAATATCAACCATTCTATTTTGTGAAGTGCGACTCACTTTTTATACCAAAGCCACGTGATATTATTATTTTTTTTTTTTTTGCAAATTAAACCTAACCTCAACCGTCTTGTTTGATCGGGTTCCCTCGAATTTAATTCACCGTGACGGCATCATACGATCTGTTTCGCTTCTCTGTACAAACCTCATCTATCAGATGACCGAAGACAGCAGCAAGTTGCCTTCGGCGGACAAGGTGCAACTATTCGCCATGCCCATTTGCGTCAGAGTGCACCCCTTATGAGGAATTTTCACAAATGATCCAATTGCAATTAACATTATGTGCTATTAGCATCGTGAAAAGCGGCTCGAAACGAAAACGAACAATCGCTCTGAAGGTCACCGATGCTATTCAGACCGACGGCGCGGCAGTGTTCCAGTCACGAACTGCGAGAGAGAAACGAGTTTTTGATGATGATGGGTGACCTACAATTTTGTGGGCGTCTCATGGAATCGCCTGCACATTAAATGATACAACGATCGGTTTTTACATCTTCGTCGTAAGGTCATGCACGAAATTGCAAGAAACCAGTTTACTGCTGACATCACCAAGGTGTGACAGTACCCGGAACCAGCATGATTGCGGGTCTAAAAGTTCTAATGACGAGGTAGTCGAAATTGATTTGGTTTACAGAAAATTATGTCACATGACTTGACTGTTAGAGGGCAACGATTGGGGGACGCGTTTTAACGGGGCTTCGTGACTGGAGAGGGATCCTCTGCTCAAGAGCGATTGATTCCGCAAAAAATAAGTGAGCGGCGCGATAATTCTTGCTTGTCACGTACGGATGTGAGACAATTTGTGAGTCCCTTTTGTAAAGCTGCTGGAAACATATTCTAAGTGTTTAAGCGTGCTCGTTGACAATGGTAGCGAGCACTTTGAATACAAAATGAGTTATAAGTTACAGATCGCACTGATAGGTGCCACATTTATACAAATTGTAAGAAACACTTTGTTTGAAGCAAGAGCGTGGACCCATACAACCATATTTTAATTTTTGGGAATGGTGATGTTTCACGGCGTACAATGAGGAAGTGTGGTTGACACATTTGGCGTTTATTGTATTTTTATGAATGTGCTTGTCACCAGCTTATCAGTTTCGTCAACGGTGGAGATTAATAATATGTATAGCATTTCACGGCACCACCTCTTTCGAGCCGCTGACAACACTCAAAGAGTAATAAGTAATAAGGACCTGGACAAAGTGACTCTCGTCCGAGAAAACAACTTTCTTCCAATTGTCCACTGTCCATTACTTACAGTACCTCACAAAATTGAGCATACACTTACAACTCAAACACATTTTTATCTTTTTCGCCTTACAAAAAGTAGTTACTTAATAAAATTTAAATGCAGTTCGAATTGACATGTTTCAATCGCTAAAAACCACAAAGAAAAATATGAAAATTAAAGAAAAAACTTGCTATTTCTATTTATATATAAATTTGCATGTATCAATTCTGCGAAGCTTGTGTATAACGCACACATGACATCTGTATGCTCAATTTTGTGTGTCGATTTCAAGGATTTCTTCCTTTTTCATGCGAAAAGTACCGGTAGGAAGTCGCCTGTCTGTGAAGTTGGCATATACTCTTGTTTAAGATATGTATTCAGTTATGATTGTATACCAAAAAAAATAAAACAAAAAAGTGGTCGGCCTTAAAACAGCACGAATAAGAAGTAATAATATGTGTATGCTCAATTTTGTGAGATACTGTACGTGCACTCGCTTATACGAAGCGCGAGCATAATGCACATTTTTTTAATTCGCAATTGGTTGATGTGTGGCCGCCGTGGTGTAGTGGGAACAGTGCGACGCTCACACGCCGAAGGGTCTAGGTTCGATTCCCGGCTGAACACCTTAAATTTTTCACGGCACCAGCTCTTTCGAGCTGCTGGCAACACTCAATGAGTAATAACTGTCTAAGAAAGCTTCTCAAATTTCTCCGTTCGGAGTCGGCAAAAAACTTTAGGTTCCTTCTACTCGTGAGAGAACAGTAGCTCGCACAACACGGATAGTTGATGTGCAAGCTAGGCCCTGGTCCCCCTTTGGACTGTAGCGCCAACGATTATTATTATTAATTATTATAGCCTTGCATTTTGTCAATGCTTAGATGTTAGACTTAAAATGCAAGCAAAATGTAAGTTAAGTAGTATTTTTGAATTGATCAGGGGTGATGACTGAACCCAATGTGGATCTGTTGGTTATCTCTTGTTTCAGGCAGATTGTTTCCGTAATATTTATACAATTTGTGAGTTCAAATTAACTTTTAATATTAACGGAATTGAAAAAATACTGGCCATAGTTTCATGAGGAGTTCTGTCCAGGACTGGGTCGAAAAATATTTATTCTAAAGTTTATCCAGCTGTTACATCCTCACAATCCTATGGTTACTAACGCAATTTTGTACAAAAGTTGGCCCACCGGGAAGTGACATGTCAAAATCCATGTAGACTGCTTTTAGATAAACATAATCCGCTCCGTCGTTTGTCGGTGTTTCGTTTGCGTTGTCTTATAAACTTCCTTATAAGTACTGCCGGATAACCATTGTCCATAAGGATATCTATCACAGTCCGTTTTTTTTTTAATGGAACCTTCTTTCGCTAACCTTGAACACTTCCTGAGCCAAATTTGAAGCGAAGTAAACTATAATGTGCTTGGCTTATTTAGACCGATGGTTGACTATTGTTGAAGTTGTGTCTTTTCATACCAGTCGAATCAAAGATTGTCACGTTTCTGATGAACTTTTACGTTGAGAAATGCTTTGGCGTTCAGCTCCTCCTATTCCATTGTGAAGTTTATTTTAATTAGTTACAATCTTTTTGTAAATTTAGTCGTTTCGCTAACAAAATGGCAGAGCGAATTCCAGCTCACTTGAAACAATAATTTTCAGTCTGATTGGTCTGATATAATTAGTTAAGCAAAGTTCGCACTTACTGGCGAATATGAAAACACGAAATCTATTGACTGTATAAACGTGAGGCTGCATTCTAGCCCAAAAGTTCAAAGCATGGGCTGAACTAGCTCATAACTTTTAACAAACTCAACAAAGTTTTGCTCCATTCTCCTGATTAAGTCTGAGTCGTGTTGTCGTGTTGAAGTTCTACGTGTTTTCGTTAATCCCAAAATAGTCTTCCCCAAAAAGTATTGGACTGTGACAAGTCTATGAACAGTCCATTAGTGCAAACTGCCTCGGTGTGCAAAATCGACGACAAACAACATCAGAAAAGCCTACAAGGTTTATTTCTTCAGGTGGGTTAGGAATTACATCTCGCGCTGAGCATCGTGCCGATACACAATCAAGACAGCTGTGTATTTAATTCTTCATTCATTGCTAACGGCTACTTGAGGTCTGCCGCTGTTAGCTCCCCAACTGGGTCACGGCGTCCGCTTGATTTTTCCACGACTGCCGCCGTAGTCGACCTTCTGCAAAAAATGAGCATAAGAGTCATAATCGCTGGCATCAGCGTGAAGTAGCGAGTACAATTTAGTTCACCGATGTCGTGTCACAATTAATTTCAAAGAGCTTCCAACAATTGCATGCAGAATTTAATTGTGTTACATCAACCAGAAGATCCGTCGCATGTCCCACAATTACGCTCTACCCACTTAATTGCACTCATAACACCATGGTACACCTGCGGCTGAGTCGCTAGATGGACGCGCAATATTTAAACACGATCGGCACGACACGCGGAAGAGGAGGAAACGACTGTCCGCGAATCGATGACGCCGCAATTCAGCTTCGGAAGCCACTTAATTGTAGGGTTAGTGTAAAAATTGAACGTACAAACAGAAGCCGGCGATATTGTATTCAAATGGCATTTCCATACCAACCGGAATAGCCTTGAGGCAGCGAAGTCAGCAACCGGTTCCAGTGCGCTTTTGTAGATCGATAGATTGCCGAATACGTCACGGCTTAAATGAGCCGATCATTTGGTTATTCAGTGACTTATGCTGTGGATGCCGGCAGTGTGACTGGGGTCGTTATCATTGCCATTGATGGAGCGTATATCATTGGCCTTTGGTTTAACGGCACTAATTCACTCATTTACTGAGCAATAAAGACGTAAGCGGCAGCAGACATCGAAATTTGACTAAGCATTGTGCAGAGCGGCTATTTCACCCGGCTATGGGAAATCACTTGAGTAGACATGATGGCAAGTTTATGAGCTTTTTGCGCTGTGCTGAGCATGAAAAGGAATATCTTTGCAAAACGTGGGAATGTTTCTTTTCGGTTTCTGTTGAAGGTGAGATCGCTCAACGGTCTGAAATTGCAAGTTTGCTTTCTTCCGGGCGAATTTTTAAGTTCATGGGAACTGAGTTGCCGCGTGTTTTGATTGCTTTTGCCCAGAGGCTTCTTCAATTGATTCCACTTTACCTCATGTGTATATGGAGTTTGTAAGAAGTTGCTTGATCTCTCGTAGATATGAATTGGCATTTTGCTATCTTCTCTGAGGCTATTCTATCTTCTCTGAGGCTGTTCTACAGTTCGATCTGTTTGAGGAATTTGCAATAGTGACTTTTCTGAGCTTTCTGAAAAATGAAAGTCTTTGAATTTTCTTACCATTTCATATTAGAATTTGAGGTTATAAGTAACTGCCCAGTTTTTAAGGCCTAGATGCTCCTTATTTGTTGCGAATATTCCTGTATACCAATATAGTGCGTCATAACCATCTTGTTGTTATTTTATAATAACACAACTGTAGGCAGTTCTTTGATAAGATTCTTTTGAGTATAAGTCGATGTTCATATGCTCCTTTTCCTTTGGATTAAACGTAGATACAGTCCCAAAACCCACGTTTTGGAAATACTGAAATTAGGAAAATGTTGGTACACGAAAAATTTTAGCATTAAATAGAGAATCGTTAAGTTGTCATCGGCCGTAAGCCAGGATTAGATCACATCCTTGTCCCGCTGGGTGGAATTGGTAGGCTTTGGCATGTTGTTGTTCGATCATGACTAAATCATTCTCAGATTCTTAAAGTACCACGCTATCCCCGGATTGATTTTGTTGATAAACTTAAGGCAATATGTTTTTCAATAAAGAAAATCGCGCTTGACGTCTCAAATATCGATAACTTCTTTTTTTTTTTGTCAATTACTCGTTTCAAGGACATTTTGCTAGAGATTATAAATAATTGTTGGGGCGACAGTTCACAGGGGGACCAGGGCCTAGCTTGCTCATCAACTACTCGTGTTGTGCGCGCTAGTGTTCTCTCACGAGTAGAAGAGGACTACAGTTTTTTGCCGACTCCGAACGGCGAAGTTGGAGAAGCTTTCTTAGACAGTTATTACTCTTTGAGTGTTGTCAGCAGCTCGAAAGAGGTGGTGCCGTGAAAAATTCGAGGTGTTCAGCCGGGAATCGAATCTAGACCCTTCGGCGTGTGAGTAGCGCACTCTACCCACTACGCCACGGCGGCCACTTGCTAGAGATTAGACTTTGATTTAAATTGACAGGGTTTTTATAGACCGTTTTAGCAGCTTTTCAACTGATTCGTAAACACAATTCGTAAATACCATTTTTTTAGGGAGCAGTCCTTCTACTTTGTATTTATGGGGCACTACAATCCGTGAATCTGGACCTCCCTTAATATGCTTCTGCAGTCAACACTATCTATTCCCAGCTGCCGCCAATATCGGACTCGAAGTTGGTTGAGATCCTGATGCACTTGTCTGCCCCATCTCAGCCTTACTGTTGTATTTTATTTTGTCCTCACTGTAAGCATTTAAACTTTTTTCGGTCAGTGATGTCAATACCCTCTCAATGACCTAGTCATCTAAAGCGTTGTATCGTCTAATAAAATTTTTCGTTAAATCTTCTCCCTTAAATGCCATCGACGCAAGTACAACTAAAATTTACACTGACAACTTTTCTGTGTAATAGAACGAAGGTATTTAAGTTTCCGTGCCTTTTACTAGGACTGTTTTTCCAAAGCCAGCTGGGTCTTTCGAAAGAGGACACTTTAACTGATTTGCTTCTTGACCCCAAACAAACTGCGGTAGTCAGAAGTGCCTTTGCCTCTATCCCATCGTACCCTTTTGATCTGCCTTAGGTTACCGATTTCATAGAATTCTCTCCACACCAAAACAGGTGATTGAATTCTAACGCAAGTAGCATACAGGGATGTGTGGTAACTGATCCGTTATTACAGTAGTTGTCTCGCGAAGGAGAGCGATATAACAGGCGTCAGCACAAAAATACTAATTAATAATAAATAAATTAAAAATACAATATGTTTGCTATAGGGACAGCACAACGTCCTTTGAGGTAGTGAATGCCGTTGTAGAAGGATCTCTTTAAGCTTACCGTTCTCAACTGAAAATTAGTGGCTCTGGGTAGATTGGGTATCAATTCTGAAGTGAACAACGGCCAATACGTGATAGTAGTTTCTCAATTGTTAGTAACTCAAGAGTGGTGTAGTTGGAAAAATGCATCTAAACCTTCAACGAAAGATTTAATTTCTGCTGTTACTGCTCCCATTTGAACAACAGCTCTATTCTATGAAAATTTTAGACATTTCCATTCTACAATATCAAACACCGTTTTTCGATTCATTATGTCTCAGCACCGTAGATACCCCAAAGCACAAGCCGCGTGGTTCTATCACAGTCTGGGGAGAAGTTCCCATCACAAAACAAAGATTTGTGGTGACGGTACGAGCACAAACTGAGAGAAGCAAAAATGTTTACGCGCCAATACAATGAGACTTATCAAAATATATTTCGTGATATCGTAAAGGCAAACTTTAGTTTCATGTGCGGTAGTTGGTGTATAAAAAGATACCCTTGTCCCCGGGTAGTGGGCGGGAACAGCGGTATTTCCTTTTCCTTATGGCCTCATTAGAAATTGATTGATGATGGATATACTCGTATTCCGTAAATATTTGTTGAGAAGAGAGGAAACAAATATACCACAAGATATGATGGATTTCAAGTTAGCCTCCATCTAAAAGTAAATGCAACCGAAAATGGTGATCAAATAAAACAACAGATGTTTCATGAAAAAATGTTTACATTAAATTTAATCAATTAAATATATTACGCTTGATATCTTACATTCTAATTACCTACAATTAATTGTTTCTTGTTTTATGTATTTCATGTGGTTTATGTACTTTAGATAGGTTTACAAATTCAACCTTTCACTTCATGTTCAGATGGTTGCTTTTGTTTAGTGTAAATTTATATTACAGAAAATAGTAAAAATCAGACAGAATTGCATGCAACTCAGTTCCCGAGAGACCAAGGAACATTTGCCAATTCATTGAGAACACACTCTCATCGTCACATGAGTCGCAAAATCTGCATTAGAAACCAATTCGTAGTTAATCCAATCAGTTTTTTTTCTCATTTTTGTTAAAATTTAACAAACAAATTATTCATTTCGTTTTTGTGTTCAAATTTCACATAGCGTTCTGTTTTGTTAATTTTGATTTTAAATGTTGCTTTCTGTGGGGAGAAAACAAAAGAGAAAAGAAGAGGTTTACTAAAACTTCACTTCAACTTTTCAAGTGCGAAACAAACACACACATAAATCCAAATAATCTACTTTACTTCATAATGGAAACAAAACTCTAAAAATGGAGAGAGGGGAAACAAAAATAAAGAAAAACTCAAACATCTTACAAGTCAGTAGAAGAAATCAATAGTGATAAAGTTAACACGTTTTTTGTATTGTTTTTGTTTCTAATCGGTACTACCGGCTGCTTGCCGCAGGAGAACGTAGATCTTTTCCTTAATCCACTCCTTGTTGTATGGTGCATAGGTGTTTGTTGACTTCTGATAGACTAAACAGCTTATGTCGGCCAATTGATCGACGAAATCAAACAACTGGCTGATATCGTATGTAATTGTGGGTGTATTTGGATTACGTCGCTTCAGGTGCTCCTCATAAATTTTGCATACACCCTCCATGCAATCGTTGACACTTTCGTAGTCGCTGTATGTGCGAGTCTCTGGTCGTACACCGGGCTGAACGAGGAGGATTGTGTGTGACATCTTGCCAGGATTAATACGGCGGGATTTTCCTAAACTGAGTAACTAAACGCTAAGAGAAACAGAAAAAATGGAATTCTCCAGATGACAGCGGCGGTTCTGCTCCTCAGTTTGAGGTTATCTAAAATATTCAAATTGTTTAGCACTGAATGTGTGGGATATTCCCGAGATGAGTAGTAGTAATACCTTGAGGATTGTTTTTTAATTACAAATGCGTGAAATACTTGAAGAAAAAAAAATGCACGAACTGAAGTTAACCGAAGTAATTGCTAGAGTTGACGGGGAAACTATACGCGATATAACCGTCTCGCTTCTATACAACGGCGTTCTTTTTGGTGTGCGTGTGATGTGGTGTAGAAAGAAAATGAATCACAAGCAACTTCGCTGTGCTTTGCGATTTGTTTTGATTTCGCACACACTTCTCAAGTTCTCTCTATGTTTTTTCTAGAACCCACATGTATTAAAATAGTCGCCTGCTAAAAGAAAGACACAGACGAATATGACTTTGTGTTCTAAATTCAAGAAATATAGTTTCTAAATCCCTCCCAGTTTTTCTTTGAACACAATTGGCTAGTCTCCAAGAGATGTCACCCCAAACGCTCTTATTATCCATTCTCTCCATCAGCTGTTCGCACACTTCCATTCCTCTCTGTTCTCATCACACAAACAGTTGGCACTTGCGCACATTAGCCATCTCACTCTCCCCGTCCAATGACATTTCCTCGAGTCAAGATAATCTCCAAGGCAGCCTCCCCCAGATTTTGTTTACATTTTTTTTCCCATTTATTTGTGTTAAAAAAGAAAATTCCAATTAAATTCAAGATTCCTCACAGAAAAACGTCATAAAACGGTTCAGAGACAGTAGGAAACGTTCGGGAAATTCACTAAATTCACTGACAATAGCGATCTAGGTGTCCGTCAGAGGAAGAAATAGCATTTTGTTAGCAAAAATATCTCACGTGGAACGCTCAATTTTCCGCTTTGCTGGAGAGCCGAGAAAACTCCCACCTGCTGCATGCCAACCGATAATGAAGATTTTCTCCATACGCATCCAAATCAAAGGTAATCTTATTGTCTGCAGTCAGCTAGAGCACCATCCAATGGGAGCGCGTACTCTGTACTACTCGCCTGGCATCAGTACATCATGAATTCACTCTCACAGAGAGGAGAATACTTTTCTTTGCGGATGAAAATTCTGAGCTTTTCCTTGTATTTTCTTCTCATTTCAGATGCCCAATGAGCATGTCACTGCCTTTCGTTGTCTACTCAATACTCCGTTCCGCGATATTCACACAGCAGCCGCCACGGATCGTGTAGCTCCAGTTCGAGATGTGGTATTTCTGGATGAGGATGCGACCCGAAATGTTCGTCCGCTTATTTATCGTCCAATTTCGTCCGCTCCGCCAGCTGGGCTGGAGGAGTCGCACGTGCCGTCGTTGGAACGTCGCAGGTAAGTCTAATGAGCTCGTACGCTCACGAGTCTGATAAGAAAACTGTGACGCTCTCTTATCAGCCACCACTGACGGATGACACACGTTCGCTCGTCGACTTGATTGATTAGGAACTCACGCTTCCGATATGCCGGTGCTAAGTCGTGCCGCCAGTAGGAAAGCCGTCAAATTGTCTATGTCGTCGGAATGTCAACCGCCTAGCCGCCTAGCCGCAGAGCGGGCGAGCTATCAATTTCATTCAGTCATCGATAGCTAATTAGTTTCAGCAGATAGCCCATGCTGCGGCGTTGCTGCTATTTTCGCAGTGAAATTGCGTAATCAAGCGCGGAAGTACGGCTACACGATAAATGTTTAATCGCTCGCTTAGTTCGGGTGTCGCGGTGATTAATTATTTATGATCAACTCGATTGGTTCCGATTGGTCAGCGCGAGCGAGTAGAGTTAGCACCCGTTTGATGTCGGACGGTGTTTACTGTTTATTTATAGAGAGCAAGAGAGAGGCGAGCGATGACAGCAATGAGTTGCTGGTGGTGTCTACACTCCGACACAAGGTTTGTTGTTTTGTTTTGTTTCATGATTTGTGAAGAAAAGTGCACTTAGTGGCTGCATTAGTGCTTCTGACACGTATCAGTTTTGGTGTTCCTATTCAGAGCGACAGCCTCAAGTGGCGTTCAAGTGGCATGACCATGAACTTGATAAGGGGATCTTCAGATTACACAGCACATAAGTGGAAGGAGGGGTTGTTTGTGTTTTTAAATTGTACGCCATTTGGATTAATTAATGTGGGTGTGGGCAAAAGAGCAGTGGGCACCAATCTCATGACTACACACCCTGCACGCGTGTGGCTCGTATTGAAATGAAATCAACAAGCAATTACTAACCAGTGGAGTCACTTCATTTCTATGAGGTCAAATCAATCAGTTCTTCGAACGGCCTGAAATTGAATTCGATATGTATTCCCAACAGCCTACGACCGGCATAGTTTCAGTGTGATGGGGTGATGCCAGATCAAAGGGGTAATAGCGTGAATACACGAGGCAATCGTATACGGTATAATATCATCTACGTGGTATCGTGCAATGTTGCTGTTGACCAAACAAAGGCAGCACGAAATTTATAGAATTCATGTGGTTATTGTTGGGATGGGAATGCTAGAAAGATAATGCGAGCTTTGTAATTTTATCTATCTAAAAAACTTTAAACTAAAGTCGAAAGCAGATCTTTTAGCAAAAACTGATTGAACTGCTTACTAAAGCTTGTCTTTTGTATATTCTGTAATATTGCAAAGTAATGAAGAAACATTTAACCTTTTGCGGATGCCCACGTTTGGTAATCATCTACGAATGACTTAGCCAGCTTAAGGTGACAAGGATGAGCAGATTCCATCCAAAGATAGGAACTCAAACAAAAAATCTTCTGCGTAATGGCAATTTGAGTATTTTATCAGATAATTTCAGGTATGTTCTGTGAAATAGGAGCTACATCAGCATACGACATATAAAGCATCCTCTTAAATCATGTAGTTACATTAACACTTCCTTTCATTTGTGTATGTAATGTTCCTAGAGAAGATTTATAGACCCAAAAGGGGTACAAAAAGAGGCAACTCATTCAAAGGACTTGACAATAAAATTAATTTACAGTCCGTGCTAGAGATGAGTGTATTTATATCTTCATCTCAGAAGAATATGTTGTTAAGTGACCTTAATATTGGATGGCGCAACAGTCTGCAAGGGGATCATGGCCTTGCTTCTTCGGCAACTATTCGAGTTGTGCATCCTATTGAAGAAGAAGAAACCTATAGTTTTTTATCGTCTCTAAACAGGGAGATTTCAAAAGTTTTTTTCATAGACAATAAGTGCTCTTTGAGTGTTGTCAGCAGCTTGAAAAAGGAGGTGTCGTGAAAAATGCAAGGTCAGTCCAGGAATCGAAACTTGGACATTCGGCGTGCTAGAATCGCACTTAACCCAGTATGCCACGGCGGTCACGCTTGGTGAACTTAAATTGGTGTGAAATCGGAATGACCAATATTTACAATCTTTTTCATCATTCCTTGAGTGTTGACAATGACTCGGAAAAAGTGGTTTACGCAAGAAAAAATACAGTGTGTTCTGTTCTGGAATCCTATTTGGACTGCGCTATGGAGGCCTTTTAACATAAATGCAGAAGTAAAACCCTTAAGAGTGAGTATAACAGCCGCCGCGGCGTAGTGGGTAGAGTGCGACGCTCACACGCCAAAGGGTCTAGGTACAATTTCCGACTGAACCTCTTTCGAGCTGCTGACAATACTCAAAGAGTAATAACTGTCTAAGAAAGCTTCTCAAACTTCGCCGTTTAGAGTCGGCAAAATACTGTAGGTCCCTTCTACTCATGAGAGAACAGTAGCTCGCATAACACGAGTAGTTGATGAACAAGCTAGACCCTGGCCCCCCTGTGAACTGTCGCGCCAACAATTATTATAACAGTTAGGACAAACTTGCAAGGCAAACTTAGCACGCCGGCTAAATAATTTAAGCGCTCCTAACACTTGGTAAGAAAAATTCGACCTTTTTTGTTTAAACTACAAGATGTAAGGAGATTTACGTTTAGTACGCTAAAAAAACAGAGCTCGACTGCTACGTAAGAGAAAACATTTACTTCCCACTTAAATTCGTGTACAAGGTGTTAATTATCAGCCACTTCTTGTGGCGTCCGGGGTGGACCTCGGCTTTAACCAACCCGCCTCTCCAGCCAGCACAATCTTTCACTTGCTGCATGCAGTCGAGCACTCCAAGTTGATTGAGGTCCTCCTCCACTTGTGTGCGCCACTTTAGCCTAGGGCGACCTCTGTTGCGTTGTTCCAATGGCTTAGATTTGAAGACTTTCCGGGCTGGAGCAGTAGTGTGCATACGCTCTACATGGGCTAGCCATCGTAAGCGTTGTATCCAATGACGCACGTCGCTGTACATGTCGCTGTACAGCCATAGAGTTCGTCGTTTAATCTTCTCCTCCAGATGCCGTCAACGCAAACAAGATCAAAAATCGCACGCAAAACTTTGCTCTGGAAAAGATTAATGTTCCTTACCCGTTTTTAGTAACGTCCAGCCACCAGTGTATGATAATTCGACCCGATGTTGCTTCGCGAATTCTATGATGCGGTCGAATTTATGTCGGTTTTGCATTGTTGAATGAGAAATGTAGAAGAATTTTAGCGTACAAATTCAAAAGTATCTTTGGGATTACCCCAACCGTTTGGTTTATTGAATGGTCTCTTCTGGTCGTCTTAATTTATATTATACCTCACTCTAATCAGGGTTCATCTTTATATCATCTTTGGCAAAAATGAACTTAAACTTTGGTCTTTAAACAAACGCGAACAGACTTTAAGTCAAATTTTTCTCCAATACGCAATGCATTTCCGTCGAATGTGCACTTTCGCTAAACACGCCATGCAGCATTTCTTTTACCGTCGCCTTGAGTTGAGCGAAACAAGATCTAGTTTTGGTCTAGATCAACGGGAATGAAGGTGAGATGAAAAAAGTCGAAAACAATATCTTTTATTTAATAGCACACTTGTTAGTCAGACTGTGAGTTGTTTCTTACTCTATTTATCTCTTTTTTGGCCGCCAGCGTACGATGAACATACGATTCTCCCGAAATGTCTTCGAATCAGCTAACATCATACATTTTAGTACTTAGCATGAGCACACACAACAGCATGAACACACACAACAGAGAAGGTACAGTTGGGCCCTTAATAAAGTCGAGACACCAGCAGATCGTTGGCATTTTATTTTTCTTCCACTCTTCCACTCATCCCCTTATCTCCTTGGTCTAAGACTCCTACAAAAGGCCCATTTTTCTTAAATGGGTAACTTTGTTTCCGAATCTAAAACTGATTTTTGGCTGTAAACCACAATTTATACGCCTTACGGCTGGTGAAGACATTGAGATAATCCGTCAACTGGAATATACTTAAATCATACAAAAATTTACACCTCATGTCGGTGCGAGGGTAGTTACGCTCATATGAAATTTGTAGACGTTAGGCGATTTATGTGCACCCTTCATTAAGGACGTTTACTTCATAGTAACTTATCAAAATGCACTTCAAGGGTGTTTTAAATGAAAACTGTTCCAAGAGTTCTAAGAGTTCCAAGAGTTCCAAGAGTTCCAAGATCACCATGTGTCTGTTTTCCTAAACAGACATTCGATTTAAATCGTTCTAAATGTCTCAAGATAAGGCTAAATACATCTTAAAAGGGCACTTTTCTTTAGCATGAATTTAAATTTTATAGCTCTAGTGTCGTAGTAACCGAAGCGAGGAGTGATCGTGTTCCTGTACCCGAAACAAACAACACAAAACAGTACAAAGCAACACAAACCAACACAATGTCTGTTCCCGTATTCCGAAAAAAAGGTTTTACATCAAATGAGCGGTCTCTCGAGGGAGTAAAATATTAAAAATTTCCCCACACTGCCCATTTTAACATAAGACACCTTTGCGGGTAAGTTGTTGGTTTTCTGTGAAATTAATTGGTTAGCGTGCAGAGATAAGTGTGCATAGACCCACTCTCTTTGTGCATGTCTCTCGAATTTTGTTATTGTTTTTGTTTTCTGCATCGAAAAGTGAATTTGACTTTTGACATACTTTACACATTTTGTTCAGATGCGTTCCCGTACTTTGCCTTTTTCTGTGAAAGATTTATTCCCATTCCTTAACAACTGATAGACTTCAGAATTTGCTACAGAAAGTACTGGAACACACCTAATGTTGCTTGCAAAATAAGCAAAATAAGTCAGTGTCCTTAAAACTTATGTGTAAAGATAGTTCGTCCCACAATAAGAATCAGTCTACGGTGATATAGATTTTCCCAACGTCTACACACAGCCCGACTACCAAGCTCTGTCAGTCAGAAGGGGGACATTGTAAATAAACAAACTTAGTTGCTTTAAAAGAAGCCTTAATTGGATCCAGGATCAAACGTATTTATTAAGTGCGATGTAACAAAGAGCTCATCCCTGGCTTACGTGCGTCTGCTATTAGCTTCTGTAACCAGTAAATAATGCAGGCATTTCCAGGAGAACTGGAGTTCTGGATTGTCTTGAAACATTTTGTCACATTCTCAACAGCGGAAACATCGGTTCCTCTTTTTCACAATCTCGAGTAAAGGCCATACAATGAATCCAAATATCTAAGTGTTATCCTGGACAGAAAACTTTTCTGGAAAAGACACATTGAGACAAACATCTCAAAGGCGCTGTCAGTTTGGCAGTGTAAGGGAGTTTTTCGCAAAACTTGGGGTCTATCATTCAAAAGATCCATTTTGGATCTACACGGCAATGATAAGAACACTTCTCTCATATGCATCAGTCGTTTGGTGGAACAAGTTTTCGCGCAAACATGTGACTGCTGGTTTCACCAAGCTTCAAAGAACAGTTTGTCTCGACTGCACAGGGGCCTCGCCCAGCACGCCTGGCTCTGCTGTTGATGCACTGATTAATCCCCCTTCCTTTGACCTCCACATAATGGGATGTACACTCAAGGCCATCTCTCGATGAAAAAGAAATGGTCTTTGGTTCCACTCGCATTGGATCTTTGATGACCTCGCACACCGCGTTTCCTATGATATTACTCTCATGGACATGCCGTCTAAACCGAGGTCACCAATAATACAGATGCGACGCTTATACAAAGTCGACTTTCCCCGTGTCCTGGACTGGCTCTGGCCAGAAACTGAAACGGGAAAGGAATGCAGTCGGATTTTCACGGACGGCTCCAAGACGATGGAGGGTTCTGGAGCTGGGGCTTTCGTGGAAAACGACAACATCAGACTTCACGCCTCCTTAGGTAATTTCGCGACAGTCTTCCAGGCGGAAGTCTTCGCGGACCTTATAGCCACCAACTATTTTGTGAAGAATAGGTGGAAGGGAATAAGTATCTGCGCCTGTAGCGATAGTCATGCTGTGCTCAGGGCCCTACTCAACCCTTTAACCACTTCCTAGATAGTTGAAGAATGCAAGTCTTCCCTTGTGGTCGCCGTGGCGGAGTGGGTAGAGTGCGACGCTCACACGGCCAAGGGTCTAGGTTCGACTCTAAACCAATTTTTCTAATTTTTCACAGTACCACCTCTTTCGAGCTGCTGACAACACTCAAAGAGTCATAACTGCCTAAGAGAAGGCTTCTCAAACTTCGTGTTCGGAGTCGGCAAAAAAAAAACTGCAGATCCCTTCTGCTCGTGAGAGAACAGTAGCGCACAACACGAGTAGTTGATGAGCAAGCTAGGCCCTAGTCCCCCTGTGGACTGTCGCGCCAACAATTATTATATTAAGTCTTGCCTTCATTCGGTCGGCAGGCTGAATTCGCAAAGACTTGTTTGGGTACCGGGACATCACGGGATCTTGGGAAACGACATTGCTGATGAACTAGCTACGCTAGGTTCAGAAGGGCCCGAACCCACCTTGGGACTACCCGCGTCCTTTGTCAGGGCCTCCGTCGACGGTTGGGTCTCCCTACAGTACAATCAGAGATGGCGTGACTCTCTAGGATGCAGGATGACCAAGAGTATGCTCCCAAACGTCAGCAAGAAATAAGAGTATTTTCTGCTATCTCTAGACAAAATCAAATGCAGGCGACTTGGCGGCGTACTAACGGGACATTTTAGATTTGCTACGCACCTAAGTAGGCTTGGGCTTTGCGATGTCACACTCTGCGTCGCCTGTGGAGAAGAAGAAGACACTTCAGAGCACTTTCACTGTCAGTGTCCCGCTTTCGCTCGTATCAGCTGGCGGCTATTTGGCGCTGATGTAGTGGAAACCGAAAACCTAAGTTCTACATCATAGAGGTGCCTCTTGGTTTTTCTTCGGAAAACCAAGAAAATACATTAAATGAAGGTTACTGCCTGGCAGTCCAATGGACCAGTATTTGAGTCTGAGCGTTCCAGTACAGTATATCCCGACCTCCAACAAAAAGCAAAGGCGATATAGCAATGGCAACAAGCAACAAAATCAACAAATAGCTTGATTTTTGTATAAAATGTAAGTTTTAAAGTTGTCTGATTACTGAGTATAAAATCAATATCAAATTTTTTGAAGTGGGAGTTAGCCCGTTTTTCATAAGTGTATTAACCTTTGTTTAGAACCAATAAATGTCCCTCACGTTTATGTCTTCGCATAGAGCTTTACATAAAAATACTCTTAATATCTCAAATTAAAGTGCATTTGTGACATCCCTGTCGGATGCCGCCGGTATCTCGCATACTGCTGTCGATACTTCCGGAGCACGAATAGAACTCTCAATTTTCATTAAGGTAATTGATGTGTCGACAACTTTGACAAAAAAACATCATTCCGACTGTCCCTAAGTGATTTCCCAAAAACTGCATGTCACTCCATAAAAAGGGTACAGGTTCAATTAAAGCATGAACTTAATTGAATCGGATTGTTGCACGCGAAGCTCTATAAGTTTGTCACTCCGCTGTGGAGAAAAATAACCGCGAGGAAGTGTAATTTTTTGTTTGGTTGCCTTTGCAGAAGGAATTAGTTCTGTTGGTTTTAATCCATAATAGGCGCACATACGTATCACCGCCATGACGTCGGCAAGTTCCATTTCTTTCCATTAAGTAAAACGTACAGATTTCACGTATCGTCACAAAATCGATTGATTCAAATACAATCCTCCGCCAACCATCACCTGTTGCACGCCCTGACTAGAGGAATGCACAGAATCTAGATCTCCCTGCGATTCCTGTTGTCATTTTCTCATTTCCTCCTGCCAAGAGTAGATGTGGCAAAAGCAATGCTGCACAATTTCACTCAAGTTTGTGATGTAGTAGTTTTGCAAAATTCTTTTCATTATTTTTCCATTTCCTTCAAGTCGTTCTCATGCTTTTCCAGTGGTGCTAATTGAATTTAAAACGATAGAGCAAAGCCTACAAGGGGGAATACCTACAACTGCGTTACCTTTCCGATTTGAAATGTTTCTCATTTACTTGTAACCAGTTTCGTTGCGGCAGTTATCGGGAATTCTTGTTTAAAGCGTTTTTGATTCTCTCATCTACTTAACTGATTCAGAGTGTTGCATACGCTTCCTTTTCAATCCTGTGAGGATATTGTGTTGAGATTGACGTGGTGCGCTCTGTCGAATCTAGTGAAATCGGTTTTCGCTTAAAACGTAATCCAAACTAATTCTGAAGGATTTTGAGTTGCATTTGAGTTGTTCTTGATTCAAAATGCCAGAGGACAATAGATTTCGTCAGGAGTCAATCGTTGACTACGACAGTGACGAGGATGACTTTGGAGGCAGAGCTGAAGACGATGACTTCGACTTAGAAGATGATGAAATGATCGAGGAAGAGTAAGTGTGAATGTGGAACGTATTGGAATGTGAAGCCATATTCGATTTTGAGGATGAATTCGTCGTGTTTTGTGTGTTCTTCATTTTCATGTGCTTAAGGATTTATCTTTAATGGGATAGCACCCGGGTTTCGAATGATTAAATGCAAAACTTGAGCCAAACGAGTATCACACGAGTCGCATACGCCACGTATTCTACTCGCGAAAATAAAACTTTTAAATTTTGAGCTCTTTGTGTCGAGGTTTGAAAGTGGTTTGTTACTTATTGGCTATGTTTAGGGATCTCCTTATCGAAATTGCTCAGTTTTTGTGCATCAAAGAAAACATAAGCCGTGTTCTTGTTTCTTTATTTTATAAAAGCAGAAAGTATGAATAAAGTCCTGAATCACAGACGTCAATGTTCGTTTCATTCGTTTTCCTTCTTTCGGTCTTAGAATTCGATAGGAATTCGGCGGGAATCCATTTTGAAATTCGGTAGGAATGCTTTCCACGGCTCCACCTGTCGATTTGCTTACAACGTTCAGAAACTATAAACTGTGAAGAAATTGTTGGAAGTAGGAATTAAAGCCATAAAAGTGCAAGCATTTTTCAGCTTTTAGTAAGAAGTAAGATCAATGAATGCTACACCACTCCCAATCTACTTGAAAAATAAACTTTCTGGAGGTCTGCAAAGAAGGTTTTCATGTGTATTCTTCTCCATCAGTCGACTCTAATTTCAGCTCAGTTTTGAAACAAAAAAAGAAGAGCTTTTCACCGGGAAGGTCTAGAGAATATGGATAATTTCGTAGGAGTTCAGTTTAGCCAATAGTGAGTCAGTGTAGCCTCATACTTGAAAAGCGGCGTCACACGAGTCGCATACGCCACGTATTCTACTCGCGGAAATAAAGCTTTTAAATTTTGAGTTCCTTGTGACGAGGATTGAAAGTGGTTTGTTACTTATGGGCTATTTTTAGGGATCTCCTTATCGAAATTGCTGAGTTTTTGTGCATCAAAGAAAACATAAACCGTGTTCTTTGTTTCTTTATTTTTTAAAAGCAGAAAATATTAATAAAGTCCTGAATCACAGGCGTCAATGTTCGTTTCATTCGTTTTCCTTCTTTCGGTCTTAGAATTCGATAAGAATTCGGCAGGTATCGATTTTAAAATTCGGTAGGAATGCTTTCCACGGCTCCATCTGTCGAGGGGGACCAGGGCCTAGCTTGCTCATCAACTACTCCTGTTGTGCGCGCTACTGTTCTCTCACGAGTAGAAGGGATCTACAGTTTTTTGCCGACTCCGAACGTACTGAGAAGCTCTCTTAGACAGTTATTACTCTTTGAGTGTTGTCAGGAGCTCGAAAGAGCTGGTGCCGTGAAAAATTCAAGGTGTTCAGCCGGGAATCGAACCTAGACCCTTCGGCGTGTGAGCATCGCACTCTACCCACTACGCCACGGCGGCCACCTCGAAAGAGGTGGTGCCGTGAAAAATTCGAGGTGTTCAGCCGGGAATCGAACCTAGACCCTTCGGCGTGTGAGCGTCGCACTCTACCCACTACGCCACGGCGGCCACCTCGAAAGAGGTGGTGCCGTGAAAAATTCGAGGTGTTCAGCCGGGAATCGAACCTAGACCCTTCGGCGAGTGAGCGTCGCACCCTACCCACTACATCACGGCGGCCACACACCAACCAATTGCGAATTAAAAAATGTGCATTATGCTCGCGCTTCGTATAAGCGAGTGCACGTACAGTACCTCACAAAATTGAGCATACACCTATCATTACTTCTTATTCGTGCTGTTTTAAGGCCGACTACTTTTTTGTTTTATTTTTTTGGTATACAATTATAACTGAATACATATCTTAAAAAAGAGTATATGCCAAATTCACAGACAGGCGACTTCCTACCGGTACTTTTCGCATGAAAAAGGAAACAATTCCTGAAATCGACGCACAAAATTGAGCATACAGATGTCATGTGTGCGTTATACACAAGCTTCGCAGAATTGATACATGCAAATTTATATATAAATAGAAATAGCAAGTTTTTTCTTTAATTTTCATATTTTTGTTTATGGTTTTTAGCGATTGAAATATGTCAATTCGAACTGCATTTAAATTTTATTAAGTAACTACTTTTTGTAAGGCGAAAAAGATAAAAATATGCTTAAGCTGTGAGTGTATGCTCAATTTTGTGAGGTACTGTAAGTAATGGACAGTGGACAATTGGAAGAAAGTTGTTTTCTCGGACGAGAGTCACTTTGTCCAGGTCCAAGAATATCGGGTAGGTATAAATTAAACTATTATAATTTCATTTTTTATAAAAAAATATTTTATTTCGAACTGGCAGCGGTTCTGCCTCTTAACAATTACTGAACAATTTGACTTTTCTTACGCTACTTTAAATACCTAATTATTGCTGGCACTGCAATTCGGCACCTTGACGTGAGCTGCAGGTTGATCGTGGGAAGGCTGCTGATGTTGCAAATTGATGACTGGGTGTTCGGGTTACCGAACTGCTGACGCCATGTCTCCAATGGGGTGTCTGTCGGCTTCACATGCGCGTGGTGTTATATTGTTTTGTATTAACTTATATACTGAATCGACCTTCAATGAAAGTAGCTTCTCTCAAAAAATATTTGTTTATTCATCAACCTCTAGTTTGTCTCCCCAAAAGTAGTTTCCCTCGAATATAACAGACTTATGCCAGAATTTGTTTCCCAATTCGGGAAGCAATCGTACGCACGTAGCCCACGAAATCTGAAAATTCACAATATTATTTGAAGAGACCTCTTATTTTGTTCTCTTTAAAGTTATTGACGAAAGATTGTATACACTTTTGTCCTAACAACAAATAATGTGTAACAAAAATCACCTGAGCAAACTTTGTCAGTCAACAAAAGTGTTCACAATGTGGCAGCAGAGAGACTACAATATTCAAGGTCAATTGTTTCGTGGTTTCAAATTGAAAGCGTTTGCACAACTTCTATGCACAACTGACATTTGAAGTGTCACAATGTGACTTAAACATTTGTCGTTTAAGGAATTGGTTACCCAGCATTTGTAAAACTTCTTTAAAATTATGTTGACCTTTCGCAAAACGTGACCAAATTTCAAGAAATAAAGTTTTGAAAGATAAAAAGTAAATTATTGCATATAAGACTCAGAAGACGAAAAAGTGATCGAAAGAGTTTCTATTCAGACAGAGTGACTGTTCTGGATTGATGGTGGTTCAAATGTGAAATTGGTTCGCGTTCGAAGGATCCAATGGGCGGACATTAGCAGACAATTCTTCTTCTTCTTTTTTTCTTGTGGCGCTACAGTCCGGGGTGGACCTGGACCTCAACCAACTTGCCTCTCCAGCCAGCACGATCTTTCGCCAGCTGTCTCCAGTTGCGCACTCCAAGCTGGTTGAGGTCCTTCTCCACTTGTGTGCGCCACTTTAGTCTAGGTCGTCCTCTGTTGCGTTGTCCCAATGGCACGGATTCAACGACTTTTCGGGCCGGAGCAGTGGTGTCCATGGCCTAGCCATCTCAAGCGTTGTAGCCGTAGACGCTTGACCAGGCGCTGTACAGCCTAGAGAGTTCGTCGTTAAATCAGATGCCGTCAACGCAAACAGGACCAAATATCGCACGCAAAACTTTTCTCTCGAAAAGTCTAAGGGCTTCCTCATCCGCCTTTGATAACGTCCAAAATTCCGCGCCATAAAGTAGGACGGGGATGATCAAGCTGTTATATAAAGCAAGTTGGGCCAGTGCCCGCGAGGTAACGTCGTTGATTGCGCTTAACATGGCGACCTGCCAAGGCTGTCCGCGTTAGTGCACAGGTCAAGTTGACATACAGCCTCCACGCGGCGCCCCCTGGATAGCCATCACAACACGCGTTGTAGGGTGAGCTAATGTATGCAGCAAGCCCCTCTGCCCGAGGGTTTAAATAATGGGCCTGGCCCCCAGTCTGTGGGTTGGGCGTGAGGTTTGTTTGTTTGTTTGTTTGTTTATTGTTGTCTTAGAGAAAGTTACAGTTTTTTATAATACAGTTCAATATTAGTTTCTTAAAAGCTTCCTAACATCTCCATAGAGTTATCTCTCCAGTGCTGGATAGAATCCTAAAGCGTCAGAAGAGAGTCCATGTAAGATATTGATTGGCCTCATAAGATTATTTAAAGCATTTAAACTTAAGTTACATATTAAGACAATATGAGAATCTGCGGCTTTTCTGCAGAAGATTATTCAGAAAGGAATTGCATAAATTTATGAGTAACTTCTTGTTAGTGTTGGGATTTCAAAATATATTTAAAGGCTAACATTGTGTTGTAAGATATAGTTTTTTATCTGTCGTTTTCTTGTGTGTATTGGCTGGATATTCCGGCCAGGCCGTGGGAGTTGGTTGCATATAGTTGGAACCACAAAAGCAAGTTGTCGTCTTCCATAGGAGTTATGGATCCTCGGGATCTTCAAGAGTCCATTCGCTCTTTGTCTCGTGTTGACACAGTGGCCGATCGGATGTTTGAAACGTGTATCATTATACGTCTCGTTGATTACATTGAATAGAAAAATACTTTTTACTCTTAGTATATTTAAGTTTTCGCTAAGGTAACATATATTTTCGACATCACATGTTTGATTCTTTACTCGCCAGAGAACCTTGAATATTCTACTTTGAAGGTTAACTTTTGAGGTTAACTTCCTCACCACGTAAAAAAACCTTTAGTTCAGTCACGCCGAAATGCCTCGGATAATGTAGGACAATTCAGATTCATATAAACGAATAACTGGCTTAGAACGATTATGACCTGGAAGACATGTGATCTCAGCAGGACGAGTCAACAATTCACGCAACATTTCAAATTACATAAGGTTGTCAAATATCTCCCTGCTTTTTTACTCTTCATTCAATGCTTCATAAAAAGTGTTACAGTCATCGGATTTAGTTCAAATATGCGTCGTTTTGTTCGATAATCTGTTTCCATCATACCCCCCCTCGTAGAAGAACCCCTCCTTATTTGCGAAGAACTCGGACAGCCACTTTTCACAAGCCTCTTTTGAGTTCAACATCACACCACCAAGGGCGTTCGCCATGGGCAGGAACAGGGGGTAATCACGGCGTTATGTCCGGGCTATATGGTGGATGCGATAAAACCATCAGAGCTCCCGTACCTTCTGACGAGTCATCAACGAAGTGTGTGGTCTGGCGTTGTCCTGGTGGAACACTACACCCTTCCTGTTGGCCAATTCTGGACGCTTCTGGTCGACCGCCTGCTTCAAGTGGTCCAGGTACTTGCAGTGGATGGTAGAATTAAGCGTCTGGCTATATGGGAGAAGCTCATAGTGGATGGTTCCCTTCCAATCCCACCAACAACACAGCAAAACCGTCCTGGCCGTCAATCCCGGCTTGGCCACTGTTTGGGACGATTCACCGGCCTTCAACCACGACTGTTTTCACTTGATTTTTTCGTATGTTATTCATTTTTCGTCGGCAGTCACCATCCGCTTCAAAAATGGGTCGAGTTCGTTCCGTTTCAGCAGCATATCGCAGGCGTTGATTCGGTCTAGAAGGTTTTTTGCGACAAATCATGCGACACTCAAACATCAAACTCCCATCTCCTGGGCGATGTCACGAGTTGCCGCATGCCGGTCTAACTCGATGATTTCCATGATTCGATTGGTATTCGTCGTCACAGGTATTCCGTCGGCTGCCTTATCCGTGGTGTCGTTTTCACCAGCTCTGGATCGTCGAACCCATTCCTCTGCGTTTCGGACGGGCGGACGGGCAGACGGGCGGAAGGGCAGACGGGCGGACGGGCAGACGGGCGGACGGGCGGACGGGCGGACGGGCGGACGGGCAGACGGGCAGACGGGGAGACGGGCGGACGGGCGGATGGGCAGACGGGCAGACGGGCGGACGGGCGGACGGGCGGACGGGAGACATTTGACAACCTTATACATATTGCGTGAAAAGAACAACATGGTGACCAAGATCATGCGATTTGAATCAATTCAATTGCTTTGTGGGACTACCTTAAGGACAATGTCGCCGGAAAATGTTATAAATTCTGGACGTGTTAAAAGACAATTTTCCTAAAATCGCCTTGCACTATACCTTTCGGAGGCGGTTTTATAAGAAATTTTCATAAAAAAATATGCTTGTGTATTATAATAATAATAATTAATTGTTGGCGATACAGTCCAGAGGGGGACCAGGGCCTAGCTTGCTCATCAATTATTCGTGTTGTGCGTGCTACTGTTCTCTCACGAGTAGAAGGGACCTACCGTTTTTTGCCGACTCCGAACGGCGAAATTTTGAGAAGCTTTCTTAGACAGTTATTACTCTTTGAGTGTTGTCAGCAGCTCGAAAGAGGTGGTGCCGTGAAATATTCGAAAAATTGGTGTTGAGCTGGGAATCGAACCTAGACCCTTCGGCGTGTGAGCGTCGCACACTACCCACTACGCCACCACGGCCATGCTTGTGTATTACAAAAGAGAAAAGAATACCAGGTATACCGATATGAGCGTCAAGATACAAATGTCTCGATAGAGAACATTTGTTGTGAACGAGCCCTAATTTTTTTTTGTTTGTTTGCTATGACATCTGTGAAAAATATTTAGTATACGTCAAGTCATTAAACAGACAACATCATATTTTTTCATCGTGTTAAAAGTGTTGAATTTCGTACCAGAAAGTGATGATTTACGGAAAGTATTAATTTTTTGTTTTCATTTGAAGAAAAGTGCTGCAGAGTCGCATGGAATGCTTGTCGAGGCATATGGTGATCATGCTCTATCAAAAGCAACATGCAAAAGATGGTTTCAACAGTTCAGAAATAATGATTCTGATGTGAGAATGATAAACGTGGAAGACCACCAAAAAAGTTTGAAGACGCCGAATTGCAAACGATATTGGATGAAGATGACACTTTGAGTCAAAAGCAATTGGCAGCAATGTTAAATGTTGCACAACAAACAGTTTCTGACCGTTTAAAAACTATGGGAAAGATCCAAAAGTGTGGTAAATGGGTGCCACATGAATTGAATGAAAGACAGATGGAAAACCTAAAAAACACTTGTGAACCTTTGCTTCAAAGACACGAAAGAAAATCGGTTTTGCATCGGATTGTTACTGGCGATGAAAAATGGATTTATTGTAAGAATACTTAACGGAAAAAATCATGGGTTAATCTGGGACAACCATCAACATCGATTGCAAAACCAGATCGAGACAATGCTGTGTGTTTGGTGGGACCAGAAAGGTGTGCTCTACCACGAGCTCCTAAAACCTGGTAAAACCGTTAATACTGATCGCTACCGACAGCAAATGATCAATTTGAACCATGCATTGATCGAGAAACGACCAGAATGGGCCAGAAGACACGGCAAGGTAATTTGCTCCATGACAATGCACCTGCACACAAAGCAGAACCGGTTCAGGATACAATCAAAACACTTGGCTGGGAGTAGCTACCCCACCCGCCGTATTCACCAGACTTGGTCGAAAATTGGGTGTCTGATTGGTTTGCTTTAAAAGACGAACAATTTTATTGACGTGGTATTCACAAATTGCCAGAAAGGTGGTCAAAATGTGTAGAAAACAATGACCAATACTTTGAATAAAATGTGTTTACTTTCCCATTAACAATAAGTGTTTTATTTAAAAAAAACGCTCATTTCATACTGGAATACCGTGGATGTTGGATTCCTACGAAACCACAATCTCGCGCAGCAGACTTGGAAACTCATCATGCCATGTGAACAGGAGCGTTGTCATAAAGAAGCAGCATACCCGCTGCGAGTTTACCCCGTATTTTCTTTTTAATCTCCTCCCGCGAATTGTGCAAAGTGGAAGCGTAGGATGTGGCATTGATGGTTTCACCTTTTTTTTTGTACTCAATGAGCAAGATTTTCTTTGAGTTCCAAAAAACTGTGGCCAACAGCTTCCCTGCAGACGGAGTGTCTTTGAATTTTTTCGTCCCTCGCAGATTAAGTATCATACAAGGCGTAAGGGTTGGTAGTTTTCCCTTAAAAAAGTCTTCTCATATAAGCAAATAAATCAATTGTTGTAAAATTCTTCTAAATTGTATCTTAGTTGTGAAGGATAAAAAAATCCTAATTCTTTAAAATAAGATATGAATGTAATAGAATCTACTGATTTTATTGATCTACTTAAAGTAAATTAAAATAAAAAATAAAGAAAGTAATAATTGTGGGGGGTTTCTTGGGAGTTCGGGTGGAGGGCGGACAACTTAGGGTATTGGATTTAGGACAGTTTATTTGCAAGAGAGCGTTTACATTGAGCGTAAGGCATATTTATAGCCACAAACATTATGTACACAATATGCTAGCAGGAAGATCACCCGATCATGGAAAAGAACGACTACGCTATTTACTATTGTATCTATTAACTTTTATGAACAGTGTGTTGGGCAAGAACGACAACACCAATATTAGTGTAATAAATTAATTCGTCTACATAATAAATGGGTAAATCCGTGCCATTGGGACAACGCAACAGAGGACGACCTAGACTAAAGTGGCGCACACAAGTGGAGAAGGACATGAACCAACTTGGAGTGCGCAACTGGAGGCAGCTGGCGAAATATCGTGCTGGCTGGAGAGGCGTGTTGGTTGAGACCCAGGTCCACCCCGGACTATAGCGCCAAAAGAAGAAGAAGTAGAATAAAAAATGGGTATATGGTTATGACATCGAAACAAAAAGATCAATTGTCCCAATTTAAGTGCCCAGGAGAATCAAGGCCAAAATCGCCGAAAACGCCAAACACGTCCAACTTTCATACCTCTCACAAACAAAACAAGTATGGTATGCTAAGTAGTTGAAACTGTGTATATACAGTGATGGACAAAACTTTTCACACAAACTTATTTTCGAAGTCAAGGAAGCACTCACACATTAGATAAACATCGTATAAATTTGATTTTCCAGCATGCATTTATTAAATTTTAAGCTTTTAATAACGGAAAGTGGTAATTCAAAAAAGTATATTTATTTCAAAAAAAAAAAAAAAAAAAAACAAATAGAAAAACCAAAAGCTTCATAATTTCGGGTGGACAAAAGTTTTCACACAATAGTGTACAACAAGCGCTTTCATGTTTATAGTTTTTCGTAGAACTGTTACATGAATAACGGTAATGCCCAGTTTTGTTTTTGAATGGAAAGGAAGCATCTGCATTAGTTTCATCACCTTATTTGTGAAGTGATCTTAATATTCTTTAGCAAAAGAGATCACGAAAGAAGAAAGAAATATAATCAACTTACAACTACATAAAGATGGTAAAACGTATGCTGATATAGACCACGAAAGAAGAAAGAAATATAATCTTACAACTACGTAAAGATGGTTAATTATATGCTGATATCGGCAAACTATAAGAATACCATATATAGGTCGACCTTAGAAAACTAACGTCAAGAGAAGAGGTACAAATGGTAAGAACAATTAAAAAAAAACACTCAAAACAACGTCATCAGAACTGGCAGCACAGATGAAGAGTGATTTTCAAAAAGATGTTCACCCTAAAACTGTTCGTAGAGTACTTCATCGCGCTGGTTATAATGCATGCAAGGCGAAAATTAGTGAGCTGAATAATTAATAATTAGAAGGCGAAATAATTAGTGAGCTGAATAAAAATAAAAAATTAGAGTTCGCAAAACATTTTTTTAACAAGCCGCAAGCCTTTTGGAACAATGCACTGTTTTCTGACGAAAGCAAATTTGATATTTTCAAATCGGATGAAAAAATGCTCGTATGGAGAAAATCTTACACAGAATTGGATTTAAAAATTATATCAGCAACAGTGAAACATGGTGGAGGGGGCGTTATTGTTTGGGGTTGCATGGCTGCATGGAGAACATGTTTTCATCGAACAGACAATGGATCAATACATTTACCTGAATATTCTTAAGGAAAACTTAAAGAGGAGCGCCGAAAAGCTAGGTTTGGACAGAAGTTTATATTTTCAACAAGACACTGATCCAAAACATATGGCATACGATGTACGAATGTGGATCACATATAACTTGGGACATACTTGGTACCTTACCGACACCGCCACAATCACCTGACCTCAATCCAATTGAGCATGTGTGGAACGAACTCGAGAATCTTGTTCGAAAACATCAAATTTCAAACAAGCAACAATTAAAGCAATTACTTCAGCTCGAATGACAAAATATATCAGTGAATTACACGAAAAAACTAGTCGATTCTATGCCAAACAGTCTGAAAGAAGTAATAAAACAAAAAGGTCTGTCTACAAAGTGCTAAATTAGTATTACGTCAATGTTGTTACTCAATCTGTGAAAACTTTTGTTCACCCTAAATTATGAACTTTTTTGTTTTTTATTTTTTTTTTTTTTTTGAATGAAATATATTTTTTTGAATTATTACTTTCTATGTTAGTAAAAGCTTAAGATTTAATAAATGTTTCCTGAAAAATCAAATCTATACGATGTTTATCTAATGTGTGAGTGAAAATGATGATTATCTGATGTTTGAGCGCTTCCTTCACTTGGAAAATTAGTTTGTGTGAAAAGTTTCGTCCATCACTGTATGTTCGAGACGAGTGTACCGCAAAAACGATAATCGAATGTACAGTGTCGGACAAAACAATAGCACCGAATTACACCTCGCAATATTTTGCCCAAAAAAACTGTCTAAAAGTAAATGAATTTTATTTATGTTACTTAGGTAAACAACAGATCTTAAAATATTAAAAAACAAACACTTAAAAAAATATAATAAAAAATAAAGAAATTTAACAAAATCAAACGCGACAAAACTAAAGCAGCTACATTCGATTATTCCCCTGTGTTTTTGATTTATTTATTCCTACATTAGAGTAAATTAACTGTTGCATTTCCTGCGATCGTGCTATGCTAAAAATTACGTTTATTTGCAAGTTAGTGATACTGAGCAAAAGGATTTTTGAGAGCAAAAACGTTTTTTAAAATGGCGCCTAATAAGTATTCCACCGAATTTAAAGAAACAATTATTGCTAATTTTCCTGCAGGGGAAGCAGTTAATTGCATAGCTAAAAAATATAGGATACACCATTCCGTCGTTTCTCGTATTATAAGCCGGTTTCATAATTCTGGTAGCCTAGAAACTAAACATCGTGGTAGAAGGCCCAGGAAAACCAGCATACGCGTTATTCATGGAATAATGCGGGCTATTAAAAAGGACCCGTTCATGTCTGCAAGGGCAATAGGAAAGGAATTAGACTTGACTATCTCCACCAGATCCATCCAGCGAAGGATGATAGAAGCCGGTTTCCTTTCCTAGTAAGTAAAAAAAAAAGTAAAACAGTCATTCATTTCGCCGAAAAATCGAAAGGCGAGGCTTGCATTTGCTAAGGAACACATCAGCTGAACCGTTGCCAAATAAAAAACTGTTTTGTTTTCTGATGAATCCAAGTTCAACCTGAAGGATTCAGATGGAATGAAGCATGAAGCAAAAGACGAAAGACTGAATCCACGATTTACAAGAGGGACAGTAAAACATGGGGCGGTAGTATGGTCTGGGGATGCTTTTCCAGCCAGGGAATCGGGCCAATTCATAAAATTTATGGAATAATGGATCGTTTCATGTACAAGAATATTCTTCAAAATGTAATGTTTCCACATGCTGAAGAAGAGATCCCCTTGAGATGGATATTCCAACATGATAACGATACGAAGCACACCGCGAAAATTGTGCAAAAATAGTTTTCCGATAACAAAATCAATGTTTTGAAGTGGCCAGCCCAGTCCCCAGATCTTAACCCCATAGAGAACTTATGGGAGATTGTTAATCAAAGAACTCATCGGGAAAAGTGTAACGGCAAGGATTTGCTTTTTGGTCAAGCTGAAATTGCTTGGAAGAATATCCCCGTAGATATCATAAATAATTTAATTGAGTCAATGAACAGGAGATGTAAAGCAGTTATTCAAAATAATGGGTTTGCTACAAAATATTAATAAAAAAAGGTTTTTAGAAGAAAATTGAAATAAGTGCTTTAGTTTCGTCGCGTTTGATTTTGTTGAATTTCTTTAATTTTTAACTATATTTTTTTAAGTGTTAAAGTTGCATTGTTTGTTTTTTAATATTTTAAGATCTGTTGTTTACCTTGTTTTAAGATCTGTTTATTTAACATAAATAAAATTCATTTAAATTGATTTACTTTTAGACAGTTCTTTTGGGCAAAATATTGCGAGCTGTAATAGGGTGCTACTGTTTTGTCCGACACTGTACGTAACCCGCGAAATTTGAGCTTCATCTTATTTTTTGAATGGAATTTGTATGTTAATTTTAACTCACAAAAACCCTATCTTTTGGTTTCCCCATGAAACGTATAATAAAGCATTGTCACAGATGATTAAATTAGTCTTTTAAAAATTCAAAATGTGTTCTGGGAAATATGTATTTCCCAAAAAGTTTTTGTCTGTAGGCGAGTAAATCATTCATGGAGTGAAGGCCAGTGTCAGTGTATTGTAAAACTAATAATAATAATTGTTGGCGCTACAGTCCAAAGAGGGACCAGGGCCTAGCTTGCTCATCAACTACTCGTGTTGTGCGCGCTACTGTTCTCTCACGAGTAGAAGGGACCTACAATTTTTTGCCGACTCCGAACGGCGAAATTTGAGAAGATTTCTTAGACAGTTATTACTCTTTGAGTGTTGTCAGCAGCTCGAAAGAGGTGGTGCCGTGAAATATTAGAAAAATTGGTGTTGAACTGGGAGTCGAACCTAGACCCTTCGGCGTATGAGCGTCCAACTCTACCCACTACGCCACGGCGACCACTGTAAAACTAGTTATTTAAAATAAAACACAATTTCACAAACTTTAATTAAATTCATCGCGTCTTTTTTACATTCATGCTATTAAACTTTGGAACTCTGTACCAAATCACATAAGAACAATTTCTAATGCCAAGCGTCTTAAACATGCCATTTTCCTACACTTCTCTTCCTTTCCTTAAGTCCCCTTCCTATACCCTTTTATTTTGTTTTTTGTACTATTAGTTTTAAGTAATATGAAAAATTGTATAACTTTCTGAATTTTTCACAACGTAGTACAATAAAAGACTCATGTCTTACTGTACCTTTACACTAATAATAATAAATTGAATTGAATTGAAATTGAAATTTATTAATTAATGTCTTGTATCTATTGATACTCAGAAGCATATGAATTATACAATACATACTTATAACTCTCCACCCTTTAGTCCCTTACAATATTTCGTCCAATTCTTGGAAGAATGTTTAAATTTGAAGCCCACTGAGTATTTTAATTCAATGCATGCTTTAATATGTAACTTTATTCAGTGTTGAAAACGAGTCTTTTAAAATGTGTATAATATTCTGCGAATTTGCTTTATGAAACAAAGATGATGAGACCGTATGGCAGACCACATGTGATCTCCGATCTCAAAATGTACCCGAACGACGTTAGAAAAAGTTGGTAATTAGGTTCATAGTGCACGTTAGATGCTACTGCCACACTAATCGTTATTTAAAATCCCCAATTCGTTCGTGTAGAGTAATAACTGTCAGCTTCTCAATTTTCGCCGTTCGGAGTCGGCAAAAACTGTAGGTCCCTTCTACTCGTGAGAGAACAGTAGCGCGCACAACACGGGTAGTTGATGAGCAAGCTAGGCCCTGGTCCCCCTTTGGACTGTAGCGCCAACAATTATTATTATTAATTCGTTCGTGGCGTAGTGGGTAGCATGCGACGCTCACACGCCGAAGTTCAAGGTTCGATTCCCGGCTGAACACCTCGAATTTTTCACGGCACAACCTCATTCGAGGTGGCCGCCGTGGCGTAGTGGGTAGAGTGCGACGGTCACACGCCGAAGGGTCTAGGTTCGATTCCCGGCTGAACACCTCGAATTTTTCACGGCACCACCTCTTTCGAGCTGCTGACAACACTCAAAGAGTAATAACTGTCTAAGAAAGGTTCTCAAATTTCGCCGTTTGGAGTCGTCAAGGAACTTCTTCTCGTAAGTGAACATTAGCGCACATAATTAGAGTAGTTCATGAGCAAGCCAGGTTCTGATCCCCTGTGTCGCGCTATACAATTCGTTTGTAAAACTGAAAAATTTTAACAGTTTAGGATGCCTAGTTGGATGGATTTCAATTTTATTTTAAAGAAATTAGTTCTTTGCACACAAAAGAGATCTTTGTAAATAGTGACGACGCTCAAATGGTTCTGATTAAATCTATGAACACCCTTTAAATTAGCAACAATAAGTCATCGATTTTCTCCAATTATGAACGTCATTGCCTTCATGACCAATAGAGCAGACTTAACCTTCTTTGGAGCGCGTTCGTTGTTTCTGTAGTTCTCTGGATTTGGTTTGTACCAGGTGATCTAGGTTTCGTTAACAGTGATGAACTGGCACTGTGCTTAATCAACTTCGATAACTGGCTTTAATTGTTTTCAGGGTTTCGCTAATATTTGAAACTAGCGCTCGTCGCAAAGATCTCTTTGTGATGCGCAACCAAGTCGTCTTCGGAAAGCATTCACGCACGTTCAATCAGACCAAAATCAAGCAAAACGCGGGTGTTAACCCAAGTATTCTTATTTTTACTCGTGCATTAAATTTTGACATTCACGTATTTTGTGTTTATATTTCTGACATTTTCGCAGTGTTCATATTTCCAAAGGCGAAGAGTTACAAATTTGATTTACAAATGCCCCCCAAAAAGGTGCTTCTTTCAAACGACCGGATAACCCAGTAGTTTTCTCCAGAAACTTGAACTCACAGTAAATATGGCCTAATTGACTTAAAATAGTGCACTGCTCAGTGACACAAGTGCGACCATAATTTTTGCTCAATCGATTCTACCACACAAATAGCCAGTTCGATTGACGGCATATTTCTTGTGACATTTGGTTTAGAACAGCCATACCCGTGTCATGCCCATTTAAGCACATTGGCAAGGGCATTATCTTCAATTATCGATAAATTTGCATTTAACTATTCAGAGGATATGCCTATCGAGAACTTGCTGGGTTTTATTTTCCTTGACTCGGTGGTCACGAGCAGAGCCCAGAACGTAGAACGCAGAAGCTTATCGGTGGCCTGATGTCTCCGTCCAATGACAGAGTGGAAATGAAAACAAAAGCACATTCCATTTCGCGCCCCCACTCTGACATTGACAGGGAATTATACATGTTACTTTCGCAACATATTTCACTTCCCATGGGTGGCTAGCGGCAAGTGCTTGCGGTTTCGTTTTGTTGCTTTTTCTTGGAATGCATGTGTACCGCTAATCGAATTTAGAGTGACTGTAGCGAAGAAGCCCCACAACCAAATGGACAGGCTGACTCGGCCACGCAAGTAGGCTTTCCCCAACATTTCTGCTGCCTGCAAAGTTTTTGCTATTTCCTGATCGGAGGTTCTCAAGGATTACCCACATTTTGCTAGTCAGGGTCCTTCGATGGCCTGCAGCAGAGAGGAGTAGAGAGAGCAATTCACACCGACCAAAGATTGTTTCCATAAGAAAACCCAAGGAAGCAGTCGACAAACTAATTAGGTCGTCGCTGTGCCCGAGGATAGTGGTTTCTAGCGAGTGGAAAAAGAAAACATAAATTGTTGACTGTGATAACGAGGAGCACAATTTCGGACGCAGGATTGACTTGTAGTGTGTATGGGAGTCGAGTTAATTTTGTTCGTTTCTGGTCTCCCGGCATAACCATCTAGAAGGTATCCTATGCAAACAACATGAGATAGGATTGATTTAGTGTGACCAGAGGTGCTCTTTAGGGACCAATTCAGTCCAGTGTCTTTCCTTTACATACATGTAACATTGAGAGAGAGAGTTTGCTTTTAAAATCTCCTTAAAACTGGATCAGATTGTAAACTTCTTCTGCGATCAAAGGCAGTTCTACAGACCGTTCCTTTCAAGTCACTGCACAAGAACTAAAACTCAAGGAGCGAAAGTAAGATACTAACGTCATGTCCTTTAAATCCTTATCCACGGACATTCGATACGATTTGGGCAAAGGACGAAGTTCTAAATTTCAGCGCTTTAAAGAGTCAAGTGATATGAATTGAAACACAATCCACCAAGGACCATTATCTTTCACATGTTCCCCACTGCCCGCTGCTAAGAGGAGCCATGACCTAGACGTCTATAACATAATACAGCTCCTTTCGAACGAGAACTCGTCCACTGGGTACTTTTAAATATTTGTCCTGATACAAAACGAGAACAGGAATGATAAAACGGAGAGAATTCCATGCACCATCCTCACTGGGACGTGATGTTTGAAACACGTTTTGTCCTGGTTATGGTCACTCCTTATTCGGCTTGCCATTTGTTTTTCGGTCCTCCTTCTCTGCCAACTGCATTCGGCATGCACATATGCTTTCACATACACTTACGTGTTGCATTTACGGAACGGAGGATGTTCCTCGTGGTGGCAGGACTCGTAGACCCTGAAGAATATGACCAATGTTTGGATAACGGAAACGAATGCATAGTTAAAATGCAAGCGACTAAAGTGCGGTGTCATCGTTTGTTAAAAGTCTTTCGTAAAGGAATTAAATGAAGGATGTGTGAGAATGTCGAGCTGATTTTGAAGTAAACTTTATATTTCAGAGAACTTTACTTCTTGAATAACTGAAAGGCGCAGAGCCTTGAAACAAGTTTTGAAACTTCATCTGAAATTTTAAAGTCTGTTCTGTCGCTGTACAGTCAGCGTCAAAAGTGAGTGTACAGCCATCGGGAGAAAGTTCATTAAAATATACCAGCAGGAGCTAATACACGTCTGTGGATTGTGCGTGAAGATAACTTCCTAACCACGTAAAAGACCGTTAGTTCATGCATCATGATTCAACATGCATCGGATGATGAAGGATCAACTGTTGACGACCCCGACAAACGTTTAAAAAACAACGATTTTCGGTTTTGCATGTGGAATGTGAGGTCCGTTAACAAGCCGCGTGCAGCCGAACAACTTGCAGAGGCCCTTGACTGCTACTCGGCAGACATTACCGCTATCCAGGATGGGATGGGCCCGGCATTAAAGCGGTGAAGAACTATGATATTTACTACAGCGATTGCTACAGAGAAAGAATGCAGCGCTTGCTACAGAGAGAGAAGGCAGCGCTTGCTACAGAGAGAGAAGGCAGCGATTGCTACAGAGAGAGAAGGCAGCGCTTACTACAGAGAGAGAAGGCAGCGCTTGCTACAGAGAGAGAAGGCAGCGCTTACTACAGAGAGAGAAGGCAGCGCTTGCTACAGAGAGAGAAGGCAGCGCTTGCTAGGATGCGGATTTGTTGTTCGAGGCAGACATAGGCAAAAGGTCTTGAGCTACGACCCCGTCAGCGAACGCCTCACGACAATCAGCATCAAGGCTGGGAACATCAGCCAAATTTGCGCTCACGCCCCGACAGAGGAGAAGAATGACAACATCAAGGATGACTTCTATGATCTCATAGAAAGAACAAACGATCGATGTCGCAGCTACGACACCAAGATCGTTCTAGGAGACTTCAACGCTCAGCTGGGAAAGGAAGACATCTCTGCTGGAGTCATTGAAAAACACAGCCTGGGCGACAACACATCCGGAAACGAACTTAGGCTGCTGGACTTCGCCTCGGGGCGGAACCTCTCTGTGGCTAGCCCTAGTTCCCACACCTGAACATTCACAAACCTGGCGATCAATGATCAATGATCAATTCACCGTCAATCAGATTGATCACGTTGCGATCGACGTCAGACACACCTCCAGTGTTCTCGATGTCCGAACCTTCCGAGGGGCAAACATCGACTCGGATCATCACCTTGTTGTAGCCAAGATAAGAACCGGGATATCGAGAGATCAGCGGAGTCGAGACAAGCCAACACGGTTTGGTGCCGGGAAGCAATCGATTGCTGGGAACTTTGTCGACTGAGTCTCCCTGAAACTCGCTCAGAATTCGGCAAACCATAGAAAAAGACTGAAAACGTTGTCAAGAAGCCATCGAAGAAGCTGCCACTGATGTGCTGGGTTTCACGTCACCACCCTGAAGGAACCCATGGTTTGACGACGAGTGCAGGCAATCGAACACAGCTAAACAAGACGCCTATAAGGCGACGCTGCATCGAACAACGAGGGTTGGACGTGAGCTCTACGAACAGAGAAGAAGGGAAGAGCACCGGCTTCTCAGAAGGAAAAAGAAGGAGCACGAGAAGCGCGGTCAAGGAAAAGGAAAGGTTTAATGGCAGGGATGAAGTCCGAAAGTTTTACCGAAAGGTAAACCAGCTATCCGGAGGATACGAGGCTCGGACCGAAGCCTACCTGGACCAAAATGGACAACTCGTAGTAGAGTCGCAGTCTGTGCTGAGAATCTTGAAGGATCATTTCTGCAGAGTCCTTAACGGCGATGACGGTCCCAATTCCGCTGTTAGGCAGAATGTTCTACTCGATTTGGACGATGATAGACAAGCATTCCGTTTTCCCTACTTCGACGAGGTGAAGATCGCAATATCCAAGCTGAAGTCGAACAAAGCTGCTGGAGCGGACGGACTCCTCACAGAACTATTTAAAGCAGCTGGAGATGACCTGGTTGGGCGGATGCACCAGCTCATCTGTAAGACATGGTCGGAGGAAAGCATGCCCGATGAGTGGAATCTCAGCGTCGTTTACCCGGTCCACAAGAAGAGAGACCCCTTTGACTGCGCCAATTATCAAGACATCAGCCTTCTGAACATCGCCTACAAGATGCTCTCTGCCGTATTGTGTAAGCGTCTGAAACCGTTTGTCCATAACCTGATAGGTTCCTATTAATGTAGTTTCAGGTTACAGAAGTTCACAATAGATCAGATCCTCACATTACGGCAGATCCTGGAAAGGACCCTAGAAATACAAATTGTTACCCACCACTTTTTGTCGATTTTAAGGCCGCATATGATAGTGTACATAGAGACGAGCTATACAGTGGCTTGTCTAGTTTTGGCACTCCTACCAAACTCGTCAGATTGCGTAGGATGACGATGGAGAACTCTCGCTGCTCCGTCAAGGTCGGTAACGAACTCACCGAGACCTTCAACGTCGAAAAAGGTTTTAGACAAGGCGAAGCACTGTCATGTGACTCCTTCAACTTCATGCTCGAGAAGATCGTGCGTAACTCACAACTCAACACTAGAGGCACGATCTTCCAGAAGTCAGTTCAATTGCTAGCTTACGCTGATGACATTGACGTGATTGGACGAACACAGCGAGCCGTCAATGAGGCGTTTACTGGCATTGAAGCGGAAGTTGCTAAAATGGGTCTGGCGGAAATGAGGGCAAAACTAAGTTCATGCTGTCATCAAAGAAGGTCAGAGCGTTACATTAGACAGCCGAAACATCGAGGATTTTGTCTTCCTGGGGTGTGCGGCAAATAGGGACAGCAACACTGACATCTCGAACGGAGGGTCACACTAGATTGCAGACATTTTACGGTAACCAAGGACTTCGTCTACATTGGCTCCGCGGTAAATAGAAATAACAACACCAGTACCAAAATCAAACGCAGAATCACTCTTGCCAATCGCTGATTCTTTGGGCTCAAGAGGCAATTGAGTAATAAAGCCCTCTCTCGAAAGACGAAGCTCGCTTTATATAACAGCTTGATCATCCCCGTCCTACTTTATGGCGCAGAATCTTGGACGTTAGCAAAGGCGGATGAGGAAGCCCTTAGTCTCTTCGAGAGAAAAGTTCTGCGTGCGATTTTTGGTCCTGTTTGCGTTGATGGCATCTGGAGGAGAAGATTTAACGACGAACTCTATGGCTGTACAGCGACATGTGCCTGGTCAAGCCTCTCCAGATACAACGCTTAAGATGGCTAGGCTATGCAGAGCGTATGGACACCACTGCTCCGGTCTTCAAATCTGAGCCATTGGGACAGCGTAACAGAGAACGGCCTAGGTTAAGGGGGTGCACTTCGAGTGCGCAACTGGAGGCAGCTAGCGAAAGATCGTGCTGGCTGGAGAGGCGTGTTGGTTGAGCCCCAGGTTCACCGAGGACTGTAGCACCACAAGAAGAAGAAGATGTGCGATTTGGTTTAACGTAATCACCTGCCTGACGGCTTATATCACGGGGTTCATTTTCTGAAGAGTCGTAAGTAACGCAAGATTAAATGCCTTAGTTACTCAAGTAGTTGAGGGGCAATCACCCCACCTTGGTTTGATGCGAAACCTTTCTTAAACCTCTTCCGTTCTCTGGGTCGCAGTGCCCCGTTGAGAATGCAACTCCACACTCAGAAGGGATAGTTCCCGAACCGCCTTGCCTAGTTTTTGGGGTGAACAACCAACTAGACAAGTCAGCACAGTACACTATCCTCAACTCTACCCGCGATGTCAGGTGGTAAACCACAGCCACCACGACACTCCCACAAGGGGGCCCACCGCACGGTCTGGCTGGAACCGAAGTTCCGGGGGCTACTGACCTCCCGTGGCACCAGAATATGGTATTGCCTCTGGTCAAGCTGTCACTACCAGTGAGGTTCCCTCAAAGCCTGGGTCTGTTAGCCGCCATCCCGCCACAGATGGTCTTTTCTCCATCGGTGTTTCCGTTGTCACTATAAACAGTGATGCCGATGTGATTTTGAATCATGTGATTCATAAACTTAGTCACATCATCTGAAAAGAAGAAGAAGAGGCTTCTCATGCGTCCATTGTTCCCACGCTTGACTGTTCTCGTTTGCATCTACAATGCTGAAAGTGCAACAATGCTGCCTGTTGCTTGTTACTTCTAAAGTTGCATCCATAGGCCCACGCGTGTGTATCGTCGACCGCGACGCGAAGAAAAAGAGGAAGAAGTTCGACCTGGCTTCTCGTGAGTCCATCGTTCCCACGCTAGATTGTTCTCGTTCGCACCTATAATGCTGAAAGTACAAGCCTTCCATCTGCCTGTTACTTGTTACTTCTGGAATTGCATCCATAGGCTGGCGCGTGTGCGTCGTCGACCGCGACTCCTTATCGACTCCTATCAAAAACAATTGTTAGTACCTCAAGTTAACTCAAGTGTTTCGGGTTCAAACTCCCTTATAAACGAAACACCGTGACTTGAATGTCCGTTTATGGTCAAATGATTCCGCAAACAAAGATTGATATTTTATTTAATTACTCACAGATGTAGGTCAATGTAAGAAGCAAAGTCGTCTAAAGACCAACAACCGGAACTTCATTACGAGCGGCTAGTATTTTTTATCTTTTCATCACAAGAGGACATTGCACTTAAACAAATAAAGTGGACAATGACCTGCCCATTCGCCCGAAAACAATCTTTTATGAGCAAACATAAAAGCCAGGGCACGTGAAGAAGTCATTTCACTTTCTGCTCCCTTCCCCCAAATTTGAAATTCTTTCAAAACGTGTGAACTAAAATCCACCACAAAATTTAAATACTTTGCAGAATTGTCTCCCAATCAATATGAAGTCTCCACGAATAGAGATAGGATTTGACACAACACAGTCCACATCCACGTGGTGCTCATCCAATTACAGATTCGAAAGCGTTGAACTTTCCCAACATCCAATTAGAGCTTCGTTGTCCCGAAAACCGTGTCACTTACGGAGCCACTCATCATCGCGCCGAAGAACACATTGGATTAGCTTCGGCAGAAGTCCATGTCGGACCACAGGAATCACGGAGAGCGATTTGAAGATTCTCTCAGATTGGCGGGCGCAACCCCGTTGCACGATTCGTGTCCTAATTAAAATTAATGAACCCCCATTTCACTGCGAGCAGCATGTGAGCGCTATCAAGTTCATTTCCATTCGCAGTAAGAGCTGCTACAGAGCACCCAGCGCCGAGCATAGACTCCATAGACGCACAGGACACAAACTGTGATAAAGACGTGCGAAGCACACGAGACAGACGGGTGAGAAAATTGACGCGTCCTAGACTCTGGCAGAGGTGCTTAAAGTCGTTGAAACGACTTCAAACTTTAAATGTAATTTTATTTGAAGGATAGCAGAAAATGACAGAGACGAAGTGGGCAGAGAGTAATTACTACTACTGCGTCAAGGACGCGAGAGCGAAGATGAAGTCATAGATGGATGGGGTGGTTGCTGGCGAGTGCATTGGTGTGGTGGCGAATTTGAGTGTAAATTGGAAACTTGAGATTTGACAAATGACAGAAAGGACTCGGAGCGGAATGGAAATTGGATTTGAGATAACGAGGAGTTAAGGTGGCTGATTTGCAAGTGCTTGAGACTGCGATTGGCGACATTGTCGCCAGAGCAAAAGACAATGTAAAGAAGCAACTTTCGGTAACGAACTGTCATCGATGGTTCTTATGTGTAAAATGTATGTTTAAGTGTACTTCATGTAGGAATACTGTACTTCGTTTGAAAGGTGAAATCTTGAACTGTATTTTGGAAGGACGTATATTTAAAATTACATTTCTCAGTGGAATATAAACTGCATACGTTGAAGAATGAGTGAAGATCGTCACTTGTTGAGAATGTTTAGAATGATCGGCTTGAAGTCGAATGAGGAAAGGAACCTTTGCCGCTTTGGAGGACAGTTTATTACACCCCTCCTCCCTGGTCCTTCGGGCCAATAATGTGTAGTACCCCTCCTCCCTGGTCCTAAGGGTCAATAATGTGTAGTACCCCTCCTCCCTGGTCCTGCGGGTCAATAATGTGTAGTACCCCTCCTCCCTGGTCCTGCGGGTCAATAATGTGTAGTGCCCCTCCTCCCTGGTCCTTCGGGCCAATAATGTGTAATACCCCTCCTCCCTGGTCCTGCGGGTCAATAATGTGTAGTACCCCTCCTCCCTGGTCCTTCGGGTCAATAATGTGTAGTACCCCTCCTCCCTGGTCCTGCGGGTCAATAATGTGTAGTGCCCCTCCTCCCTGGTCCTTCGGGCCAATAATGTGTAGTACCCCTCCTCCCTGGTCCTTCGGGTCAATAATGTGTAGTACCCCTCCTCCCTGGTCCTTCGGGTCAATAATGTGTAGTACCCCTCCTCCCTGGTCCTTAGGGCCAATAATGTGTAGTATCCAATTTCCGCAAACTCAACCAAATTCTCGGAGCTTCTCTCAACGTGTGTGTGGTCTAATAAGAGACAGCTCCTCTTTCTTTTGAAGAAAACCGGTCACTCCTTACCGATTAGTCCCTTCAGACGTTGCAATTGTTGACAGGACACGATCGAGTTAAGAGTTTATCGGAGGAGGAGGAGCTCGTAGAAGCTGAGGAAGAAAACCTTCCTGGTTTGACACCGTTTGTTTTAGTTGACTGTCACTCCTTCATGACCGTTAAATGGCTGTATTAAAAATGTTCCGAAAAACAGTTTTTTGCACAATGTTCAGAAACACTCATGAAAGCATGATCAGCTGCAAGAATATTAAAATTTTTACTAAAATTTAGACAAATGGTCTTCCGTAGCGAGTTTCAGTTCTGATCCAAAAATTATTGGAACGGAATCGTCGAAATCGACATTGGCTTTTCGAATCTAGTCCTTTATTCAGCCGCCTGACATTGCATGCTTACCTTTAGAGAAGAAAAGCTGTATTGGAACGTAATCGACGAAACCGACATTGCGTTTTCGAATCTAGTCCTTTATTCAGCCGCCTGACATTGCATCCTTACCTTTAGAGAATAAAAGCTGTATAAAGTGGTGTGTTTTCTTCGTCATCAATCAATTGCAAAACTGTTGCTTTTCTAGAAATAAATGTCAGCTTTATAAGAACAAAGATTGTAAAGCTAAGAGAACTAAACTTAGCGCTACAGAAAATAATGGGTTCATTTTCTCTGCGGTTTGTATTTTATTTTCTATTGAAGTTGAACTTTGCTTCAACCCATCACAGTGCGACTCACAGGGGTCTCCGTAGCCAATGCGTCCTTTGCAATAATTTAAGCAACTTAAAGTAAAAAGTCAGAGATGACATAAACTGCAACATGCAGGTTGACTAAGTGCATGCTACCAAACGTAAGCAAGAAATCCACGGCAATTCAGATGACAAAAAGGATCCTTCACCTTTGCTGAGCACTAGTAAATATACCATGTATACCCGTATGAAGTGAGCGTCAAGATACAAATGTCTCGATGGGGAACATTTGTTGTGAACGAGCCCTTACTTTTTTTTCGTTTGTTTGGTATGACATCTGTGAAAAATATTTAGTATACATCAAGTCATTGAACAGACAACATCATATTTTTTCATCGTGTTAAAAATGTCGAACTTTGTACCAGAAAGCGATGATTTGCGAAAGCATTCATTTTTTGTTTTCATTTGAAGAAAAGTGCGGCAGAGTCGCATCGAATGCTTGTCGAGGCATATGGTGATCATGCTCTATCAAAAGCAACATGCAAAAGATGGTTTCAACGGCTCAGAAATAATGATTCTGATGTGAGAAATGATGAACGTGGAAGACCACCAACAAAGTTTGACGAAGCCGATTGGAAAACGATATTGGATGGAGATGACACTTCAAGTCAAAGGCAAATGGCAGCAATGTTAAATGTTGCACAACAAACAATTTCTGACCGTTTAAAAGCTATGGGAAAGATTCAAAAGTGTGGAAAATGGGTGCCACATGAATTGAATGAAAGACAGATGGAAAACCCAAAAAACACTTGTGAACCTTTGCTTCAAAGACACGAAACCAAATCGGTTTTGCATCGGATTGTTACTGGCGATGAAAAATGGATTTATTGTAAGAATACTTAACGGAAAAAATCATGGGTTAATCTGGGACAACCATCAACATCGACTACAGAACCAGATCGATTCAGCAAGAAGACAATGCTGTGTGTTTGGTGGGACCAGAAAGGTGTGCTGTACCACGAGCTCCTAAAACCTGGTGAAACCGTTAATACTGATCGCTACCGACAACAAATGATCAATTTGAACCATGCATTGATCGAGAAACGACCAGAATGGGCCAGAAGACACGGCAAGGTAATTTTGCTGTATGACATTGCAAAACCGGTTCAGGATACAATCAACAGACTTGGCTGGGAGCAGCTACCCCACCCGCCGTATTCACCAGACTTGGCTCCTTCTGACTACCATTTGTTTTCATCGATGGGACACGCATTGGCTGAGCAACACTTTGATTTCTACGAGGAGGTCGAAAATTGGGTGTTTGATTGGTTTGCTTTAAAAGACGAACAATTTCATGGGCGTGGTATTCACAAATTGCCAGAAAGGTGGTCAAAATGTGTAGAAAACAATGGCCAATACTTTGAATAAAATGTGTTTACTTTCCTATTAATAATAAGTGTTTTAGTTTCAAGAAAAAAAAACGCTATTTCAAAAAAATATATATAAAATATATTCTAAAAAATATATACAAAAAAAAATCTCTGAAAAGTCCAGTTGGTACCCGCTGGAAGTCTTTGTTTGAACCCCTCTCCCAAATCCTACAGGCGAAATATCAAATGAACGATCTTTGTTTCTTCAGAGCTGTGTTGCAGGCGTTTTTCCTTCACTGACATTGCTTACCTAACTGCAAGGTGATGAAGCCATATGCTAACATACTTGACTTTTTATAAGGCTAGGAACGTTTTGACAACCCTAAAAATAAAGACCGAGAGAGTGCCTAACGCGAAAATTTTGACACTTTGCAGCTTAATATGAGATAATTTTAGATGTTTTTGATGCTCTTGAAAGTGTACACACAAAGAAAAAAAAAAGAATTTTCGCACTTTTTTTTTGCAGAAAAAAAAAAGAAAACGCGAAAATAGAGGTTTGAATACTGTCTTTTAGTGTTAAGGGTATTTTTCAAATTGTCAAAATGGAAATAATGAATGTCGTTCTTCAAAGCAGTTCATTAGAGGTAAACCTGTAAGCTAAATTTAAATTAAATTCCACTCTATTCTGTTTCTTCTTCTTCTTCGGCGCAGGTCTCGAACGGTTTAGAGGTTTTTGAACCGAACTGAACGGTGCATCGGGTATGTGTTAGTGAGATGTGACACAACGTATCAATTTTCCCGGGATCCCGTATTCGGCCATTGCTTCGAATAGCTCCTTGCGATGAACGGTGTCGTATACGGCTATAAATTTGATGAAGAGATGGTGAGTGTCGATTTGAACCTCGTTGGTCTTCTCCATGAACTGTCTATAGTCGATTTGGAGGCTGTAAGCCGCACTGTTACGTGTCGATTCGTGCAGTGCAGAACGGCTTTTGACGTTCACATAGTACGGTGGCTAGGACCTTGTAGGCGACGTTGAACAGGGATATATCTCTACAGTTCTTGCAGGAGGTAGTATCACCTTTTTTGTGGAAGGGCCATTTGGGGCAGATATTCCAGTCGTCGGGCTGGCTTTCGTTGTCTCAAATTATCTGGTGCATACTCCGTGGCCGCCGGGGCTTAGTGGGTAGATTGCGACGCTCACACGCCGAAGGGTCTAGGTTTGATTCCCGGCAGAACACGTCGAATTTTTTACGGCACCGCCTCTTTCTCACTGAAATTACTCTGTCTAAGAAAGCTTCTCAAACTTTGCCGTTCGGAGTCTACTCATGAGAGAAAAGTAGCGCGCATATCGCGAGTAGTTGACGAGCAAGCTAGGCCCTGGTCCCCCTGTGGACTGTCGTGCCAACAATTATTGTATTGTTATGCTTCCTACCATTACATAGCCCCCAGCCTTAAAAAGCTCCGATGGTAAGCCATCTGAGCCTGCAGCTCTGTTCGTCAGCCTTTAAATTGTTGCACCGACTTCTTCAAAGCAAGGTGGGAGGAATACTTCGTCGACTGGAGTTGGGATTTTCTGGTTCCCTTTCACTTTCGTCTGGTAAGGCCCGCCAATCAGCTGCTGGAATTGTTACTTAAACACATCCACTATTCCCTGTGGGTCCATTACTAGATTAACCTTGCAATTTCGAAGAGCCTGGGTGCCTCTTTTAAAGCTTTTGGGTTTTCTATAAAATACCCTCATTTTTTGTTTGCCCCTAGTCTCTCCCATATCATTGATCTGGGAGGGTGTTAGAGACCCTTTTTCAGGCGTAGACGCTTTTTCTCCTCCCTTCTTCTGGCCCGGTATTTCTCTTGCATTACCGAAAACAGGACAATAAAGAATTTCTTCTTGATCAGATGCGAAATCAGATGAATGCATAAAAAAAATCATTCTGCCTTGAAATTACGTTGATCTTCACCTTTGCATAAAAGCATCTGCTTGCATGAATTTTCTACGAATATACCGTCATCAGTGTCAACATCACCTGTCAGAAACCACGTGTTTATTCGACCGAGAACAGATTGGTGGTCAAATTAGCGAATCATTTTTTTGAACTCAACGGCCCCGCGGGTTTTCACATTTAATCACGCTGCTGTGAAAACCCAAAATTTCATTGGACAGCGATGAAATTTTAATTTGCTTCATACCGCAAAATAAATTTCACATCTCTGATATAAAACTCATCAAAGGCCATCACAATTTTCCAATCCGCATTCAATTACACACCTGCTACGTCTGCACACACAATCCGACTGATAACTATTCATGTAAACCACTTTTGATATCGCGCGTGCTGGGGATGGTGGCGCGCCATTAAGTTCATTCTGACAGATGTTGAGTGGCGAACAGACCCCAAGTGAATTTTGTGGTGAAATGTGAAAATTCACTTCACACCCGCGTTCGGTCGTAAACATTAACTCCCACACACCCAGTCACGGGTACAATTAAAACAAAAAAAAAAAAAAAAAACAGAAAACAGAATATTCCCCAAACCCCATTTCACCCTTAAGGACCTGCACGTGTCACTATGATCCTGCGAAGTATGGCACTATCGTTGGCAGTATTTCAGTCCAAAGCGCGAACGCGATAAATTCCCAAATGATTGTGGCTCCATTTCATTATTACTTTGATGAGCTGCTGAATCATAACCTGTCCCACGAGGACTGATAATCCTAATGGCATGCGGCAGTTTCCTGAGCAAGGACGTAACGACGCGACATGCAGTGATGCACAACATCATAAATTCGAAGTCATCTTCCACGCTCTCTCCGTTCTTCGTTTAATGAGTTGCAGTCCGGATGGATGACGAAAACGAATGCCGAGGGTCGCGAAAGGAGTGGCCACACAGAGTTGAGGTTCTCCTCCAGGGGTGACATCACTTCTAAAGACATATGCGAGTTTTGTGTGTTTTTGACCGAGATATTGTGGCGAAGGGTGGGCTAGATGGTTTTGTGTCACTCGCGATGTACCGGGAAATATATGCTTTTTGTTTTTTTTTTGTACCGCAGGACATAGAAGGATGCGCTGAAATTAAATTCGTTGGAAATATTCATGAGGGACTATACCATCGTTCTTTGTTGCTGCTCGTTCAAGAAGATCTGTGTTCGCTCGGAACGTATGTGCATTGTGCAGGACGATTCCATTTGGAAGAACAGAGAGAACCAAAGAAAGCAAACATCATGTGGAGTAAGGAATGGCCATTTAGTCGAGGCAAAACGTGTTCCAAACTTCACGTGAGGACTCTCGCAACAGCGAGTGTGCTGTCAACAAGATTGAAAAGAGGATTTTATTCATTCTTGTTTGAAATTATTTCTTTACTTGCCTTGTCGTGTCAGGGTAAATATTTGAAGACTGTTGGACACTCGTCGACAAATGCTTGAGTGTGGAGGTGCTCTAATTCATGAATGTCCACCTACGAAGAGAATTTAATTAGACATTTAACAGGGAATTGTGGTGGATTTTGGCTTGTACGTGAAGTCGCATTTTATTCAACTGAGAAAATTATTTTCCTTTTGGTTAACGACACTTTGGTTAAAGCGTTAGCGTAGACCGCACAGTAAGGATAGAACTTAAGTTGAGGATGTAGTTTTAATGCTTCAAACAAGTCCACGCACTTGTTGACAGATGAGGCTGTTGTGGATAACAGAATTCTTTAAAATTTGCTTTGGAGGCTCAAAGTACGGCCGAAAACTGGAAATCCAGGTTCATTTCACCGTAAATTCATGATCTCGTGGGCTTTTGCGGTCTTGGGGCTGTACACTCACTGAGTTCACCATTTGGGTCTTCCGAAATATAACGATGCGGCTTTTAAAACACAAATAACTTTTTCATCATTTAAAGTTGTAAGTGACTGTGTTTATCCGTTTGACGCGTGCGAATCCAAGGAGAACTGTGTGTTTCCGTGTCGGAAAGAAACAACACAAAACAATACAAAACAACGTAAATCAACGAAAGTCTGTTCCTCTATTGCATAAAAACGGCTTTCACGTCCAATGAGCGCTCTCTCTTCTTCTTCTTGTGGCGCTACAGTCCGGGGTGGACCTGGGCCTCAGCCAACTTGCCGGTCCAGCCAGCACGATCCTTCGCCAGCTGTCTCCAGTTGCGCACTCCAAGTTGGTTGAGGTCCTTCTCCACTTGTGTGCGCCACTTTAGTCTAGGTCGTCCTTTGTTGCGTTGTCCCATTGGCACGGATTCAAAGACTTTTCGGGCTGGAGCAGTGGTGTCCATACGCTCTACATGGCCTAGCCACCTTAAGCGTTGTATTTGTAGACGCTTGACCAGACTCCTGTCGCTGTACATCCCATAGAGTTCGTCGTTAAATCTTCTCTTCTCTTCTCTCTTCCAGATGCCATCAACTTAAACCACTTTTTATTTGTTACTTGAAACTATTCGTTACCTTAAACTATTCCTTACCTTAAACCATTCGTTACTTTAAACAATTCGTTACCTTAAACCATTCGTTACCTTAAACCATTCGTAACCTGAAACCATTCGTTACCTTAAACCAGTTTTTATTTTACACCATTTGTTACTTAAAACTATTCGTTACCTTAAACTATTCCTTACCTTAAACCATTCGTTACTTTAAACAATTCGTTATCTTAAACCATTCGTTACCTGAAACTATTCGTTACCTTAAACCAATTGTTATTTTAAACTATTCGTTACTTAATCCGATGCTTAACTTAAACTATTCGTTACCTTCAACCATTCGTTACCTCAGACCATTCGTTACCTTAAACTATATTATACCTTATACCATACGCTACCTCAATCACTTAAAACCTAAAACTGTTCGTTACCTCAAACCATTCGTTACCTTAAACCATTCGTTACCTTAAACCATTCGTTACTTTAAACTATTCGTTACCTTAAACCATTCGTTACCTTAAACAGTCTTTACCTGAAACTATTCGTTACCTTAAACCAATTGTTATTTTAAACCATTCGTTACTTTAAACCGATCCTTAACTTAAACTATTCGTTACCTTAAACAATTCGTTACTTTAAACTATTCGTAACCTTAAACTATTCCTTACCTTAAACCATTCGTTATTTAAAACAATTCGTTACCGTAAACTACTCTTGACCTCAAACCATTCGTTACCTAAAACTATTCGTTAAACTATTCGTTAAACCATTCGTTACCTGAAACCATTCGTTACCTTAAACCAATTTTTATTTTACACCATTCGTCACTCAAAACTATTCGTTACCTTAAGCTATTTCTTACCTTAAACATTCGTCACCTTAAACCAATTGTTATTTTAAACCATTCGGTACTTTAAACCGATCCTTAACTTAAACCATTCGTTACCTTCAACAATTCGTTATTTTAAACTATTCGTTACCATAAACTATTCCTTACCTTAAACCATTCGTTACTTTAAACAATTCGTTACCGTAAACTACTCTTGACCTTAAACCATTCGTTACATAAAACTATTCGTTAAACCATTCATTACCTTAAACAATTCGTTACATTCCACAATAAGGAAGACGTTTTAAAAATGGGATTTTGCTTTCGGACTTCTTTAGACACCCACAGAAGTAATGCATTTTCCAATAAGGATTTGGCAACTTGTTTTTTAAATAACTTTTCTACAATTTGCAGATTGTGCTCGTTTGTGAACTTTATTGGAACGTTCTATGTTAAATTTACTCAGTAAAGTGACAGCCACATTTGATGAGTTGTAAGAGCTTGCCTACACAAATTAAACTCAATGTTTTCAAGGAAAACCGTTTAGATCCATATCCTCAATTGCAGGCATTGACAATTTTCTGAGTTCTTAGCTTTACTTGTTTGCTTTGTTAAATTGCAGAGAATACATTGTATTGAGGACTTAAATGTCTTTATGTTCAAATAAAAGATCATTTGTTAGAAAGCCATAAACAGCCAGTCATTTCTTGGGAAAATAAAGTTTTGTTAATGGTTAACGTTAATTCGCGCGTAACTGTCTCTTGCACCGTGAAAAATGGTGGAGGTCACTGCAGAGAAAATCTATTTTAAAAGAATATATGAAACGTTTTTTAAAATAAATAAACAGAATACATTTGGAACCAAAAAACAAATTTACATAAAACCAATAAACAAACGCCAACAACACAAAAAAGGCCAGCAGAAAGGAAACACAAATCCGAACTGCATAAAGCCACTCAATGTCGACAATGTCGGCACAAATTTATTCATTTCTGATGAAATCATACCTCCTGTCAATTACATTGAACACCCAAAACCGCATCATTTGTCATCCCCAACTTTCTCTCTCTCTTTATGCCCTTTTACATCTGTCACTCATCGCAGGCAGCTTCCATTCACGTTCGTTTGTTTTTACCTCAGCATCAGTCACTTGTTTTCTATAACATTAAAGGGCAATTCCCTTTAAAAATGTTTATTTTCGTCTTTATTCATATTTCTTTTTGAAATTTCTTTTCAGTGCCGATGAACCGGGGTAAGTCCAGCCAGACAATGTTTTCCTTCCAATCGATTTGTGAACAGAAAAACAAAAACGAAGTGGAAAAAAATACAAGCCATAACAAAAATCAAATTCAATTTGACATTGCGCGAGATGATAAAAACTTTTTGCCAGCCAGTCGTGTCGTTTAGGCAGACAAAGTACCGTTTGACGATGGTGATTTTCCCGATAACAGCAAATTTGTCTGCAATCGAATGCGGTGAAAAATGAAACAAATTCGTGGGTAGGGACAAAAAAGGAGAAAATTGACGGGAGTTATGAAAATCGATTAAACTGCGACGAAACTTTCAGAAGGCGGTAAGTATTTAAGGAATTTTCGTGGCGAAGAGGTTGGTTTTATTTTTTGTTGTGGCCATGCCGATGTCATGCAATGTGCGATGTCGGGATTTCGATAATAGGAGGGCTTTGGGGCGGCTAGTGAAATTATACTTATGACCGTAAGATTGCATGCTGTTGTGGCAATTTTAAAGTGGTGGGTAATTGCTTTAAAGTGTTTTAAATTGGCTGGGGGTGATTTTCAGGGATTTTGAACCGTAGGACGAATAATTTGGTTGAAGGGTGCAGTAATGTTGTGTGTTTTAAAGATACAATTTGGGTTTCACGCAGATTTTCGCAAATTAAGCTCATTTGAAAAAATTACAGGTAAGTTATTTCTTGGAAGTTTACAATCCCAACTATACACGTTATATGGATTGAGAGAAAGAAACACCTCTGTGATCCTTTGCAATTAAAAATGAATCTATTTCCACGAAATAATGCAGCTTGACATTATAGCTTGAAGGAAGAACTGCATGAGCATACTCAAGTAAAGAGACATGTTTCATCAAATCGCGAAATTTGGCAGCATTGCGGGCATTACTTTTGTTACTTCCATCTGGGTCCATTTACTAGTGTCATTTATATAAAACGCATCCATTCTCGATGACGATTGATCGTGTCTTTTGCGATTCACTACTATATTTTTTGAATGAAATACTCGAATGATGTGATTTCATCCGGTAAAAGTAGGTTTATTTCCCTGGATCCATCTGAACTGTTGGATGTGTGCGCATGAGATCTAGTTATTAGTGGCGTCCTTAGCCGAACAGATCCCGAATGTAGGTTAATATTAATAAAGGGATTTCATGTCTGCTAAAAGTTTTACCTTAAAACACTCGTAACCTTAAACTATTCGTTACTTATACCATTCAGTACCTCAGACCATTCGTTACCTTAAACTATATGTTACCTTATACCATACGCAACCTCAAACAGTTAAAACCTAAAACCGTTCGTTACCTCAAACCATTCGTCACCTCAAACCATTCGTTACCTTAAACCATTCATTACCTTAAACTATTCGTTACTTCAAACCATTCGTTGCCTTAAGCCATTCGTTATCTTAAGCGATTCGTTACTTCAAACTATTCGTTATCTTAAACCATTCGTTACCTTAAACCATTCGTTACCTTAAACCATTCGTTGCCTCAATCAATTCGTTACCTTCAAAGATGCGTTACCTTAAACCATTCGTTACCTTTAACCATTCGTTACCTTAAACCATTCGTTACCTTAATCAATTCGTTACCTTAAACCATTCGTTACCTCAAACTATTCGTTACTTTAAACTATTCGTTACCTTAAACAATTCGTTAGCTTAAACCATTCGTTATCTTAAGCACTTCGTTACCTTAAACCATTCGTTACCTCAAACCATTTGCTACCTTTAACCATTCGCTACCTTAAACTATTCGTTACTAACTCTTTTTTTAATCTTCCTTTAATAATAGCCGCTAAATTGATCAGTTGAATGATTCGAAGTCTCAAATCCTTTGGATGCTCTCTGTATAAATACTCTAACCAATATAAGTACAGCGAATAGTATTACCGAATAAAAAAAAAGGAATTGTCTGCAAGTTTGCTTCTTTCTTTTCCTTGTCTGTATATATTCTGTCTACTATAGGAACATCATACACAGTTCTGAATACGATGTTAAGACATGTGGAGTATTTAATTTCAGCGAGGTAAGTTTTGAGTCTTTTTGTCATTGGATTGGTATTTACTTATATATTCTGAACAGCTAATTTTTCGTTCTTATTTCGTTCCTTCCGATCATTTGCGTTTACACTTTTGACTACTTAGCCAAAACAAGGGATAAGAGAAGGAGATGCACAGCTTCTCAGCTATTTGATCAGATGATTGATCAGCTGATTTCCACCTGTTCATTCGCGAACTTGACCTTTGTTTACTAATTGTTGCTGGCTATATGCTTATTTTTGAAAGTTATATACGAGTCAACAGGCTGTCATATAAAGTTCAAGGGCGACCGGGAGATGAGGAAACTCTCTTTCCCTCTATTAGGTTCTGTCTAAAACCTGTAGAAGATATAAACGTCAAAGACTGTGGTGTATGTCCGCACTCGTTAACAAACTGACTTCAACTTTAACTTATGAAGTAAATTGAAATCATCGTGCTAAGACATAATCATATGTTTCGCATAAAACTGATCGTTACGAAATTGTTACCAGAGTTGTTTAACTTCACAAGTTTCGTAGAGAGCTGTTGGGATATATCAACGACGTCCCACATTTTCTGGAGAAGTTCATTTCTAACTTAAGTTCTGATCTTCTAAGTTGTTCATTTTGTGATTTATAAGCGAGGTCCTCTAACACCTCCTATACTCAGACGTCATTTGAAACTTCAGAATATTTGTTCAACGTTTGGCATTTAGGACAGTAAGTCTGTTGAATCCGAAAAACCTGTAAAAGTTATTAAAATTCACAACAATAGTTGTGTTTCATGAAAAACAAGTTCTTGCGAAACATTATTCACAGCAACTACACACATTTCTCATTTCATAATTTCATACACATAAGTTGTCTAACAAGACTCCATTTCGTCCAGTCTAAATTGCCGTTTAGAGCGTTAATCGATTTGTGCATCTTCGATAATGTCAATAGGATCGAATGATAAACAATGTTTAATGGGCGAAAGAAAGTTGTGACTCGAACGATGTGTGGTTTCAATCCGATAGAAGAACAAGGAGCAAAACAGGAGCGCGTTCTTTTAATTTTTCTGGGCACCAATTGACCCCTTAGATGATGCGAATTGGTTAAGTTTTATGAACTTGATGAACGAATAATCAACAACTTCCGGATGCATTTAACACCAACAAGACCCCAGATATTGCTAAAATAACGCCCAAAATGTTCGTTTGCTCCAGATCTTCCAGGGGCGTTCATTTAACGAATTTTAGTGACGATGAAGTCTCTAAAGGAATCGCAATTGCATCAAATTGCATCAAAATTGAGTTACTCTGTGAGTTGTTTAAAGCTTTTAGGCTTTATATATAGAGAACTGTTCTCAGAACTTCAGAACAAGGTCTACTAAAATTTCAATGAAACACAGAGTAAACTCATAGGTCTTTGGCAGGTGAAGCACATAACAAACACGCTTCCTTTAATGATTTCCTTTCTTAAAATCAACAAATGCAAAATTGAGCTTGCTTCCTCAAAAGTATCAAACAAATGTTGATGTGATATCTTGATTTTAGATTTCAATTATTATTTTGGGAGTACAAGAGATGGCGCCGTGGTCGCCGTGGTGTAGTACCATAAGTAAAGAATGACACTCACACGCCGAAGGGTCTAGGTTCGACTCCCAGCTCAACACCAATTTTTCGAATTTTTACGGCTCCACCTCTTTCGAGCTGCTGACAACACTCAAAGAGTAAGAACTGTCTAAAAAAGCTTCTCAGATTTCGCCGTTCGGAATCGGCAAAAAACTGTAGGTCCCTTTTAATCGTGAGAGACAGTAGCGCGCACAACAGGAGTAGTTGATGAGCAAGCTAGGCCCTGGTCCTCCTTTAAACTGTTGTGCCAACGATTATTATAAGAGATGGCGCCACCTGCTGATCTTGGAAGTGATTACCCATTTGACTGGAAAGGTGCAAAATTTGTCAGCAATAGCATATTATTTTTATGTTTTTCTATAAACACTCTATTGATCTTCACTTTAACAACTGGTAATAGAAAAATAAAAAAATTTTAACATGGTAAGACGCCATCTGTTGGAGATTGACATTATTTGAAATAATACAGTGGGCACAGAAAAATAAACAATTAAACTGTATGGATAAAGTTACAGAAAAGAAAAAGCTTATTGCGGCAGATCAAGGCATGAATACAGAATCTGTAAAGCAGGTTCCAACCCTCCGTGCCGTTAAGTATATTCTTCGTTTCTTCAAGGGTAGGAGTAACTTTTGAAAAATAAAGCAGACACAGTTCTACTAATATAGGATAGATTGTCAGCAATAATAAGTGTTCATCAGCGTCTGTTTTAGACAACAACTTTGACTTTGCATCTTCAAATATTTCCGGATTTGTTTTGAATAAAAAGCATTTGCGCGAAGTTTTGATGTTATTCTTTAACTGGAAGAAATGAACAGACAAAGGAATGCTTGCAGAAGTCTATGGCGAACCTGTTCCGATGCTTTAAAAGTTGCGTCGAAGACAAATAACGTCTTGCCCAGCCGGAAAAGTTTAAAGATGAGGAATTGAAGCTTAAAGAATGAGGCGGCCGAGGCGTAGTGGGTAGAGTGCTACACACACGAAAGTCACCTTATGATTCCCGGTAGAGCACCTCAAATTTTTCAAAGCTCCACGTTTTCGAATTGCTAACAACACTCAAAGAGTAATAACTGCCTAAGAAAAAGCTTCTCAAACTTCGCCGTGCGGGGCCGGCAAAAAACTGTAGGTCCCTTTTATTCCTGAAAGAACAGTAGCACGCACAACATGTGAAGTTGATGAGCAAGCTAGGCCTTGGTTCTCGTTTCGACTGTCGGGGCATTCAATAATTATTTCTGCTAATTGAAGGCTTTTGTGGCCGCCGTGGCGTAGTGGGTAGATTGCCGAAGGGTCTAGGTTCGTTTCCTAGTTCAACACCAATTTTTCGAATTTTTCACGGCACCACCTCTTTCGAGCTGCTAACAACACTCAAAGAGTAATAACTGTCTAAGAAAAAGCTTCTCAAATTTCTCCGTTAGGAGTCGACAAAAAACTGTGGGTCCCTTCTACTCGTGAGAGAACAGTAGGATGCACAACATGTGAAGTCGATGAGTAAGATAGGCCCTGGTTCTGCTTTCGACTGTGGCGTCATTCAATTATTATTACTGTTAATTGAAGGCTTCACTTCATCAGGATCGTACTTACTACTTCTGCCTGCCTGTCTCTATTATATTTAACATAATGGAGTTCACTCATTACCGCATTTGTTCCTGATTTACTTCCATCAGCTTCTCACCTCACCAACCAGTTTATTACCTAAACTACAAGGCTATTGGTTCTTCCCAATCCACGCGCATGCAGCCGCAAGCTTCAGAATGAATATTTTAAAAGAAGGAAGACTTTCAAATTACCCATTTCCCAGAACTGCTGTTGCTGAACTGTTGGAGTACACAAATTATGCTGACGCTTGACAAAAGTGTAGTCCGGGATGTTCCCTGGTCGTAAGCTTCAATCAGACTTATTTAAAATCAAATCTCGAATAAAAGTCCCCGCCTTCGTACCTTATTCCGCTTCCCATCCATCCATTATGCAAGAGTAAGTAGTTTTTAAGTGGAAACCTCGAAACCAAGGCACCCGGGCCTGGTCAGCGAATGGAAATATTCAAATAACAATTTTCCCCACGAACTGACCACTCTCCCCTCCGCCGGTTTCGCGGCTCGGTCCATTTATAGAAAAACTCTCGAGCACAAGAACAATGGGGAAAGGAAATCTGGAAAAAAAGTGGAAAACCAATATATCGCTCGCTTGCCCGGATATCCATCTCCCAGCAGCAACTGCTATGCAACCGTGAGTGGCTTTGAATGGGGCGCGTGTGTGCGGTGGCAGGACGCAGCCCAACTGCCAACGTCGCCGCTGACATCTGTAGCCACCGTATCCTGGTCATAATAATAACACTCAAATAATTTCAGTCGACAGAAAAAATGTACATATGGGCACTCGTTGCCACTGTATCGCCATCAGACACCAGCCGTTACACGGCAGCTCAAGCCGGTGTGGATTTAACAGCGTTTGCAACCCCACATTTGCGCCTTTTGCCGGAACGGAAGCGCGCATCTGAACGCAACGTGAAGTAATCGTCACATACAGCTACTGGCGGGGAAACAATGAATATTACTTTGTTGCTGCTGTTGCTGAACGACCTTATTTCTTCGTTCAAGCTTGGGAGGAGGCTGCTACCATGTGGAGCAGAGATATGAATGCTGGTCTGACGGAGGACGGAGGACAGGTTGTCGGCAGGGCTTCGATCCAGAGTCGTCATTGAGAAAATACTTGCTGAATTTTCTCCACTTGCGTGATGGTGTTGGTTGTGGCGTCAATCAGAGGATCCACGGTCTTGTAGACTGGGAACTCCATAAAATCAGCTCACACCACGCGGAACACCATAGAGGGGGAAGTTCGGGCTATGGACTCCTGCTCACATTTTAAAGAGAAAAAGATATTACACGTTCCAATGGAGTGATGGGATTTTGTTAAGGTTTTCATTTTGCTTGTTTCACTTCCATTTCAAAAAAGGAATTGAAATTTGGCTTGCCAATCAGACGTCAGTCGGCTTTGACGTTGCGACTTGACGCAATTTTGACAGCTCTTGGACCGGGTTTGAGGGTTGTTGTGAGGCATTTGAATTCGTTGTTATTTCACACTTGCACATGGACAGGGTTACATATTGAATGAAACTAAGTTTCGTTATTCTGTTGCTCAATCGATGCGATGCACAAAACGTTTACTTTTTGATCAATGGTGTGGAGGGAGGTTGAGGAGCAGTGCTGTGCAAGTTGGTGGCTGCAATGCACTGTAGTTTACCTCCTCGGTGATTAAGATGAAACATTTGAAACTTTCATTCGTTACTTTGTTTCTTAGAATGTTTGATGTCTGTATCGTTGGAAAAAGGTTGAGGTAAGTACGGTTTTCTAAGAAAAACCGACGAGATTAGGGTATTTTTAGAGCGGAGGGACACTCACACTTGTGAGGGGAAACTAATACTGGCGAGGGGACGCTAATACTGGCGAGGGGACGCTAATACTGGCGAGGGGACGCTAATACTGGTGAGGGGACACTCACTGTGGTGACGGGACGTACTTGGAGCTTGAAAGCATTCTGCGAAATCACTCAACTCCTGATATTAAGAACAGACAGCAGCGATTGTTTTATGTCCTTTTCCTAAAACAAACTAAATCATAGTTTGTCCTAGATTTTCTTTCCTGCAGTTAAGTGCTTAAGTAGTCCGATTGTAATCATTTCAAACCCAGTCAGAAGTTTTTCTGATTTCTATAAATCCGACGTCACTATTTGAGACACAAAATCGCTAAACACTGTGGTTATTATTTCACACTTGCACATGGATAGGGTTACATATTGAATGAAACTAAGCTTCGTTATTCTGTTGCTCAACGATATGTGCACTCGGAAATGTGCAATTTAAAGCGAAAACGTTCTTCATATCGAAAAACTCATACCTTCTGAGAATTAAATAAAAAAGATTGTTGGAGACGTCTTCATTTTCCTCTCGACCTTGTGCTGTCGGCTGCCGAGACAGTAGGTCTGTTCCAATTGATCTGAATTGTTACGAATATCTACGAAATTCGTCGAAAAACTATCAAAAGGCGTTCCATTTGCTGATTTTTTCCTACAAGAGAGCGCTCATGAGAGAGTAATATATTTCCTCTCCCAATGAATTTCTGCCAAATAAAATTCTGTGAGCAGCAGACGACTGTCAAAGTGAAAATAAAAAAAACTCTGACATTTCATATATCTGATAGCTGCGAATGTCTACGAAAAGTCCTTTCACAAGTTTCGGCAGATTTACTCCCTCCAAGAGAGATTTTTACGCAAACAACTCAACCACAAATTTCTGTGCACAAATGAATCGGAACAGTCTTAGTATCTTGCCATCATTGCCTAACCAGTTTCATTGAAAAACAACAGTGACCAAAAAAAGCCGACGAAGGAAAGACAGTTTGCCCTGCATAATAATAATTGATTTGGTCAATTTTAACAAACAACATCATTGCTTTCTTTCATGACGGCAGATGATCGTTTCTCGTGAAGTTGGCTGCATTCCGCGCAAAAATGTAGAGGGAGTGCCATGCGAATTGTTGTTCCCAATGGCGTTTGGTTTGAACTTCGTAAAAGCTAAAGCAATTGAAGAATAGAATGAAGCAAAGAAAGGAATGGGAACCAGTGATGAAATAATCTGTGAATAGGAAAGTATATTTTATTGTGGAGTTGACGTTTATTGAGAAAGACGAAATGCACAGTAGTGGGAATCAAACAAGATGACGGCCTTGTGTCGCATTGAAGAATCTCTGTTTGGTGGAATTCTGAAGTTGTAAGTTAGCTGCTTCACAACAAATCTCACATTATATGGAATGTTAACTGCCCCTATCATTTATTTCTGTTGAAGGTTGGGAAACATTTTACAGGAGTGCGGGGATGCAAGAAGTGGTTTATTGTACTAGCAGCCGGTAACCTGCATTTAATAAAACTCTTGGTCTTCTGAAGGTAAACCAGCAAGCACTTTTGTGACAAAGTGCCTAGGTTTTCAGCTACAGCCACATCAGTGCCAAACAGCCCCCACCTGATCCGATGAAAAGCGGAACATTTACCAAGGAAGTGCTCTGCAGTGTTTTTACCTTGTCTTCATGCGTCATATAGGGTACCACCACTTAGCGTGCTAAGTGCTTAACAAAGATGAAGTGTTCCGTTTGTAAGCCAACAAGCCAGCAAGCTTTCCTATTTACAGATAGCAGAAAAGAAACGGATGAAGTGTCCCGTTTGTAAGCCAACAAGTTGTCTGCAAACTTCCCTATTTAATGATAGCAGAAAAGAAACGGATTTCTCGCTGACGTTTGGGAGCATGCACTTCGTCAGCCTGCATCTCGTGGAGTTATGCCTTCTCTGGATGTGCTTTTGGGCAATCTTACCGTCGACAAAATCACTTACCAACGACAAGGTTCAGTTCCCAAGGTGGGTTTGGGCACTGTGAATTCCTCTTTTGATCCTTGTCTAACAGGTTCATCGGCAGTCTTGTTTCCCACGATCACTTGGTGTCCGAGACCCAGACATATCTTAGCGAATTCAGTCTTACCGTCGACAAAAGCACTTACCAAAGACGACATTCGGTTCCCAAGGTGGGTTCGGGCACTGTGAATTCCTCTTTTGATCCTTTTCTAACAGGTTCATCGGTAGTCTCGTTTCCCACGATCACTTGGTGTCCGAGACCCAGGCATATCTTAGCGAATTCAGTTTACTGACGAAATTAAGAGAAGACTTGCTCTTTAACAAATGACAAACTTCAGAATGTGGTACAAAAAGTATTTGGCTATAGTAGCCAAGGACTTGCGGCACATTGTCTTGGTAATCTTGGTGGAAGGACACTTTTTTCTTGTTCATATGGGGTCTTGTTTTGCACTTTCTTCCTTCAAATGTACCAATAATGCCACGTGGTATTCGCTGCTGATCCTTTTCGCTTTCTCAAGATAGTCGATGAATAAAATTTCGTGCGCATCCCAAAATACGGATGCCATTACCTTGCCAGACGATCTTTGTGTTTTTGGACGCATTGAGCGTAGTCCACCGGCTGCTGTCCACTTCGCTGACTGCCGATTTGACTCTGAGGTGTAGTGGTGGATCCATGTTTAATCCTCTGTGACATACTTTATTTTGGCGAAACAGCTTCAAACAACTCCAAATAGCTCTTAGAATCATCCGTACGTACTTGCTTTTGGTCCATTGTGCATAAACGCGGCACCCACTTCGAAAATAATTTTCTCATGGACAAATGTTCATGCAAAATAGTGTACACACTGCCTTTTGATATTTTTAAGGTGTCAGCTATCTCACGTGATTTCACTTTGCGGTTTTCCAAAACGATGTTGTATACTTTTTTTTGACTTTTTCAGGTATAACCACCCCAAGTTGCCTTCCAGAGCGTTTAAAGTCAACATACCATCGACAAATTGTTGCTTTTGGCGCAGCAGAGTCCCTGTAACACTTTACAAGCCATTGCTGAGCTTGCACGGTATTTTTTCCCATCGAAAAACTTTCCCATCAATCAACACACGAAATTTTGTTTTTTATATTGTCTTAAAAATCTCAGAAGCAGCGTCTTTTGCAGCACTGTAACTTGTAACCTAATAATCAGATTGTCATGAAGCAGTCATCATTTGAATGATTGTACTTCCTAAAATTAATCTTTTTTAATTGCTATATGTCAGTCCCGGGACTTATTGAGTAATGTGTTAAGAAAAAAGCTCGTTAATAATAATAATTGTTGGCGCGACAGTCCACAGGGGAACCAGGGCCTAGCTTGCTCATCAACTACTCGTATTGTGCGTGCTACACGTAGGTCCCCTCTACTCCCTCACGAGTAGAAGGGATCTACAGTTGTTTTGCCGACACTGAACGGCGAAGTTTGAGAAGCTTTCTTAGACAGTTATTACTCTTTGAGTGTTGTCAGCTCGAAAGAGGTGGTGCCGTGAAAAATTCGAAAAATTGGTGTTGAACTAGGAAACGAACCTAGAACCTCTTTGAGTGAGGTGGTGAAAAATTCGAGGTGTTCAGCCGGGAATCGAACCTAGACCCTTCGGAGTGTGAGTGTCGCACTCTACCCACTATGCCACGGCGGCCACTAAAACGGCTAGTTAATATTTTTTTTTTGACTATAAGCGATTGTTTAAAGTTATACATGTATGCAAGAGCTGAAATAACTTTTATACATACGTACATGTACACGAAATGACATGAAATTCGTTTCCTAAGTTCAAAGAATAGATTTGAAAGCGATAGTTTTAAATACAAATGTCACTTTTAACACTTTCATCTAAGCGTTATTGTTTGAAAACGAAACCTTAAAACGCTTCTTCTTCTTTTTCTTGTTTGAAAACGAAACCTTAAAACGTTTCTTCTTCTTTTTCTTGTGGCGCTACAGTCAGGGGTGGACCTGGGCCTCAACCAACATGCCTCTCCAGTCAGCACGATCTTTTGCCAGCTGTCTCCAGTTGCGCACTCCAAGTTGTTTGAGGTCCTTCTCCACTTGTGTGCGCCACTTTAGTCTAGGTCTTTGGCTCGGATTCAAAGACTTTTCGGGCCGAAGCAGTGGTGTCCATACGCTTTACATGGCCTAGACATCTTAAGCGTTGTATCCGAAGACGCTTGACCAGGCACATGTCGCTGTACAGTCATAGAGTGCGTCGTTAAATCTTCTCTTCCAGATGCCATCAACGCAAACAGGACCAAAAATCGCACGCAGAACTTTTCTCTGGAAGAGACTAAGGGCTTCCTCATCCTCCTTTGCTAACGTCCAAGATTCCGCGCCATAAAGTAGGGCGGGGATGATCAAGCTGTTATATAAAGCGAGCTTCGTCTTTTGAGAAAGGGCTTTATTACTCAATTGCCTCTTGAGCCCAAAGAATCAGCGGTTGACAAGAGTGATTTTGCGTTTGATTTCGGTATTGGTGTTGTTGTTTCTATTTACCGCGGAGCCAATGTAGACGAAGTCCTTGACTATTGTAAAGTTTCTGCAATCTAGTGTAACGCTCCGTTCGAGATGTCGGTGTAACCGCGCACCCCAGAAAGACAAAATCCTCGATGTTTCGGCTTTCTAATGGAACGCTCTGACCTTCTTTGATGACAGCATGTACTTTGTTTTGCCCTCATTTCCGCCAGACCCATTTTAGCAACTTCCGCTTCAATGCCAGTAAACGCCTCATTGACGGCTCGCTGTGTTCGTCCAATCACGTCAACGTCATCAGCGTAAGCTAGGAATTGAACTGACTTCTGGAAGATCGTGCCTCTAGTGTTGAGTTGTGAGTTACGCACGATCTTATCGAGGATGATGTTGAAGGAGTCACATGACAGTGCTTCGCCTTGTCTAAAACCTTTTTTGACATTGAAGGTCTGGGTGAGTTCGTTACGAACTTGACGGAGCAGCGAGAGTTCTCCATCGTCATCCAACACAATCTGACGAGTTTGGTAGGAATCCCAAAACTTGACATGGCACTGTATAGCTCGTCTCTATGCACACTGTCATATACGGCCTTAAAATCGACGAATAAATGGTGAGTATTGATTGAGCTTTTTTTGAGTCTTTTCCACCTTAAAACACTGCTGCCACTTTTTCCATTTAATTATTAAAATTCGGCGACTAATTTACCGGTTTAGTGAATGAGCTAAAATCGTTTTGTCTCTGTTATTCTTTAAATTTCGTTCGAACTTGTAGACAAAGGAAGGCTTGCACAGGGTTATTGCTTCGATACATAGAAAACTTTACATGCGTCAGCGTCAGCAGTACTTTGACAGATTCATAAAATACATGTGTTCTTATGGGAGGTGGCAAAAAGTGTACGCGACGGATGTGTTTGCTCAACTTTTAACTTCAACATTGACAAGTGACACATTGTGACATTTCAAAAGAATTTGATGGTGATATGGCTGCCAATATTTTTTGAATGTTTTGTAAGATCTTGATGTACTAAATTTAAAAGTAAATCGAAGATTTCTTCTTTTATTCTCACAGTTGTAAAAAAATTGTTCTGAGTTGTTGCTTAAAGTTTAAGGCAAAAAAATCGCGCACATCTCGATCTATGTATAATTTTTTTTGTTTTAATATATTCATTAAGTTCGAGAAGTATCATCACCAGTAACTCGTTTTAATGCAGTTTTGTAAAATAAATATCAGACCACTCTACAGTAGAACCAAAACAATATGAATTTAAAGCTACTGTCAAATGAAATCAGCTGTGCGTTGAAGTATTCTTTGCGCCATTCCCTTCCCTCAGGTACGTCACTGTCAACGGAAACTTTGAGGCTACGCATGTAAAGTATTCTATGTGCTGGAGCCTTTATTTATTGTTCTATTAGTCTGTTAAAAACGATTTTTCACATTTTCACCAGTAGCCGTGAATAGTGTTCAAACACTTAAGACTTCATATTCTGTTCTAAGAAGGACACTTAATTGTTGCTGACTAGATTTTTCATTTCTCAAAACTTAAGTGAGTGGAAAAAAGGCACTTTTAAGTGATTCAAATGTAGCGTTCGACAATTTCAATGAAACCTTCAGGAGGTTTCAAATTCCACAAAGGATCGTACCCTTTGTTTCCACAAGTACTTCGAAAGACCACTAACAGTTCACATTACGTCCCTGCAGTGCGGAGGTGCTTTGTGTTTGTGCGCCTTTTGCGAAGGAGTTCCTTTTGGTGCGCCAGTCGACGGTTTCATCAACTCAATCCCTCAAAGCCAGACCCTTTCCGATTTCATTTGCATTGTTCCCGCGTACACGGGGACGACATTTGAGCTCATGGCCACTGTTCTCATGATTGTAACCCTTTTTGGTGTTGTGTTGTTGTTTTGTTCCCCCAACTTCCCGAGTTGAAAAGAATTGCTCATTGTATTCATTAAATCGCCCCTCCACAACTTGTTTTGCAATCATGAACACGAACAATCACGATGAAGTGTATCTTTGGTAGTCCGTGGTGAGGTTTACCTTCGTCCATTGTGCTGAAGAGTGGCATAGGCCTTGGGCTAGTGGAGTACGAATGCCTTCTGTGTTCGAAGTCGATCATGGGGTCTTTGTTTCTGATGGGAGCGATATTGAGGATTGAAGGTTGAAAGTTTCGTGAACGTCCCGAACTGGATTTAATTGCACTCAATGTCAAATGCAGACGATTGACTTTCACCAGTCAACCTGTCTGCCAAAGTGCTGAATGCATTCTAACTTCCATCGCACCACAAGACAGACACTTGCCAGCTGCCACCCATCAGCTAGGTTCCCTCCTCGATTAGCTGTCAAAATCAAATCGCTCCACAGTCTCGTCATTCATGCCCGAGCTCAATAGATGGCGCCATTTGAAATTTAACAAATTGCTCAAGGGGATTTGAGGAAATGAAAATTGAAACAAATCTCCGTCACCCCCGAATGATGGAGTGCAGGTGAGAGTTCATTGACACACGCCACCTGGCAGAACTCGATTTGCTTCGTTTCGTTACGTTTCGTTAGCCGGTTCCCCTCCCGGGGGCATCATCGAGAAACACTCGAAGAGAACAAAACAAACAGAGCGTAATGGTGTATCGATTTGCGCGCGCCCTCGATCAGATTATAAATATTATCCGTGCGCTTATTAATGTAAAATATTGAACAATCTATGGAGGGTATTAGGCGAGTGATTGCCGTCTCTGCAATGGGATGTGGATAATGGAGGGGGTTGGTGAATTGTTTACAACTGCTCTGAGTGCCAGGGGATGGATGTAATTTGGCACATTTACCCGGGAATCCAAAGATGATGAGCACGATGACGACAACAACGATGATGATGAGGAAGCGGCGGAAACTGAGAAATGGAAACCGTTTCAGAGGAGGTGCTACTGACGATAATAGATAGAAATCAAAATGGATTTCTGTTGGTGCCAGTGATGGATTATTTTTGGATAAATTCTCATTCTATTCCTGGCGACGTGAATGACGCCGCTGGAGAACATCACTTCTGCGCTCGTCGATACCGGCGAAGACGCCGGCGGCAGCGAAGTGAAGAAAACACTTTTGAGATTCCGAAGTGGAGATTGATAAATCTTGAGAGGCGTGTGCGTCGAATGGGTGTGGTTGCACATTTGCTGATTTATTTGAGTAATTCGAGATAAGAAAATTTGCATCAAACGGTGCGCGTGGCTGCTCCGTTCTGAATCACGGAGAGCTCCTTCGAACGCATGAGTCCCCAGACTCGGCAAGAGGAGCAGTGCTGTTCGCGACACCCAGAAGTGAGTCAGGATCTGACGTCGTGAAGCATCGCCAGCATCTATGGTTTCTCAAGAAAGATTCATTGTATTTATTTTTAATCGAAATGGTTCTGCGCGCCAGTGGTAGCCTTTAATTGCACACCCTGATTTACGATCGCAGCTTTGCACTGACTCACACAAGGCGATGCGAGTATCACGCCAAACCTCTGCCTTCGCTCCGCCTCTGCGGCAAGACGAGAACACGAAATTTGGCAGTTTTGTTGTGCTCTTCAGCGAGGCGAAGATTAGTTATCTGATGCAGCACATGCATCCCACACCGCCAATGTCTGTGTGAAATATGATTCGTGTTTTGCAGCACGCCCTGCACGTCAGTCAAAGTGCAGAGGCGATTATTTATAGCGCTCTGGAAGGGAATTTGTTATTTTCAAGACCCTCCGCCGGTGGTCTTCGATGTGCAAGGGCAGTTGTGCTCTTCTTTGTGGAACCGTCAATTCAAGCGAACAAATGAATGTTGAGATCAAAGGCTGGCTGGTGGTGGCTACGCCGGCTCCTCTCCGGGTGAACATCTGTTGATTTTCCGCTCCGCTTTTGTGTGAAGTTGCTGCAGACCTTTCGCACAGGGCGGGAGTGGGGAATGAGGACCCACTTCTTTACTTTCACTCACACAAGTGTTTTCTTCGTTCACAGAGAGCGCGCGCTTGAGAGTCACTCAAGAGAACCAATACAACACAGCGCTCTGCCAACAGGTGGACAGGATTAGGCCCAGAATCAAGCTCATCTCTTTGGGATTCTCCACTCGCTGGCGATTCTCTACAAACAACAGGTGCAGGTTCTTCCCAGGCAGGACGATGCGCTCTCGGTGGGCGCTCTCTTCCTCTCTGTTTCTCCACTCCACTAGAGCAGTCCTGCGCTCTGCACAAGTTGCCATTGCCGCCACCACAAATACAACATGGGAAAGCCACGGCCAACGGTGACTTGGGAAATTTCCCCGAATTTTCAATTTCAGTTTACGGTATTCTCTCGGCGAGTTTCGTTCGTTCGCTGTGTCCGAGGCAGAGCAGACCGAAGAGCAAAACACACAAAACCCCCAGCAAACAAAGAAGATTTCAGTGCTTGTGTCTTGTTCGACTTGAAACGATGGCCTGCGAGGTTACCTAGTCGCAGGCTGCCCAGTCGATCTAACCAACTGGAAACAGTTTGCGTTCCTTTTCGGTCAGTGATTCAATTGTAACAAAATCCAACCCCGCGCGAGAAGGGTTTTCCAGCGTTGAAAAGCCCAAACAACAACTTCCTCCCTGTTGCTTTCGTCGCCACCTTGCGCGAGCTTGTGAATTTTTCCGCGTCCACCCAAAGGCCCCCAAAATCCACCCGATCCGTGGGTTTGAGGTGTCGCCTCGTCCCGCCTCAGATTCGTCGATTGATAAATTGAACACCTGTTCATCGCGATAAGTGCTAAGTGAGTCAGGTCCACTTTGAGACATCCTCGTTTTCTTTCTTTTTCCGCCCTCATTTCGTTTTCCCACAATTTTTGTTTTGTTTTACGCTCCCGTTCGTGGTTTCTGTTGCCATTCCCGCCATCACCGCTCGCTGAATTTACAACATACAAACGGGGGAAATTCTGAGTGCCTCTGTGTGTGCGTGCGTGGTAGATATTCTTACAATCTGTGGCTAGTGGTGCGCTCGTATCAATGAAAATGTGATTAGTGATAGTCCTGAATGCCTGTACACGTATATAAATAAAATTGGTGTTTGGAAGGAGTTTACTGGTTGCGTCAGAAGCAAAGGTGGGTGATTATTCTTTTTGTTTTGTTTGCCGTATTCTTTGAAAGGAGAGAGCGAGATGAAGAGGTCCCTTCACAGGAATTACATTCGAACCGTTTTAAAATGAATAAAAATGAGGACACAACAAAATTCTCCTTTGCTGGAGGATAGAGGCTTTTTCGCTGGTTTTATGGTGCTCGGCAGACGTTGGCAAGTTTTATGCACATGTTAAATGTCGATGCCAAGTTTCGCTCAAAGTTTCGTCAGCTGTCCTCATCGTTTAGGAACCACATCAAATGTTTGGTTAAGTCTCCTTGAATGTCTCATTTTCCAGCGTCGAGGAGGAATAGAAACGGATAAAAGTTCATTGTTTGTGGCCTGCGAATGTCTGCTGGTACAGTTTTCTTTTTTCTTTTTCATAGAATTGCATGTTTTTGTGAGCAGTGGTTTATTACTTCCTCTTCTGGACACACTCTAATACATTCGTTATCGATGCTGCGAAGAACTTTTTGCAAAGACTCACTTTCGAAGATTGAACATTCGAAGTCCTTCTTGATGTTCGCTTTGAAAAGACCAGCAAAACAACAATCACGCACCTAAATGGACACATTCTGCTCTCTTGTGCGAACGCACATTTTAAGGAAAAAGATCAAGTTCACAACACAAACCGTTTTTTCTTTTTTCCAAATCAAAGTTCGACCATGTTGACAAATAGCACTCCGAAGTGCTTTGACAGCTGTTACAAAATCTCCTTCCGGAACATCACTGAGAAGTTGTACATGAGTATATTTTGATAAATTAATAAAGTTTTTTTTGGAGGTATAGATTTTTGAAATTAAATAAAATAAGGATACTACTTTTCAAATGACATGAACTTCACTTTATTCCAAGGACAATCGTCTGGCATTACAACTTAAATGTGATTTCTGGTGCAGGGCAGCCAGGATTCCGACGTAGACTAATCTGGAGGGCCAATTTGAATCTTAACAATATATATTTATGGTCGTCTATTGTGGCCGCCGTGGCGTAGTGGGTAGAGTGCGACGCTCACACGCCGAAGGGTCTAGGTTCGATTCCACGGCGGAACACCTCGAATTTTTCACGGCACCACCTCTTTCGAGCTGACAACACTTAAAAAGCTTCTTAGACATCACCTTCGGAGTTGCTAAAAGACTGTAGATCCCTTCTACTCGTGAGAGAACACTAGCGCGCACAACACGAGTAGTTGATGAGCAAGCTAGGCCCTGGTCCCCCTGCGGACTGTCGCACCAACAATTATTAATATTATTATTATTAAGGTCGTTTTTTAGCCTTAAGCCAGCATAAGTTGCACTTCAATTCACAATGGTCGGACTTAGAGGTGTGGATTAGCAACTTCACATAAACAAAAAAAAAAAAAATAAAATTGTCAAGTGGCAATGAATCGTACGAACTTGGAAGCCACTGCACGGGTGCTTGAAATCAAGCGGCCGCCAAAAATTTTCCTTAATTAATGATGGCACAAGCTGTGGGACAAGTGGTGACGCCTTGTTGATGTTGCAGCCCCTGTACGGAGTATCACTGTTGTCAATTGATAAACAAAATAGACAGCAGTCATGGCTCTTTATGGGTCATCATTGAGTGTAGCTTTCTGGTCGGTGTCGTTTTTTTAAAGAAGTCCGGACCAATAATTCCACCAATAATTCCACCAATAATTCCACCAATCCATAGAATACATCAAAAAGGTCAGTTTTTTGTGGACGAAACGGTGGCTTAAAATATGCCGAGGATCATTATCAGTTAAAATACTGATTGTTTGTCGACGTATACATTAAACCAAAAGTGAGCTTTATTAAAATGGAAACGATATGGTTTTCAAAACAAATTTCCACAATTTCCAAGCGTTATTCAGGCCTCAGTCTATTAATGTTGAAGTGCAGAACAAAACCAAAGATGAGTAACTTTACAGCTAAGAAAATGCCCGCGAGTTTAAAAAAGTTTTGCCAACTGAAAGTTCTATGCCTCTAAAAAGCAGCCTTTACATTTCCTCAAGATCCGTGTAGTTCATGCTTGTAAACAGTCCGACTCCAAGTAGGACTTAAATAAATGAAAAACGTGTCCATTGGTGTTTCAAAAGCGCGTAGTGATTTTAATCATTCCCGCTTAAAGAGGCTTATAATAATAATAATTGTTAGCGTTAGTCCACAGGGGGACCAGGGCCTAGTTTGCTCGTCAACTACTTAAAGAGGCTTACTACCGCTTTTTCTGCAGAGCCGCGGCTGCCACAAAGGGCAATGATTTTCGCTTTCTTACTCGTGTTACGCCTATCTAAGACGCGCGAGATAGCTGTGACAGAAGGCATTCCAAAAGCCCATACCCTAACATTTTTGTCATGCGAGAGCTGTCCATTTGGAGGTTAATAATAATTGTTGGCGCTACAGTCCAAAGGGGGACCAGGGCCTAGCTTGCTCATCAACTACTCGTGTTGTGCGCGCTACTGTTCTCTCACGAGTAGAAGGGACCTACAATTTTTTGCCGACTCCGAACGGCGAAATTTTAGAAGCTTTCTTAGACAGTTATTACTCTTTGAGTGTTGTCAGCAGCTCGAAAGAGGTGGTGCCGTGAAATATTCGAAAAATTGGTGTTGAAATGGGAGTCGAACCTAGACCCTTCGGGGTGTGAGCGTCGCACTCTTCCCACTACGCCACGGCGAGGTTATATGGTGTATAAAATTTTGATATGCGTGATTTGTCAATGCTGTGTGCCGCATTTGCTAATTCCAGACAGCAACCGCAATCGTTAAACCACTTCAGAGCAGTTTTAGACGATGTGGAAACCCAATTCCAACGAGCTTACGCTTACGAACGAAACAACGATGCACTGGTATAAACCAAAGACCAGTAACCAATTAAAGCAGATGGTGAACGTTCTTCAAATAATCCAAGGACTTAAGAATCACTCGTTATTGGAATTGACTTGTGCTTGCAAGTTGTTGCCATGGCGTAGTGAATAGAGTGCGACATTCACACTCCGTACATCCAGATTCGATTCCCGGCGGAAGACCTAAACTTTTTCACGTTACCAAATCTTTCGAGCTGCTTACAACACTCATGAAAACAGCTTCTCAAACTTTGTCTTTCGGAGTCGGCAAGAAACTGTGGGTCCCTTCTACTCGTGAGAGAACAGTAGTTCGTACAACACGAATAGGTGATGAGCAAGCTAGGCCCTGGTCCCCGTGCGCCATGTGCAAGGAGGATATATATATAAAAGAAGGTTAACGAGCTGACAGGGTTTGGAGATCTCCAATAATAAAAATCACTCACTTTGGGTTGGTTGGTCGGTTTTGCAAGTCGCTATGACTTCCAAAATATAAAAAAAGAGGAAACCCTTTTGACGGAGAAAAAATCTTGTTCTACCACTACAACTCGCTGGTGCACATCTCACCTCCATCGTCACCGCAAGCCCATCAGTTAAGGCTAGGAACTGCTGCCCAGTCATCCGTGTTCTAACATCCAGTGCCATTTTTTTTGCAATCCTGAAAAATTGATTTGCTGCTTAGAAACTTGTATCTTGTGTATAATGAAGAAGTTAGGTCGCGTTCAGAACTGTCTGTTCTTCAGATCTCCAGAAAAATATATTTTCCAGATTGTTTTAAAGAAAGTGATTCAAGTGTACTTGGCCTAAATAAATCAATTTCGACTTGAATGCTCCAATTTTGACAAAACAAATTACAGTCGAACCCGGATATAGTCACATCGCTTATTAGCACAAATCGGTTTAAGGCATATTTACATCCAGCCAGTTGCATTTTTCAGACAGATGACAGAAAGGATAAAGTCACAACAAGGTTAGTGTCATTAGATTGTTGCCCACGCGATGTGATATTATCCGGGTTTGACTGTACATTTTTTAGTTGACTGTTTGTTTCACAACAAGACAACAGGCCCCCTTGTCTGAAATGCGTGCTTTTAGCGTCGATGAACCTCGTTTTCATTGAATTAAAAATTAACTTTCGAACCGTTCAAATTAAGTTGTATAGGATGGGTAAACGTCAGATATTCACCTTATTAACGCTGGTGTTTCTCAGGGCTCCGTTTTGTCTCCGACATTCTTCTTAATTTTTTATAAATGATCTCTTGTCTGTTAATTTTAATCCAATTCACTTAGTACCTTCAGCTTTTCATATGCGTTCTTTGGCTTCCGAACCTCCTCTTCGGCCATGGACTTGGAACGTCAACTTACGATAAGCTCAATAGAAAGGGATAAAACGAATAGAGTGGAATTGAATGGTTCCAAAACTCAGTGCTGTCTGCTGTCACGCAAGCGATCTCAAAATAATCAGCAATGGCTTCTGCGTTTTTGAAACCGAACGACTTTCCATCCTTGATTTGTGTATCAACTTATGACTAAGTTGGAACGATCACATATTTAAAATGCCCAATAACGCAGCAAAATATTTCCTAAAGAGATGCAGGGAATATTTTTCATGGCACCACCTCTTTCGAACTGCTTACAACACTCAGTAAAACAGCGTCTCAAACTTTGCCGTTCGGAGTCGGCAAGAAACTGTGGGTCCCTTCTACTCGTGAGAGAACAGTAGCGCGCAAAACACGAGTAATTGATGAGCAAGGTAGGCCCTGGTCCCCATGCGTCATGTGCATGAAGGATATATACAAAAGAAGGTCAAAGAGCTGACAGGGCTCGATGATCCTTAATAATTCAAATCATTCGTTTTGGGTTGGTTTGATAGCGACTTGCAAAATATGAAAAAAGCGAACACATTTGACGGAGAAAAAATGCTGTTCTACCACTTCAACCCGCTGGTGCACATCTCACCTAAACCGTCACCGCAAGTCCATCAGTTTAGACAACGAACTGCAGCCGTGTTCTTACATTCCGTGCCATTTTTTTTCTAAGTTGGAACGATCACATATTTAAAATGGTCAAAAAGGCAGCGAAATGTTTCCTAAAGAGATGCAGGAATATTGTAACCATTTTAATCAGTCAACTAAATAAGGCGTACATCCGCACAAAACATGAGTATAACGCTCTTATCTGGTCCGCAGCTCGTAGATCTTTATGCACCTACTGGATATAATCTAAGTGTGAGCGATACAACTTATTGGTATTAATAATGCTGCGAAGTCAATCGACTCGCTACAACATTGACGTAATGTTGCCTATGTATCACTCTTTAACTTTAACAGCAAATGAGTAAGCCAGTTGCATTCCTTCCCTTAGAGACTTAACCCGCAATAGTCGCCTCGCTAGGAATGCCCACCAGTTCATCTTTAAGCCCTTGGGATGTACACCTAAGTTTAAAGACTCGATATTCAGCCGTAACACACGAATATTCATAGAATGCTCTTTCCAGCCCAACCTTTTCCCCTCATTCGAATTCAAAGGCATTTAAAAACAATGTGCATCGGTATCACCTTTGTTTCCCTCTCTATAACTTTGGCCCGTGCTGTGACTTAATATCGGTCCCTTAAGGGTATAAACAATTTCTTTAGAGCGCGCCAATAATAAAAAAGCCCCTGTATGGAGTATCACTGTTGTCAATAGATAAACGAAATAGACAGAGCCATGATCTCTTGAGCGGTCATCATTGAATGTAGCGTTCTGGTCAGTGTCGTTTTTTAAAGAAGTCCGGACCAGTAATTCCACCAATAATTCCACCAATAATTCCACCAGTAATTCCACCAATCCATAGAACACATCTAAAAGGTTAGTTTTTTGTGGATGAAACGGCGGCTTAAAATATGCTGAGGATCATCATCAGTCAAAATACTGAAAATTTTGAAAAGAAAAAGATAATGTATTCAGATAAAGGGTAATTCTTAGTCTATACGATTTTCATCTTCCAAAGTGACAGTTAAAATATAATTCTTTTATTTTTTGTTTTTTAAAATCGTTTGTTGTGTATTTGTGCAGTAAGTCCCAGCCTCGCTCACTATTTACGATACATAACAGCTCACTCAATAAGTCCCGGGAAATATACGGGAGTCCCGGGGCATATAGGGGGCGCCACTAACAAAAATTATTAATTTAATTTTAATTTTTTTGTTAGTGGCTTCACTTTTTCATGTGAAATTACCTGCCCTCCAAAGAATATGCACTAGAACTCCTTGAATATGCACTAGAACTTCTTGATAGGGCATCAACTCTATAGCGATGAAAATAATTATGTCCATTCGTGCTTGTAGTTTGGAAAGGTTACACAGAAGATGTAGTTTTGGGTGGTGCATTACAAAGATTGAATTAATCAGCTCTTTTCTTATTTCGAAAATGTTCTTTTATCGTATCTGTTGAGTAGTTAGCCATGAAACATGTTTTGGCTCGAAAATCGTAGTTGACACGACTTGAAGGTTATATGATCTGTTTCCTTCAACAGTGAAACTTCTTCTTCTTCTTGTGGCGCTACAGTTCGGGGTGGACCTGGGCCTCAACCAACATGCCTCTCCAGCCAGCACGATCTTTCGCCAGCTGTCTCCAGTTGCGCACTCCAAGTTGGTTGAGGTCCTTCTCCACTTGTGTGCGCCACTTTAGTCTAGGTCGTCCTCTGTTGCGTTGTCCCAATGGCACGGATTCAAAGACTTTTCGGGCCGGAGCAGTGGTTTCCATACGTTCTACATGGCCTAGCCATCTTAAGCGTTGTATCCGTAGACGCTTGACCAGGCGCATGTCGCTGTACAGCCTATAGAGTTCGTCATTAAATCTTCTCCTTCAGATGCCATCAACGCAAACAGGACCAAAAATCGCATGCAAAACTTTTCTCTCGAAAGGACTAAGGGCTTCCTCATCCGCCTTTGCTAACGTCCAAGATTCTGCGCGACATCGTAGGACGGGGATGATCAAGCTGTTATATAAAGCGAGCTTAGTCCTTCGAGAGAGGGCTTTATTACTCAATTGCCTCTTGAGCCTAAAGACACAGCGATTGGCAAGAGTGATTCTGCGTTTGATTTCGGTACTGAACAGTGAAACGTGATTAAAAAAAACAGAACAAACAATTCACAGTGTCCGATGGGACAAGAAAAGAGGCTTGTTCTATGTTCCCTATGAATAGTAGCGCCACCTAGTTTTTTTTTAAATAAAGAGTCAAATTTTCCTCTTGTAGTTAAGCCTGTCCTCTGAAATAGTTTATCATTTTGTTAGCACGTTGAGGACGGCATGTATCATCGGTGGCACATACACATAAATGTTTCATCTGGCAGCGTGTGTGAAGAAATAACGGTAAAACAAAAGCATTACGATATTGAGTAGCAAAATTTGTTGTTCTTTTTCAACATTTCAACACTATTTTGTGCAAGGCGCCGCCAGATAAAACAATAATTGCTTTTTGTTTCCACCAGATGGTGCTTCGCCGTCCTCAACGCGTTAAAATGTGCAAATCACAACATTTATGGGCCTTTACGGACTGCTGTTGTTTTTTCAATTTAAATATTGCAACGTTTCCAATGAAATAGTGTACCACCCACAATTGTATTTCGCCAATCAGCAACAATAAAGATGCGAAATGTTGACTTTAATAACCGGTCGGTGTCGCCTATACCAAATTATTGATCATAACAACTGTTTACTCTCCTTCACTACATAAAACTATGGGACCATAAACATCTTACGGAAAAATGAATTAAATCAAAAAAGTAGTTAACAAAATTATGCTTTGCGATAAACGTTCACATTCAGATAATTCGAAGTTTGAAAGGACGCCGCCATGGGATACATCAGACTCGCTGGTAACCACATAAACACTTTAGGAACATGATTGAAAACCGTCAAAAGAATCAAGATGTTTGTGCGGAATGTACGTCTTTTGGGATGTTGTTACGTCTCTTGCAACGGAGTTCAGCTTATGTCTTGAAGCAAAAATCATTTTACTCTGCAACAACTCTCGGGGTTCTGCTTTGTTGTTGGATGCAATTTACTAGTTAATGCCAATTGCGAATGACAAATATGGATGCAAAAGCACCACTTAGACCCATATAAATAATTGAATGGCGCGACAGTTCACAGGGGGATCAGGGCCTAGCTTACTCATCTACTGCTACTACTACTACTTGCGTTGTGTGCACTACTGTTCTTTCGCGAGTAGAATCGACCTACAGATTTTTTTCGACTCAGAACGTCGAAGTTTGAGAAAGTTTTTCTTAGACAATTAATACTGTTTGAGTGTTCTCAGCAGCTCGAAAGAGGTGGTGCCGTGAAAACTTCGAGGTGTTCAACCGGGAATCAAATCTGCATCTTCGGCGTGTGGGCGTCTCACCCTACCCACTACGCCACGGCGGCCACCACGGCGGCCACCACTTAGGCCCATACTTTCTTGTAAAAAAAAATTCTTAAATAAAATGCATGTTGACGGATTGAAGAATATGCGTTTGGGACCAGCTAACGACGTGACTTAAAATCACGTTCTTAAGTTATTTTTAATGCTTAAATGTTCTTAAGTTTTAATTTGGGCAGGTTAATGTTAGAGCTGACTAGCGACTTTATCGTGCGCCAGCTCCTTAGGTCTTCACTTAATGAATGAATTTGCTGCAGTCATACCTCTAAGTGGCTTTATTTTATACATCAAGACTAGTAAGTTTTGGAATTTGGATTTGGGCACTAGTCCGCTTTACGACATGTATTACAGAGTTAAAGACTTGGTGGTGCTTACAGAGAAGGGTTTCGCACTACATCGCGGAGTCCATTTTCTCGTAGACAATCTAAGACTGGGCGTCGAAGTATCACGCAGAGATTATGCTTAAGGAACAGTCACTCCACGTTGATAGCGAGCCATGCATTTTAAAAATTTCTTCTAGATAACTTAAGACTGGGCGCCGTAGTATCACACAGAGATCATGCTTTAAGAAGAATTACTCAACCTTGGCAGCAAGCCGAGCATTTCTAAAATATCTTCCCCTCTTTCGCAGCACTCAGTTGCGAATTTAAATCCACATTGAGCCGGTAAAGTCGAACTCCATACTGAGCCGGAAAAGTCACCGCATCGCCTGATCAGAGTCAATGGCTAGAAATACCAGCTTTAGACCAGTCAGCACAGTAGACTAATCTCTCCTCTTTCCGCAATTAGGTTTCAAATCACACTAATTGGGGTCCAACAGCACGTTCGGCTGGAACCAAAGCTTAAGGGGCTTCTGGCGATCCACGGCACCAGACTGTGCTCACTGGTTACGCTGTCAACCATTCAGGTTCCCTCAAGCATTGGGTCTCGTGGTCTCCATTGGACCATAGATCAGCGTTTCTGTTAGCACTTACAATACTGTTGTAGATTCAGGTGATTCATGCATCAAGTTACGTCATCTAGAGTGCCAAACATTTGTGCTAAGCCAACAGAAGAAGCAAAACTGTCTGACAGCAGGGTGACTCAGCTCTTCTCAGCATTCGAGTTAAAATCAGCCAACTATGCCATCATACAAGAGGGTCCAGCACAATATCTGGCTTAAACAAGGTTCTCTTTTTCTGACTTCCCAGTGGCATTTGGTCATGCAGTACCGGCCCCCTTCCTAAGTAAATAAACTGGACGGTCTCTACTGTTGATTTCGTTGACCCTATTTACAGTGGTGGCAATGCGATTTTGAAAAATAAATCAAGTTACATCCTGCTAGGAAACAATATAAACCAACAGCAAAATGTCTCGACAATAACCTGGAGGGTAAACTAATGGTTTGTCGTAAAATTGCAACACTTTCCGAGCGAAATGGAAACTGAGAACCAGAAAAATGCCATTGAACAAACTAAAGCTTCAGATGTCACCTCTCGTACGTGCTGTGGTGTTGCCAGATCCAGTAAATACCAGAGCCATCTACCGGCAAGTTCGTATTAAATTGTTTTAAGCGAATAATTCATAGCCAACTTCTGTTTACAAAAAAATATGAAATCTGATCCAGAAAGAAGGTCAAGGCCAAATTTTTGCGGGCTACGTATATTCGATTATCGATTTTTTTACTTTGTTATGTTGGTACGCTCGTCTCGAACATATGTGTACAGTTTCAGTTATATAGCATATTTATTTTGTTTGTCAAAGGAACAAATGTAGGTCGTGGACGGACCTCCTATATTGGCTCCTTCCTAATTGTATGCTTTTAATCCCCTTGTCATACTCATCAACCTGTCAAGTGCTTCTGGCAAAGAATTGCTGACAAAATGACAATTGGCAGTTATACACCGACTCCATTTTGTGAATATGAAAATAAATCTCCGTGTACAGTTACCGTCACCGCTTCACTGGCGCATCTGTTGAAAAGAAAACACACTTTAAGCTGACATCCTTAGCTCCACTGCCTTTTCAAATGTCCGCCTCGAAATCCAACACATTTCAAAGTTCAGTTGACGCGATAATTGGTTTCCATGTTCAGATAATGGTGCGGCCACAACTTCCCAGATGTCTGTCCAATTTGCATTTTCAATGCATCACTCCTGCAGAGAGTCCCGTCTTTTTGTGATTTGTCTCTTTATTTTCCTCAACTAACTCATATCCCTTCACGCTCCTCACGCTCTGCACGACACGCTGTCATTGATTTTGTATTCAGATTCTGTCACCTGCCACAGCGGTCAGTGGGTGTGTTCGTTCGCTAGACCTTCTGTCAACCCGTCAATTGACACATGTGCACCCGCTCTCCGCACGTTGCCCATTCGACGGCGACTAATGGAGGCACGAGCGACGAAAAAAAAAGAAAATGGATACCAACACTGAATTGCTCACTTCCTCACCGCCCAGGGAAGCTATTCTCAGAAATATTTCATGCGAAGGCACAGTGCTCGCAGCAAATCGACCGCCCGTCCGCCCCCGCATCGACACCGACACAGCGGAATAGAGGATGTATGATAAGTCAAAGGATGTCAACCGATAATTCATGCTGGGTGTTGGGTACGTGACGTCGTTTGTGATGTACGCTTGCGGATCAGGTGAATGGGTAGCCCTTAAGCGAATATACGACGTGTACAGGTGTTCTTTAGGACATCCCGCGAATAGATATTTACACGTCGTGTTACACGCTGTCGCACAACGCGCACTACGGGGACAGTTTGTGCGTTGATTCTGCTTCATTATCTCAAGTGGATTTCGCTTTTTTTCGCCACCACCCCGTCGGGATGTACATAATTCGAAAAATCCTCTTACTCATCAAGGCGAGCACTCACTGACAGGCACCGCGGCACACAACCAAGCCAGTTATGCCCTCCGGTTGAAAGTTTACTCTCAGCAATGACGCTTGGCGTGTGGGACAAGGGGGGGGGGCGAATCCAATTTATGAGACCAATTCCATTTTGATGGAGGGAATTACATTTTAAACAAATAAATTATTCGCACTTAATGGGATGACTGCAGCCCTGCCGTGAGATTCGCGAAAATACCAATCTTCCGGTGCTCGGTGAAACTGCGTCATTTTTCATTACATTTGCCCACAGAAGAACGCGATGGCGGGAGAGCATAGCGGTGATTTGTAGAGGAGCGAAACTGAGGCGTTCACACTCAGTGTTCGTGCGAATTCGCAAGGGATTCGAGATGGTTTGCATTGTTTTAGCAAGATACAATTAATTAGCGGCGGCGGGCTAATGTGTGCCAAATGTAACGAGCTGCATCGAAGTGCGCAAGCAAATGTAGAAACTAGAGCAGTTGTGATGCGTTTACGTTTGAAATTCTCAAAGCGCTGGCTTTGATTGTGTATTTGTGGGTAATGGCTTGAGGACGTCACTTCGGTTGGGGGCGATATACTTCCCCCGGGTTGGCAATGGAATGTGGGGGGACTACCTTATCGACTGGGCGAGCTATGAATGAATGCATTCAATGCTTGTGATCGTAAATTTTCTAAAGTTTTTGCTCCTTCCAGCAAGCATACATTTAAAATCAGAACATTAGCATGTGATGCTTTGTTGCCAGAGTTTTAGAAACTCTAAAACTTCTAATGATGACTTATTTTGGCTCCCTTCCTTTCACGTTGTAACTAGAATTGAAGACTTTCAATGTTAAGGTGTTTGAATTTTTTTTTTCGAGAAAAATCATTTAGTATCAAACAACAGAAATCATTTTAAGAACTGTGCAACATTCGACGTAAACTTGAGTCGGTCCTGCGAAGAAAAAATTGTAGGACCGAACTTGAACAGACTTTCACACTGTTCTAGTCCAAATTGAATTGCTTTGATTCAAATCTCTATTCTCTGTTGTCAAGTTGGCCTTGATAAAAGTTTCGTTTACCCCAAGGTAAAGAGAATGTAACAGTTGCTAAGGCGGATCAAATTTGATATTGCGGAAGAAAGTCTGCTCGTGTCTAGTTCGAGTAATCGTTTTTGTATACCTCTGGGGGTTTACATATCATCTACCTTTTTCTGTGGGGAAAGTAGATTTAGAATGCTTCTGACAAGGAGTGATGACATTATGTCCGTATGAACGTGAGAGTTTCATAGATTTCAGGACAATTTTCAGTCGTAAAAAACTAAATAATTTTCGTTTGCATATTAAATCGTTCCGTTTTCAAAAGATGTCGCCACCTGCGAGTTGTGGCTCATCTTGGAAACGATTACCGATTTCGTTGGAAATAAGACATGACATTTGTGTGCACCGGCGTCTGTTTCAATCAAAAATATTGTTCTCTGACTCGTTGAAAAGGCCCAGAAGTGTCTTAAATAAAATGGTTTGATTTTTTTTAAATACAAAGAAATTTGCAGCTAAAGTCCACGGTATGCATGTAGAAGCTTATTGTAAATCTACTTCGACCGATAAATCATACGGAGAGTGGTTTCGATGCTTCAAAAGTGGTGATCTTAAAGAGTATGGGCTGTCCGAAAGGTGTGGTGATGAGGAATCAAAGGCTTTACTGGATCTAGATCCTCTGCGGTTCGAAAAATTAGGATTTAATCAAAAGCAAGGAAACTGGGTGCCGTGCAAGTTGAAACCATGAGTTGTCGAAAGGAAATTTTTCACCTCAAAACTGCTTTTTGAAAGCGTCAAATGGAGGAATTTTTGCACCCGATCGTGACTGGAGATGAAAAGTGGATACACAATGATAACTTTAAGAAGATGAAAATTTCATTCAAAGCCTGTCAATCGATGTGAAGGTGAATCCATTGCATCCGTCTGCATCCACATCCGCGGTTCAATGTACATGCTCTGTACGTGTACAATGCTCTGTACGTTTACAAAACTCTGTACGTGGTGAGATTCGACCGATATGGGTTGCTTAAACCCGGCGAAACCATTGATAGGAAACATCATTTGCTACAATTAATGCGTTTGGGTCTTGCATTGCGTAAAAAGTGGCCAGAAATGACCCAATAGACAGGAAACGGTGGTTTTGTAACATGACAAAATTCGGTCAAAGACCATCTAATTAATAATAATTGTTGGCGCTAAAGTCCAAAGAGGGACCAGGGCCTAGCTTGTTCACCAACTACTCGTGTTGCGCCCGCTAGTGTTCTCTCACGAGTAGAAGGGACCTACAGTTTTTTGCCGACTCCGAATGGCGAAGTTTGAGAAGCTTTCTTAGACAGTTGTTACTCTTTGAGTGTTGTCAGCAGCTCGAAAGGGGTGACGCCATGAAAAATTCGAAAATTTGGTGTTGGTCTGGGAGTCGAACCTAGACCCTTCGGCGTGCGAGCGTCGCACTCTACCCACTACGACACGGCGACCAAGGCTTAAATGGAAGGTCTTACCTGACTCACTGTATTCCCCAAACCTTTCTCCTTCCGAACACTGATTTTTTCAATGGACGTAAAACGATATGGAATCGGTTAGGGTCTTTTGAATAAATCAAAGAATAACTCGTAGATTGGATCGATGTCAGGGAGGACTCATTTCTCGAAAATTACGGGAGGGATTGGAGAATATGGTTGATTCCTACGGACAATGCTTTGAGTGTTTTTTTAAATAAAAACAATTTTTAAGAACACAAACAAATTTATCGAATTAAGATTCCCAATACATTGCAATATTTCTGAAATTTTTCCTCGTTGTAAAGACGACTCCTATATTCGTTCCGCGGACGTATGATGAGACTTTCTGCCAAGATTTGTTGTTAGAAACTGCTGCCTTCATTTTCAAACAACAGAACAGACTACATTACAGAAGAACAGAGACGGACAAGACTGCCCTCCTGTTGTAGAAAATTATTGTTCCACATTGAATTTCTTTCCTCTTCGTTAGTTTCTTCGAATTTCATGTCCGTTAGACCAGACTTCATTTTGCGCCCTCTTCGTTTTTAAATTTAATGTGACAAGGTCTGGTATTCATTTCCATCTTACCAGGATTCTGGTTTAAGTTCCTGAAGGATTTCCTTCATTTTAACGGGCTCTGTTCATATCAATTCATCTTCAAAAACTTCTCCAAAATTTATTCCCTTTTAAATCAATTCAAAACTTTAGAATATCTGCAACCGACAAGGGTTATTATCAAACTTTCTGCATCCTCCTCGTTGTGTGAAATAAGAGTTTTTCAAAAGAAAATTCCGGATATATGAAAAAAAAAATTGTTCGAGGAAAAAAACTGAAAGTTTCCCAGGTGTTTGAGGCTGAATGGAAGGTAAAACGATCCTCGAACTCAGTAGGACTCATGCAATTCTTCTGAATGACGCCCACTGACAGGTGTCAGCGTCAAGAATCTTCCCAATGCTCTAGCGTTTCCCAATGCTCTAAACCTTCCCAATGCTCTACCCCTTCCCAATGCTCTACCCCTTCCCAATGGTCTACTCCTTCCCAATGCTCTACCCCTTCCCAATGCTCTACCCAACATTGTGTTGCCGACCTAATCAGATTGCGGCCGGAATAAAGAAACGTGTTTTTCCTATCGTGTCGTAGTGGATAAGCAGACCGACTATTACGAGAAAGTCTCAGGACCGTTCCCAGGACACGCTAAAATTTGAATATTGTTATTGACAGCTGTACAAGAGCACTCATTTATAAAGGGTGTCAAAACAAGAACGCAAGATTTAAATTTGGCGCCATTCGAATTGTCATTGTTTGACATTTGAACAATTATTATTGTTTGTTAGTGGAAGGTACAAGGTTAATAAAAATGGAGCGCTACACGAATGAACAACGCATTCTCGTTGTGAAATTGTTTTACCAAACTTGTGGAAGTTTTTCGGCTACAGTTCGCAAATTGCGATCAATTTGGGGTTACAATAATGCTCCAAAGCGATTAATGGAAAAATTTGCTGAAACTGGATCTGTAATTGATGTTAAGACAACAACGCGCCTTCGACCAGATCGATCGAGCGAAAATATCGCAGCAGTACTTGATGGTGTTGCTCAAACTCCATCCACCTCAATTCGACACCGAGCTCAGCAAATTGGTGTTTCCAAATCCAATGTGCAGCGAATTTTGACGAAAGATTTGCATCTTCATGCATACAAAGTTCAATCGACTCAGGCACTGAAGCCAGCTGACCATGCAAAGCGAAGGGAGTTCGTTAATTGTGTATTGGAGAGACAACATGAGAATGCTGATCTTGCCGATAAAATCATTTTTAGTGACGAGGCCCACTTCCATCTTGATGTCGCATTTGGGGCGAGGCAAATCCTCGAGTGATTCACGAGAAGCAAATGCATCCTCAACGTTACGGTGTGATGTGGATTTTGGGCTGGAGGAATCATTGGGCCTTTTGTTTTTATGAAAATGAGTCAGATCAGGAGCAACCAGTCAATACTGTTCGGTGTCGTGAAATGAAAACCAATTTGTTCGTGCCTAGAATTGAAGAAATTAATGTAGAGGGGATGTGGTTTCAACAAGACGGCGCCACACCTCATACAGCCAGAGAAACAATTCAATTGCTGCATCAGTCATTTCCCGGTTTTGTTATTTCGCGTTTTGGAGACCAGAATTGGCCGCCTAGATCGTGCAATTTAACACCATTGAAGTTTTTCCTTTGGGATTTTTTTTAAGTCGATGGTTTATGCGCATAAGCCGACGACGACTCAAGCCTTAAAAGAGGAAATTGAACGCTGCATTAATGAATTACCGCAGCATTTATGCAGAACTGTCATTGAAAATTTCATTAAAAGATCGCGTATGTGTCAGCAAAGCCGCGGCCGAGGTGTTGTTCCACACAAAATTTCATCCTGTCTACTTTACGATATAATAAAGAATTCACGATTTTCTATAAATATCTGCGTTTTATAAATTTCAATCTTGCATTCTTGTTGGGACACCCTTTATATAATAGTTTCCAAGAATTCCTAGAATGAACACTGGAAGTCCATTCCAGAAAGGATGAAGGAGATGAAGGAGATGAAGGAGATGAAGGAGAGGCTGACAGTGTGTTGCCTTTGACGAAAATTTAACACAAATTGCACTTCCTCCATTCAAACTGGGCACCATGTGAAGGGAGTACTGGAAAAGACTGGAACTTTTCCAGTACTCCCTTCACATGGTGCCGAATTTGACTGGAGGAAGTGTAATTTGTGTTCAATTTTCGTCAAAGACTACACGCTGTCATCCTCTGCTTCAATTATTTAAACTCAATCTGCCTACGTAGTAGATCTAAAATTCCATGCGGATGGATGTTTCGATGAAATGACAAGCGCAGCAACACACCCTTATACACATATCTCGATTTTGCTTCGGGCAATGCTGCATGTCCACCTCCATCCATGAATAAGACATGTGCTGGCAACCTTGAACCTTTCTCCAGCAACTATCCTCGTCATACACTTGACAATCCCTTTCTTGTCACAAATAGATTCGTATCTACCTCCTCCCCTAACACAACATAATTCACTAGGTCCTCCTGTCAGCCCAGTCGCCCGGCCGCGTGTTTTGTCTTCATCTTCGAGACTCGGGAAGGAAAAATACAAATTATCTGTGAAAACATTTTCTTTTCGTGTCGTCCCCTATTTGTCTCTTTTCCTTGAGTGGGACATTCTCTTGGGTACTTTGGATTGTTACAGAACGAGAGGAGGCGGGGACCTATTCCGGCTTGTGATGGATTTAAATTCGTCCTGTGTTCAATTTCAAACTGTTACTGAAGCTCAACGTTAGGAATGATTGAAGTAAAACGCGTGCAAGTCTCCGGTGTGCGTCTTAATTTTTACGATATGTATCGAATGCAACGCAGACGTATGAAATCGGTTTCGAATTACGGCGCCGACTATTCAATCTGTAGTGTGTCACTTGAACTCCCACCCAAGCAGACAGTGGGCACCTTAAGTCTAGGCAGCGTGGTTGAAGGTGTGGGCTTGAATAAAAGCACCGTTCATGGGATTTTTGATTAGATTGGGCGATGAGGGAAGTGTAGGTTGTGTGAACTTCTGAAGAACTTACGCCCCCTTATCACATTCTCAAGGCTGTTGACTGCGTGAAGTGAAGATTTTCAGGAAAATAAGAGAACGAAGTTTTCGCTTTGATGACTAATCCCGTGAGAGGTGTCAGTTTACATCAACAAGGAGTAGCAGTGGTTTCATGAAAACTCATGACTTGTTTCCTTCAATAGAAAGTTAAAATCTCGGGCTTAAATTTGGAGCACAGCGTGTAACAAGGACTTGCTTTGGGTTTGCTTTTAAATGTTTTGCTGAATTTTGTATCATTATCTGAATGTGGATGTCATGTGGAGACTTAAGAGTCATTGGCATGTACCTCAACCTTAAAACTGAATTCGAAGCGCAACTGTGTGATGGTGGAACCTTGCGAAGGGGAAAAGAGAGAACAAATATTAATTACATTTGTCAGAAGGTAATGCGACTCGCCGGCCCATAGTTGACGCTTTTGCCCATTTTGCACAATATCAAAGCTTCACTTCCTTTTAAACGATGTAATAACACGCCATAAAGCTTTTAATTGTGGCTACTTGAGCTACGGCCTCATTCCTATGTGCAGACTTTCCTTCCGTTTGTCACTCCGCTTGGGAGTTTAGGCTTCCATTTCGCACCTTCCTCTCACAAGGTTTGCGGAAGTCATTTGTAAAACTATTCCAAATGAGGTTGTAGTAGGATAACTTCCAGAAGTATCATTCTTGACAATGTCGTGTGTAACTTACAAGTCAACCCAAGATGCCACGATCTTTCAAAAGTCAGCACAACTGCTAGCTTATGCGGACAACATTGACGTCATTGGAGGAATATCGCGGGTTGACAATGGGGCGTTTGCTGCCATTAAAGTGGAAGTGGCCAAAATGAATCTGGCGGTAAATGAGGTAAATTTAAGGAACGGGACACAAAATCAACGTCTCGGACAGAGTGTAGACTTTTTGGAAACTTCGACGTTATCAAGGACTTCGTCTACAACGGCCCCAAGATAAATGGGAACAACGACATCAGTTCCACAGAATGGTTCTTGCCAATCGCTACTTCTTTAGGGTCAAGGGTCATGTGAATAACAGCGCCCCACCTTTTGAGAAACTAAGTTGGCTTTGTGGAATAGACTGATCAACCCAGTCCTGGTTTAAGGCGCTTAGACGTTATTTAAGGCGGTTGGACGATGTCCTTAATCTTTGCGAAAAAAAAATCAACTTGCAAATTTTGAGCCTGCTTGCAACTTTTGGGCCTGCTTACAACTTTTGAGCCTACTTACAACTTTTGGTCCTGCTTGCAGCTTTTGAGCCTGCATGTGACTTTTGGGCCTGCTTTCAACTTTTGGGCCTGCTTTCAACTTTTGCGCCTGCTTGCGACTTTTGGGCCTGCTTGCGACTATTGGGCCTGCTTGCAACTTTTGAGCCTGCTTGAAGCTTTTGGAACTGCTTGCGACGCATGCCTCTTAAACTTAGCCGTTTGGAGTCGGCAAAAAACTCTAGATCCCTTCCACTCGTGAGAGAACAGTAGCGCGCACAACACGACTAGTTGATGAGCAAGCTAGGTCCTGGTCCCCTGTGGACTGTCGCTCCATACAATTACTAAGTGTCAAAATATCCATTTTCTAGAATTTTTTTATATGTTTGTCGTTGCCTGTGTGTCACTGCATGAAGTCTGTTCACGAAATAAGGTGAAAATTAAATTTCGCGAATTTCTGATTTTTTTTTTATTTTGTTATGTTGGCACACTGGTCTCGAACATATTTCCACAGTTTCATGTACTGAACTCGATCCACCACCTTCTTTTTATTTAAATCTTGTAGTCTAGAAAATGGGGACACAATTATGGGTGCAGGTCGCTTTGAAATAAAGGATTGAACTTCGCTGGAAAACGTATTCTTTTTTATCAGAAATGCGAACTTACCTTTAAAAGCAAACTTTTTCTCTGTCTGTCAAACTGCTCACCAGGGCGAGTGGGTTATGAGTACGTGTTTTTGCTTCGTTTTGTGTTCAAGGCAACTGATACGTTCCACATTTGTTAATGGGTTTGGTTTTTATACCTTTGTTTACTAGTCTTTAAGGTTCTGCCAGTGAAGGAGGGCAGAAAGCAGAAATCCGCTGCTCTGATGAGCTTTACCTTTAAATTCTGAAATCACAAATGATTGGAAATCAAACAGAACAGTTTCATGATTCTTGGAACTCGACCTCAATTGCTTTCCCAAATTCGAAGAATTCTAAATTTATTGACTTTTCATTGTTTGAGTTCCCCCTTCTCATTGTTTGTAAGTGATAATTTGAAACAGAGACCTAAAAATGGTCCTACATTTTCTTTCCTTTAAAATTCCCCGTTCTGTTTCCATTTTTACCAACAAGAATCGAATAAATTTTGTTTAATTTTTCAAACTGTTAATTTACCCTCTCATCTCGTTTAATGGATCGGTCTCGCCAGCAATTAACAACTAAAAGAATTACTGAGTGGAATTGCCAGAAAAGAAAACCACACAACTTTCGGCAACAATTACACGCTCCCTTCCTCTCACTCTGGAAGAGATTTTTTTTCCCAATTTTTTATTTCCATTTTACACTTCCTTCAAGCCTGCTTTTTTTGTCGCATGTCGTTCTCCCCATTATCCTTCATTGTGTTCTTTCCTCGGCCGTCGCGCGTGTGTGTGTGTGTAAGAGAAAAGAAAACCAAGTTGAAAGTTTCCCATGCCACCCAGACCTCGCAGAAAAAAGAGATCCTAGAAAATATACCCACAGTCTAAAGGCACGAAACTGACGAAAATTTCCCATGTGGCTTGTGCGGCTGTTGGCCCGCAGGGATAGTGTATATCCATGGGACACATGTTGCTCTCAAAAACAACCTCATTCCAACCGCTTTCAGTGTGAATGTGGGGGCTTGTCTCTTTTATTAAGGCTGCTCTCTTCGGGGCGTTAAATTACATTAAAATTCGGGTAATTCGTTTTTTCCTCTTTCCTTCCTGTCGGGGGCATTCAGCCTATTTGTCAGCGGGTTAATTTTGTACCATTAATCATAGTTGTGCGCTGCCCCTAGTCAACATGTTCGTAGGTGCGTTTGTGTATGTTGGTGGGTATGTTGCTTGGAAAGGATATTAAGTTCGATTAATACGAGTGAATAGGTGGCCGTCGGCGGCAGCGGCGAAGGAGAGGAAGAATGCGGTAATTTATTGACTTCACTGGATGTATCAGATGAGGAAATCGGCTTTCTCTTTGGTCGTCTGATAGATTTTTCTGTTTTTTCGACGTTGAAAACGTCCACGGGAGGATGACACGATTGTTAATTTTTTCAGTTTTGGTTTTTTAACTTTTCCTTGTTGCTTGGCCGTTGGCGGTGGAGGCTAGGGAAGAGAGGAATGCGATAATTTATTGATTTCACTGAATGTATCAGATGAGGAAATCGGTTTGCTCATCGGTCGTCTGACAGATTTTTCTGTTTTTCAACGTTGAAAACGTTTACGGGAGGATGACTCGCTTGCTCATTTTTTTAGTTTTGGTTTTTAACTTTTTCTTGTTGCTTTAAAGCGGTTTCTTGATGTCTTTCGATAAAAGACTCTTTGAACGACCGTGAATATCACAGAAATCAAATGAGAATGGGGCACTTGATGTCTTCTTTGTCAGGATCACAGACTTCCCCTTTTGGAGAAAGTTACATATACGCAAACTGTGCGACACATCATTTAAAATTTGACCAAAGTTGGCGATTCTTGAACTAAGTTATAAATGACGAGATTTTTTCTCTTTCGATTGTCAATTATTTCAGTAACAAAAACTATTTATTGAGTGATGTGTTACCTTTGAAAGCGTCTTTCTTCTATGACTGCTAAACTACTGGGCACTTTCTTTCCTTTCCTTTGCTTTGCTTTGCTTTGTGCACACGGCAACTGATATTTTGTACATTTATTAATGGGCTTGGTTCTTCATCTATTTACTGGTCTTTAAGGTTCTGCTAAGAAAGGAGGGGTCAAGACGTTGAAGGACTTCATTATGATCATACAAAAGGACAGACAGCAGAAGTCTGCGATTGTCAATTATTTTGCCGTTTTGCTGGTTCTGTGTCATAGTTTTCATTTTTCCGTGACTGCCAGTGAATACAGCAGTTAGTTGCTAATGTATAAACCAGAGACCAATAGGGAAACAATCAACTCCCTCGTCTCCCGCCCTTGAATTCATTTTGACAGCGTTTTTTATACCATTTCCCCTCCTTTAGCAGCTGATTCACAGATAGGATTTTTTTGTTTTTAATTGAGATTACGTGTGAGATGCCTGTACGGTGGATTTCCTCACTATTCAAATTTTTAGAAGGAGAGGGCATATAAATCAGACAATTAAAGGAGAGAAGGAATAGTTTTTTCCACCAAAAGTAATGGTTGTCGATATCCGCGTTCAGAAATTATGTTTATAAGGCAATAGTTGCATCAGAAAAGCAATTTTCTTTAAACTTTATGATTATTTCAAAAATAAAATAAGGACATAAACTTAGTGGTCGCCGTGGCATAGTGGGTAGAGTGCGACGCTCACACGCCGAAGGGTCTAGGTTCGACTCCCAAATCAACACCAATTTTTCGAATTTTTCACTGCACCACCTCCTTCGAGCTGCTGACAACACTCAAAGAGTAATAACTGTCTAAGAAAGCTTCTCAAATTTTGCCGTTCGGAGTCGGCAGAAAACTGTAGGTTCCTTTAACACGTGAGAAAATAGTAGCGCCCACAACACGACTAGTTGATGAGCAAGCTAGGCCCTGGTCCCCCTTTGGACTGTAGCGCCAACAATTATTATTATTATTATAAATAAACTTAGTTTGAATGTAATAATTTACTAAATAGTACTTATGAACTAATAAACATTACAAAACACTGAATAACTGCTTCTTCTTCTTCTTCTTCTTCTTGTGGCGCTACAGTCCGGGGCCTCAACCAACATGCCTCTCCAGCCAGCACGATCTTTCGCCAGCTGTCTCCAGTTGCGCACTCCAAGTTGGTTGAGGTCCTTCTCTACTTGTGTGCGCCACTTCAGTCTAGGTCGTCCTCTGTTGCGTCGTCTGTTGCAATGGCTCGGATTCAAAGACTTTCCGGAGCAGTGGTGTCCATACGCTCTGCATGGCCTAGCCATCTTAAGCGTTGTATCCGTAGACGCTTAACCAGGCGCATGTCGCTGTACAGACTATAGAGTTTGTCATTAAATCTTCTCCTCCAGATGCCATCAACGCAAACAGGACCAAAAATCGCACGCAAAACTTTTCTCTCGAATAACTGCTATTGATTTTAAATTCTAAAGCTAGTTTTCTATAAATGTGTATCATTTTTATAACTGTTTTTAATAAATAATAATATAATATTATGATATTATTTTTTTTCTTATTGCCTGTAATAGTACTCAAAAATTAAAGATTTTTTTTATTTCTTTATTTTCGGCCCTTGCCGTGACTTGATCCGGTCACTTAAGGGTACTCGCAACGCCTTTTGCACGCGTCAATTATAAAAAAAAAATTTAATGAAAAACTACATTATGATTCCGATCATAATGCCACATAAGGACACATGAAATCATAGTGTAACTTAGTAGCCAGAGCATCAAAGGGCCTTAGGCTATCAAACGTTTTCTTAAATTTGTAAAAAAGTTTTAAGTATATTAAATTTATTACAATTGTCATTCATCTTCGTTGTGAGTTAAATTAGACAAAAATGTTTCGCAAAATATATTCGTTTTACTATTATTGTTTTTATTGTGATTGCACGAAACATGCTTATTATTTGTTTTCGGGTTAGGTTTCGTTGTTTTTATTGACACCACCTTTCATATTGAATTGATGTCATTTGGCCATTAAAAAATAACTTTTAGTAATAATAATATGTAACACTAAATATTTACTTTGATTATGATACGCGCAGCTCGGAATATCAATTGATAATAAGTCTTTCCACATGTGCCACTTTACAGCACGCGTTAGTCTCTTGTTTTTCTACATATTTCACAAGTTATTATCAATATAAACGCAATCAAATTATTAAATTATTATATTACACAATCAAATTAGATAAATCCTATTTAAAGTTTCGGTTACACTTACTTGCGTAAACAATTTGCAGTAGATTTTCCGAACGCGTTGTGTTGATTGTACACAAAATGGTTGACGAATTCACGAACAGTGGGTAATTTGCGAGTGTTTTACACTATTGAGGACAGAAATTGACGTATTAACCGCCATCTTCCCAATTTTGGAGGGGAAACGTAAAGATGTGTGAGTAAAATGAGACAATGTTCGATGTTACGTAAATAGCTTTCAGAAATTTGGGTTTTTTCTGCATGAATACGTAAACAACAGTCAAACGGTCGATAGACAAAGAAGAAATCAGCTGTTTGATCAGCTGTTCAGTTGACCATTTCCTTCCTTAATGGTTTCTGGTATAAACCTCAAAATGTTTTGATGAATAATTCAACCGCTGCTGTGTACTGACAATTAAAGTAAATCGGCTGCTGGTGGAGCAGTCCAAGAGCACTTGGAAAAAATATTAAAAAGGACCGTTTAACGAACAATCCTTGGTTTAAGTTCTAATTTACTGTTAAAAGGGTACGACAAACTTGTTTTTTTTTCAATATTAAAACATGTGAAGTACAAAATATAAAGGGCTTGTTTCAGGATCTACTTCTGTTGTGCGTGTCATTGTCCGGCTACCAGTTAAAATCATTTACAAATATTTACGCACTCGAGGGGTCAAGTTTAAGAAGCATAGGAACTTAATGTTGTCAGCAAATCAGTGAAGGTGGCACTGTGAAAAAAATGCGGGATGTTTGGTCTTAGAGCTTGGCACCTTTGGCGTGTGATGATGAGTGATGCACTAATGCGCTCTGGCCCGTCGAACGAACTTTAACTGTCGAAAATAAAGCACTGAATAAAGAATAAACGAATTTGACATGGAAATCGTGGTACTTAGATGCCTTTCCTCATGAAGCGTGGCGTAGTGGGTAGAGTGCCACGGTCCCGCGCCGAAGGGTCTAGGTTCGATTCCCGGCTGAACACCTCGAATTTTTGACGGCACCACCTCTTTCGAGCTGCTGACAACACGCAAAGAGCAATAACTTTCTAAGAAAGCTTCTCAAATCTCGTCGTTCGGAGTCGGCAAAAAACTGTAGGTTCCTTCAACATGTGAGAGAATAGTAGCGCGCACAACACGAGTAGTTGATGAGCAAGCTAGGCCCTGGTCCCCCTGTGGACTGTCGACTATGGTATATTATTTCTCACGAAGAGTGTGGACTCAAATTTGTTACTTCATGTTGAATTGATCTTGCGAAAAACTAATGATGGCGTCAAAAACATGGCTAAGGTAGTTAAGGTTGAGATGACTGAACCGATATTTTGATCCAAGTAACTTGCAAACGTTTTTAAAAGGTGTACTGCCCCTCATTATTTGCCAACTAAATACAAAAATAAATGTCTCGAAAACTAAAAAATTCATATGACACTGCTTTCCGTTCCATCGAAAGAATGTTATGTTTTATCGGCTAAATACTTAATTTATTTTTGGCTTCAGAACTCTTTCAGCTGAAGTCACTGTTTGCTTCTGCTGTCTGCTTCTTCTTCTTCTTTGATTGATACTATAGTCCGGAGTGGACTTCGGCCTTAACCAACATGCCTATTAATTTCTTACTATTTTTAGCCCCCCCTTCCCATTTCGCACTCCAAGTTGGTTGAGGTCCTTCTCCACTTGTGTGCGCCATGTTAGCCTACACCGCCTTCCTCTGCTCTGTCCCAATGTCTCGGATTCGAAGACCTTTCGGGCCGGAGCAGTGTTCTTCGTACTTTCTTCCTGGCCTATCCCTCTTAACCCTTGTATCCGAAGATGCTTGATAAGGCGCAGGCCTTCGTACAGCCCTAAAAGTTCGTCGTTGAATCTTCCCCTCCAAATGCCATCAACAGGACCAAAAATCGCTGCTGTTTGCTTAATTGAGTTGATTGCGCTGATGTTGTGTACGCTGTTCAGAAATGTTTCCTTTGAAACATTACTGCAGTCGCTTCTTACATTGGTACTTGCTTCAATGCTTTTTGGAATTTTTGTCCATAAAAACTAAACATGCGTAAACTTGTGTAACGAAAACGCTGTGCCAAATGCGACCAGATGACGTGACTGGATTTATGAATCACATGATTGAATATCACATCCGTATCACTATTTATAGTGTCAACAGAATCACTGATGGAGAAAAGACCATCTGTGGCGGGATGCCGGCTAACAAACCCAGGCTTTGAGGGAACCTGACTGCTAGTGACAGCTTGACCAGAGGCTATATTCTGGTGCCACGGGAGGTCAGGAGCCCCTGGAACTTCGGTTCCAGCCTGACCGTGTGGTAGGCCCCCTTGTGGGAGTTTCGTGTTGGCTGTGGTTTACCACCTAACATCGCGGGTAGAGTCGAGGATAGTGTACTGTGCTGACTTGTCTAGTTCATTGTTTAAGCAGAACTAGGCAAGTCGGTTAGGGGACTATCCCTTCTCAGTGTGGAGTTGCATTCTCAACCGGGCGCTGCGATCCAAAGAGCGGAAGAGGAAAGGCTTCGCATCAAACCAAGGTGGGGTGATTGCCCCTCAAGCATGATCTCAGTTTGGTACTTGGGTAACTAAGGCGTTTAGTCTTGGGAAAAAGGTTCCCCGTGATATAAGCCGTTAAGGCAGGTGATCACGTAAAACCAAATCTCACATCTGTGCCAAATGCGAATGCCATAAATTCAGTGCTTGCATTATTGTCCCACAGTAGATTCGAATACCGCTGTCACTAAATACTTATAAAAGTGCATTTTAAGCATTTTGTTCGTTTTTACAGTGGGAAGACCAAATAGTTTACTCGCAAGAATCAAAGAAACGTAAATGACAAAGGGAACGAAATTAATATTTGACCGCAGGCACAAATATTCTTCGGCGCGTCACAATGCCGTGGTTCCATTCGAAAAATGTTACGTATACGCCAGAGTCTGCGCAAAAACAAAATATGGTCTATGGTTGGAAACGGTGACGGATTACGTTTAAGTGTTTTAACCTTTAAACTGTGTCGCACTTTTAAAAGCTAGGTTCGAAAGTGAGTCCTACAGTCGTTCGAATAATAACAATTGACGCGACAGTTCACAGAGGGACCAGGGCCTAGCTTGCTCATCAATTACTCGTGTTGTGAGCGCTACTGTTCTCTCACGAGTAGAAGCGAACTACAGTTTTTTGCCGACTCCGAACAGCGAAGTTTGAGAAGCTTTCTAAGTGTTGTCAGCAGCTCGTGAAAAATTCGAAAAATTCGTTTTGAACTGGATCATGAACATAGACCTCCGGCGTGTGAGCGTCGCTCGACCACGGTGGCCAGTCGTTCGAATACTTCAACGAAATGAAATGATGGTCTTGATCATCCATTTCGAACGTCTAAAAAACCTAAATGAAATACGAATAACTTGTAAGCATGTGTTTTTTTTTTTTTTTTTTTTTGGAGGTTGGGATAAACTGCACTGGAGCGCTCAGACTCAAATACTGGGCCATTGTACTGCCAGGCAGTAACCTTCATTTAATGTAATATCTTGGTTTTTTTTCGGAAAGGCACTTTCGTGATAAAGAACTTAGGTTTTTGGTTCCCACCACATCAGCGCCAAACAGCCGCCACCTGTACCGAGCGAAAGCGGGACACTGTCAGAGAAAGTGCTTTGAAGTGGCTTCCCTCTTTTCACAAGTGTCGCAAAGTCTGACATCACAAAGCCCAAGCCGACTCAGGTGCATAGCGAAGGTTACGTGTCCCGTTAGTACGCCGACAAGTCGTCTGCACTCTTTTCTTCTTCTTGCAGACGTTTGGGAGCATACTCTTGGTCACCCTGCATCCTGGAGAGTCACGCCATCTCTGGTTGTGCTGTAGGGATACCCAACCATCGACGGAGGCCCTGACCATGGACGCGGGTAATCCCAAGGCGGGTTCGGGTCCTACGAATGCCTCTGCTGAACCTAGCCTAGCTAGTTCACCGGCAGTTTCGTTTCCCAGGATCCCGTGATGACCAGGGACTTAGACAAGTCTTAGCGAATTCAGCCTTCCGACCGAATTGAGGGAAGACTTGCATTCCTGAACTATCTTGGAAGTGGTGTAAGGGTTGAGTAAGGCCCTGAGCACAGCTTGACTGTTGCTGCAGACGCAGATACTTCTTCCCTTCCACCTATTCTTCACAATATAGTTGGTGGTCATTAGGATCGCGAAGGCTTCCGCCTGGAAGACCGTCGCGAAATTATCTAAGGACGCGTGGAGTTTGATGTTGTTAGTTTCCACGAAGGCCTACGAAGGAAGTTTGGCTTCATTAGAAAGTGGGATATTGACGCCTGTAAATATCAGTTGAGTCAGATCAATCAGATTCCTCCTTCTCGTAAAGAGAACAACCTCAGTCTTAAGAGGGTTGACTGAAAGCTTATTCCTAGTACACCAGTTATCGATGATGTCAAGGGCTGTCTGCCCATTTGCATTAACGGTTGCAAGGCATGGTCCAGTAACCAGTACGACTACATTATCAAGAATGTGTTAGTTAGGATTATTGGCCAAACCTCAACGAAATGAAGTGAAGCACGGAGTCACCCTTTGACAGATTGTAGCTTGATTTAAGTGGAATGTTCCAGTAAAGGTTGATATCAAGCCACGTAATGTTTGATGAAAAATGACACATTCTGACACGGGAATACATACACCATGCAAAAATAAAAAATACATACACCATGCAAAAAAAAAAAAACACACGAGATGGAGAGACATTTCGGCTGAGGCCCAAGTCCACCACGGACAGGTCACTCCAATGTGCAGGGTAGAGTTCGCGCGAGATGTAGAGACATGGCGGCTGAGGCCAAAGTCCACCACGGACAATCAAAGAAGAAGAAAGAAGTCGATAAAAGGCTTACATTCTCTCCGACAGGCACCCATACCCTGGCGGTTGCGTCAAGGAATTTCATAATAATTGAATGACGCGACGGTTCAAAGGGGGACCAGAACCTAACTTGCTCACTAGTGTTGTGCGAGTAGAAGAGACCTACAGTTTTTTGCCGACTCCGAACGGTGAAATTTCAGAAGGAGCTCGAAAGAGGTGGTACAGTGAAAAATTCGAGGTGTTCAACCGGAAATCGAACCTAGACCTTGGGCGTGTGACCGTCACACTCTACCCACTACGGCAAGGCGGCCATGAGGAAGAAAGGTCCAGGAATTTCCTAAATTTAAAATAAAGTTAAACTATCATCGAGGAATGTGAAGTAGAAAAAACTTCGAGGTGTTCAGTCCTGGAATCGAATCTTCAGTGTGTGAGGGTAGCACTTACTGTTACTGGATTTTATTTTAGTGCTTCGTCATCAAATTCTCTAAAAAGCTTATTGATGTGGGCATGCACGCTCAGTCGCTCCAACAACATGGTGACCAGACGCTGTTTCCATTAATTCCCTGGAATCCACAGTGTATAGGGAAATTACGAAACTGTTGCACAACTCAAATTCTCTTGCTGCACAAACCCAATTCTGTTGCGGTTCATTTCCGGGAATCAGTTGAGAACTGCTTTAGAATTGAAGGGTGCTTTAAGCCTTAACTGAGTACTTATGTCAGCGTGTGTACATGTGTAGAGTGAGGTAATTTTAAGACTTCACACAGTTCAGCCTTAGGGTTCCTGCTTACAATACTTTGTGGTGCGCTATAAACAACACTTTCTATTAATTGACTCCAAGCACTTCCGTTCAAAATTTCACGCACTAAATTTTGATTGTAAATTGTAGCAGCCTTGACATTTTTAAAAAAGGAAATGTTAGTTCAATGTTGGTCCTATTTCTGGAGGGAGGACCAGCGTGTAGGGATCCGTGTGCGGTTTGACTAAATTAAGATATTGTCAATACTCATGCTGTGCATTGATATATCTCGTATATCTCAATACTTATGCTTGCATTTGGGTAATACCAGGTATACCGGTATGAGGCGGAGCGGAACCTTTCTAAACTCTAACCTAAACATGTTGTTTTAAAATCACAAATGTAGCGTCACTTGAAGCACCGTATCTTGTATCCTAATAATGAGATTGTAATGAAACATTTACCAGGTATACCGGCAGTAAGTGAGCATCAAGATACAAATGCCTCGATAGGGAACATTTGTTGTGAACGAGCCCGTATTTTTTTTTGTTTGATATGACATCTGTGAAAAATATTTAGTATACATCAAGTCATTGAACAGCCAACATCATATTTTTTCATCGTATTACAAATGTCGAATTTTGTACCAGAAAGTGGTGATTTGCGGAACGCATTAATTTTATGTTTTCATTTGAAAAAAAGTGCTGCAGAGTCGCATCGAATGCTTGCCGAGCGTATGGTGATCATGCTCTATCAGAAGCAACATGCAAAAGGTGGTTTCAACGGTTCAGAAATAATGATTTTGATGTGAGATATGAAGAACGTGGAAGACCACCAAAAAAGTTTGAAGACGCCGAATTGCAAACGATATTGGATGGAGATGACATTTTGAGTCAAAAGCAAATGGCAGCAATGTTAAATGTTGCACAACAAACAGTTTCTGACGGTTTAAAAGCTATGGGAAAGATCCAAAAGTGTGGAAAATGGGTGCCACATGAATTAAATGAAAGACAGATGGAAAACCTAAAAAACACTTGTGAACTTTTGCTTCAAAGACACGAAACAAAATCGGTTTTGCATCGGATTGTTACTGGCGATGAAAAATGGATTTATTTGAGGAATCCTAAACGGAAAAAATCATTTATTAATTTGGTACAACGTAAACATCGCCTGCAAACCCAGATCGATTCGGCAAGAAGACAATGCTGTGTGTTTGGTGGGACCAGAGAGGTGTGCTGTACCACGAAGTCCTAAAGCCTGGTGAAACCGCTAATACTGATCGCTACCGACAACAACTGATCAATTTGAACCATGTATTGATCGAGATATGACCAGAATGGGCCAGAAGACACGGCAAGGTAATTTTGCGCCATGACAATGCACCTGCACACAAAGCAAAACCGGTTCAGGATACAATTAAAACACTTGGCTGGGAGCAGTTACCCCACCCGCCGTATTCACCAGACTTGGCTCCTTCCGACTACCATTTGTTTTCATCGATGGGACAAGCGTTGGCTGAGCAGCACTTTGATTCCTACGAGGAGGTCGAAAAATCAGTGCCTGATTGGTTTGCTTTAAAAGACGAACAATTTTATTGGCGTGGTATTCACAAATTGCCAGAAAGGTGGTGAAAATGTGTAGAAAACAATGACCAATACTTTGAATAAAATGTGTTTACTTTCCCATTAATAATTAGAGAATTATTTATAAAAAAAACGGTATACCTGGTAAACCATTTACCTTGAAAATATGGTTTTTGGGATACAATTCAGTCTGTTTTCAAAAGATGTCACCACCTGCGAGGTGTGGCTCAGTTTGGAAACGATTACCGATTTCATTGGAAATGTGACATGACATTTGTGTGCATCGGCGTCTGTTTCAGACAAAAATATTGTTCTCTGAATCTTAGAAAAGGCCCGGGTATGTCTTATATAAAGAGCTTTCGCGGGATGGTTTGATTTTCTTTTTTAATACAAAGAAATTTGCAGCTAAAGTCCACGGAATGCATGTAGAAGCTTACGGTGAATCTACTCCGACCAATAAATCATACAGAGAGTGGTTTCGATGCTTCAAAAGTGGTGATCTTAAAGAGAATGGGCAGTCCGAAAAGTGTGAAGATGAGGAATCAAAGGCTTTACTGGATCAAGATCCTCTTCGGTTCGAAAAATTAGGATTTAATCAAAAGTAAGGAAACTGGGTGCCGTGCAAGTTGAAACCATGAGATGTCGAAAGGAAATTTTTCACCTCAAAACTGCTTTTTGAAAGCGTCAAATGGAGGAATTTTTGCACCCGATCGTGACTGGAGATGAAAAGTGGATACACAATGATAACTTTAAGAAAAAAAAAAAAAAATTCGTTCAAAGCCTGTCAATCGATGTGAAAGTGAATCCATTGCATCACTGTCTGCATCGATATTCGCGGTATAATGTACATGCTCTGTACGTGTACAATGCTCTGTACGTGGTGGGATTCGACCGATATGGGTTGCTTAAACCCGGCGAAACCATTGATAGGAAACATCATCTGCTACAATTAATGCGATAGGGCCTTGCATTGCGTAAAAAGTGGCCAATAGACAGGAAACGGTGTTTTTGTAACATGACAAAATTCGTTCAAAGACCAAAGACCAATAATAATAATTGTTGGCGCTACAGTCCACAGGGGGACCAGAGCCTAGCTTGCCCATCAACTACTCGTGTTGTGCGCGCTACTGTTCTCTCACGAGTAGAAGGGACCTACAGTTTTTTGCCGACTTCGAACGGCGAAGTTTGAGAAGCTTTCTTAGACAGTTATTACTCTTTGAGTGTGGTCAACAGCTCGAAAGAGGTGGCGCCGTGAAAAATTCGAAAAATTGGTGTTGATCTGGGAGTCTAACCTAGACCCTTCGGCGTGCGAGCGTCGCACTCTACCCACTTCGCCACGGCGACCAAGGCTTAAATGGAAGGTCTTACCTGACTCACTGTATTTTCCAGACCTTTCTCCTTCCGAACACTGATTTTTTCAATGGACGCAAAACGATATGGAATCGGTTAGGGTCTTTTGAATAAATCAAAGAACAACTCGTAGATTGGATCGTTGTCAGGGGGGACTCATTTCTCGAAAATTACAGGAGGGATTGGAGAATGTGGTTGATTTCGACGGACTGTGCTTTGAGAGTTTTTTTTAAATAAAAACAATTTTTATGAAGACAAACAAATTTATCGAATTTAGACTCCCAATACATTGCAATATTTCTCGTTGTAAAGACGACTCCTATATTCGTTCCGCGGATGTATGATGAGACTTTCTGCCAAGATTTGTTGTTAGAAACTGCTGCCTTCATTTTCAAACAACAGAACAGACTACATTACAGAAGAACAGAGACGGACAAGACTGCCCTCCTGTTGTAGAAAATTATTGTTCCACATTGAATTTCTTTCCTCTTCGTTAGTTTCTTCGAATTTCAGGTCCGTTAGACCAGACTTCATTTTGCCCCCTCTTCGTTTTTTAAATTCAATGAGACAAGGTCTGGCATTCATTTCCATCATACCAGGATTCTGGTTTAAGTTCCTGAAGGATTTCCTTCATTTTAACGGGCTCTGTTCACATCAATTCATCTTCATAAATTTCTCCAAACTTTATTCCCTTTCAAATCAATTCAAAACTTTATAATACCTGCAACCGACAAGGGTTATCAAACTTTCTGCATCCGCCTCGTTATGTGAAAAAAGAGAAATCGTTGTGTGAAATAAGAGTTTTTGAAAAGAATTTTTATCCAAGGGGAAAAATAAAAGCTTCTTTGGCGTTTGAGGTTGAATGGAAAGTGAGACTCTCCTGGAACTCAGCAGGACGCATGCACTTCTTCCGATTGACACCCACCACCAGATGTCAGCGTCAAGAATCTTTCACTTCAAACACAAGGGACAGACACTTGTCTAAACCTAAGCTATAATTCACTTTCAAACACACACATCAAATCTCGTTTTTTGTTATATGGAAATACATCGAAGTGAAAGTTGTCACTCGGTCGAGGACGAAAATAGATCCGCAGACCAAAGCCCTGACCCATCATTCCACTGTGCACAGAGTGAACGTACCGAACACGGCTACTTGCACTCATGATTGGGCACGTTCGTCTGCAGTAATCAAACACTTGAGTGCGTCCTCATTGTTGCAAGTGGGATTTCTTGAGAAGTTCTTTTGAGGACGCCGTGATTTTACCGAGTCTCCACTGGCACGGACTGGCTGGACGTACGGCACACTTTCACCGCTGTTCGGTGAATGAAAAACTACCATTTGTGCAACTTGACGCAGATTCGTGTTCGAATGGGCACTTTGAAATCAATTTATCGTGAAATTCTCTTCAAATGCACTCGAATCGAAGACGTCTTCGTGGTTGATTGCTCTCTTGTGGGTGTCAAATTGTTGCCGGTCAAGGATCGGGGACGGGCTCTCACGCTAGTTTCGACTTGTAAGTCAAAACTGAGTTAACAGAATAATTTCATGAATACTTAAAATCCATTTGTACACCTGCTGCGATACCTTCGGCAGTCTTGGGGAAAAACAAACACCACCTCCATTACCACTCGTCTGCGAGGCAATTTCATGGCAATAAACAACACATAAAACCAGCAAACAAGACGAACGAGAGAGAAGCGAAACAAAGTCCAAAGAAATGAGAAACAAGCACCAAAAGGGCAGGCGCAGCAAAGTGAGGGCACATCCTGTGCATGCTGTCACCCTCCGAAGTCCTCTAAATTCTTGAATTCCCATCACATTTCGATAAACAAATATTCGCCATATTTACCTTCACGCCAGTCAAAGTTAAAGTAAATTAAGAAACTTTTCATCCATTGGCTGCGAAAATAACACGCAAGGACGTGTCCATAAAGTGGCCCTCGATACGCCCAGCCGCTGCCGTCACCATTGCTGTTGTCGTCCGCTACAGACATCGGTCGTGGGCGCCCACTCTTCCCCCCGCCACTCGGCATACATCTCATTCGGAGACTGAGGCAATTTTTGTTTACAAATACATTTTTCCCAACTTTTCGAAGTGAATAAAGGAAAGTAGAAAAGAAAAAAGTTGGGCCTGCGATTCGCCCATGGCGCTTGGTCACAGAATCTGAGGCCGATGAGGATTGCGTTTGATTTTCGAGCAAGTTTTCAGTTCGTTGCTCCCCGACTGCAGGGATTTTCCGCTTTGTCAGCGCAAGTCCTGCGTGCTTTGTTCTCGCATGACTTGGAAAATGACCGTATTAACGTGGTATTTTGAAGAAATTATCTTTTCACCCCACGCGCGTAGACGGGACACAAAGACTGCAGCAGCAGACGATGCAGGCAAATCGACGCCCTGAATTGTGCGACACACATGAGCATTCCTCGCCCGCATGTGGACTAGGATGACAGCGTACATTATTTATTTTATCACTTTCGTCTGGAATGAAGGGACTACGAGGGTCCTTGTAATTGCATCGCGTACAAGCTTCATCGGGAGCGGTCGGGCGATCCGGTTTTATGGCGAATTGTCGTTATTGTCCTCGGTTGGGTTTGGGGCGACGCGTCGGCAACCTTCTGCGGTCTCAACCGTACCCATAAAATTTCTGTCAAGTCTCTTGGTTTTTATTTTATTGAAGCCACTTGGCGCGAAAAGGATTTGAAAGGGGGCCGGGGACGCGTTGGTGGTTATTGGGCAAGGTCATGCATTGTGTGTTACGCGCAGCGAATTAGTCCAAATGGTGTCAATGGCTTGTGCTCGAAACGATTGCCTTCAGTGCGTGGCGTGCATTCAAAAGCAAAAGGATTGTTATTGCGGAGATCATAAAAACGCTGACGGCATTAGGTTCCACTTAAATTTGGCTTACTTATGCCCGGGTTGCGTCGCCTTCATAGTAAATGAAATTCAAGCTTTTAACTCTCCTCGGAGCGGGGCGAATCGAGCGAATGATGCGCTTCTTTATCCGAGCGTTACTTTTTTTTTCCTTTTTGGTTTAAGAGCATTTTTGAGTTTATTAAGGACGCGATCGGGGTTTTGAGAGGGCACTTGGTTTTTATGAACTTCACGAGCGCTTGTCATAGAAATCTGACGGGGGTATACTTTTAATTGCAGCTGGTGACGCGAATGCGGCGTAAATGTAATGAGCAAATGAGCAGGTTCCCACGGTTTGTTAATTGAGTTGCTTCTCATTGGATGCGCTGTGTTGTTTTTGATGGTCTTGGGAAAGGAAAAACTCATCTCGTTGTGTTGGGTTTCATTATAAAATAATTGCAAATATACTCAGTGAATAAAAATTCAAAGTGGTTTTCAAGTTAATCTTTCAGAGGAACATTTTACAGTAGGGGCTGCAACAAATCAAACCGAAATGGATTGTACGTGTAGGCCCCGTCACAGAGTAGCCTAATACGTGGACCGTGTAGTCCATCGACAACGGACATAGAAAAAATAACTGCAATACTGCAAATCATTTCAAAAGCCGTTGTTCAGAGTCGACAATTAACTGCAGGCGCTCTCCACTTATGGGAAAATAAAGAAAAACTGCTCTGAGCCGTTTGTATTTAGTAAATTGAAGGAAATTTAAGCAGAATGCGGTCATTTCTTTAAGAGAACTCCAAAGAAGCAATTTTAACACTGCTCAGTAGCTGTTGCTATGCTCAGATCGAACATTCCTTCCGTGTAAATGCTCCCTTTGTTAGAAGCAAGGGGCAAACTAGGAGCTTCACCCGCAGCCAAAAGCAGAAAAACATTCGTCGTCGCATATGTATAATAAAGAAGGAATTATCTGCAGAGTCGTCTTTCTAAATTTCGCTGTTCAGAGTCGACAATTAACTGCAGGCGCTCTCCACTTATGGGAAAATAAAGAAAACTGCTCTGAGCCGCTTGTATTTAGTAAATTGACGGAAATTTAAGTAGAATGCAGTCATTTCTTTAAGACAACTCCAATTTTAACACTGCTCAGTAGCTGTTGCTACGCTCAGATCGAACATTCCTTCCGTGTAAATGCTCCCACTGTTAGAAGCAAGGGGCAAACTAGGAGCCTCACCTGCAGCCAAAAGCAGAAAACCATTCGTCGTCGCATATGTATAATAAAGAAGGAATTATCTGCAGAGTCGTCTTTCTAAAAATTTCGCTGTTCAGAGGCGACAATAATCTGTAGGTGCTCTCCACTTATAGGAAAATAAAGAAAAACTGCACTTAGCAATTTATACTTAGTAGATCCATGGAAACTTAAGCAGAAGGACTCTAAAGGAGCAATTTTAACGCTGTTCAGTAGCTGTTGGTCTGCTTAGATCGAGTCCTTTTGTTATTGTAGTCGATTGAAGGTTGTCGTTTCTGAAATTTTAAATGTTTGAGGTGGAAATACAACAGAGGACAGCCTAGGGTAAGGTGGCGCACACAAATGGAGGAGGACCTCATCTAACTTGGAGTGAGGAACTGGAGGCAGTTGGCGTAGGATCGTGCTGGCTGGAGAGGCATGTTGGTTGAGGTTTGAGGTGGAAATACAACAGAGGACAGCCTAGGGTAAGGTGGCGCACACAATCGGAGAAGAACCTTAACTAACTTGGAACTGGTGCGGAACTGGAGGCAGCTGGCGTAGGATCGTGCTGGCTGAAGAGGCATGTTGGTTGAGGTTTGAGGTGGAAATACAAAAGAAGACAGTCTAGGGTAAGGTGGCGCACACAAGTGGAGGAGGACCTCAACTAACTTGGAGTGAGGAACTGGAGGCAGCTGGCGTGGGATCGTGCTGGCTGGAGAGGCATGTTGGTTGAGGTTTGAGGTGGAAATACAAAAGAAGACAGCCAGTAAGGTGGCGCACACAAGTGGAGGAGGACCTCATCTAACTTGGAGTGAGGAACTGGAGGCAGCTGGCGTGGGATCGTGCTGGCTGGAGAGGCATGTTGGTTGAGGTTTGAGGTGGAAATACAAAAGAAGACATCCTAGGGTAAGGTGGCGCACACAAGTGGAGGAGGACCTCATCTAACTTGGAGTGAGGAACTGGAGGCAGCTGGCGTGGGATCGTGCTGGCTGGAGAGGCATGTTGGTTGAGGTTTGAGGTGGAAATACAAAAGAAGACAGCCTAGGGTAAGGTGGCGCACACAAGTGGAGGAGGACCTCAACTAACTTGGAGTGAGGAACTGGAGGCAGCTAGTGTAGGATCGTGCTGGCTGGAGAGGCATGTTGGTTGAGGCCCAGGTCCACCTTGGACTATAGCGCCACAAGAAGAAGAAGAGAAATTTATACTTTTATACATACGCACATTTACAAGAAATTCATCAATCACGGATAGTCGTTTTGGCCTCCCGGAACGTGGTCGATCTTTGACGTTTTTTAACATTTTAAATTTGACCAAAAATTTGTTCACCGTGTTATGGCACCTGCCCACAAGGTTGGCTTTATCACGATAAGATTCCCCTTGTTTTCATGGTTTAGTTTTAGTTTAAAAATGCTTTTTATTTTTTATATTACTAATCCTATCTTAAAACTAGGAACAAAATGCTTAACCTAGGCTTGACTTATATGATTTCTTGACTACTTACTCGTCCTATGCGGGCGCTCTAAGCTAAACTAATAATTTATTTATTTATTTGCTTTTCGGCGTCAATACTTTTTTTATTTTTAAATTAATGAAATTAGTGTATATTTAAAACAAAGAAAATTGTTAAAAAACTTAGTTATCTATTTTTTTTTTAATAAAAACTTAATCTAATGCAGCCATGCATTCCCATATCATAACCGAACTGCCTCCGTGCTTTATGGTAGAATTTAACTTGTTTTTTTCAATTTCGGAGTTTTGTTTTCTCCTTATTTTAGGTGGTTTCTTTGGACAGAAAATTCTGAATTTGCTTCGTCACTAAAAATTACATTTTTTTTGCTCACCCATTTCGACTAAACTTTATAATATTGCAGTTTTATTGTTACAATTAAGTTATAAATGATCCACGTGGCACTTTACACGAAATTCCAACAACTAAAGACTTTGAAACAATAAAAACAATATAAAAAATTAGAATAACTGTTGTTTTTACGATTAACAGAACTTGTGACAGTATGTGATGCAAGTTGTACACTTTGACGGGTAAAAAGTAAATTTTTATTGTTGTTTTCTTGTATTTTTATTGTAATTGTTTTTGAAAAATGTTGTGTCTTTTAATCAAAATTCGCAATTCACTAACTTCAACATGTCATTAAAAAAAATGATGTACACTTTCTTTTGAAGCGCACAGTATGTATGAGGGGCGTTCAATATATTCTCGGTATCGATATGAAGGAAAATGCGAATTCAGTTTAAATTGTTTTTATTTTTCAATATAATCTCCCCTAGCACCAATTCATTTGTTACCTCATGGAATAAGCTTTTTTCAAGCCTTAACAAAATAAATTTGCAAAATACCCATTTACTGCCGACCTAAGTTTTTCATCATCCGAAAATCGTTTTCCACGAATACATTTTTTCAAATCCGGAAACAGGAAATAATCACTAGGGACAAGATCTGGACTATAGGGTGAGTGTTGACTTTCTTTGAAAACACAATCTCGCGCAGTAGCCTTGGAAACACGCACCGTGTGAACGAGAGTGTTGTCATGAAGAAGCAACACACCCGTTGCGAGTTTACTCCGTCTTTTCTTTTTAATTTCCTACCGCAAATTATGCAAAGTGGCGTAGTGGGTAGAGTGTGACGCTCATATGCCGAAGGGTCTAGACTCGATTCCTGACTGAACCCTTCGAAATTTTCACGGCACCACCTCTTTCGAATTGCTGACAACACTCAAAGTGTAGGTCCGTTCCAATTGTTCTGAATTGTTACGAGTATCTAGTGGCCGCCGTGGCGTAGTGGGTACAGTGCGACGCTCACACGCCGAAGGGTCTAGGTTCGATTTACAGTTCAACAACAATTTTTCGAATTTTTCACGGCACCACCTCTTTCGAGCTGCTGACAACACTCAACGAGTAATAACTGTCGAAGAAAGCTTCTCAAATTTCGCCGTTCGGAGTCGGCAAAAAACTATAGGTCCCTTCTACTCGTGAGAGAACAGTAGCGCGCACAGCACGACTAGTTGATGAGCCAGCTAGGCTCTGGTGACCATGTGGACTGTCGCGCCAACAATTGTTGTTATTAAATTATACAAAGTGGAAGCGTAGGATGTGGCGTTCAGGGTTTGACCTTTGTTTTTGTACGCAGTGAGCAAGATTCCGTTTTAGTCCCAAAAAACTGTGGCCATGAGCATCCCGGCAGACAGAGTGACTTTGAACTTCTTCGGGGAGTCTGTTCCTTTTCTGTGCCACTGCATGGACTCTTGCTTGCTTTCAGGATCATAGTGGTGAACCTATGTTTCGTCCCCAGTAACAATTCGATTCATAACACCGTCCACATTCTCACTACACATCTCCAATAGTTTTCTACAGCATGCGATTCTAACTTTTTTCTGAGGTGCTGTGAGCATTCGTGGCACCCACCGTGCACTGACCTTTGAAGGGTTAAGATGGTCATGAAGAATGGTGTGAATGGTACCAGTTGAAAGCTTGGTGATCTCTGCCATCATTTTCACCTTATATCGGGTATCCTCAAGAACAAGTTTTTCGACTTCTTTGATATTTTCCCCCGTACAGTAGCCGTGGCACCGAAGCGGGGGTCGTCTTCAATGCTTTCTCTGCCTCTCTTGAACTCACTTGGTCACTTTTGCACAGTCGGTAATGAAGGTGCGGAACCCTGGTAAACAGCCACCATATCCTCATGAATGGTTTTTCGACTTTTTCCTTGCTTAGTGAGAAATTTAATTGCAGCGCGATGCTCAGTTCACACGCTCACACGCCGAAGGGTCTAGGTTCGACTCCCAGCTCAACACCAATTTTTTGAATTTTTCACGGCGCCACCTCTTTCGAGCTGCTGACAACACTCAAACAGTAATAACTGTCTAAGAAAGCTTCTCAATTTTCGCCGTTTGGAGTCGGCAAAAAACTGTAGGTCCCTTCTACTCGTGAGAGAACAGTAGCGCGCACAACACGAGCAGTTGATGAGCAAGCTAGGCCCTGGTCCCCCTTTGGACTGTAGCGCCAACAATTATTATTACTACATTATATGTATAACCGCAGCTTCACCCCGATGCCGAATATATTGAACGCCCCTCGTATGATGAGCTTACAGCAGTAAAACTTTTGTACATTTTTGAAATGAAGTAACGATCGTCATTTTAGGCAAAAGTTTTCAAACATTAGCTAATTGGTGGCACTCGAAATGTTTGTGTACTATTTATGCCCAGGTTGGGAACAGGGCCACCCTGCTCGATAGAAGCTTTTGCAAACGAGCTTAAACTAAGTGCCCTGATCGTCAGAAATTTTCAGCCGAACAAAGACAGTTCGCTGCCCCTTATGCATGCTCCACTCCAATTTCATCGATAGGATAGATCATACCATAAAGATTACAAGACATAATGTCTTTATTCAGTTTACAATAAAATTAGTAGAACAAATTCCCTTTATTTATGTGTCACATCATAACACTGAACACCATACCTTCTCCTTGCGATGTCCATAAATCCCTGGTCTTACATTGATTCTCTCACTCTCAAGGAAATACAATTTTTCCATCACAGCGGCAAAAATTTCCAGTTCCCATTTTTGAAACCATCAACCGGGGAGCAGCCAGTCGAACCGTATTGCATTCCTCAAATTTCACACGCGTCATTGAAGCGAACAAAACAAACGTCCCACACCTGCAATAATTCAACCGAAAGTGTCATATACCAAGCCCCATAATGATGTCCTCCCCCTGCCCGCGACACTGCGTTCTCCAACCGCACACTAGCGGGTACTCCAGCGCGGCACTCATATTTTTGATTAAATTTTTGATTGCCCATCATTAAAAGCGGCTCTCGTCACGCGGCGTGTGCTTTGGATTTCGCTCTCAATCAAAAATTTAAGAAAATAAAAATTCACAAAAACATCCCATAAAGCACTATAAAAGAGAAAAATAATTTCCCGGAAAATATTATACGTCGCATCCTCTTGCGTCTTCCCCCCAGAATTTGCAGAATCCGCAGTTGTGTCCCCTTCACCCCCAACTTCGCGAAGAAAAGTTCATTCCACAAATCAACCATAAATCATCCATAAAGCTAAATGCCGAAAGTATGACGTACGGTCTCTGCGCGTAACCCTCTCGCAAATTGTTCGTCAAAAAGGGGGCGGCGACAGGAGGAGTGAAAAAATTGCGTATTTCTGATGCACGGCTGGTCAAGGCCTGCGGGCGTGTGAGGTGAGGGGACGGGACGGGAACGCGGATGGGGACACAGCATTATGAACTGGCGCATAATTACCGCTGAAAACATGAGGGGCCGTACATAATAATCACATCATCTGGTAACTACTTCCCGGATGCTGATTACGAGGCAACCCGTGAAGGGCCAGTCGGGCTCGGAGTGACACACTTATTCCATTAGGGGACGTATACGTGCGGGTGGGTGAGTGGTGTTGATCAAATGGCATGCAATTACTCACTTCTGGTCCCACAATGACCGTCAGGTGGCACAAGGACACTCTGCACTGCGGGCCTGGAAGTGTACTTGCCCTAAAAATGTTCTGCCTCCCCCAACTCCAGCTGCGATTTTCACGCACGCAGCTTAAGACTGTGACGTGCACACTCTCTCGCGGGAGAGAGAGAGATTTGTCGGAGCTCATGTATCCGGTGCTTTGTTTATATCTGCGCCCCGCCTTAACATGCGAGTCAGTAGCGTGCGGAGGCGGGGGAAGGATGCGTGTAATGAGATTAAATACCTTGACTCGACGTTTGCTCGCAGTTTTAACTCCGCCATCCCTTCTCACGGGTGAGCGACTGCTCTTTGCATGAAGACATCAAAGTTTAACGATGGGCTGGAACCGGAACCAGAGCTCGAGATGGGGCACAGGTGGCTGGGGGTTATGACATTTTAAATGTCAAGCGTTAGCAATGACGTTTGATGCTGCCATGTGCTTGAGCTGGAAATAGGACGAGGGTTGCGCGACCCTGAAAAGGGTTGTGCTTGGGTGAGGAGCGGCACATCTGCCTCCGGAGATGAATTCTTGCGTCCGCTTTAACGACCGAGGGATGCCCGGAGTGGGATATGTTCTTTGAAAGGGCTGCTGAATTTATGAAAGATTAAGGACATCAATGCGGAGATGGGGGGATGGGAGGAATCCTCCGTTTGGTGGGGCATTGCATAGCTGATGGGCTTTCCTATGTGGCTTTGCGGCTTCTCCAGGTCATAATCGGCAATCATCAGTTCATCTCTCGGCGCACAATGTGCCTCAGGGTACACCAACTCCGTTTGCACCAGCAGTCTGCAGTCGACGGGGCACCTAGTTGTACAGTAATGTCCTCCTCCTGAGTTTGGAATTCGTTACTCTCGCGCTGGATGTAACGCCATACCCCGGAGTAATTAGTCTGATAAAACTGTTGATGACAGAGAATCCGAGTGCAGACGAGAGGTGCACACTCACTTAAGTGGACGTGTAGTCTGTCGTCGACGAGGGACGCGCACAAAATATTTGCAGTCTACACCCTCTATCGACGTCATTGTGTGCGCCATCCATAGACGGCGTCAGAAGGACGTTTAAAAATAGCCAGCCGCACCGTCTTGAGCTTCTATTTGATTGAGTTGAAAGGAGGACAATTGCCGCGGGTGGGTCGGGTCGACTGCTACCGCAGCCGTGGGAAGTGCTTATTGCTGGCTCTAAAAATAGCCGCACTCCTGACATGCTTTCTTTTCGTTTCGCTCCCCCTCCGCTCATCTGCCGTCTATCCTGCGCCTGTAGTCAACAGGAGAGTGAACGCAGTGATTGCAAGCAGTGCACCGACTCCGTGGTGATTGTCCACGGGTGCGAGTAAAATCAATTCCGCAGGTGAAAAGGTGTGAAAGTGGCTCCCCTTAGATGGACGGGGGTGCAAGCAGTTTCTAAGTGCCACAGGCACTGGGCAACCGAAGGTCCTTGCAGGTAATTAAAGTAAGTCATCGCAATCGGTGTGGTGTGAAAAGCAATTCACCGGAGAGTGCATTTGAAGGGCCCTGCTTCTGCGGTGGCAACCGAGGCCTCCCAATCGATGCGGGTGTGAGGTGTGAGACTGAGAGGTGAGAGGTTTAGCTTCGGTGAGTTGAAGCGCTTAAGAGGAGGAACAAGAATGTCTCCATTCAATGCGGCTGAGTGTTTCAAGTGCTCTAACCCAATGGATGACGACGACAACGTGAGTGGAAATCATTCAGAAAGGATTGCTTTGCCGAGCGCATTGTAGGTTTGCTGGAAAATGGGGCTTAGATGAGGAGGTTCTTCACGTTGACGGCAGCCTAGATATGGAGGTGCTTTGGATTCACTCATGGGATCTGAACACAGAGACGATGTGCTTTGAGAAGTAGGCCACTAGTGAGGGATAAGGCGAAAAGTGATCGAAATGTGTAAAGAATTTAAAACTTACCAAAAAGTGATCAAAATGTAGCAACGTGATAAAATTTTGGTTCAAATGTGACGAAAAAATTTCCCAAATTTTGGCACCGGAGAATATATTTAAAAATTGTCCGAAATTTGACCGAAATCTGACTGAAACTGCATCGGAATGTGACTAAAATTTTGCTATAAAAACCAAAATTTTGACTACAGTGTATAAAATGTGACTGATTGATCTTAAAAATTTGTCAAGATGAGGCAGGTTTTATGATTCTTTTGGATCAAAGTGCGAAAGATTACATTTGGACCAAAATAGAGTCAAAATATTGTCAAATCGGAACAAAGCGATAAGAAACTTCTTTAAGAATTTATCAAAAACGATATTTAGTAGCCATACTTTCAAGGAAACAAATTCTCCCGCAAGTTATGGTGTGTTTAAAATGTTATAAAATTTTCATGTAGCAAAATTTTGTAATGTGGCCAAAAAATAGGTTTCTTCCAAAATATATAGTCAGGGTCTCTCTTCATAAATTATGGACGTAACTAAAGCAAGAGCTGCTTATTGGCAACTCTGGGCAAACTCGTAACCTAAATTTGTTGTACTAAAAATGTGATCCAAATTTAACGAGACTTAATGAAATGATCGCATTTTTGAATCCTTGACTTAATGAGGAGGTGACAGAAAGAAAAGGAAAAGGAAAACGAAAAGAAAAAAAAAAAAACAAAATAAAATCTAAAATATTTGTACATGGGCCTACAATGCTCTGTTGGAAGATGTGGTTGGTCATATGTTCGAAAATTCTTCGAGGCGAAGTTCGCAAAACCATAAACGTAAGCGTTGCTTGTTGTGTGAGTTTTAGTTTCTTTAAGTGCTTAAGTTGTCCATTGTGCCTAAGGCACCGCAGGCAGAAGTTGTACAGTATTGCAATGTTGGGTGTAAATGGGTATGGAGGTTTAAGCTGGTAACACATAAACATTTAAACTGTCGATCATTCTGTCCGTTGTGAAGTCATTTGATTCGGCTTTTGGAAATGAACAGACTGGCCCCTAAACAACGCTTCCTTCTTTTCTCATTTTTCATTTTCATTTTCATTTATTTATTCATATTCTCTAGTTGATTACAGTTGTTATTATACATTAATAGTACTTCATTCAATGATAATTTAGTTTGTAGAGAATAGGGGTAGCATTTTGTAAAATTTTAACAATAATATTGATAAATGCTACTTTCATAAAATACAAAAACATTTTTAAGGGGTGAACTAAAGATTTACATTGAAAGAAAAAAGAACAGAAGAACAGCATCTAAGAGTAATCATCGAGAAAAAGTTAAAAACTAATTTTATATAATTGGGTCTAGTAGATCTCCTATTTGATTGTGATCAAATTCAAAAAGCCATGTTTTAATTTTAATATTAAATAATTTAAATGAGTGTAATGACTTTAATTCAATAGGCAGTTTATTAAATAATCTAAATGGAACTATGCAACATGTATTTCTGAAAAACGTAGTACGAAAAGTTGGAACATTGACATTTAGGCTTTGATTGCTTCGTAGACTGTAGCGATCAGAATGTCTGCTATTTAAATAGCCACATCTCACGAAGAAAATTTTCAACACTTTATAATAAAACAAATGTCTCAGAGGAAGAATTTTCAAGCTGTTAAACAATGGCATGGAATGATAAAATTTGTTCTTATTACATATTTTCTTTACTAAGCATTTTTGGATTACCAGAATATTAGCCATTTGGCATTGAGGAGCACCACCCCAGCAGCAAATACCATACTGCAATTTGGAATGGAAAATACCATAGTAAATCATTTTTAACACCTTGGTGGAACATGTATTCTTGAGATAATAAAAAATACGCAATGTTGAGTTAAAGTATTTCTTCATCGCCAGGATTTGCTCATTCCAATTCAATTTATTATCAATAATTATTCCTAGGTACTTAAAATGAGTAACAACTTCAATCCTAAAACAATCAGGGTCACATAGTATTTGAGTAGAGGACGTTAAATTATCCTTATTACTGCAGATATTGAAGGTTTCACATTTCGAAGAATGAAAGACAATATCAATATCAGGTAAAGCAGTGTGTGTTAGACTAAGAAACATCAGTTTTGTTTTATTGCTGACAAGCATTTTGTGCTCATGAAACCACCTTCGTAAGATGTCAACATCATGCTTTATGTCCGCGATCAGATCAAGTTTACTCTTTGTGATATAGGTTATTCCCAAATCATGAGCAAAGGCAGTAATGTTTCCTTTCATGTTTTGGTAAAAAATGGAGTTTATATAAATTAAGAAAAGAATAGGGCCAAGAACAGAGCCTTGGGGTACACCTATCTTTAAATCAATTTTGTTGCTGTAAGCTTCTGAAATTTTTACTATTTGAGTTCTGTTTCGTAAATAGGACTCGAGACAATAAAAAACAAAACCTCTAACACCAATTTTGTACAGTTTTCTTAGTAAAATATTGTGGTCCACCACCAAAGCCTTTGTTTGGTTATATCGACGAAGAGGCTAGCGCAATGTCTATGATCATCCAAGCCTTTGAAAATAGAGGAGCAAAAGTCGAATAGAGCATCTTCAGTAGATAGCCCCTGCCTAAAACCATACTGTTTTGAACTAAGGAAATTATTTTTTTCTAAAAGTAAGAGAATTCACCTTCTCGCCTTTCTTTCTTCTTTTGAAAATTAATTTTTAAAAGGCATGGTGGAACGTCCTTTTGATAAAGTTAATCTTTAATTGAATAATAATAATGATGATTGGAAGGCGCGACAGTCTACAGGGAGTTCAGGACCCAGTTCGCTCATCATCGTGGTGTGCGCGCAACTGTTCTTGTAAATGAATTCTTCTTCTTCTTGTGGCACTACAGTCTGGAGTGGACCTGGGCATTCTTGTGAATGAATACGTCAATAGAAAACTGCCATGCTTGGAGTGATGTTTATTCACAAGCGAACGTTAACACACCATTTTGTACACAAACCCTTACTGATTGATGTGATTTATGGGATGGTTGGAACGTTGGAATCAATGATTACCAAAGTAGTCACGATGGCTGACTTTTTTGTTTATCGAATTCGAATTCGAGGAACAGAGGGCGACCTTGGCAGAAGTGGGCCAGACAAGTGGAGAAGGACTTGAACTAACTTGGAGCGTGTTATTTGAGGATGCTAGTTGGTGAGGCATGTTGGTGGAGGCTCAGATCTAACCCGGACTTTCAAAAACAATGACGCTCAGAACGTTACAATTAAGGGTAACTACTGTAGTCATGCTGACTGACTTCTTTGCTCGTCTATTTAACAATGAGGATGTGCAGTTGAAGAGTCTTCTAATCGGAGCTATTGAAACAACGCAAAGGGGCAGCCTAGGTTGAAATGGCGCACACAAGTGGAAAAGGACCTCAAACAACATGGAGTGCGCAAATGGAGACAGCTGGCCAGAGATCTCGCTGGCTGGAGAGGCATGTTGGTTGAAGCCCAGGTCCACCCCGGACTGTAGCGCTACAAGAAAAGGAAGAAGTTTGCTGCCTGTGTGAAATTCCCGAGTTTTCAGAAAAAAATATTTAGGTTTCTTCTAGGACTTGAAGGCCCTTAAAAGCTATTTGGTTTGCTCCCTTGATCAATTCGTCGCAATTGCAGTCAATGTGGTGACTGATGCTGCCTTTGCTTAGTAGGTAGAGTGCGACAGTCTTACGCAGAAGATCACAGGTTCGATTCCTAGACTAAACACATCGAATTTTTCAGAGCGCTGACTCTTTCGAGCTACTGGCAGCTTTCAAAGAGTTATTTTAGCTTATGAAAAAGCTTCTCAAACTTTGCTGTTCGGATTCGCCATTTGGGATCGCCGAAAACGCTGTACGTTTCTTCTACTTGTGAGGAAACAGCAACGCGCATACCACGAGTAATTGATGACGAAGCTAGGCCCTGGCCCTACTGTGTCGCGCCATCAGATTTAATTATGTTTCCACAAAATTCCGCCCACATAGCATTAAAGACGAGATCTACCAAAATCCTTCCAATAATTCGCCTTGTATCCGATTTCATGAACATTTTGGAACAGTGGAGTTGTGGTTTTTAGAACATATCGTGGCATTTTTATGGACTTTATTAATCGTGCATAGATCTAGTTGAAGTTCACACAAAACATGTTAAAAGAGAAGAGAAAAAAATAGCAAGAGATGAAAGAAAATACTTCTCAAACTTCGCCGTTCAGAGTCGGCAATAAACTGTAGGTTCCTTCTACTCGTGAGAGAACAGTAGTGCGCAGAACACAAGCAGTTGATGAGCAATCTAGGCACTAGTCCTTTTGCGGATTGTCGCGCCATTCAATTGTTAATTTTAAGAGATGAAAACTTAGAACTGGAATTTGCTACATTTGACAAGTCTTAGTAAAGAAGCAGAAGAGAAAGAAGCCACTCTTAAGGAGAACGAGAGGCATCTGCATTCCTGAGAGCACTAAGCTTCCTCCTTACAAATTTGAAATCCTTCCCAGTCAAACAAAGATCCCCTCATCCGAGCACTTAAACACAGAGAGGCACTTCAAAGTGAACGGGTTTCGAGAGAAACGAAATCAAGCCAGAATTCAAGAAACATTTCAGCAGCTATTCACTGAATTTCAAGGAAGTTCTGTTTTCAGTGCAACTGGGCATGTAGAAATCACCAGACTGCCGCTGATTTCCCATTCTGTCCCGCGTTTATCCCCGACAGTGCCCCCGTCATTGGAGTGTATCCAATTTCACGCATTCCTCTTTAAATCAAAGCCTTTGAATGTCTCAAATCAGCAGAATAACTAACTTCAATGAAACGGAAACCAAGTAGCCCACCGAGCTGTGAATTGGTTTGAATTCCACTCCACCAGAATGCCATTTCTGGATCCTGTCCAATTCCTCAAGACAATGGTACACATTCGACAATCTACATTATGCTCCATTCGAGCAAAAAGGTATTTTTACCAGAGACCACCAAGTACCAAGCATCGCTGCAAAACTTTGAAAATAAACCACAGCTGGCTGGTGAGCCATTGAAACCAAGTTCAAGTTTCTCCTATCTCAGCTTGAGGTAATGGCTGCCCTATGTTGCGCGCTAATTTCTGCTCCCTAACCCGATCCCTTATGTTTGCTCGGAGTTCAGTGAACCCCCCATCTGATTGCCGTTAGTTTCTTGGCCCCGAACTAATCTCATTATTGACTTCTACCTCGAATCTTCGATAAAATATTCGTTCTCCTCCCCTCTCCGGGGAAAACAGAACTTTTTCCAAGCGCAATCAACCGGCTCATGAACTCTTTTTTCTTTCCACCTCCTCCCCATATAGACGGACCGACACATTAATGACCGTGGCAGCAAGCAGCCAGAGCACAGAATAAAGACCCGGCACGAGAAGCCCACGAGACAGTGCCACGACGGGGGGTATCTTCTTGTATAATTGCGACTGATAAACAAATGCTCAAAACACTGGTGCTAACATCTAGCAGATACCCGTTGACAAAGCACGGGAGTGCGTTAACATAAAATCCCGCCCGGGTTGTGCGACCGGACGGGGTTTAGGTCTTTTTTTATGGCGACGAGATAAAGGGATTGGGTGACACTTAATAGTGGGACACTTAAAGGCACCGGCAAACAAGGGGAATTACATCTGTTAGTGGGCGATATGGGGTGTGTGTGTGTGGAGGGGGGTTGGGGAAGGATACGCCTGGACAGATCGAGGGGTCATTCCGTGGGAAGCCCCCAGGGCTAATTAAGGAACGTAATTAGTTAAGTATTTTTGGTGAAGTTTGAAATTTCTGACGTCGATGCTAGCTGTGCTAGACGCTCCGTTGAGATTGCTGGGGTTACAGACGGAGTGGGGTTTATGGCTTGGATTAACGTAACGATGTCCCAGTGGAGGGGTTTTATCGGCGGCGCGGTGATAGGTCGTAATTTGTCTGCCACTTGATGCGTGGGGAGCGTTGCTCGTTGACAAAGTCTTGTTCTGCAGACTGTCATGTGAATTCTGGTTGTGGGCAGTCATAAGGGTTGATTCTGTCTTGCAGAAAGGTGCCTCATAAAAGTACATGAATGATTGTTGTAAATGAGGTGTGGGTGTAATTTGGTGGGATGTCGTTGGCTTTTGAAAGGAGGTCTCATGTCTCTTTTGTTTGCGGTCTCATGTGTGATGGATTTCGTCTGCTTTACACGACTCTTGATTGGAAGTCCACACTTTCCTGACATGAATTTCTTAAATAGCGCCTAGACCAAAAGCAGGAAACTTGCTGGGAACTGCTGGTCAGCTGCAAGGAATTTTTTCGGTCTATTCTTCTATACCTCTGCTGCAATATTCGCTTCATAGTCTCAGTCCTTTCCTTGTGCTTTCGAGGTGTGTCTCAAAAGGCAAATCTCCTCTCCTGCAGACACATTTAAACCTCTTTACGTGTTTTGTCTATTGAAAGAGCGATAGAAATATACAACCATTTTGTACTTTAGCCCCAGGATGTGTCCGTAAATTTCTTTCCAGATTCACGGTCATCTTATCTCTCTGCGTTTTCCAGGTGACTTCCACTAGGGATGGAAGTCACCTAGAAGACACCTAAGGCCCCTGGCTTGTGTTTTAGCCACAGGACGTCTTCTTGCCAGATTCACGGTCATCTCATCTCTCTGCGTTTTCCAGGTGACTTCCACTAGGGATGGAAGTCACCTAGAAGACACCTAAGGCCCCTGGCTTGTGTTTTAGCCACAGGACGTCTTCTTGCCAGATTCACGGTCATCTTGTCTCTCTGCGTTTTCCAGGTGACATCCACTAGGGATGTAAGTCACCCATAAGACACCTAAGACACCTGGTATGCTTGTGTCTTAGCCCCAGGATGTCTTCTTGCCAGATTCACGGTCATCTCATCTCTCTGCGTTTTCCAGGTGACTTCCACTAGGGATGGAAATCACCTAGAAGACACCTGGGATGCTTGTACTAGAGTCCCATGTCCAATAGTTTCTTGCAATGTTCATAATTATCTTATCTCTTTGCGTCGTCTAAGTGACTTCCACTAGCTAGATATTTAAAGCCTGGTCAATACGGGTCGACACACCTATCTGTCAAAGTCAAACTTATTTCTGTTTTTTAGTGAAAGGAACTCATTTGATGATCGCTTCTAAGAACATTCCTTTCATCTGTTGGTCAGTAGTTCCAGAAGTCCGTGGTCAGTAGCTCCAGAAGTTCGTCTTCATCGAAGTCTAAATTTACAGAGAATGGTGGAGCTGCCAATTTTGTTATGCCGTAGAACAATTAAAAGCAGTAGAAGATGATTTGGTTGGGCGCATGCACCAAGTCATCTGTAAGAAAATATTCCAGATTAGTGGAATCTTAGTGAAGTTTGTTTGGTCCACAAGAATGGAGACTCCTTTGACTGCGCCAACTATCGAGGGATCAGCCTCCTTAACATCGCCCACAAAATTATGTTCGCTGAATTGTGTGAGCGTCTTAACTGTTTGGCCACAACCAGTTCTTCTCTGTGTGACTTCAGGCCACGGGATCCTACAATAGATCAGATCTTCACTTTGGCAGATCCTGAAAAGGACCAAAGAAATACAGAACGACACTCACCACCTATTCGTGGATTATACGACCGCACATGGCAGTGTCCTAAACAGTGTGTGTCTACCTGGCATTCCTACCGAACTCGTCAAATTGAGTAGAATGACTATGGAAAACTCTAGTTGCTCCATCAAGTTCGGTAACGAACTCGCTGAGACCTTCAATGTTACACAGGGCAAGGCGACGCGCTGTCATGTGCCTTCTTTAACATCATTCTTGAGAAGATCGTGCAGAACTCACAAGTCAACACCAGCGGCACGATCTTCCAAAAGTCAGCTCAATTGCGGGCTTAATCGGACGACATTGACGTGGTTGGTCGCGCATATCGAGCCGTCAATGACGCATTTGCTGGCATTGAAGGGGTTGCGGCTAAAATTACTCTGGCGGTAAATGAGGGCAAAACAAAGCAAGAGCTGTCATCAAAGAAGGACAGAGCGTCACATTAGACAGGCGGTAAATGAGGACAGCTCGAAGTACAAGCTTCCATCAAAGAAGGACAGAGCGTCACATTAGACAGGCGGTAAATGAGGGCAGCTCGAAGTCCATCAAAGAAGGACAGAGCATCACATTAGACAGGCGGTAAATGAGGGCAGCTCGAAGTACAAGCTTCCATCAAAGAAGGACAGAGCGTCACATTAGACAGGCGGTAAATGAGGGCAGCTCGAAGTACAAGCTTCCATCAGAGAAGGACAGAGCGTCACATTAGACAGGCGGTAAATGAGGGCAGCTCGAAGTACAAGCTTCCATCAAAGAAGGACAGAGCGTCACATTAGACAGGCGGTAAATGAGGGCAGCTCGAAGTACAAGCTTCCATCGACAGAGCGTCACATTAGACAGGCGGTAAACGAGGGCAGCTCGAAGTACAAGCTTCCATCAAAGAAGGACAGAGCGTCACATTAGAGAGGCGGTAAATGAGAGCAGCTCGAAGTTTATCAAAGAAGGACAGAGCGTCACATTAGACAGGCGGTAAATGAGGGCAGCTCGAAGTACAAGCTTCCATCAAAGAAGGACAGAGCGTCACATTAGACAGGCGGTAAATGAGGGCAGCTCGAAGTACAAGCTTCCATCGACAGAGCGTCACATTAGACAGGCGGTAAACGAGGGCAGCTCGAAGTACAAGCTTCCATCAAAGAAGGACAGAGCGTCACATTAGACAGACGTTAAATGAGAGAAGCTGGAAGTCCATCAAAGAAGGATAGAGCGTCACATTAGACAGGCGGTAAATGAGAGCAGCTCGAAGTCCATCAAAGAAGGACAGAGCGTCACATTAGACAGGCGGTAAATGAGTGCAGCTCGAAGTACAAGCTTCCATCAAAGAAGGACAGAGCGTCACATTAGACAGGCGGTAAATGAGGGCAGCTCGAAGTACAAGCTTCCATCAAAGAAGGACAGAGCGTCACATTAGACAGGCGGTAAATGAGGGCAGCTCGAAGTACAAGCTTCCATCAAAGAAGGACAGAGCGTCACATTAGACAGGCGGTAAATGAGAGCAGCTCGAAGTACAAGCTTCGGAAATTTCGAGGATTTGGTCTACCTCGGGTCCGCGGAAAGTAGAAACAACAACATCGACGTTTCCCACGGAGCGTCACGCTAGGTTGCAGAAACTTCGCAGTCGTTAGGGACAGTGTCTACCTCGACCCAACGGTTTTTGCCTCTTGCCAATTTCTGTTTTAGGGGCTCAAGAGCCAATTGAGTCATAAAACCACCTCTCGATAAACTGAACTGGCTTTGAATAAAAGTTTGATCATCATAGTCGTCCTGCCTTTCGGAACTTGAAAGGCTGGACGGTATTAATACTGGATTAGGAAACCCCTAAGCCATGTGAAAGAAAACTTCAGTGTTCGGTTTTTGGTCCAGTTTGCGTTCATGACATTTTGATGACAACATTAAGCGGCGAACTGAAGGATATTCGCCTGGTTCAGCGCCTTTTTATACATCATTTAAAATGGTTAGCTTATGGAGAGCGTATGATTCGGCCCGAAAGGTTGTCGAATCCGAAGCACTGGGATAAAGCAAGGAAGGACGGTGTAGGCTAACATGGCGCACACAAGTGGAGAAGCACACAACTTGGAGTGCGAAATGGGAATCAGCTAGCTAGAAATCGTATGAAATGAAGAGGCGTGTTGAACAAGGCCTAAATTCACCCCAGACTGTAGTGTCAATCAAAGAAGAAGAAGCGAACAGCAGAAGCAGAAGATCATCTTGTTGCGGGATGGCGCCTAACATGCCCTTGTTTTGAGGGAGCCTGACTGGTGGTGACAGCTTGACCAGAGGCAATATTCTGGTGCCAGGTCAGGTCAGAGCCCCTAAAACTTCAGTTTCAGTCTGACCGAGCGGTAGGCTCCCTTGTGGGAGTATCGTGATGGGTGTGGTTTACCACCTTACATATCTAGCAGAGTCGAGGATAGTGTCATGTGCTAGTCTAGTTTTTGTTCACCCTGGGCTAGTGTAGCGGCATCTTATGTATTCGTTTTAATTAAACAACTCCTTACATTAGAAAAGGCATGATCATGACGTTTTAAATTTCCTCTTCTGCTCTCGTATCTGTGTTTTTCTCGGTGTATCATTCCAAAAGCATGTGAAATCAGCTGAAAAATCCCCACTTACTGACTATTACTCACAGTTCAATGTCTAAGATCGTAAGCAACAAACAAACGAACGACGCAGAAATCAAACCAAAATCTGATTCACTTTCGGTTTAGACCCAATGGCCAAAGAAGAGGGCACATGCCCATCCCGTGTCTCATGATCTAAAAGAGTACGATGCAAAATTACTCAAAGCACACCAACCTTCACCCACCCACTGCTGCAGCTTTGCATGTTCACTGAACCGCCAGGACACACTCACACTCCCTCCCCCGTCTGATGAATGTGCTTCTCTGCCAAAATCACTGAGTGTTCGCAAGTCAGTCAACAGTTTTTCGCCTTGTCGAAGTGTGTACTTCGCCCAGAGTGCATCGTTTAATGCCGTCACACCCCGACAATCCACTTTACGAAAATAAACGACGCATCCACCGCACCACTTTCAGGTTGAAGTAGCAAGGATTTGCTTGCAGCGTATTTTCCTTCGTGGTTTTGGCGTGTTCTTTCAAAGGCAACACGATTACGAGATGCACAGCACTCTTTACATTCAAATTTGGCGCTGTGCCAGCCTGCAGCGGTGATCAGTGCTCATTGTAATTTCTCAAAACAACACCAGCAATCATTGGGCTTACAAAAAAAAAGATAAACATCCCCCACCATGTGTGCACAGGCGGTGACGTCGAAGCAAGCGTGCAACCGTCAGAAGGGCAGTCAAATTGTGGCGGGGAACGATGCATTTCATCGAATCTATTTTCATTCCGATAAATATTTTCGCTGAGATTGGCAAGCAGAGTGGTGCGGGGAGTGGTGGATTGAGGCTGCGACATGACAAACACTGTGGGAGGTAATTATGCGAACATTTAGCACAATTCAGCGCAATTCAACGCAATTCAGCGAAATTCAGCGGAGGTCGATTGCACTTCGTTGGCTGTTTGTTTACCCGACATCTTGTGTACCCACATGGAAGTAAATATTGTGAAAGCGGTGCAGGACTCTCAGCGACTCACGATGAAATGACGACCTCGCCGGGCTGTTCTGTAATGACGCACTCAAGTTATTGAGAAAGTATTTGTCCTTATCGCGGCGGAACGTCCTTTCCATCGCGAGCCTCGACGTAAAATGTGCAGCGGGTCATTCCTCGCGCACCCGACATGACGAAGTTGACTGCGAGGCAGTTTCCCTCCCACCAGTCTTAAGATAATTACCGAGTTTCATGTTCATTGCTTTTTCGCGATTCGATTTAATTAGGATTCTCTTTCCTTTCGGCGAACTGATGAGAAGCAATAACCAACTTTTTCCCCGGAGTTGAGCACTCTCAGGAGTTAGCCACTTATGCGGGTAATAAATCGGATTCGCGATGAATAAGCTGATTAAAGGCAAACATTGGGATGGTCAAGGGGCCCTACCCTCTTGGCCTTTGTGATAAATTTTGGGCGGATGCATTTATTGCCGAAGAGTTGTGCTGGGCAATGAATGGCGACGCAAAGTAGTCCGTCCTGGTGCTTGTCGTGCCCAGTGGCCCACGGAAGTGATAATAAAATATGCGCTTTTCATCTGTTTTACGAGGGAGTATCTTTGTCGTAAATTTTGAGGTTTTATAACCGGTTTTTAAACTTTAAGAGCTCTGCGGAGGCGCGAAACTACTGCCGAGATGAGCATTATATGACCCTCGGCGGCATTCATATGCGAGTTATGAGCGAATAACTTGCATTGTACCGGCACTTGGGGCACATGCATATCAATTTCCGCAAACATTTGAGAGCTGCCTCCCACTGGCGCTCTCTCAGACATTTGACTTCGGTCGTGGCGCGGTAAATTATCAGAGGGAAAGACGCGGACAGTGGTGAGCGAAGGGTGATTCGGCAGATTGCTGGAAAATAATCAAAATCCCGACAAAGAGGAGCAAGTTAATGGACTGAGAACGGTTTAAAGTCTGTTGGGGAGTTGGGCATTTTGCCTGAAAGTGGAATGTGCCATAAAAGACTGGACTGAATGTGTGGAAAATTGATCATGAACTGGGAAATGATGATTGAATTGAATGAATGAAACAAATTGCTCTTTTTATTTTATTACAGTGCAAGTATGCTTCAATTCAATTCAATGTTGTTTATTGCACACACGTCAAGTACAAGATTCAGCTCAGTGTAGAGGGCTGTAGTTCAATTAAGTTGCAATGCGCAGGAAGAAACAGAAGCAACAAAAGTTATGAGTGGAAGTCTGTTTAATTCTTTCCGACCTTGCTCTGTGGAAATCAGCACAGTTTAAATGATAATTCAATTCCGCACAGCTAAGCTCTGTAAAATTCAGAACAGTCCAAAAGTCAGTTCAATTCTTTTCGAGTTAGGTCTTTGGAATTCAGCACAGGCCAAATGTCAGTTCAGTACTGTCTGACTAATTTCTTTGGAATTCAGCACACTCCAAAAGTCAGTTCAATTCTGTCCGACTAAGTCCTTTGGGATTCAGCACAGTCCAAATGTCAGTTCAATTCAGTCCGTCTAATGTCTATGGAATTCAGCACAGTCCAAAAGTCAGTTCAACTCTGTCCGATCAATGCCTTCGGAATTCAGCACAGGCCAATTGTCTGTTCGATTATGTCCTACTAAACTCTGTAAAATTCAGCACTGGCCAAATGTCATTTCAGTTCTGTCCGACTAGGGTCTTTGGAATTCAGCACACTCCAAATGTCAGTTCAGTTCTGTCCGACTAGGGTCTTTGGAATTCAGCACACTCCAAATGTCAGTTCAATTCTGTCCGACTAAAGTTTGTTGAATTCAGCATAGTTCAAATTGTAGTTCAATTTAGTCCGACTAAGGTCTGGGATTCAGCACAGTCCGAAAGGCAGTTCAATTCTGTTCGAGTAAGGTCTTTCGAATTCAGCACAGCCCAAAAGTCAGTTCAATTCTGTTTGAGTAATGTCTTTCGAATTCAGCACAGGCTAAATGTCAGTTCGATTATGTCCGATTAAGGTCTGTGGAATTCAGCACAGTTCAAATGTTCAAATAAAATTTGTGGAATTCAGCGCAATTCGAATGGCAGTTCAATTCTGTCCGACTACAGACCAAATGTCAGTTCAATTCAGTCCGACTAAGGTTTATGGAATTTAGCACAGTCCAAATGTCAGTTCAATTCAGTCCGACTAAGGTTTATTGAATTCAGCACAGTTCAAATGGCAGTTCAGTTCTGCTCGACTAAGGTCTGTGGAATTCAGCACAGACCAAATGTCAGTTCAGTTCTGTCCGACTAAGGTCTTTGGAATTCAGCACAGTCCAAATGTCAGTTCAGTTCTGTCCGACTAAGGTCTTTGGAATTCAGCACAGTCCAAATGTCAGGTCAGTTCTGTCCGACTAAGGTCTTTGGAATTCAGCACAGTCCAAAAGTCAGTTCAATTCTGTCCGACTAAGGTCTTTGGAATTCAGCACAGGCCAAATGTCGGCTCGATTTTGTCCGACTACGCTCTGTAGGATTCAGCACAATTCAAATATCAGTTCTATTTAGTCCGACTAAGGTTTGTGTGATTCAGCACAGGCTAAATGTCAGTTCAGTTCTGTCCGACTAAAGTCAGCACAGTCCAAATGTCAGTTCAGTTCTGTCCGACTTAGATTTGTGGGATTCAGCACAGTTAGAATGTCAGTTTACCTTTAACAATTGAATCTCTATGTATTGAATGTTCCATATGTAAGTTCAGTTCTGTTTGACTAGTAAGTGTAAAATTCAGCGCAATCCAAATGATAACTCAATTCTTAGCTCTGACTTAGCTCTGTAGAATTCAGCACACTTCAACGACTTTGGCAACATTTCTAAGTACAGTGCCCTATTCAGCACACTTCACACTTATTTAATATTTCCATTTTTTTTTTTCAAGTAGAATATCCGCTGTTTCCCAACAATGGGTATCGATCGTAACCTTCTTCCTTTAGCTTTGCTTAGCCACATAGAGAAGCTGGTTTTAAAGAATATGCTTAAAATGATTGAAATCTAGAAATAAGATGTTACCTGCCATAAGTGACACATTTTTTTCACATCGCTCTCTGTCATTTTATTTGTTGATTGGCGCCGTCGATGACCATGACAATGAAGAAATGACATCCGTAGTCATTCACAATTGCGAGGAATTCAAAATTGATTGATGAATAAATTCCGAAGGTATACGCTGTCTGACACAAAATGATTTGTACGGACTTTCCCCAAAAGTGACGTTGATTAGTTTTCATAGAAGTCCTCACGTTTTGAATAAGTTCAGCACAATGTACTTCCCCTTTCATCCTGGATTGTAGTATAATTCAGAGTAGTTCACTGCACTTCATCGCACATTTGGCCAATTCAATGGAAGAGATCGTAATTTCGGATTCCAGGATTCGGGATTCGATGTCTGCTTTTTTGCATGAGATCTCCTGTAAGTGAGAACTTTGTCTTGCATGTCAATGACAATTATTCAGCCTAGCAGCATTTTAATGAATTTCACATTTATCACCTTAAATCCAGCAGAATTCGTCACAATCTACCCAAGTTGGTGAAAATCATTCTGTGTCCGGTTATTCAGCTTTTTAGCATATTTCTGAATTTCATACAAAGAAGTTTTCATAAAATTTCACAATGTATGGATCTCAATCATCACTATCGTCTAGAAGGACATACAAACTTCATCGCCAGTCCTTCAGTCTGTGAAATTCGGTAACTCTACCAAACAACCAAAGACATGAAACCCTCTGTTAGCTCTCTGTTAAACTACCAAGACATTAAACCCGCTGTTAACAAGCCACCGCCGACACTGTGTGCACGGCACAGCTCCATCTGCGGCACGAGCACGTGAATGTAATCCAATTCACGTTGTCGCACACGCCTTGAATATTTAAGGTTTCCATGCACAAAGAATAAACAAAAATTTTCACGGAGAGCCTTACGCGGGTGCAACCTCCCAAGTGGTGTCCCTCCACGGTATTCAAAGATTCATTTTAAGAGTACTCTTCAGAAGAGCGGCAAAAATTTCAACATCAAGTGCACATTTCAAGCTTTCAAGTGAGGTCCCTCATCGCACACCGTCATAACTGTGCTGAAAACTTCCACACTGCGTCGGGGTGGTGCGAAGATCTAGGACATCACAAGGATATCAACAATGTAAATTGTGTTAACTCTTAGCGCCTCCCTCGACCGCGCCCCTTTCATTCGCACCATCGCATAAGTAGCAGGGTAGCGTGTCTTAAAAATGTTTTCTTCAAAAACTGGGACAACATTTCATCTCTCTCTCTCTCCAGCTTTCCAGTGTTTTTTCAAATTTCGGCCCCTTCTGTCATGTTATTTGAATTTACAATATTTTCTTTTCTAGAGCAAGCAAAGTGAAAAACGAGCAAAAAACTCTCAGAGAGCCACAGAAAAAAAGCTTCAACAAGCAGAATAAAGTCCCATCATCGGAATTTCAAATTGAATCCGAAACGTAATTAGCAAGCAGAGTAAGACAGGAAAAGGGACAAACCAAATACACTCAACCACACTCCACCGCCAGGAGGCGAGGAGGACCAAACAAGTCAGACGTCATTCACAACAGTAGAGATTTCCGGGGAATCCCGATTCTGGTTCCTGTGTTTCCGGTCGCAGTGGTTGTCATCACGACCGCCACAACCACACAACTACAACTTTAATTCGCTCCGGGCCATACTAGACTCTCATCAAAGTGGCAGTGTGTGTGCGGTCCCTCTGACTTGTCCGTGGTCGGGGCTGCTTCAGCACGATAGAGAGAAAGGCGCTTAGATGCCTTTCCTAGGATGCCCATTGGAAATCTTTCGTTAAAGGTACGTACACCCACCTCGTGTGTCCCTGTGCCCGTTGTTTTCCCCCTTTTTTTGTTTTGGTTGGCTTAGACGAATGTGCTTTAAGGTTTGAGGGGAAAAAGTTCTTCCCCCTTAAAATATTTTTCAACGCGAATAACGGTCTAACCTGTGCACTGACTGTTCTTGGGGTCCACGCCCAGTGTTGAGTGGATTTGTCGCTTATTTTTAATTTCCCGGGTGGGCGGAACCGAGAAGAGATCGAGTTGTGAATAGTTTTGAGCAGGAATTTCAATTTATTTCAAAACTCTTTTCATGGCTGAAGGATGAGGGTCCAATGCCATGAACTTGTGGGTTCGGGGCGGAGTTCTAATTTGAATGCTGAACGAATTTAATCATCTTTTGGACTTGATTCGATATTCTTTGTGTATTCAGGCTGGATTGGAGGAGAAATAAAAGGTATGATTCCAGAGAGACCAAATGCGAAGAGGGGAAGAACTGAATAGGTTTCTGGGAAATTCCGCTAACTGTTCAAAGGGCATTTGAAGATGTTTAAGTTTTGGTTTCGTCGTTGTAGAAAGTTCTTTGGAGAATAAGTTCTATGAAGAACAATTTATTCCATTTTTCGGTTTACACTTGTTTTTGCTTCTTATGTCTTGAAACTTCCTCAAAAGCAGATGTTACCAACGTCTTGACTATAAGCAGCTGTTAAGGCCTCGGAGCCTTAACAGCTGCTTAAGTCAAGACGTTCAGAGCATCTTCTTTTGAGCAGAATCTCAGCATTACCAGTTGTTGTCAAATACGACAGATTCTTGTGGTTACTGGAGACATCCAAGTGCAGCGTTTCGAAACGCAGAGACAATCGGAATTGTCTAGCAAGCTGTTTCAAAGAACAGTTTGTCTCGGCTGCACAGTGGCATTCCCCAGCACGCCTGGCTCTGCTCTTGATGCTCTGATTAATCTCCCTCCCCTTGATCTCCACATCATGGGATGTACACTCAAGGCCATCTCTCGACTAAAAAGGAATGACCTTTGGTTCCACTCGCACTGGAGCTTTGATGACCTCGCACTGGAGCATTGATGACCTCGCACACAACATCTCCTATGATACTACTCTCATGGACATGCCGTCTGATGCGAGGTCGCCAATAACAAAGTTGCGACACTTTTACAAAGTCGACTTTCCACGTGTCCTGGACTGGCTGTGGCCAGAAACTGAACCGGGAAAAGAATGTAGTCGGATTTTCACGGACGGCTCCAAGACAACGGAGGGTTCTGGAGCTGGAGCCTTCGTGGAAAACGACAACATTAGACTTCACACCTCCTTAGGAAACTTCGCGTCGGTCTTCCAGGCGGAAGCCTTCGCGATCCTAATGGCCACCAACTACATTGTGAAGAATAGGTGGAAGGGAAGAAGTATCTGCGTCTGAAGCGACAGCCAAGCTGTGCTCAAGGCCTTACTCAACCCTTTAACCACTTTAAAGATAGTTCAAGAATGCACGTCTTCCCTTAATTTGGTCGGCAGGCTGAATTCGCTAAGACTTGTCTGGGTCCCTGGTCATCACGGGATCCTGGGAAACAAAACTGCCGACGAACTAGCTAGGCTAGGTTCAGCAGAATCATTCGTAGGACCCGAACCCGCCTTGGGATTACCCGCGTCCATGGTCAGGGCCTCCGTCGATGGTTGGGTCTCTCTACAGCACAATAGAGATGGCGTGACTCTCCAGGATGCAGGGTGACCAAGAGTATGCTCCCAAACGTCTGTAAGAAATCCGCTTCTTTTCTGCTATCCCTAGACAGAAACGAGTGCAGAAGACTTGTTGGCGTATTAACGGGACACTTTCCCTTCGCTAAGCACCTGAGTCGGCTTGGGCTTAGTGCTGTCACTCTCTGCGATGCCTGTGGCGAAGGTGAAGACACTTCAGAGCACTTTCTCTGTCAGTGTCCTGCCTTCGCTCGTATCAGGTGGCGGTTATTTTGCGCTGATGTGGTGGGAACTGAAAACCTAAGTTCTATATCACAGAAGCGCATCTTGGTTTTTCTTCGGAAAACCAAAAAATTACATTAAATGAAGGTTACTGCCTGGTAGTACAATGGACCAGTATTTGAGTCTGAGTGCTCCAGTGTAGTTGATCCAAACCTCCAACAAAAAAAAAAAAAAAAGCTGACCGAAGGTGAAGTGCATCAACTGACGGTTCATTAGTAGGGTGTTCTTCATTCCTAAAGGACTATTAATAGGGGGCGCCACTATCAAGAATTATTAGCTTTTTGGTTAACTACTTGTGTTATGCACGCTTCTGTTCTCTCACGAATATAAATGACTTACAGTTTTTTCTTTTGCCGACACCAAACGGCGAACGAGAGAAGTTTGAGAAGATTTTATATAGACAACTCTTTGACTGTTACAAGCAGGTCGAAGGAGGTGGTGTGATGACAAATAAGAGGTGTTCAGTCCGGTAGTCGAACCTGGGACCTTTGGCTTGTAAGTGTCACACTCCTACGCCACGGCGGCCTTACAGAAGAAAAAAAATCTGTTCGTGTTCTTTTAGATTTTTGCATTTCCAATTAATGACCCGAAGACAAAGAAATAAAACGTCCATTCTTCTGGATTGCTCATACGATCAGATGGCGATACTTTTTTATTCAAACCATTTACTCAAAGTACGTTATAAAGAGTGATTTTTTACCAATTACCTTTTTGGCAGCCGTGGCGTAGTGGGTAGAGGGCGGCGCTCACACGCCGATGGTGCGAATGCCTTCTTGTATGCCTGCACTCTAAGGCGAGGTGCTAAAACATTTCCGTCTCATAGACTCAAAGCACCGACCGCGCATGCCCTCTTTTTTGCCACCCATGTCCACAGCATACCGTGAGGCTGGTTTTTCAGTTTGTTCCTCTCACCTCCTTACACATGAGCCCACTGACAGGCCCACGGATCACAGCATTTCATCCCCAACATGCTCCCACAGTGACCCTCCTCGACAGGAACAATAACTTCATCTAATTGGTATATTATTTATCGAAACGCACCGGACGACCGATGGCCCATCCAGGTTCGTTGCCCCTGGTCAGCCTGGTGACTGCTGTTCGCCATCAACGCCATGTGGCGCATTTAGAAAATAGAAATTACTGGATGTCGGCGGCGTCGGCGAACACACCACGTGTCCCTTTTGGGATTTATGTGAATTCACCCACTCGGTGTGTCCCTCGTTGGTGTGCTTCTTCAAATTTAATTATTTACTCGGCGGACGTGTAGGCGTTGTATGCGGGTGGCTGGACGGTAATCCGAGCACGGTTCCACAGTAACACCCGGCACCCGGCAACCGACACCCAGCCGCCCTTCAGGCAGCTGGAATTTATCTTGGGCCGGATTGAATGTCATAAATTGTCTCCGCTTACAGGTTTCGCTGGGATAATTTAGATTTTTTCTCTCCCGTTTCTGCCGCTCGTTTATTGCGGCGATGAAGGCGTGGTACCGTGTTTTGCGTGCATTGCGTGCTGACTACCGAATTAGGTCTAGCAGTGGGCGGAGTGGACGGCCATTTGGCGTGTGCGCCAGGGAATCGAAATGCAATCTGTTCAGTGTATCGGCTGCAGCGCAGCAATTAAGCTGTCATCGGGTTTAATGGGCAAACTATCTGCCGTATCATTTGTTCAGTCTCATGACCCACCCTTCAGATTCGGCAGGTGCCTGGGAGGCGTTGATGGAATCTAACCGAGCGGGTGGAGTAATTTACATCCGCTCATTATGGCAATAAATCCACAAAATTAGATACGAGGAAGTTAATTTGTCGGGGCGACCAGATCGGGCTACGCAGCAGGCAGCTCCGGCGCAACCAAAAAGCAACTGGTTGTGGCCGCCGTGGCCGGGGAAACTGAACTAGCCCCGGTGGTGGCTGACGGAATCGATAAATTACGTGAGGCAATTTGAATGCGAAGTGACTGGCGCGCGGTTTGTTGGTGTGACTTTGTTTTTTTTTTTTCGTTTCCCAGTGGAATTGGGACCGGCGGTAGCGGTTTCATTAATCAAAGAGATTGCCGTCAGTAGATGGGGGGGGAGGGGAGTGTGACAATGTGTTGCTGGGGATGTTTGCCAGCTATTGGCTGGTAATTTGAAAATGAAAGTAAACATTTGAGCAAGTTACCAGTTTCGACACGCATTTCCCTGGAGGCGCCTCGGAAGCGATAATTGCTTTCGGATGTGGGCATAGGCGTCGATGATATGCGGGAACTTCGACTGGACTGGGGGCAGCTTATCGTGTCAACATGGGAAGTCAATTGGGAACTGGGAGGGAAGGTGCTCATTGGGCTGTCCTTTGCAGTCATTTAACACTCGTGGGTAGTCACTTTGGTGTCCATCAACGACAGGGGTTGGAAATGGTTCTGATGTGTTGTAGAGATTTTGATGGCGGGAAAATTACATTTGATATGCGTATTGTGGAATGTGTCTCACATAGCGTTAAGGGAGAGTACATTTCGGGCATCCAAAAGAAACAACCATTTTTCTCAACATCTAAAAAATTGTTCTTCTTGTTCTTGTGGCGCTACAGTCCCGGGTGGACCTGGGCCTCAACTAACATGCCTCTTCAGCCAGTATGAACTTTCACTAGCTACTCGCTACTCCAAGTTGGTTGAGAATTGTTGGAACCGATGTTGATGTCACATAAGCGACTCACGATCGCACATTCCCATTTTGTGGAGGATCTTAAATCTTGACTGTAAGGTTCACATGTTTTGTATCTTGAAAATTATGTACATTTCTGATCTGGATGTAACACACCACTCAGTTAGTCCCTGGTGCCACTAATTAAAAAGTTAAACTTAGATTAGTAATTTGTATTAGTGGCGCCCCCTATATGTCTCGGGACTTACTGGGTGATCTGTTATTAAACCTAGTGGCATAAACTTGAGTGTCTGTCGGGTAGAATTCAAAAATCGTGACAGTGTAACGAGTGCAACTCACACGCCAAAGGTCTCCGGTTCGATTCCCAAACTGAGCATCTGACATTTTTCATTGCGCCGCCTCTTTCGAGCTACTGATAACACTCAAACTGTAAAAGTTGTCTATGAAAATGCTTTCAAACTTCGTTGTTCGAAGTCTATTGCAAACTGTGGGTCCCTTCTACTTGTGTCAGAACAGTGGCGCGCCAAAAACAAAGTAGTCGATGAGAAAGTAAGGCTTTGGTCCCCGTGTGGACTGTCGCGCCATCTAAAACATTTACATGTGCATGTACTCGTATAGAACTTGGTGGAATTTCAGACTCTGACTCACTTTCAACAACTTTTTTTTTTAATTGAATTAAGCAGTCCGCAGTGCTTGTCTTCTGTTCACCATCTGTCTCCAGTTCCGCACTCCCAGTTGGTTGAGGTTCTACTCCATATTTGTGCGCCATCTTAGCCTGGGCCGTTCTGTGTTGAGTTGTCCCAATGGCTCAGATTTAAAGACTTTTCGGGACGGTGGCAGCGGTGTACATAAGCTCTACATGGCCTCGTCAACTTAAGCGTTGTCTTCGAAGATGTTTGACTAGACGTAAGCAAAAAATTGAACTGACTTTTAAAAGATCGTACCCCTAGTATTGACTTGTGAGTAACGTACGATCTTCTCGAGGATGATGTTAAAGAAGTCACATGACAGTGCGTCGCCTTGTCTAAAACCTTTCTTGACATTGAAGGTCTCAGTGAGTTCGTTACTGACCTTGATGGGGCAGGGAGGGTTCTCCATCGTCTTCCTACACGATGCAAGAAATATTTCAGCCCTTATGACCTGGTACAATATATAAGGCGTTCGTCCGCCCAAAGCTTGAGTACAACGCTCCTATCTGGTCCCGAGCTTCTAAGACCTCTCTGCACCTACCAGATAGAATAAACTTATAGGTGATAATAATGCTGCGAAGTCCATCAATTCACTTGAACATCGACGAAATGTTGCGTCTCTATCACTATTTTATCGTTATTTTAACAAAAAATGATCTAACGAGTTAGCCAGCTGCATTCCTCTCTTTCAAGAATTCACCTGCAATATCCGCCTCGCTAGGAATGCTCACCCGTTCACTCTTAAGCCCATCTTCGTACGTACAGTTAAGATTAAAGACTCGTTCTTCAGCCGCACCACACGAATATGGAATGCTGTTGCCAGCCCAATTTTTTCCTTCCATTACAATCCCCAGGCATTTAAAACCAATGTGCATCGGTACCTCCTTTCCCTCCATACCTTCGGCCCGTACTGTGACTTAATTCCAGTCACTTAAGGGTATAAGCAAGCCGTTAAGTGCGCGCCAATTATAAAAAAATCTCCAGCTGCTTTAAATGCTTTTACGAGCAGTCCGTCCGCTCCAGCAGCTTCGTTCCATTTCAGCTTCGATATTACTGTCTTCACCTCGTCTAAGTCGGGGGAAGGAATTCTTGTCTATCATCGTCCAAATTGAGTCCAACATTCTGCCTAATAGCGGAATTGGGGGTCATCGCCCTTAAGGAGTCTGCGTAAATGATCCTTCCAGGTTCTCAGCATAGACTGCAACTCTACCACAAGTTGGTACCTTGACTTTAAACTTTAAAACCTTTGGACTTTATGCCTGCCATAAAACCCTTCCATTTCATTGATCGCACGTTTCTCATGCTCCTTCTTCTTCTTCTGAGAAGCCGGTACTCTTCCCTTCTTCTCTGTTCGTAGAGCTCACGAACAGATCTCGTTGTTCGTTGCAGCGTCGCCCTATAGACGTCTTATTGTTCGATGCAGCGTCGCTTTATAGGCGTCTTGTTGTTCGATGCAGGGTCGCCCTATGGGCGTCTTGTTGTTCGATGCAGCGTCGCCTTATAGACGTTTTGTTGCTCGATGCAGCGTCGCCCTATAGGCGTCTTGTTGTGCGATGCAGCGTCGCCTTATAGGCGTCTTGTTGCTCGATGCAGCGTCGCCCTATAGACGTTTTGTTGCTCGATGCAGCGTCGCCCTATAGGCGTCTTATTGTTCGAAGCAGCGTCGCCCTATAGGCGTCTTGTTGTTCGATGCAGCGTCGCCTTATAGGCGTCTTGTTGCTCGATGCAGCGTCGCCCTATAGGCGTCTTGTTGTTCAATGCAGGCGTCTTGTTGTTCGATGCAGCGTCGCCTTATAGACGTTTTGTTGCTCGATGCAGCGTCGCCCTATAGGCGTCTTGTTGTTCGATGCAGCGTCGTCTTATAGGCGTCTTGTTTGGCTGCATGCCCTTGCCTGCGCCGTCAAACCATGGGTTCCTTCTGAGTGGTGACTTGAAACCCAGCACATCAGTGGCAACTTCTTCGATGGCTTCTTGACAACGTTTTCAGTCTTCCTCTATGGTTAGGTCAGGCAGCGTCGTACTCTAAACGACTTACAGGGAAAAATGTAAAGAATTTGAGCTTACAAAATCTGGCCCTTCTCAGGCGATATTAAAACGCAGGTTCCTTTCTTTAGCAAAAGAATTGGGAAACTTACAACGCGTCTGGTCTTACTGGATTGTAGTGCCACCCGATTTGGATTCTTTCGATTGAGCTTTCGATAAATTTGTTCTTTCCTAGCAGTCCTGTTCTTTGGCTATGCTTGGCACTGCGGTTTAAAATGTACATGGGTATGAGCTGAAAACTGTTTTCACTCAGAAAGGTCTTGGGTAACCTCACAATTCAATTTAATGTGATCCTTTTCTTTGGTGCTACGCAAGGGAAAGACTGATGTCAGTTCTGGTGAAATTTTTTTAAGAGAAAGCTACGAAAAATGAACTACGTGAACTAGTTCACAATATCACGAACTAGAACTAGTTTAGGAATTTAAAAAGCCTTAACTACATAATGGAAGAAAATTTAGAAATTTGTACAATACTCAAGTATAGAAAAGTGACAACATTTTGAACGTTAGGTTTTGTTTGACATAGGTTTCGTTGACATTGGTCATTGAATGACAGTGGGAATATGGGAATGTTGTCTTTCATTGTGAGTCGTTCTTCTTTTGACCGAAAATTCTGCAAAATTCAATATCCTGAGCAGTAAACTATAATGCGTGAATGAATAAATAAATGAATGAATGAATGAATGAATGAATGAATGAATTATTGAATGAATGAATGAATTAATGAATGAATGAATGAATGAATTAATGAATGAATGAATGAATGAATGAATTAATGAATGAATGAATAAATGAATGAATGAATGAATGAATAAATGATTAAATGAATGAATGAATGAATGAATGATTGAATGGATGAACGAATGAATGAATAAATGAGTGAATGAATGAATGAATGAATGAATGAAGTAATGAATGAATGCGTCAATGAATGAATGAATGAATGAATAAATAAATGAATGAATGAATGAATGAATGAATGAACTAAATGAACTAAATAATGCACTAATTCAAAAGACATAATGGAATTAAGTTCTGCGTTGCCTGGGTGAGACTTCAGCGAAAATTCTTTTGACACGACTTTAAAGTTTATTTCACACTACAGAGCATTTACAAACGCCCCTAAGGTAAGCGGATATACGCTGTCCTGAAATATTCAAACAATTCCTGGCAAACGTTGTGAGTCCTTAGTTGCTGACATAAGCTACAAGCGCCACTTAGTCCTTAACCTGAAACAAAATGCTTCAATGTTCTGCAGTGTCAGACAACACTCAACCGAGCAACACTCTGCTCATACATCAACTCGCTTCCCACACAACCAGACCGCGAGCAGAGGAGGAAGGGGTCGTGAGATACATCTTCGCCCGAACAAAGAGGAGGTTCGTGAACTCAACTCACAAAACGATTAATCATTTCTCTGCCAGTCGCACGTGCAAGTGGCGGGTAGAGAAAGGAAAGTGGCAACTCAGGGGCCACGACCCAGCACCCGGATGTGCAAACAATCGCCACCGTTGATCGTAATTCGCAAAGCCTATCAACAGCTTTAAAACGTGCTGCACTTCTTCCCATTGCTAATCCGTGGGACAACCTCCCCGGGGAGCGGTGCCGGCGTCTGAGAGTCCATTGACCCTCGATGAACCTGTGAATCTGCTCGCAGCGAAAAGTTGTGAATGACAAACACGCCTAGGCCCCGGAGGGTGGTCCCATTAGCCGCGCAAAGTAACGCTCGTAAATCTATCGAGTGTTTTTATTTCTTGTTTTTCGAGCAGTAAATCATTTGATTGGATGCAGAGTCAGAGAGCGGAGGGGAGAGGTTGACGACAATCCGTCATCGGTGCTTGAACCCGGCCCATCATCCCATCCTTCCCGTCTTTCATAAACGGAAGAACCTTCGGATAATGGCCCGAAAATAAGCTAAAGAACTCCATTAAATACATTTGCCATGGTAATCGAGGAGCCCGTCAACACCCGCCCAAGCAGAGGGCAGCAGGGGGTTGGTTCAAAGTAAGTTTCACATATGTCGCCGTCCGCACGTTTTATGGGATGAAGAAAAAAGTTTTCTGTATGAAAGGCCCCATCAACCGAGGACTTTGACATATTCACAGAGTTCCGGGGAACTGCTTGTCTCGCTGAGGCATAAAGTTTAGGTTCGATTTTTCATTTATTTTATTTTTATTGTTTCATTTTCACAACTGGAAGCTCTGGAAGTCATAATTTTTATGGCGCAACGGCTTATGAAGTCCTCTCACCCCAGGGAGAGGATGGCAGGGACGGCGGTCCTTTGTGCGATAAAAGTTGAGATGATGGGCGGTTAACGGGGGCTTAAGGAACTTTCAAATGAATAACTAACGTGGTTTTGTTTTTACGAGGCTACGGTGCGGTTGCTGGAGCACCGGGCTTAATCTTCGACTTGATTGAGGATGACTGGGAGGGAGTGTGTCTGGCTGGGAAAGTTTTCGAATTTCTGAGGGCATCACATAAAGGTGTGGGTAGTGACTTGTGTGAGGAAAAAGACGCTTAAGGGGACATGTCGTGTGGCAGTCTGAACCCTGTTTTGATGCATTTCCTTCTGACTTCTGTTCCAAATACGACGGCCTTCGAATAGAAGGACACAGACGCTCTCTGAAATTCTCCAGATCGGGGTCACTGGCGGCAGAGTTCCTTCAGCCACACCCATCAGTCTTGTGAATGTAAACCTTTAATCCCCAGCACACCGCATCCGGTTGTTTTTGCTGTTGGCCCACAAATTACACGATGTCCACCCACACCCAGCATCGTCTTTGTATAATTTACCGACTCTGCACTGTGTTTGCTTCTCATGCACATCCCTTCAGCCTGCGGTAAGGATTCGCATAATGCGGCCGCATGAACCGAGTGCAAGTGGGGGAGGAAACCATTTCCACGTTATCGCAAGCCCCACGGCAGCTCCACAGAGGTGAGATTTGAGTCAATACCTGTGGCCTGCACTCACAAGCGAATTCATCAAGTTGCACTACTCGTACCAGACCCCGCCCCTTGGCTGTGGCAATAAATCTCTTTAACGACTTCATTTCGGCGGGGCGGGCGGGGGCTGGGAAACCAACACGCCGTGAAAGTGCTTCAGACATGCCGCAGGCGAACTGGCGAAAATCCTGCGATAAGTCAATCTGTAGAACGCGCATTGGGTCGGTCAGGAGCGGAGTCAAAAAAAGGATGGAGTCAGAATGAATTATGAGACAACATTTCTCATTTTGTGGCTCACTTCCACTCTCTGCCGGCGAAGCCATCCACGTGCCTCCCGGACGGGGGTGAAGGACGAAGCTGTCTTCTGAACAGAAGGAATTGTCTTGTTTCACCATAAATTAAACAACTCCTTTCCTCTCTCTCTCTCACACACACACACAGTCATTGCCCGCGGCATTGCGAAAAATTGATGACGGAAACTAATTAGTCCCCGTGACGAAGGGTTCTCGACTGATTCTCGGCTGATTCTCGCCTGCTTTTGACTTGATTTTCATTTTCCGAGGTTGAGTTTGCTTTTGGGTGTGTCTGTGTGTGACGCATGTGGGAGCAATGATTTGAAAATAAAATGAACACAAAACATCCCTTTTTTCAATCCAAACGATACCATAAACCTGTCTGCAAACTTTCACTCAAACGGTCCTTGTACAGCAACTCACACTAGCAGCAGTTGTTGTTTGTGGTCCTCTTTTGATTATTTTTCATCTAATCACTTGCAGATGAGAGAATTCATCTGTTATTCGCCTCAAAACTGTACGGAGGGAGGGGTTTAAAGGAGCTCCAGGGATTTGCTGCCATGTTTTGATGGCCTTTTCTCGATGAGGATCCATCGCACTGTATGTGTGTTCGTTTTTCCGCTGATTCACTCTTGAAAAGGAGAACAAGGAACAGTCTCGGATAAAGGCGTGTATGTGTGTGTGTGTGTGTGTGGCAGCGAGAGCGAGCTGAAGACTTCGGACAGACGGTTAATGGAACGGAAAATTACCTGCTAGTTAACTGTGGGATGGAGGTGGGGAACGATTTTTTTGCCTTTTTGGAAAATCATCCCCCGGGAGCCTGGTATTTACAAAAAACAACACATTTGATGGTGGCCGTTAAGGGCAGTCAACAACATGGATCCGTCAATTTGTAACGGAGCCAGAAGCAGTGGCTGTGGGATTGATCACCGAAAGCGTGGCCGTTAGGGCTGAATTTAAGGGAGTTTCCATAAGAACAATGAAAAGTATGCGTCAGTAACAAAAGCATAGTTTAACAGAAAGCACAGTTTTATACAAAACACAGACTGATTGCTTTCTTTGCCCAGATGGGGAAGTGGAGAAAATGTGGAGATGCACGTCGCCAAAAGACGGAGCTAAAAAGAAGTTGAAGCTCAACTTAGGGTTAAGTTCAACCAAAGACAGGCTTCGAAAGAAGATGACAACCTTCACTAATCGGCCACCGACTAACCAAAACGACGGCAAAACAAGCACACGGTTGAGTTAGGGAACGAAGACAGGGCTAAAAACAAAGTTGTGTAAAGCAGACGTAGACGGTCATTAGGTGGACCACAGATGAAACCTGAATTTAAATCCACAAAAAGCAGGAAACAACAGAAATGCGATCTTAATTAAATATGAAGTTTGCACAGACAGAAGTTCTTCGAAACACAAGCCAAGAGAAAACAAAGTTAAACCGAAGTCAAAGCTCAACCGTTCAACAGCTCAACAGCTGAACAGTTCAATCCAATAAGTGACGCTTTCATCTGGCGGTATGCTTCTTCCGGCGGCGGGCTTTTTTCTTGCAGCATGCTTTCCTCTAGTCACTCCCTTTCCTCGGCCGACAGGCCTCCCCCTGACGCACGCTCTCCTCCTCCTTTTTCTGGAGGCCTGCTTTCCTTTGGCGAAACGCCTTCCTCTGGCGGAACGCCTTCCTCTGGCGGAACGCCTTCCTCTGGCAGCACACTTTCCTCTGGAGGCGTGCTTTCCTCTGGCGGCATGTCTTCCTTTAACAGCACGCTTTCCTCTTATGGCGCGCTTTCCTTTGGCGACAAGCTTTCCTCTGGTTGCACACTTTCTTCTGGCGTGTGCGAGTTTCTTTGGACTAACGCTTCCCTCTGGACACACGTTTTCCTCTGGAGGCCCGCTTTTCTCTGGCGGTACGTCTCCCTCTAGCAGCACGCTTTCCTCTGGTGATGCGCTTTCCTCTGGTGATGCGCTTTCCTCTGGCGGCACGCCTTCCTTTGGACGCACGCTTTCCTTTGGACGCACGCTCTCCTCTGAAGGCCGGCTTTCCTTTCGACGCAAGACTTCCTCTGGCAGCACGCTTTCCTCTGGTGGCATGCTTTCCTCTGTTGGCACGCTTTCCTCTGTTGGCACGCTTTCCTCTGGACGTACGCTTTCCACTGGAGGCCAGTTTTCCTTTGGAAGCAAGCCTTCCTCTGGCAGCACGCTTTCCTCTGGCGGTACGTCTCCCTCTAGCAGCACGCTTTCCTTTGGTGATGCGCTTTCCTCTGGCGGCAGGCCTTCCTTTGAACGCACGCTTTCCTTTGGACGCACTCTTTCCTTTGGACGCACGTCTTTCTCTGGACGCACGCTCTCCTCTGAAGGCCGGCTTTCCTTTCGACGCAAGCCTTCCTCTGGCAGCACGCTTTCCTCTGGCATGCTTTCCTCTGTCGGCACGCTTTCCTCTGGAGGCCAGTTTTCCTTTGGACGCAAACCTTCCTCTGGCAGCACGCTTTTCTCTGGCGGCGTGCTTTCCTCTAGTTGCACACTTTCTTCTGGCTGCGCGCGTTTCTCTGGACGCACGCTTTCCTTCGGCGGTAAGTTCTCCTGTGGCGGCACGCTTTCCTATAGACGCAACGCTTTCGTCTGGCAGCGCACTATCGTTTGATGGCGCGTTTTCCTCTGGGCGCACGTTTTTCTCCGGTCTCACGCCTTCCTCTGTGAGTATGCCTTCCCTTTTGAAAAAAAAAACATGTTTACTCCTCCTCCGGACAATACAAATGCCCCTCCACAACATGATTGTCAATACGATGAGCGCAAATATGTATCCTTTCCAATCCAACAATTTATCAAACTGTCACTGTCGTTCCTCCGTCGGCGGACTTTAATACTTCCAACGGAGCGTGAGCTAAAGAAACAAGCAGCATCGATCCACGACGAGCGATAACAATCGAATGACTCATGTCGTCCTTAACTTCGCCATCAATAAACAGAAGCATTCCCCACCTCCTCCGCCCACTGCACAAGTATGTCACACCTAGTCCTCATTTGCAGCCATCGGCAACGTCTCCGCAGGGACGACGAACAATCGTTCTGCACAGTCGACGTAATGTGCATCCTCCTCCTCTCCGTCACATCGATGGAGAACAATGAACGACATTGGGGTGTGATGCACTCCAACGCCCAGCAACATTTAACCGATATTTACGAGCTTCAAGGCGGGCCATAAAAACGCATTCGCGATACAATTTAACAGGATCCTCGCGTAATTTGTCCCGAATTCCCGACGTAATCCATCCACGAGGGCATGGTAATGGATGAGACGCGAGAAGCGCACAACTTCTCCTTTTATTGCCGCCTTTATGGATACTTTCGCAGGAGCACTGCCAGCGCCAGCATCGACAGCAGCAGCAGCAAAAATTTAAAGCGGGCAACTCGAACCCATTTATGATGGGCCGGTCGAGGTGGGGGCCCGGAGGGGAACGAAGAAGAAAACTCTGCAATTATCCTCTGGACGAGTGGGTCGTGATGATGCAATACCGTTAATTGCAGGGATAATTAAAAGTTTTGCCCGGCGCTGCACCGGCCAAGCCTGCGACTGCGGAAGGGTAACGTTTACGAGGCAGTTCGTAGTGTCCGCTTCCAGCTGACTAGATTGTGCGGCGAAGGGGACGCTGTTGGGGGGCACGCAACAAGTGCGCCGGGGGAGGTTTCAAGCAGTTGGTGGACAGCAAAATGAAAATATAATTTAAAGGGGCAGGGGCGAGAGTGCATTAGTGCGGATTATTTCCTGGGAGAGACATAGTACTTGTAATTATCCTGTTTTTTGTTCGCATTTGCTGTTCGTCCAGTGGGTGGGAAAGGTCTTTGTTGCGGTACGTGCACAACGGCGACCTAGGGGTGCATTATGGAATGATGTGTTTTTTTTTCTGGATCCTTTGTTTGATTTTTTTTCTGCCCGGAAGTCGGAAAGGGCGAGTGAAAGGTTTGAGGGAGAGGCACGTGCTGCTTAAAGAGCAGGTGGAGACTTTGCTGGTCATGCAAATTGAAGAGTTTGTGATTTTATGACGCAAATTGAGGGCGACAGAAGGGCAGTGTCTACTTCTGCTTTTCTCCTAGGCAGAGATTGTAAGGAACTGCAGCTGACTTTTTGTCCACAATATCGATTCCGGAAGATGACGATCGTCTTTTGTTGTTTGGTTAAAGTCTTCCACACTTAAATAAGGTCAACTTAGTTTTAGCCGAAAGCATAAGGCAGTTAAGTGGACAGATTTGGGTCCTGAAGCTCGTTTTAGTTTTTTTTAATGGTCGTCTATCTTGTACACATCTTTGAAGCTTTTGACTTGATTCAGCAACGTGTCCAAACCAAGCAGCAGCACCTCCTTCGACGTGCCGGACTGTTGAGGATCAGACGGAAGCGGGCACGTTCTTTCCGAAGCACCCTTCGGCCCTTAATCGCTATCATTCGAGGGGTTTATCGTTTGTTGACGGTTTTTTTTTGCTCCTTCGTCTAAGATTTGTAAACTTACGTTTGCTCAAATATTGTCGTTCATTTATTTTATATACCAATCCCTTGTATGGAGAGTCAGTAACTTAAAATTAAGATCATTATATTTCATTTGTAAGCTAGTTTTAAGTATTTTTCTGTCTAGCATGCAAGAAATTGAATTCAATAAATAAAAAAAATGCATTATAAAAAAAAAATCGCTTGTATGTCTATCATTAATTCTCGATCTTCGTCATCTCCTTCAACTGTCAGTTTTTCACTTACATGTGCTCGGTCTCGCACTCTCTCATCAAGTAGGTGATCAAGTAGATCGCAGCTCAGACATTCCTCGTAGCATCTCGTTTTCCCTTTAAAGCAACTCTTTTTCCCGTCGCAACAAATTTGCCTCACGTTTGCAAAACTGCTTATCCATTTGTTTGGCTCTCACGGCGTCATCTTCATCACGTGTTTCGCTTTCGCCTTGCTGTGGCTCGCCTCGCAAATCAACGGGAACGTCATTGAATCGAATGACTTGTGCGCTTTTCGTCCCGTTACTTGGCATACCGCTGAGTCCATTCACGCAACTGCGCAGCAGTCAACAACACCTACGATCTGCGGCAATTATCCCTTCCTTTGATGTCTTTGAAGAAGCAGTTATTCTTCTTCTTATGGCGTTACAGTCCAGGGCGAACCCGGGCCTCAACCAACATGCCTCTCCAGCCAGCAGGGTCTTTCGCTAGCTGCATCCAAGTTGGTTGAGATTCTTCGCCATTTGTGTGCCATCCTAGCCTAGGCTGCCCTCTGTTTCGTTGTTTCAATGGATCTGATTCGACGACTTTTCGGTCCGAAGCAGTAGTGTCCATGCGCTCTACATAGCCTAGTCATCATTAAGCGTTGTATCTTAAGAAGCTTGATCAGGTGCATGTCGCTGTACAGCCTATACAGTTCGTCGTTAAATCTTCTCCTCCAGATGCCATCAACGCAAACAGGAGCGAAAATCCCACGCAAAACTTCTCTCTCGAAAACACTAAGGGCTTCCTCATCCGCTTTTGCTAACGTCCAAGTTTCCGTGCCATAAAGTATGACTGGGATGATCAAGCTGTTATATAAAGCGAGCTTAGTCCGTCGAGAGAGGGCTTTATTACTCAATCTCCTCTTGAACTCAAATAAACATTGATCGGCAAGAGTGATACTGCGTTTGATTTCGGTACTGATGTTGTTGTCCTTGATCAAGAAGCAATCGCCTTTCGGCGTCTATTGGTATCGGTTGCACCAAATCTTTAACCGAAGGGAAACTCTTTACTGCGTCACTTCCAACTAATCTGCGAATTCACTTTGCATTTGGCACGGACTATCATACAGAGAAGAAGTATCTGCGTCTGCAGCGACAGCCAAGCTGTGCTCAAGGCCTTACTCAACCCTTTAACCACTTTAAAGATAGTTCAAGAATGCAAGTCTTCCCTTAATTTGGTCGGCAGGCTGAATTCGCTAAGACTTGTCTGGGTCCCGGGTCATCACGGGATCCTGGGAAACGAAACTGCCGATGAACTAGCTATGCTAGGTTCAGGAGAGGCATTCGTAGGGCCCGAACCCACCTTGGAATTACCCGCGTCCCTGGTCAGGGCCTCCGTCGATCTTTGGGTCTCTCTACAGCACAACAGAGATGGCGTGACTCTCTAGGATGCCGGGTGAGTATGATGCCATCAACGCAAACAGGACCAAAAATCGCACGCAGAACTTTTCTCTCGAATAGACCAATGGCTTCCTCATTCGTTTTAAGTAGCGTCCAGGTTTCTGCGCCGTAAAGCAGGACTGGGATGATCTTACCTTGATATGCCCATCTTTCACTCTAACCCTTTGAGTGCCGGGAGCCGATATATCGGCTCCTTCTACACTCGCGAGAAGTGCCAGAGCCGATATATCGACCCGCGCCTCGTAGCGCTTTACTATTCGCATTGCGGGAGAACTCTATCTCAAAATAAATTTGTAATACGTTATAAATGATCTAATTTCACTATGAGAGAATTAAAAAAAATAGTTTTTCGTTTTAACTCTTTGTGGACGACGACCTTTTCCTATCGCTTGGAGGTACCGAAGTCTAACATAAACACCGATCAGCAATCGTAGCTGAATATAACAAACACATGGGAGGCGTAGACACGTCAGACATGATGCTATATTCATACTTAGATGAAAGAAGAGCCATCAAATATTGGAAAAAAGTAGTTTTCTCCATTTTCTCCCGAATGGTGTTGAATGCCTACATATTATATCGGCACAATACAGACACCGATAACAATTACATATTTCGAAAGAGATAATCCGCCTGGCGCCTACCGTGTACCTTCAAGTTATGTTTTATTTTTGTTATGTAATATTGTTTATCTTGTTACAAAATATATTGGAAATACAAAGTATATGCTTCATTATAATTGACCCATATAAAATTGTGGTGAAAAGATGGCTGTTTGTATGTGCAAACACGTTTTGTACGAGAGAACTCAACTTTTACTTCATTTATAAACATATATACCTTTGTTTTTTCTATAATTCTCAAATGAGTACAAAAAAACTAGTGTCATTGTTTCGTTCTGTATTTCATCTATAATACGCAGCTTTTTGAATCATGTAAATATCGTTTCTCGTTTGGTTTTTATAAGCATTTTCCCGAACCCTTGTAAAACTGTGAAATTCGGCCGGTTTTTCTCGCATAGGCACCTCCATTTCGCCCGGCACTAAAAGGGTTAAGAATATCTGCCTACGCGGACTCGGCCATGAGCTCAGGATCCTTTTTGATCCAATATTCTGCTTAGCAGTGACGTTCTATTCTATACCCAACGAATGTGTGTATTTATTTAAAGTGACCTTTCAGAGATTTCTGGGACTTCAAGTATTTAAAGCTGATTTTCCATTGATTTTTCGGGCCTGTACTATCGATTGTTAATCGCGTCCATACACGTACATACTGTGCATGACACTAGAGAGCAGTGTCAGCCCCAAAATTGACACGTGCCAAACCGATACACACGTGTTGAGTATGCGGCACCGAGCCCAATCAATGGGCCACAAGATTATAATTTCGATTAAATTGGATTATGGTGACAGTTCCCTCAAATCCTGCAGTTTCAATCGTTCGTCTTTGGCTGTCTTGATTTGATGAATTGTGAAATGCATTGCTAAGCGTTTTGAATTCTCTGCAGTATCGGTTGTGTTCATAATCATCTCGACCTTAGACGAACCATCTTGACGGGTGTCATTTACAAGTTTTCTGATTCACCCCCTTCACTCTCATAACTGATATTCTCCCATTCCTCATCCCTTCAAGTGGAAGGTGCCTTGTCAATCTTCTTTCCGTTCCTTGGAATCTCGCTTCATGTCATTTGCACCCTATCGCAGTTCGTCAGTTCGCCATTTTGAACTGTCGACTTAACGACCACTTACTGTCATGTACTCGGAAGAAGCGCAGTACAGCACAGAGCAATCCCATCAATGCTCCCCTTAAAACCCCATCACCTGTGCCGCTGTCAGTTAGTGCCACCGCTCGAGAGCGCCACCGCCTCATCAACGCGTTAATCAATCAAAGCCACAAACGATTAATCACCTCACCGTTTCCGTTTAAATGGCGATCACGGCCCGATGACGATGGAACAACAAAAGCAACCGCACGCATCAACATCCCCACCAAAGCCGGAGCCGCAGCAGCTGTTCTATAAAATTATCCTAGTAAACAAACATTCAGACACCCCTGACGTAGATTGACTGCGGTTCGGAGGATGAGGAGGTGGTGCAGAGCTTGGCGGGATCTAGGAATACCCATCCAATCGATTCGCTGGCATCTCTGACCGCCAACACCAAAGATTACTGCTTCCAATCACCACGGACATGGCCGGGACACGGGGGGTGATTGTGTGATCTTTGGTGATGACGCGCCAGAGACTGTACATTGCCGTCCGTTCCGCTGGTAGTCGATTGGCAGTAAACGGAACGAGAAAACGACAGAGATCAACACAAATCGATGAGAATAACAATGAGATGGTAATGCTCGGAGCCAATCGGTTCTTTGCTGGGGTAAATGAAATCGCCAGCTGTGAGCTGGATTGTGGGTGTGTGGCGTGGTGGTGTGGTATGTGATGTGGCAAGGTAAGTGGGCTTCTCGGGGCGACTGCTGTATTAATCCTGACGGAAATTGAGATGTCGTGTGGTGCAAACCATCACCGAGTGAGGTGAATGTTTGTCGCCGCAGCCCTTCAACGGGCTTGAAATTATTTGCCCTTGCCGAGAAAGTAAAGTAAACGATGTAATGATGCTGGAAGGGCCACAAATGAAGTTCTGTAATTAAAATCACGCCGTTCCCTGAATTGATTTAAAATCTTTCTCGTTCGTACTTATGAGAAATGTAGCAAACTACGGGACAACGGAAATATTTGATAGGAGGCGCCACTAACAAACAAACAAATTTTAGATTTACAATTATTGTTAGTGGCCCCCCCTAAATGTCACGGGACCTATTGAGTCACCCGATTGTTTGGAAAAAATTAACCTTATCACAGTTGTATGTTCTTTGTGGTAATAAGTGAGATTGCACCACGATTTTGTCACTATTCCGTCACGTTTTCGTTATGATTTCGTCAGGATTTCCTGTAGATTTTGTCATGAGACCGTCATGATTTCGTCATGTATTCGTCACTATTTCGATACGATTTTGACACAACTTCGAACGACTTCGTCACGATTTCGTCACGATTTCGTTATGATTTCGTCACGATTTCGTCACAATTTCGTCACAATTTCGTCACGACTTCGACACAATTTCATCAGGATTTCGTCGCAATTCTTTCGCGATTTTCGTCACGATTTCCTGACGATTTTGTCATGAGTCCGTCATGATTTCGTCATGCATTCGTCACTATTTCGATACGATTTTGACACAACTTCGAACGACTTCGTTACAATTTCGTCACGATTTCGTTATGATTTCGTCACGATTTCGTCACAATTTCGTCACAATTTCGTCACAATTTCGTCACAATTTCGTCACGACTTCGACACAATTTCATCAGGATTTCGTCGCAATTCTTTCGCGATTTTCGTCACGATTTCCTGACGATTTCATCACGAGTCCGTCATGATTTCGTCACGGTTTCACTACTATATCGATACGATTGCGTCGCGATTTTGACACGACTTCGAACGACTTCGTTACAATTTTGTCACGATTTCGTCATGATTTCGTCACGACATCGTCACAATTTCGTCCGTCTTTCGTTGCAATTTTGTTGCGATTTCGTCCAGATTTCGTCAGGTCTTCGAACGACTTCGTCACAATTTCGTCACAATTTCGTCACGATTTCGGCACAATTTTGGTACAATTTGGTCGCGATTTCGTCACGATTTCATCACGACTTCGTCTAAATTTCGTCAGGATTTCGACTCCATTCCTTCGCAATTTTGTAACGATTTTGTCACAATTTCGTCACGACTTCGTCACAATTTCATCAGGTTTTTTTCGCAATTCCTTCACGATCTTGTCACGACTTCGACACGTTTTCGCTCATGATTTCCTGACGATTTCGTCACGAGTCCGTCATGATTTCGTCACGGTTTCATTAGTATTTCGATACGATTGCTTCGCGATTCTGAACGACGTCGTTACGACTTCGAACGACTTCGTTATAATTTCGTCACGATTTCGTCATGATTTCGTTACAATATCGTCACAATTTCATCAGGATTTCGTCGTAATTTTATTGCGATTTTATCCAGATTTCCTCACGTCTTCGAACGACTTCGTCACAATTTCGTCACAATTTCGTCACAATTTCTGCACAATTTCGTCAGGATTTCGTCACGATTTCGTCGCGATTTCGCAACAGAAGTGCAATGCTGCAATATAGGGCCACAAAATTACCGTAAAGACAGTGAAAAGAATTGGTGAACAAATGATATTAGTAGAAACCTTGTTGCCACTCTTTACAGCAAACTTTTTACCCGTGACCATATTGTAGAACAGGTAAAGTCGTCCTTTGCTTATACACAACCGACGGAGCCCTTCTAACCAGACGGTGTCGAATGCCTTTTCCAAGTCAACAAGACAGGTCCCGGTACATTGGGTTTCAGCCTTGTTCCATTGTGTGTCCGAAACCAATTTTGACGTGGCATGTTGAGCATCATGCCCCTCCCTAAATCCAAATTGGTTATTCGGTATTATTTGTTTGTCCTCAGTCCACTGTATCAGGACCATATTGATGCTCTTTTCGAAAATCTTGCTTATGTAAGGGAGGAGACTTATTGACCGAAGATTTTTCGAAAGCGAGGAATCTTTGTCCCTTCTGGGAATGGGTTGAACTACCGCTGTGTAATTTGCATTATCCAAAGCATTGTTGAACAGAATTGTGTATATCTGTGCCGCCTTTTCGGGGAGATGACGCAACACAAAATTCGGGATTCCGTCAATTCCGGTGAACTTCTTGTTCTCTAGGCTGTTAAAGATAGCTTAGAGATCCACCTTCGGAATATGTATGGCATTAGAGCCAATTTGGGCGACAGCATTAATTGCCTTGTTGTCACCATTCATCTGGTGAAACCATGGTTCTCAGAACGCCATTGCTGTATATCATTTCGTAGGTGGAAATGATTAAACAAGGCCCTGTCCTCCAAATCGTAATTCGGCCTATGGGATTCGTTGACCGTATACACTTCCTGGAAAACTGCCCCAAATGCTTGTACCTTTCTATGAGCATCCTCAACAATGAAGACTCCATTGCCCAGTACGGCCTTATCCGGATCGAAGCCAACAGTGAATAACTCGCCTCATCCTCTCTGTGCTATTGTTTCACAGCATGATAGAGATGTGCTTGGGACATGATCAAGGAATTGTAGAAATAGCTTCAAACGCAGCCATTTGATGTGCTTGATTGGCCAGTTCACAACCCAGATCTCAGTAGAAAACCTTTGACCCTACCTCAAGACTAGTCTTGCCAAGGAGTACAACATGTCACCATCATCCTCAAATGTGCTATGGGAAAGAGGGGAAGAGCAATGGAAGCAAATCACAGCGTAGTTCGCTGTCTATACTTATGTGCCAGAGCTATGTGCCTTAAACGATTCCACCCTCGCTTGACGAGACGCCATTACATCCTGAGAAGCCACGGTTTGGTGGTATCATGATTCGCGCCGTAATAAGTGATGATTTTTGGTCTTAAATACAAAGGATGTAACATTCGTCTGTGTCGAATCCCATGTCTCCGCTGTTCAATAGTCCTTTACCCCATCGACTCCTTCCCCACAACCATTCGCCATAATCGATCGCAGGAGTTCTATTTTTGGGTCATCAATCAACGAAGGCGTGTGCTGCACTTCTACATTCGTTGCTAAATTTAGGTAAATCTGAATTTCTTTGAAATTCTAAATATATCTTGAGAATCGTGTCGCTCCCGATTCGTCTCACAGAGAAAAGCATCCGAAATCAGAACGCGTCCCGATTTAACACTCTGCGACATTTGCGATTCTATCAAGGCGCGTAAGTACACGAAACCAGCCGCCGAGTATATTCTAATTCCAAACGACTCTCGTATTCATCCGCCTTGCTCGTCGGCTCTTTAACTCTTACATTTGACTGAACTTGAAAGGAGGGAGCGTTTTCGATTCATTTAACAAGCTCTGCGCGTTTTTAATGCGTCTTGACTGGCACGGAGGATATGTGAGTGCATAGGGTATGCTCTGCAAGGTGGGGACGGTATTCTTCAGTCTTTTGCAGGTGTACGGATTGAGTGGTGAAAGCGGTTGTTCCACAATTCGCGAAAGCACAATAGGTTCCACAACTCGAAGAAGTTTTAAACTTCTTCTTCTTCTTCTTCTTCGGATGGCGCTACAGTCCGGGGTGGACCTGGGCCTCAACCAACATGCCTCTCCAGCTAGCACGATCTCTTGCCAGCTGTCTCCAATTGCGCACTCCAAGATGGTTGAGGTCCTTTTCCACTTGTGTGCGCCATCTCAGTCTAGGACGCCCTCTGTTGCGTTGTCCCTGTGGTTCGGATTCGAAGACTCTTCGGGCCGGAGCAGTGCTGTCCATGCGCTCTACATGGCCTAGCCACCTTAAGCGTTGTATCCGTAGACGCTTGACTAGGCTCATGCCGCCGTACAGCCCATACAGTTCGTGGTTGAATCTTCTCCTCCAGATGCCATCAACGCAAACAGGACCAAAAATCGCACGCAGAACTTTTCTCTCGAAGAGACCAATGGCTTCCTCATCCGCTTTTAGTAGCGTCCAGATTTCTGCGCCGTAGAGGAGGACTGGGATGATCAAGGTGTTGTACAAAGTCACTTTGGTCGTTCGGGAGAGGGCTTTATTACTCAATTGCCTCTTGAGCCCAAAGAAACAGCGATTGGCAAGAGTGATTCTGCGTTTGATTTCGGTACTGATGTTGTTGTCCCTATTCACCGCGGAGCCGAGATAGACGAAGTCCTTCACTACCTCGAAGTGTCTGCTGCCCATAGTGACGCTCTGTCCGAGACGTCGATGTTCTGCGTCCTTCTTCGATGACAGCATATACTTCGTTTTGCCCTCGTTTACCACCAGTCCCACTTTAGCCGCTTCCGTTTCAATGCTAGCAAACGCCTCATTGACGGCTCGCTGAGTTCGGCCGATCACGTCAATGTCATCCGCATAAGCTAGCAATTGAACGGACTTGTGGAAGATCGTGCCTCTGGTGTTGACGTGTGAGTTCCGCACGATCCCCTCAAGGATGATGTTAAAGAAGTCGCATGACAGCGCGTCGCCTTGTCTAAAACCTTTTTTGACATTGAAGGTATCGGTGGGTTCGCTACCGACCTTGACGGAGCAGCGAGAGTTCTCCATCGTCATCCTACACAATCTGACGAGTTTGGTAGGGATGCCAAAGCTAGACATGGCACTGTATAGCTCGTCTCTATGCACGCTGTCATACGCGGCCTTGAAATCGACAAATAGATGGTGGGTGTCGATTTGTACTTCTTGGGACTTCTCCAGGATCTGCCGCAGTGTGAAGATCTGGTCGATTGTGGACTTCCCTGGCCTGAAACCACACTGATAAGGACCTATCAGGTTGTTGACGAACGGTTTCAGGCGCTCACACAGTACGGCAGAGAAAATCTTATATGCAATGTTAAGAAGACTGATCCCTCGGTAGTTGGCGCAGTCGAAGGGGTCTCCTTTCTTGTGGACCGGACAAACGATGCTGAGATTCCACTCGTCGGGCATGCTTTCCTCCGACCATATCTCACAGATGAGCTGGTGCATGCACCCAACCAGCTCATCCCCAGCCGCTTTGAACAGCTCTGCGGATAGTCCGTCCGCGCCAGCAGCTTTGTTCGATTTCAGTCTCGATATTGCTATCTTGACCTCGTCGAAGTCGGGGGGACGGAATTCTTGTCCATCGTCGTCCAAATTGAGTGGAACATTCTGCCTAACAGCGGAATTTGCGACGTCATCGCCGTTTAGGAGTCTGCAGAAATGATCCTTCCAGATTCTCAGCACCGACTGCGACTCTACCACTAGTTGTCCATTTTGATCCCGGCAGGCTTCTGTCCGAGCCTTATAACCACCGGATAACTGTTTTATCTTGTGGTAAAAATTTCGGACATCATTCCTGCCATAGTACCTCTCCATTTCCTCGACCGCGCGCTTCTCGTGCTCTTTCTTTTTTCTTCTGAGAAGCCGGTTCTCTTCCCTTCTTCTCTGTTTGTAGAGCTCACAAACAGCTCTCGTCGTTCGATGCAGCGTTGCCTTGTACGCTTCTTGTTTGGCAGCATGCGCCTGCCTACACTCGTCGTCAAACCATGGGTTCCTCTTAGGTGGTGGCGTGAAACCCAGCACATCAGTGGCGGCCTCTTTGATGGCTTCTTGATAACGTTTCCATTTGTCTTCTATTGTTTGTGCAGGCAGCGTCGAACTTTGAGATAGTTTCAGGGAGAGTCGATCGGCAAAGGCTCTAGCGATCGGTTGCGATTGTAGCTTTCCGACATCAAACCGTCTTGGCTTGTCTCGACTCCGTTGCTCTCTCGATATCCGGGTTCTTACCTTGGCTACAACAAGGTGATGATCCGAGTCGATGTTTGCACCTCGGAAGGTTCGGACATCGAGGATATTGGAGGAGTGTCTGACGTCGATCGCAACGTGATCAATCTGGTTGACGGTTGATTGATCAGGTGATCGCCAGGTACCCTTATGAATGTTGAGGTGTGGGAACCGCGTGCTGACCACAGAGAGATTTCGCCCCGAGGCGAAGTCAACTAGCTTGAGTCCGTTTCCGGAGGTGTTGGCGTGCAGGCTGTGTCTTCCGATGACTTTAGCAAAGACTTCTTCTCTTCCCAGCTGAGCGTTGAAATCTCCTAGAACTATCTTGGTGTCGTAGCTGGGGCATCGATCATATGTCCTTTCTAGGAGATGATAGAAGTCCTCTTTACTGCTGTCATCTTTTTCCTCTGTCGGGGCGTGGGCGCATATGAGGCTTATATTCCCGAATTTAGCCTTGATGCGGATTGTTATGAGGCGTTCGCTTATGTATTGGAAGCTTAAGACTTTTTGCCTAAGTCTGCCTCGAACAACAAAACCGCATCCAAATAAGCGTTTCCCTCTCTCCCTGTAGCAGTCGCCGTGGTATATGTCGCAGTTTCTCACTCTTCTCTTGCCCGGCCCATCCCACCGCATTTCCTGAATTGCGGTAATGTCTGCTTTATAGCAGTCCAGGGCCTCCGCAAGTTCATCGGCTGCACGTGGTCTGTTTAGGGACCTCACATTCCACGTGCATATCCGTAGAGCATTATCCTTTTTTCGTTTGCGTGGGTCGTCAACAGTGAATCCATCCATATCCGAGGCATTCTGTTGATTCGCAACTGTTTATTTTTTAATGTGGCCGGGCAGTTACCCCGACGCACACCCCCAACCTGGAGGACCAGGCCCTTTTTTATACCTCTTGGGCGGAGGTCGCACTTATAGGTTTGGCAGGTTGAGTTCGGGTGAACAACAACCAGTACCCGATGGCTACCAACGTGGAGGTAGAATAAGCACAATTGGTGTGTGGAAGACAGTTACAGCAGCTGGGCATCGCCAGGTTGATACCAATCAGTGCCTACCCTGTTCCCACATCACCCAGCCATCAGAAGTTTCAAACATAACCTCTAAAAGTGATGTGTCAAGAAAATCTGACAAAAATCTGTCTGGAGTTAGGCTTTGAATTCTGTGACATCCTTGCCGATCAAGATAAGCAAGCAAGCAGAGGACTTCATGTCACTGAACCTCAGTGGATGGACATTGTACAGAAAGGAACAGAATTCCAAACATGTCCCCCTGTCCTTTATTTTTCTTTCCCAAACATGTTAAGCTCCCATTCAGTCGAATTTGTTTAACATCCAAACATTGCAAACATCACCCTATGACGTCAAACATTCTCTCAAACGAATAAAAACCGCCTTGACTACTTGACTCATTACCACGCTCATTCACACTTCGAATGTCTGCCGAGCGAGTAAAAATACCATTTTCCACTCACATGCATTTGGAATCCAGTCGATTGGCTACACTCATCCTAATCTTTTGACACGGAGATTAATTAGAGCCGTCAGGCGCACCCACGCTACCGCCGTCGCCTCGGAATCTTAAAACTTTATAGTCATTCGTGGCATGTCCTTGCCCGCAATAACTGGAAAGGGTGGGAGGGGGAGGAACGGAAAAAGATCAAAAGGCTGCGTGAACAAAAGCCATGGTCCCATTCCACGCACACTTTCATCACACAGTGAGCTGGAAACTGGCGCAATTTCACTCAAAGAAATTGTAAAACAAAATCAAGGAAATGGATTAGTTTTCTATCACAACTGTGACACTGTGATTCAGAGCAAGAGGAATTCCAAATAAATCTGTCAGTGGGACATTTCTGCTTCGACACGGAGAGCCTGTGAATCACTGGCGGCCCCAAAATGCGACTGTTGAGAGTCGCTTGCCTTTAATTAGACAGAGCGCGCGGAGGATGATGGATGGATGTGGTATTTTGACGCTAACAGCCAGATGTGTGACTGCGACGAGGGGGAATTTCGGCTGGTATTTCACTTTGAAGTGGATACTTGCCATTGAGTCGACGAGAAGTGTCGTCTGCAATCTGGCAAGAGGTTTATTTTCTTTTTGCGGCATTTCATGCTTACACTGCAAGGACAAGAATTACAGAACGGAAGCCAAGAAGGTGTACGTTGGATGTGGGGTAGACACGCAAATGTAGTTTTTTAGACAGTTATCACTCTTTGAGTGTTGTCAGCAGCTCGAAAGAGGTGGTGCCGTGAAAAATTCGAGGTGTTCAGTTGGGAATCGAACCTAGACCCTTTGGCATGTGAGCGTCGCATTCTACCCACTACGCCGCGGCGGCCACAAGATAGTCGACGAATAAAATTCCGTGTGCATCCCAAAATACGGATGCCAACACCTTGCCAGCCGACCTTTGTGTTTTTGAACGCTTTGAGCGTAATTCAGCGGCTGCTGTCCACTCCGCTGACTGCCGATTTGACTTTTGAGTGTGGTGGTAGATCCAGGTTTATTCTGGTGAAACGACTCCTAACAGCTTTCAGAATCGTCGATACGCTGTTGAGCTGCAAAAAAGGCAGGCATTGGTTTAAATTGGGAAAATTAGCTATAAACGAGTATGCATTGTAGAGGAGTGAAGCCAGGACAGATGCCTGGACGCCTGGCATGTGTGTCTAAATGACTGTGTAGTTTTGTTTTCAATAAAATTCATAGAAATCTTGTTTTTAAAAAGTTTTTGGAGCAACCCGTCGAGCCAAACGATACCAAGTCCTTACTCGGTATCAAGTGAAACCATGTCAACTGAATTCTTTTGATTAATTGCTTCTTCTTCTTCTTGTGGCGCTACAGTCCGGGGTGGACCTGGGCCTCAACCAACATGCCTCTCCAGCCAGAACGATCTTTCGCCAGCTGTCTCCAGTTGCGCACTCCAAGTTGGTTGAGGTCCTTCTCCACTTGTGTGCGCCACTTTAGTCTAGGTGTTGCGTTGTCCCAATGGCTGAGATTCAAAGACTTTTCGGGCCGGAGCAGTGGTGTCCATACGCTCTACATGGCCTAGCCATCTTAAGCGTTGTATCCGTAGACGCTTAACCAGGCGCATGTCGCTGTACAGCCTATAGAGTTCGTCATTAAATCTCTTCCAGATGCCATCAACGCAAACAAGACCAAAAATCGCACGCAAAACTTTTCTCTCGAAAAGACTAAGGGCTTCCTCATCCGCCTTTGCTACCGTCCAAGATTCTGCGCCATATAGTAGGACGGGGATGATCAAGCTGTTATATAAAGCGAGCTTAGTCATTCGAGAGCGGGCTTTATTACTCAATTGCCTCTTGAGCCCAAAGAAACAGCGATTGGCAAGAGTGATTCTGCGTTTGATTTCGGCACTGATGTTGTTGCCCCTATTTACCGCGGAGCCGAGGTAGATGAAGTCCTTAACTACCTCGAAGTTTCTGCTGCCTAGTGTGACGCTCCGTCCGAGACGTCGATGTTGTGTGTCCTTCCTTGATGACAGCATGTACTTCCATTTTAGCCGCTTTCGCTTCAATGCCAGCAAACGCCTCATTGACGGCTCGCTGTGTTCGTCCAATCACGTCAATGTCATCAGCGTAAGCTAGCAATTGAACTGACTTCTGGAAGATCGTGCCTCTAATGCTGTTTTATTAAATTAAGTGATCCTTACACGTTGATGAGTGGAAGAGTAGCCTCGCTCATTCGGTTACTTCTGCAACTATCTTCTGCAACGACTGAAAGTTGACTATGAAGGATTCTCTCAAACGCTTTGCCCAAACAGCTAAGTAGACTTTTAGGTCGAAAGCTGGAAGCTCTGTTGACGCGGCACTCAGTTCTTACTTTGTGTATAAAGTGTGGACGAAAAGCTAAAGGGCGATTGTTTAAGAACTATGATACTTTGAAACGGATTAAAATAAATATGATTTCTCTTAATTGGTCTGAGATTGACTTCTTTCAAAAGACGATTTTCTGGCAACATAACCTGATCTGCATTTTCCGATATATGATCTGTGCATCGGACGAAGTCTTGTCTGGAAATTGAATATTATGCGACTTTCTTCAAATTTTGAATGAATATCCGCAATAGCGAGGCGAATGTTTGCCTTCTAGTCGCTAATTGATTCTGGGTTATCGTCGTAGACTAACGACTTTACATATCCTCACGGAAAACATTCAAGCAGCGTTAAATCTCAGGATCTTGGTGGCCACTTCACAGGCCCTCAACATAAAACCACGCGGTAACCGAATGAGTTAGTTAGTTTGTTTGTTAGTTAGTTTGACTTTTATTTTCAATAAATGTTTTACAATGTAAAGTTTAACCTAAGTAATTTATGGTTTGGCCTATGGCCGTCTACCAGGTTGACAAAATACATACATAAGTTTTACATTAAAAATCTCCATCTATGATACGTTTTCTATAACAAAGTGCTGCTACTGAATAGTCGTATAAGGCCCTCCATCGCTTTTCTCCATTTAAGATGCACGTTACTTCATATTCGTCTAAAACAGGTTTTTCGAAAATTGTTAGTCGAAATTCTTTTAGAATCGGAGAAACAGCAATAAACTGTATGATGTCTTCTCTTCCTCATGTTACATAGGTTACAAAGAATTGGTAAATCTGGTCTGTGGGAGGATAAAGTTTAACTGAACGAGTTTCCCTCTCAGTTCAAAAATTGTGCTTATTTTTTCGATTGAGTTACTGTCAACGAAGTATGTTTTTTCATTTAAAAAATGGTTTAGTTTGCTGTAGTAGTTCCTAAACGGTGAAGATTCAGCTTCTTCGACATATTTGTCATATGTATGTCTACCGAAATTCTCCAAAACTGAGTTAAATTTTTTTCTTAAAAGATGAGGAGGCTCGTCCGCCTCAATAGACAGATTTAAACCGCATTCAGAAGCTGTTTTTTTTCCATTCCTCGCAAATGAATCCGTTTGTTCTAATTATACTTCTTAACACTACGTTTGATAATCTGCATTCGCCCATCTGTAGTATTTTTCAAATATAGTTGAAGTGCATTTTGATGGTATACAAGAGCAACGGAGGAGTTCCCGTTTCAATATGCAGCATATAGTTGGGGGTATTTTTTGGTAACCGAAAGATCTTCTTCAAAAAGTAGCGAAGGATTCCACACCATCATAGCCTTTGCAAGCCCATACCTGAGCTCCGTAGAGCATTATAGAAGCTGCAGTTGAGTGGAATAAAGTTTGTTTTGTACTTTTCGATACATATTGATTTTTAAAGCAACGTTCCCAAATCGAACAGATATCTCATTTAGCAACAGCTAATTTTTCCTCAAAGTGTGGTTTCAAATTTATAGAGGACGATATTAGGATACCTAGGTATTTGTATCTGGAAACTACCTAAATTTCTTTCCCGTCCAACTTCCAGTTTTCCAAAAATGAGACGCGTCCCCCTGCGTTAACCGGTAACACAGAGGGACGAATGATTTCTTCAATAAGTCAATTGTTTTACCAGCTGTGGGACACGTTGCAACCCCTTGCTGAAACGTCGGCTCCTACATATCATTGTTGTTTAATTGACGAACGAAAGAATCAGCAATCGTGGCCCTTAAGCGGTCGCCTTTGACCGCATCGATTTTAAAGAAGTACGGACCAACTGCTCCACCAACCCATCAAGCACACCAAACTGTCAGTTTCGGTGGATGTTTCGAAGACTCATCCTACTTTTAAGGATTGCCATCGCTCGAAGCACAGCAGTTTTGGTTATTGATGCATCTATTTAACCAAAACCGCATCAATTTTAAAGAAGTACGGACCAACTGCTCCACCAACCCATCAATCACACCAAACTGTCAGTTTGGGCGGATGCTTCGAAGACTCACCATACTCTTGAGGATTGCCATCGCTCGAAGCACAGCAGTTTTGGTTATTGATGCATCTATTTAACCAAAACCGCATCAATTTTAAAGAAGTACGGACCAACTGCTCCACCAACCCATCAAGCACACCAAACTGTCAGTTTGGGCGGATGCTTCGAAGACTCACCATACTCTTGAGGATTGCCATCGGTCGAAGCAGAGTAGTTGTGGTTATTGATGCATCATTACATCAAAAGTGAGTTTCAATTTAAAAAAAAAAATAAAAAAAGACGCGATTATGAAAATTGGGACAGGAATAGCAATCTCGTTTTGAGCGTTATGTCGTTGGGTGACTCTCTAGATTGTCACTTCTTGCAATGCGAATCCAGACTAAATCAGTTTACAGTCGACAGCATTTCCGTTGAATAGTGTTGCCAACTTTAAGTTGTAAGCCCCTAAAAAGACACCTTTTACATGCTCGTAAGTGTGAGGATATTTTGAAGCTGTCAACCCCGTGACGTTCCAAAGCAAAATAGAATTCCTGCAACTGAAATTTAATTTTCCCTGCACAAACAAAGAACGTAGATCCGTTTTTTAACTTTTATTTCCTTGAATCCTTACAAGGTTAATAATAATTGGGCCCTCGTTAGTAATTTCAGGCAAGATGTCACTCCACTATGACGGCCCTTGTCAAAATCTGCCCTTTGGACATGAATTCGTTGTTACCCCAATAAGACGTCTCCGTTGTTTTGGCGACTTTCAAAGTGCCCGCATGTCGCACCATAATTGAAAACGCACACTCAACAGGCGCCCCATTCGAGTACTTTCACCCTCTTCACACACTCGCCCGTTCGAGCAACATAAGTCTATTCGCCTAGCCATATCCGTTACATCAACTGCACTTCACACCCTTCCCCAATATCCGGGAATCCAAAATTAATTTGGAATTACTTCCTCCTGAATCGCTCCGAAATTGTTCTTAAATTTGCGCGTCTTTGCCCTTGGGGCTCATCGTCTCTAATGAAAACCTATTCTTCTCGGGCGCACACGCCATCACTGCTGCCCTCGCTGCTCGCACATCAAGCACACAGATGAATGTCTCCCACAATGATGACGACGATAGCGTTCAATTTCCTTAGCCCACAGAATAAAACTCCGAACATTAGCAACACTTCCATGTACACCAACGCGAGCCGAAAGGACTTAACCTCATTCGCATCCGCTTTGCCGGCAAATAACACATTCTCTCGGCTCTCCCCCGTTGCCCGAACATTCATTTCACTCGAAATTACTAATATTACGTTTCACATGCGTCTTCCTCACTGCGTGCGTGTGTGCCGGTGCCCCGAGTTGTGCCATGGAAGGGATACGTGAATAATTTAGACATCTCCTTGCCTGAGTCAACATTTGTTTTGTCTCATCGTGTTTATGTTAGATCGGCCCAGAGCGAGGCCTCCACATCGCCAAGGAAAAAACAATCACGTATGCAGCGCAGTTCTAGGACGTCTCCCACAGGATCAGACACTAGAAACCCCTTGCGAGAGTAGCGACGGCAAAGTTTATGCTTCTCCATCACTATCGATTACAGGCCACCTCCTCCGCCCTCGCACCGAGTTTACAATTTATGGCAAAAGTCTCCCTCGAAAGTGGATGCTATCCACAGGCCATGAGTTCCGTCAAAACAAAGTCAGCAACGAGCTGCTTGTGTTGGGCAAATACTTCATAAATTATCCAAAGGATGTTTTGAAACCCAACTCATAGTCTTCGCATACTTGTTGCTACGAGCGCCGTTATTAATCTTTCTGAAAGATATCCCACCACTCCCTTTTGTGCTGACGGCATCGTCATACTTTGTGTGGCCATGAGCCTCCTGTGCGCAGTTTTATTATTCATTCGCCGGATCATTCCTGGTTAATGCTGTTTTCAAGGTAATTAAAAAAAAGCGAGCAACCAGTAGAAGACTGGGCACAAACAACGCATCAGCGTTCAGGTGGAGCGTGCCTCGGGGACGTTTCTTTCGACAGAGTGTCCTTGATTTAATTTGAGTGCTCACTTGACGGGACTTACATTGCTTTCCGCGAAAGCCATCGGAACTGGGCAGAAAGTTGTGATTTAAGGTTCTTCATACGACTGAGGGCTGAGTAATGAGATTTGTCCTTTTTGTCCGTCCCCATAATGATGATGTACACCCCGGGGAGGAATGTGCCCAGTCTGTGTGTGATGAGAGCGTCTTTCTTAGATTTCACAGTCGAATTTGAGTTGTGGACGGAATATGCATGGAATTCGGGAAATTTCCTGGAAGCTTGTGATTGGTGTAAGAATGTGATGGAATTTTTGATTTTAGAAAAATGATACGAAGTTACAGAAGTACGCCATATTCTTGCAAGAGCCGCATCTAAGCTTACATCTGAACATCGTTCGAGTTGTGCGTTATATGCACTAGAACCGCAGGCAAGTATACACAGATGTCTCACCCCGAAGAAAATACTGGTTGCCAGTTTGAAAAACCAGTCGATAAAAATCAGCCGACAAACGCTTTTCATAGAAAAAAAGAGAAGCAGCTGGCTGACAAGGATTAATATTACGGAGAGAAAAATTGTTGGCGCTACAGTCCACAGGGGGACCAGGGCCTAGCTTGCTCATCAACTACTCGTGTTGTGCGCGCTAATATTCTCTCACTTGTTGAAGGAACCTACAGTTTTTTGCCGACTCCGAACGGCGAAGTTTGAGAAGCTTTCTTAGACAGTTATTACTCTTTGAGTGTTGTCAGCAGCTCGAAAGAGGTGATGCCGTTAAATTCGAAAAATTGGTGTTGAGGTGGGAATCGAACCTACACCCTTCGGCGTGTGAGCGTCGCATTTTACCCACTACGCCACGGCGACCAGAATAGAGAATAGAGAGCGATCTCTATAGTTCATGGGAATTTACGAGGGGCGTTCAATATATCCTCGGTATCGATATGAAGGAATTCAATTTAAATTGTTTTTATTTTTCAATATAATCTCCCTTAACATCAATGCATTTGTTACATCTTGAGATAAGCTTTAAATTTGCAAAATACCCATTTATTGCCGACTTGAGTTCTTCACCATCCGAAAATCTTTTCCCACGAAGACATTTTTTCAAGTCCAAAAACAGGAAATAAACACTAGGGACAAGGTCTCGCTTATATGAAAGGTTTTGGACTTCTTCAAAACCACAATCTCGCGCAGCAACCTTGGAAACTCCCGCCGTGTGAACAGGAGCCTTGTCATGAAGAAGTAACAAACCCGCTTACCCCGTCTTTTCTTTTCAATTTCCTCCTGCAAATTATGCAAAGGCTGTGGCGTTGATGGTCTCACCTTTCTTTTTGTACTCAATGAGCAAGATTCCTTTTGAGTCCCAAAAAAACCTGTGGGCATGAGCTTTCCGGCAGACGAAGTGAATTTTGACTTCTCTGGGGGGTCTGTTCCTTTTTTATGCCACTGCGTGGACTCTTGTTTGCTTTCAGAGTCATAATGGTGAACCCATGTTTCGTCCCCAGTAACAATTCGATCCATAACACCGTTCATTTTCTCACTATACATCTCCAAAAGCCCTCTACAGCATGTGATTCTCACTTCTTTCTGAGATGCTGTGAGCATTCGTGGCATCCACCCTGCACTGACCTTTGAAAGATTAAGATGGTCATGAAGAACGGTCTGAATGATACCAGTTGAAAGCTTGGTGATCTCTGCCATAATTTTCACCTTTATTTGGGTGTCCTCAAGAACAAGTATTTCGACTTCTTTGATGCTTTCTCCCGAACAAGCAGTAGCTGGGCGCCGGAGCGGTGGTCGTCTTCAATGCTCTCTCTGCCTCTCTTAAACTCACTTGACCACTTTTGCACAGTTGATAATGAAAGTGCGGAACCCTGATAGCCACCATCTCTTCATGAATAGTTTCTTGACTTTTTCCTTGCTTAGTGAGAAACTTAATTGCAGCGCGATGCTCAGTTTTCACCATCAACGTCTCAGTTGCCATTATGATTCTGTTTAACGAGAGATAAAATGCGAATTCGTAATCCCATTTATTTGAAATTTTACTTGAATGGACTAAAATAATAGTATTACTTGATAAACAAGTCAATTCATACCAGGTATACCGGATTTTTTTTGAAAATAAAACACTTATTATTAATGGGAAAGTAAAAACATTTTATTTAAAGTATTCGCCATTGCTTTTTACACATTTTGACCACCTTTCTGGCAGTTTGTGAATGCCACGCCAATAAAATTGTTCGCCTTTTAAAGCAAACCACTCAGACACCTAATTTTCTACCTCCTCGTAGGAACCAAAGTGCTGCTTAGCCAATGCGTGTTTCATCGATGAAAACAAATGGTAGTCGAAAGGATCTAAGTCTGGTGAATACGGCGGGTAGGGTAACTGCTCCCAGCCTGTCTGTTGTTTGTATGCTGAACCGGTTTTGCATTATGTGCAGGTGCATTGACATGGCGCAAAATTACCTTGCCTTGTCTTCTGGCCCATTCTGGTCGTTTCTCGATCAATGCATGGTTCAAATTGATCATTTGTTGTCGGTAGGGATCAGTATTAACGGTTTCACCAGGCTTTAGGACCTCGTGGGGCAGCACACCTTTCTGGTCCCACCAAACACACAGCATTGTCTTCTTACCAAATCGATCTGGTTTTGCAGTCGATGTTGATGGTTGTCCCAGATTAACCCATGATTTTTTCCGTTTCGGATTCTTAAAATAAATCCATTTTTCATCTCCAGTAACAATCCGATGCAAAACCGATTTTCTTTCGTGTCTTTGAAGCAATATTTCAGAAGTGTTTTTTCGGTTTTCCATTTGTCTTTCATTCAATTCATGTGGCACCCATTTTCCACACTTTTGGATCTTTCCCATAGCTTTTAAACCGTCAGAAACTGTTTGTTGTGCAACATTTAACATTGCTGCCATTTGCTTTTGACTCAAAGTGTCATCTCCATCCAATATCGTTTGCAATTCGGCGTCTTCAAACTTTGTTGGTGGTCTTCCACGTTCTTCATTTCTCACATCAAAATCATAATTTCTGAACCGTTGAAACCACCTTTTGCATGTTGCTTCTGATAGAGCATGATCACCATATGCCTCGGCAAGCATTCGATGCGACTCTGCAGCACTTTTCTTTAAATGAAAACAAAAAATTAATGCTTTCCGCAAATCATCGCTTTCTGGTACAAAATTCGACATTTTTAAAACGATGAAAAAATATGATGTTGTCTGTTCAATGACTTGATGTATACTAAATATTTTTCACAGATGTCATAGCAAACAAACAAAAAAAAAGAAAATAAGGGTCGTTCACAACAAATGTTCCCTATCGAGGTATTTGTATCTTGACACTCACTTCATACCGATATATATAACCACAGCTTCACCCCGATACCGAACATATTGAAAGCCCCTCGTATGTTTTGATATTTTCTATGACGTATTAAAGGTGTTTGTGTTCCTGTTTCGTATTGTTGATGTAGGAATAATGGAAAAATAGTAGTTTTTAATACGTACAGTGCACATGAAGATCATTTGGAACTTTCACTTTCACACTTTGAATTGAAATATATAAAAGCAATGATATGGAGAATATGATATGAATATAATCATCCACATATATAGCGTCAAGACACGAATTAATAATAATAATTGTATGGCGCGACAGTGTTCATTAACTCATTAACTACTCGTGTTGTGCGCACTAGAGTTTTTTCACCAGTAGAAGGGATCTACAGTTTTTTTTTGCCGACTCGTAACGCTGAAGCTTGAGAGACTTTCTAAGTGTTGTCAGCAGCTCGAAATAGGTGGTGTGGGGAAAAATTCGTGCTGAGCTGCTAATCGAACCTAGACCTTCGGCGTGTGAGTGTCGCACTTTACCCACTACATCACGGCGGCCACGACAAATTACTAATTCATTAAAGAAAATGAATACAAAGAAATTTTACTGTTCCAGGGGCTTTTGCTTCATATTCATGAATTTTTGATCTTGATGCTATTATTTTGCACACTCCGAAGTTCGGTGTTTTTCCGGATAAAGGGTCTTTTCTAAGTTCAGAATGCACTTTTTCCTTATCTTTTTTATAGGTTTTATTGCTGATAGAATAAGGACGCTGTGCCATAAATGTGACGGAAGGAAGACGTTATTAGCAAAATAGTGACCAAATTGTGACAAGATTGAACATGGTGCTATTATTTTGCACAGTGCTGTACACACAAGAATTGACTTTATTTTCAATGTGTGCATTAGCAATCTATCTACTAAGGAAGGAAGACGTTATTAGCAAAATAGTGACCAAATTGTGACAAGATTGAACATGGTGCTATTATTTTGCACAGTGCTGTACACACAAGAATTGACTTTATTTTCAATGTGTGCATTAGCAATCTATCTACTAAGTCATATCATTCATGCGCGTCATATCATTCATGGCGCTACAGTCCAAAGGGGGACCAGGGCCTAGCTCGCTCATCAACTACTCGTGTTGTGCGCGCTACTGTTCTCTGACGAGTAGAAGGGACCTTCAGTCTTTGCCGACTCCGAACGAAATTTGAGAAGCTTTCTTAGACAGTTATTACTCTTTGAGTGTTGTCAGCAGCTCGAAAGAGGTGGTGCCGTGAAAAATTCGAAAAATTGGTGTTGAGCTGGGAGTCGAACCTAGATCCTTCGGCGTGTGAGCGTCGCACTCTACCCACTACGCCAAGGCGACCACATATCATTCGTACGCATCATATATAAGTTCAGATTGATAGATATTTGTTAAACATTTTCTAATTGTTAACCTAATAGAATTGCCTAATAAATTTCAATTGAGTACAACGATTTGTTTTGAACTTGAAAATGTATCATTTCAGCAAGGTGAACTGATTTCGGAAATCTTGCTCAAAAATTGAAAATCAATGCAGAAATAAATTTCGTCTACTTTTGAAAAACCGCATATTGTTGTGCTTGTACCACACACGAGTATATAAAGCTAGATGTTGTATATGATATGTCATCTGTTTTTCTGATACTTTAGTTACGGAGATCCTTAAAATGAGACTGTCTCTCACTTAAGGCAATTTGCTTCCTAATGATTAAGAAAAAAACAAATTGCCCGTATTAACAATCAGTATACGAGGGTTGCCTTATATATTTCGGGATTAGAGAACGAAAACAAATATTAATCATCGAAAATAGCTTTATTGTTTTTCAAAATATTCCCCATTATGATAAATTCTATACACTTACATGCGTTTGAACCAATTGTCGAAGGACTTTTGCCACTCTGATTGAGGTATCTCCGAAGCATGCTTTCTGAACGTATCAGACGCTTCTTCAAGTGTCGAAAAACGTTGACCTCCCATTTTATTTTTTACGCACGGGAATAAAAAGAAGTCATTCCGTGCCAAGTCAGGACTATACGGCGGATGACTCATCAAATCGATGTTTTGAGTTGTCAAAAATGCAGTTGTTGGAGCCGATGTGTGAGAGCTCGCTGTGAAGAGTGATCAGTCTTCGGCGGTTGGTTTTCCTGATTTCTTGGAAGACAACTGGCAAACAAATGGTTGTGCACCACTCAGAATTGACTGTTCTGCGTTGTTCTGCGTCGTGGTACGATTGCGACATGTCCAGTTTTTCCGAAAAAACAGGCGATCATTTGCTTGGAAGTTTTTCGTGCGCGGGTAACTTTTGTTGGATTTGGCTCAATTTGAAAACACGCATACAGTCGACTGCTGTTTACTTTCGGGCTCATATGCGTAAATCCACGATTCATCACCAGTCACGATGTCATAGACGTGTTTCGAAGCACCGCGATTGTATTTTTGAAGCATTTATTTCGACCAATAAACTTTTTTGGTCGAAAGAAATGCTATTTATTTTGAGCGATTGACAAATTTTGTGGGATCTAATGCGAACAAATTTTTTTTGACGGTCAAATGTTCATTCAATATTGAATGAATGCTAGTCCCACTAATGCCTATGGTTGTCTCCCAGGACTGTCTTGCAATATCAGTTGGCGCACAACATCAATGGTTTCCGGAACAACAACTTTCACGAAATTCGTCTTGGAGTGATCTACGACCTCGGTTGAATTCACCATACCATCGATATACATTGGTCCTTGATGGAGGTTCATCGCCAAAAATTGAATTAAGTTCATCGATGCACTGTTGTTGAAAGTTGTAAAAAATAATCACACGAAGATTTTTACGATTTAATTCCACTTGTAGGGCGAGATTAATCCTTTTAGTTACTGTAAACAACACAAATAGCGCTCGTATGTCAAAACGTTCTGAGTACGTATAACTTCAAAAATGTCAAACTCTACGATAGAGCTTGCAGTTGCCAGATCCCGAAATATAAAAGGCAATCATAAATTTCGATTGAGTATAACGATTTGTTTTGAACTTGAAATATTATCATTTTGAGCTAGGTGAACTGATTTCGAAAATCTTCGCCAAAAATTTAAAATCAAGGCACAAACAAATTTTGTCTACTTTTGATGAACCGCATATTGTTGTGCTTGTACCACATATATAAAGCTAAACGTTTTATAGGATATGCCGTCTGTTTTTCTGTTACTTTAGTTACGGAGATTCTTAAAATGAGACATTCTCTCACTGAAAGTGATTTGCTTCCTAATGATTTAGAAACAAAATTTGCCAGTATTAACAATCGGTATAAAATCAAGCTTTTTCAGTTTCATATGTCAGTCTCTTCTATGGCTGTGTATACTTGTGAGTACTTGTCTGTACTAGAACTATGTCCCAAAGAAAATAGGACATTTTACCCGCAGACCAGACAATCGGCTTTCAAGTTTTCAAGCATTCAAGTTTCTGGAGTTTTTAGGTGGCACCACATAAAATCCACTTAGACAGCCCGCATGACAGTGTTTTTATGAAGATGCACGAGGGGGTTCAATTACCAAGCGGAACTTTTATAAATTTCAAAATTCTGTGACTATAAATTTCATTTGGTAATGCCGTAAAAATGAGTGGAAATTCACCACAATTCAGATTAAATGTGGTGTTACCAGGTGTAAATGATTTTAAACATTTATTTCGCTTACAAAAAAAAAAAAAAAAAAACATAGAAGCAATAAAAGTGGTAATTCAATGCGTAAAGTCTTGCCCTTTACATTTGGGAGATGAATCACTGGAATAATGATCATGCAACGCCATCTGTTGCAAAACACCTCGACTCATACGATGCACCTTTTATCACACTGGAAAGATTCTCACAGTTTGCGGAAAGAAAACGTTGAACAGAAATACAGCAGCCATGTTGTTTGCTTGTTTTTGATTCGACAATTGTTCTGCTGTCCTTCAATAAAGTCATGGAAACCTGGATAGAAACAAAAACATAAGCATAAGCTCATTGGGAATTACGCATTCATCATTCGAACAGACATGAGATTCGGATACTCAAGGGAAACACTTGTATTAACAGTAAAATTTCATTTACGTTGAAATGCCAAGCTTGAGTGAGCTCGCCAGTTGCATCCTTCACGGTAAAAGTTTACTTCGTCTTACGTGGGATGTATTTAGTTTTTGGAAGGCTCTGGAAATATTCCCCAAAGCTAAGGATTTCAGAGAAACTTCGAAAACCTTTATTCTTCGAAACATACTTCCTTTCTTCGAACTATACACGTGAAAGCAAAACAGATGTTAAAAGTTTACTGCCTCTTAACATTAACCAACTTTTATTTCCCGCACTGACTACAAAACACCGAAAATTAAAAAAAACTGGTAACCCATAGACGTTCGAATTTCGAGGTACTTTTTGAAAGAGATGTTTTATGGGACACGTTGTGGGCTTGAAAGCCACACGAACTTTCCCACTACTTTTTTGTCTTCTTGTGGCGCTACAGTCCGCGGTAGACCTGTTCCTCAACCAACTACTAGTGTTGTGCGCACTACTGTTCTCTCACGAGTAGACTCCGAACGGCGAAATTCTTCTTCTTGTGGTGCTACAGTCCGGGTTGGAACTGGGCCTCAACCAAGATGCCTCTCCAGCCAGCATGATCTTTTGGCAGCTGTTTTCAGTTGCGCACTCCAAGTTGGCTGAGGTCCTTCTCCTCTTGTGTGCGCCACCTTAGCCTAGGCCGTCCTCTGTTGCTGTGTCCCATTGGCCACTTGCTCAACTAGATTTTGGAGTGTAATTAGTATTTAATGTTGTAGTAGACGCTCCTAGGGACTGGAGTGTTGCTTGCGTTTTTTTTTTTTTTCGAAACACACATCCACCGCAGTGTTCTGCTTCCAAAGGGTTTTTCTAAACACTAAATTGGAACACTGAGAATTAAAAATCCTTGGTCTTCCGGAGGAACAATAGTGGAGGCTTTTGTGACATTGACTCTTACTTACAACAGGGCCAAACATCTTCCACAGGTCTGAAGTCTGTCCCTCTTCTTCAGGGACTGTCAATGTTGAACTGGTTCTTAAGAAGCCTTTAAATTCGTCTCCTTTTTGTCAAATGATGGCTTGAATTTGCAGATTTAACGTGATAACGTATGGATGCATGCAGTTGGTTTGCCTACATGCAACGGGCTTATCCACATCTGGTGCTGCGTTCGAGAGGTTTACAGTTCTTTGAAAGCCCACCGCGGGTAGACCTGTCTCGGAGTGTACTGAGATTACTTTTCTCAGACCGTTTTCTGGCAATCTCATAGCCTTTATTATTTTCGCGTGATTCTGCGTAGACTCATGATCAATTTCAATGAAGACTTGCATTCCCGACGAATCTTGGAAGAGGTCAACGGTTAGTCTTACATCTTAAGCACTTTTTCACTGTGGTACCAAGTGCTCCGTGGCTGCCGTGGGGTAGTGGGTCCTGGGCAACACTCACACGTTGAAAGTGTAGGTTCGATTCCCGGCGGAACACCTCGAATTTTTCACGGCCACATTTTTCGAGCTGCTGACAACACTCAAAGAGTATTAATTGTCTAAGAAAAATCTTCTCAAACTTCGCCGTTCGGAGTCGGCAGAAAACTGTAGGTGCCTTCTACTCGTGAGAGAGCAGTAGCTCTCACAACACGAGAAGTAGATGAGCAAGCTAGACCCTGGTGCCCCGTTCGCCATTCGCAGTCGGCAGAAAACTGTAGGTTCCTTCTACTCGTGAGAGAAAAATGGCGCTCACAACACGGGCCCTGGTGCCCTGTTCGCCGTTCGGAGTCGGCAGAAAATTGTAGGTCCTTTCAGCTCGTGAGAGAACAGTAGCGCGCACAACACGAGAAGTTGATGAGCAAGTTGGGCCCTGGTCCCCCCTTGGACAGTCGCGGCATCCAATTATTATTATTTCCAAGTGGCCCTTTCTTCCAGATGTTTCCCACAGCGTAGGTTGTTTACGTTCGAAAACCGCTGCGCTGTCTGATAAAGTCCTTCCATACGATGGCACCACTGCCAGCCCCTCCTCGTGTTTGAAATAATTTGTCAAAATTTCAGCTTCATTCCTAACCTGTCCCAAACAGGTTTGACAGGTAAGGAGTGCAATTTTCTCAACGCTTGAAAGTGCTGCACTCAATTCTTTGGTTTAGATGCGCTGTGTTTGACAAGTTAGGAGTGGGAAGATTTTTTGACATGATTTTCGCAACGCTTGAAAGGGCTGCTTCCAATTCTTTGGTTTAGATGCACTGTGTTTGACAAGTTAGGAGTGGGAAGATTTTTTGACATGATTTTCGCAACGCTTGAAAGGACTGCACCTAATTCTTTGGTCTAGATGTACAAGTATACATCTTGTTGCAATTCCGTGATGCTCCAGAAAATACGTCCCTCTGTGCACCCTCTGTATGACACGGACGCCTAAAGGTGCATTTTGCCCGGCTCTGACAAACATGTCACTAGTTTCGCCAGCATTCACGTTTCAACGGTACATTGCACCACTAAATAAAACTGGCGCCCAAACAAAGACGCCTTGGGGCAACACACAAGGCCAACAAAGGCGCTCCTTCCAAGCAATGCAGTTTTTAAACATTCGCTCTTTCATTTGTCGACCATTGTGTGCGATTCAATTTGTGCTCAGCGGCGTCATCGTCATGCTGTAGTAGAACGTAAAATGCAAACTCCTCGAGATTACATGTGGCATTTAAGCAGCACAAAGGACATCCCCTCGAGCGAACACAGACTCGCTACTTAATTAAGTGCTCTCTCGGTTCAACCAGGCGGGACCCCTGTGCGCTCCGCTTTGTTAACACATCATGAAAATGTTTATTTTTTTAACTGCTCCCCTCTCCTTGGCTGTAGATTGCTAATAAAATTTTCTGGATTGCTAGAGCGTCTATTAATACGGCACACTGCTCCTCGAAGTCGAGTTCCGCTTTGTAAGAGTTTACTTAAATTACGCACGAACCTAAGGGTGGCTGTTGGAGGCGGCAGCAAAGGCAACATTCTGGCGGTGGATGTGTAGCGTCGTCTCCTGCGCGTGTAATACGAAAACGATGTGAGCCGCTTTGTCACCGCTGCGCGTCTCTTGTACACGCCATTAATTTTGCATTCACGAGCGCAGAACAGTTGCCATAGATACATTCTACGGAGAACGTGAGGGCCTTTGAAACATGATCCTCTTCGAGGAACAGTAATTGGTGGATAAGAGACACATCCTGATGGAAATCAGCCTTGAGGACTAAAGGAGATGTCTGATTGGCGAAGGGATGAGGTGTGTAAATGCTCACAACCATTCAACAACCCATCCATCCATCCGATTCGGAACTCCGTTTGATTCCTCGACGCACATCCGCTTTGCGATGGCACCCTTTGGGCTCACCTTTTATTGGTTCTCTCTTCCACTTTGAGAAGAGCGATTTGGGATCCGGTGTCGTGGTGTGTCATTTCGTGGCTCAACTCTCCACGTCGTCGTCCTCGGGCACTCACTTTCCTGTCGTTCTCTGTTTTTAAACCGATGGGTCCAGAGTGTGTTTTTTTCCCATTTGACATCGTCGTCCACTGCCTTCAGTCGGTGACTGGCTTTTGTCCTCATCCAATGGCTCTGTTCCTGGCGCCTTTTTTCGATTCGTATCCCCGGCGATACCAACGGCGATGATAGTGATAGATGGCGATTGGGGGGTGGTGAGGTGGAATGAGTGGAATTATTTGTAAAAGGATACTGAATGGGATCCTTGGAGGAATGCCACACTCTCGGCGTTGTCTGCGCCAGTGTTCATCATCCAGATGATGGTGGCTGTAAGCTGGCTTACAATGTGTTCCAAGTGAGTTTTTGTGTTCTTCTGTCGTTTTGCGACGCACAAAAAAAGGATAAGTACTCGCTGGCTGTTTGAATGTTTGAACCGGGTGTGGGGGGGGATTCTTTTGTGTTCATTTTTTTCGCTGTTCTTCTTTTTTTATGTCGTCGTCCTGGTGTGTGCAGTTAAGTTGTCGTTTCTATTTGTTGGTTTTCAGCAAGTCGGTTGCATATTTTGCTGAGTAGCACTTAGACGATTGAAGGAATGACTGCTATTTGGGAGACAGTGGAAGGGAGTGCAGATTCCTTCTTGGTGAGATATGCAACTCACAATGGACTGAGTAGGTTTCTTGCTTGTTTCCCGAATTATGTATGTACTTTCCTCTGTGATTTTTTACGGAACGCTCGTAATGTTGACGCCCGGGAGAACGCAGTTACTTACTCGGAGGTTCCTGAACTTTGTTTCTTTGTCGGGGGATATTGCTATGGGTTGAGTGATGCAACTTTCACATGAACATTAATTTGCGCGCATTCTGAACACACTGCACACCCTGCATTGTACGCAATGTAGGTTCTGGAGTTCTGTTGCTTTGTCTCTGACTATTGTTGACTCACGGAAGAAAGGAGGGGGAAGTCAAGTCTTTAGTTCTGGTCAATGTTCTTGAAACTGAAAATGATGGCAGATTTATCACTTGGCCCCTTACATTCAAGATATCTTCTTACTTCTTGTAGGGCCATACTGGTCTTTTCGGGATTTGCTCTCTTATTAATAGGGACAAGTTCGGCAATTTGGCTTATAGGACACAATGGTCTGACGAGCCCAAAGACGACAGTAGCATATAATAATAATAATTGTTGGCGCTACAGTCCAAAGAGGGACCAGGACCTAGCTTGCTCATCAACTGCTCGTGTTGTGCGCGCTACTGTTGTCTCGCGAGTAGAAGGGACTTTCAGTTTTTTTGCCGACTCCGAACGGTGAAATTCGAGAAGCTTTCTTGGACAGTTATTATTCTTTGAGTGTTGTCAGCAGATCGAAAGAGGTGGTGCCGTGAAAAATTCTAAAAATTGCTGTTGAGCTGGGAATCAACCTACACCCTTCGGCGTGTGAGCGTCGCACTCTACCCACTACGCCACTACGCCACGGCGGCCACGACAGTAACATATGTCAACTGAATATTTCTCAGGACGAGACGTGAGAAACAGGTCATTATGAGCTGCAGGTATTCGCGTTGGTCCAAGCACAAATTGGAAGATCTCAACATACGAGAGGGGCTTTCAATATATTCTCTGTATCGATATGAATGAAGATGCGAATTCAATTTAAATTGTTTTTTGTTTTCAATATAATCTCCCCTTACATCAATGCATTTGTTACATCTTGAGATAAGCTTTTTTAAAGAATCAAAAAATTTAAATTTGCAAAATACCCATTTATTGCCGACTTGGGTTCTTCATCATCCGAAAATCTTTTACCACTTTTCCATTTTTTCAAATCCAAAAACAGTAAATAAACATTAGGGACAAGGTCTGGACTATGGGGTGGGTGTTGGACTTCTTCGAAACCACAATCCCTCGCAGCACCCTTGGAAACTCGCGCCGTGTGAACAGGAGCATTGTCATGAAGAAGCAACACACTCGCTGCGAGTTTACCCCGTCCTTTCTTTTCAATTTCCTCCTGCAAATTATGAAAAGGCTGTGGCGTTGATGGTTTCACCTTTCCTTTTGTACTCAATGAGCAAGGTTCCCTCCGTCGATGGTTGGGTATCCCTACAGCACAACCAGAGATGGCGTGACTCTCCAGGATGCAGGGTGACCAAGAGTATGCTCCCAAACGTCTGCAATAAATCCGCTTCTTTTCTGCTATCCCTAGACAGAAACGAGTGCAGAAGACTTGTTGGCGGATTAACGGGACACTTTACCTTCGCTATGCACCTGAGTCGGCTTGGGCTTAGTGATGTCACACTCTGCGACGCCTGTGGAGAAGGTGAAGACACTTCAGAGCACTTTCTCTGTCAGTGTCCTGCCTTCGCTCGTATCAGGTGGTGGTTATTTGGCGCTGATGTGGTGGGAACTGAAAACCTAAGTTCTATATCACAGAAGCGCATCTTGGTTTTTCTTCGGAAAACCAAGAAATTACATTAAATGAAGGTTACTGCCTGGTAGTACAATGGACCAGTATTTGAGTCTAAGTGCTCCAGTGTAGTTGATCCCAACCTCCAACAAAAAAGGTTCCCTTCGAGTCCCAAAAAACCTGTGGCTATGAGCTTTCCGGCAGACGGAGTGACTTTGAACTTCTTCGGGAGGTCTGATCCTTTTTTATGCCACTGCATGGACTCTTGTTCTCTTTCAGGGCCATAGTGGTGAACCTATGTTTCGTCCCCAGCAACAATTCGATCCATCACACCGACCGCGTTCTCACTACACATCTCTAAAAGCTCTCTACAGCATGCGATTCTGATTTTTTTCTGAGGCGCTATAAGCATTCGTGCCACCCACCTTGCACTGACTTTTGAAATATGAAGATGGTCATGAAGAATGGTGTGAATGGTACCAGTTGAAAGCTTGATGATCTCTGCCATCATTTTCACCTTTATTCGGGTATCCTCAAGAACAAGTATTTCGACTTCTTTGATGCTTTCTCCCGAACAAGTAGTAGCTGTTGTGCCAGAGCGGGGGTCGTCTTCGTCTCTCTTAAAGTTACTTGACCGCTTTTGCGCAGTTGATAATGAAGGTGCATGCGTTCAGTGCTACTAATGCACTGAACTGTTCAAAAGTCGGTGAATTTCCTTATGTCTTCTGTTTTGACATAAATGACGTGGTCACGGAAGGACGGTTATTAAGGACTTGAAAACCTTTTTTTTTTAAATAAAACATAAACGTTCGAAACGGCCGTTATTTCCTGTTCAATGTTGGCTCTGAGGTATTTGAACGTCGTCTCACAGTGGGCCGGAAATGGCCGTTTGATGGCGATAGTTATAAGCCCTTTAGTTTAGTTAACCGAAATATATTTTTCTAAAGGATATGGGTGTGCTGAATTCAAATTCGAAGTCAAAATAACTGTAACTGCTCAGATTTCCAAAATAACCGTTATAACATTTTAAAAATGATACTTGTTTGGTAGTTTTTGCGAAGTGAGTTGTTGGATTTACAAAATAAAGTAAACAATCATGGACTTATTATTTTTATTTATTCTGCAGTCATTTTAAAATAAAATTATATAATAAATTAACAGTTTATTTACTTTTTAAATTAAAATTTTGGAAGAACTGTATAACTTTACTTTGAGACAATTTACAAAGTTGGAAAATAAATTATTTTGTGTATCTGGGTTTTAAATAAAAGTAAAACATTTTATTTACATTTTCAAGATTTAATTTACAAATTATTCTATGTCCGAAAAGTAGTCGCAGTTGTTTGTTGGTTGAGGTTGAGGTTGTTTGTTTAAATCGGGTTGCAAGAACATATCAATAGCTTCAGTGTCAAATGGAACTTTTTTTGCAGGCTTCCTTACCCTCTGGTTTGTAGTAAAAGGATCTGAAGATATTGACATTCTATTCATAATATCTGTAAGAGTGTCTTGTGAAGATGTTTTTCGACTAAAATTCTCTCTATACATTTTAAAATCATTATTGCTTGCTTCTAATGCTTCCTCACTTTATTCGCCAATTGGTAACACACTCTGAGAAACTATTTCATGCCCATGTATTAATATGTTGTGAACTGAAGGTCTTATATAATACCAAGGATACAGCGATATAAACAATCCCGCAGTTTCAAGGCAATAATTTTTAAATTTTGGTACATAAAATTAAATCCGCTAGATAAGCACTGCTAAATTATGTAAAATTTTTTTTATCAGATTTACGTTTATACCTGTTATTTCGCTTGATTTGATTGCGTTTTTAAAGAAGCGTCTGGCCACATTTCGAGTGGTTTCCAGTGTATTGCCATATCCTGGCTTTTAAGTTTTGAGGTTGAGGAGATAAGGTTTCTTTTAATAATTCAGCAGTTTTTCTGTCTCCAGAAGATCGAAAATTCATTTGAGCAGCAAACACAAGTTCTTCAGCGGATGTGTGTGTCCCTAAGATCGGCTATTCTTTCACGTTTTCTCCGATTACTCAATTGATCAAAACTTACCTGAGGACGTCCAGAGGGTTGTGCAAACATTGCGAAGTTTATTTTTTCTTGAAGCCAAATTGATTCCTTTTTTTTTTTAAATCGACCTTGTGCGGTGGCTTTTGTTCCATTTAGATTTGAGTTCACTTTTGAAACGGGTTAACTCTTTCCTTAGCTCTGATACATGGTTTTCAGAGTAGTTTGTGTTTGTTATTAACAATGTCTCAACATCTTCAATTTTTTTCTCAAAAGTCCTAAATTCACTATTCAAAAATATTTTAAAGAGCTCCTGTCTAAAATTGCATTTTGACACCTTGAATATTATAACAATAGTTCAATATTTCCGACACTTACACTTGCACTTGCACTTTTGAAATTGTATCGTGTATTGTATAAAAATAAAATGTATTGTGTAAAATAAGGTTTAAAGTCAAGAAATTTTAATTACTGGTGTAAGCTACGAGAAGGCTCTTTAGAATAACGCGCCAATATTATTTTGCGCAACTTAAAATAGGTTGCATTTCCGGTATTCGGATATTTTTTTAGAGAACAAAAACAAATATTAATCATCGAAAATAGCTTTATTGTTTTTCAAAGTATTCCCCACTATGATCTATACACTTTTGCACGCGTTTGAACCAATTGTCGAAGAACTTTTGCCACTCTGATTGAGGTATCTCCAAAACATGCATTCTGAGCGCATCAACCTCTTCTTCAGGTGTCAAAAAACGTTGATCTCTCATTTTATTTGTTATGTATGGGAATAAGAAGTCATTCGGTGCCAAATCAGGACTATATGGCGGACGACTCATCAAATCCATGTTTTGAGTGCTCAAAAATGCATTTGTTTGAGCCGATGTGTGAAAGCTCGCGTCGCGGTGAAGGGTGATCCGTTTTTGGCGGTTGGTTTTCCTGATTTCTTGGAAGACAACCGGCGAACAAATGGTTTTGTACCACTCAGAATTGACTGTTCTGCATCGTGGTACGACTGCGACATGTCCAGTTTTTCCGAAGAGACAGGCGACCATTTACTTGGAAGTGCTTCGTGTGCGAGCAACTTTTGTTGGATTTTGCTCAATTTAAAACACCCATACAGTCGACTGCTGTCTACTTTCGGGCTCATACGCGTAAAACCACGAATCGTAACCTGTCACGATGTCAAAGACGTGTTGCGAAGCACTGCGGTTTTAATTTTTTTCATATTTCTTTCGACCAATCGACACGAAACTTTTTTTGACCGGTTGACCAATTGTGTGGGATCCAACGCAACGAAATTTTTTTGACGGTCAAATGTTGATGCAAAATTGAATGTATGCTGGTCCCACTAATGCTTAAGGGTGTCTCAATCTCACGATAGGTCACATGACGATATTGCAATATCAGTTGGCGCACAACATCAACGGTTTCCGGAACAACAACCTTCACGAAATTTGTCTGGGAGTGAACTACGACCTCGCTTGAATTCACCATACCATCGATAAACATTGGTCCTTGATGGAGCTTCATCGCCAAAAATTGAATTAAGTTCATCGATACACTGTTGTTGAGTCAATCCACGTCAAAATTTATAAAAAACAATCGTACGAAAATTTCCACGATTTAATTCTATATTTTGGGCGAGATGAAACTTTTAAGTGCCTGTAAGCAACACAAATAGCGCTCGTATGTCAAAACATTCTGAGTACGTGTAACCTCAAAAATGTCAAACCTTACGGTAGAGCTGGCAGTTGCCAGATTGTAACACTAGGGTTGCCCAATCCCGAAATATAAAAGGCAACCTTCGTATGTTTTTTGGGTTCAAGCTGTGGTCTTTAATGCATTGCCGTTTAAAAAGCGTTACGATACGTTCTTAAAATGTTGCCAACCATCTGCTGGTTGTCCACCATCTGCCTCACTCTCCAGGGCACTGTCTTCACACGGATTACTAAAAATTTATGCTTTCGCTTTTGTCTTTTTAAATTCATTGCCCATTAACCGCAGCTAAGTACCGAACTGCTGACAAATGCGTCCCATTTCGCACCGTCTCCTCTCACTCATCCGCACATAATTACCAATGATGATCTGCCGACGGTGTAGTCTTTATTATCACTGCCGCCTCCGCATATCACGTCTCAATAAGGCCCTACAGAATTGAAATAAATGCACCCTCAAACTTAAGCCTAAAGCGAACTGAAAAAATGGCGCCCAACAAATAACTCTCGCAACAACAGCCGACTCATAAACAAACAATCATCGCTAAATGCACATTCATCCTGGGAAATGAGAACAGATGGCCCTTTTTCCGTTCGCACATTACTTATCCAAGACTATGGCGCGCCCACACTCTCCAGCGTCTTTGAAATTTCAAAACGAACAATTCATCTTCGCTTTGAATTACTCATTGCATTCATTACACATCTCAGTCGAGCGCAGGCATCATCAGCACCCGCACTCTCCGCTCTGACGTTGTGAATTGGAAAAGTTTTTCTCTGGCTTCCAAGAAATGCTTCGGCGAGAGAGGTTGTTAGAAAGGACAAACGCGAGGGTGTGCAGAAAGTTTTGATGAAGATTCTTTCAAAAATCACTTTTCCCCCACCTCCAGCCTGTCTCATAACTGAGGACACAAATTACAATTACATTCGTGCCTCCTCCCGTCCCCCTTCTCCCCTTGATGGGTTGCGCTGCAATTAAGGCACATTATCAGTGAAACAGCGCTGAAAACTCAATTAGACGGAGCCTGAAGCCGGCTGGCTGGACACACGACCCAATCAGCCATTTATAGGAGTCCATGGTGTACTTTTTGTGTTCTTCATTTTTAAACAATTGTATCCTCGAACATGACACAAGCTGTTGCCGGAAGCCAAGAACTCGGTCGTGCTGTCGTCGCATCTCGTTCAAGGCCGACACAGAAAAGGCGAAAAAAGTTCAAAGACAACGACAACGACAACGACGATGAGTTAACGTCTTGTTGAAGTTCGTGTCTTTTGAAGAGGCTTGTCGTGTCTATTTTTAGGCAAGGGCCCTGACAAAACAAAGCTTGTTGTTCAATTAAAATGTCATTAAAGTCACAGCAACCTGACTGCCTCTTGTCGGGCGCCATTTTCTGCTCGTCCGCATTTCCTTCACATTGCCTCGAGCAAATATTTGCTTCAAGTTTGCTTCGGTTTTTTGGGAGAGAATTCGCGGTGAGTTCTCGGGGGACATCAAATCACCTGATTAACTAGCATCAAATGGATGAAATTTTTTCCGGGAACTTTCTGGAATTTCCTTTTTGTCCTTTTGGACAGATGGTGCTGGTTGAGGGTGGGTGAGACGGTGGTTGGCGGGAGTGCGTAGGAGTGCAAACAAAGTTTTCGCTCGTTTCATGTATGAGGAAACTTTCGAGCGAATGAACGTGGAAGAGTGCACACTAGGGGTGGTGAGTTTTATGGGGTATGTTGTAGAAATTGATTATTATGCAAGATTAGTGAATGGCGTAGAGGGCTGCTTAATCCTGACAAATAATCCTTCTCGCAGTGGCAATATGTTAGCCCGGATTGTTGGTGTTTTCCGGCGGGGTCCTGTCGGATAAGTAACTTCGATACAAGACCAGAAGTCGTTTAAAACTGAAAAGCTTTTAAAACTCCCACAAATTGTTGTCAACGAAAAGAGTGCAAAGTTTCTGTACTGGTGTCCTTACTCCTGTGCCACATTCGCCCACCCTTCGCCAAAAATGGAAATGACCCTGTTCTTCTGAAAATTTCTTGGCTCACCCTCCGCCAAGGATGTAAATGACCCGTTCTCCTTTAAATTTCCTTCTTGATCCCGCTGGAAATTTTGTCTTTCGGAACCGGGAACTGCGTCAATGCCCTTTATATAATAAATATAATATCTCCGCGAAGGCTAGACTGCTCGGCACAATGCAGTTGTGAACAGTCATCGCGTCTTCAAAATCAATTATCCTCTGCGGAGAGAGACACTCCTTTATCGGCGGTGCCCACAGCGTCGCCTCATCCCACAACACTCCCATCTCTATTCACTTCTGCTGCGATGTCCTTTTTCTGCGAGTAACCCATTCCATCTGTCATTTGCACAGCGTCCGCGGCATTGAGTTGCAAGCCCCACCAAATAAAGTCGTGTGCTCACCTCCTTTGATGCTGATTTTCATGTTCTGCAGCTGACACCCCCTCTCCACACAGGATGTTGAATGTGCATGTGACAGTTATTAAAAGGACTTCTCTTTTGATTTCATTAATGTTCCCTGGCCCAATTAGGGGAAGACCGGTGCGTTACGTAGCAAGGACGCCACCAGGTCGTGCTGTGCCAATTAATATTCGAATAAGGACTCATCAATGGGGCCACGGGGGTAAGAGTGAGATCTGCACAGATTGTCAGTGAAATCGTGTACAAGGGGGCGGCGGTAGCTGGTCGAGATTTGTGGGAAATTAATTACGTCGAATACACCAAACGCGGACGCAGGACTCAACTTCGATGAGAGACCCACTGACGTCGTAGCCTCCCGGCCCGCACAGGGATTGTAGACGGATATTGGCGAGTGATTGAGGGCCTATCTGAGAAATTTGTCTGTCAAAACGGATACAGATTGGCTTGTTTGAGGGGTCGAGCGATGAACTAAGTGGATTAGAGGCATCTCTTGATGGGACGTCGCTCTGAATGACGCCAATTTGGCCTGTTTTTGATGGCCATCGATCAATCAACGAGATCGTCGCTCTGTGAAAGGTAAATTTGGAGCGTGATGGAAGGATTTGATTGAATGGCAGACTGTCTTTCAAAGTGCATCATCCAGTCTCAACGCAGCAACACATGCAACGAATGTTTTGATTTGCCATTTACTCTGCTTGTAAATTGGCCTGAAGCAAGCAGAGCTGAACTCGAAATTTCCTCGTAAAACAGTTGATGGTGACTCGAGTAGGAAACTCCACTCATTTCGAACTTGAAACAGCAATCATGGACGTTCACATTGTGCGTCGAGCATTCGAGCATAGTGTGTGCTGGGTCCTGGCGGCGGACATGGATCGATCCCTGGTGCTCGTATTGAATCTACCCCACAGACTGTCCAAAGAGAGAAAGAGAGAGAGAGAGGTAGAGAGAGAGAGAGAGAGAGAGAGAGAGAAAGAGCGAGAGAGATAGGAACGGGAATGAATATCATTTCTATACCGGATGCCAAGGCGAAACATTTGTGGGTTAATTGAAAATACCACGAATGTCCTGGAGTCGTCTCGACCGTGTTGTCCTGGCACAATCAGCAGGAGCACAAAAATGCCCAGGCTGTGGGAATAAATATTTTGATTGTGTTGTTCCCTGATCGGAGAACGGTCGGAGACCCTGCAGGCGAGCGACTTAATGATTCCACAATTTTAGTTGGAATGCGATGTGCTTTGTTTCGAGCCCAACCCTTCGTTGTCGTCATCGTTTTCGTGTCGTCTAACAAAGCCGGCGAAGCGAATAATAATGCCAAGTCGGGCAGTGTTCCTTTAGCCGATGGGTGGTGAAGAGGGAGGCAAGAACACGACTGGCATTTGATATTGAAAGCGGCAGATATGGAGAAAGAGGGAAAGGAAAAGGAAGAATTTAATCGCGTCGAGGAAGGAATGCATTTCGTGCATGCACAAGAAGAAATCATTTAGCAAAAGTTTCTGATCCGTAAAATCGTTGCGGTTGCCTTAGAAGAGGCAGCGTATTTTTCTGCGATATAGGCAGGAGGAGGGAAACAATTGCTCTGGTCAATGGTGGTGTGATGAAAGTGTTCTCATTCCGCTGGGCGTAAGTGCATCGGCGACGCGACGTGCGGCAGTTAAGAAAGAATTTTCGGGCGTGTGGCATGTGAGAGGACTTAGGGATTTAACTGTCAAGTTGAAAGCTAATGTGTAGGCGGGAGAATTTATTGCGAGAGTGTTTTATCAGAGAATGGTTAAATTTTCTTTGTTTTTAAATTGACGCGCTAAAGGGAATTTTTGGAACCACTAAGTGCCCGGGATCAAGTCACAGCACAAGAGGAGAGCGATAGAAGGTACCGGTGCTCATTGGTTTGGAACTCTGGTGGGTTGAAATGATTAAATCACAGCACAAGAGAGCGAGAGCGAGAGGTACCCATGCACTTTTGAAACTCTGGTGGATTGTAATAATAAAGTCACAGCTAAGGAGTAAAACGAGAGAAGGTACAGGTGCATATTGGTTTGAAACACTGGTGGAATGTTGGTGGTGGAATGTGGGTGGTGAATTGAGCTGGAAAGAACATTCCTTTCCATACTTGTATGGTGCGGCTAAGAATTGTGTCCTTAAACTTAGCAAGTCGTCCGAAGGTAGGCTTGAGGGTGATCACGGGAAATTATTGAAGAGAAGGAATGTCTCCAAACATAGCTAGACGTCTTTAGGGTGAATAGGGGAAAAATCTTGAAGAGAAGGAATGCCACGGTCCAATTTTTCGGCTTACGATTCTGCTTATGATAATCGCAATTACATATTTTATTGCATGCCTCATTTGTTTAAATGGACGTGTTTGATTTTTTCTGCTGCGTGCCTACGTAGAAGGAAATCTGTTCTGTGCAAAGTTTAAATCGTTACGTCACACAGTGGACAAGGGGCCCTGATTTTATTGGTTTAAGGAAACCTTACCTTGATTTCCAGAGCCAGAAAACTGCTTGGTTCTTGAAACGACTGCTGCATAGGAAAGAGGTCGTCCAGATTGGAATTTACTGAACTTATCATACTCAGCCGTTCCAAGTCCAAAGCCGAAGAGGAGTAGCGAGAGCCAAAGAAGGAATGTGAAAAAGTTGGGGGTACTGCCATCAGCAAAGAAGTGGATTGGATTGGAAGTGACAAAAAGGAGATCCCTTATGAAAGAGTATCGAAGTCAAAACGGTGCCCTGCGGAACACGAGCATTAAGGCAGCGAACATCGGTCTCGACCCTATCGAATGCAACTTGTGTTGAACGGCTCAAAAGGTTATTTTTAATAATCGGCACTGGAAGCACGGAATTTTGATTAGAGAGCCTGACGTCCGACTTTATCAAATGCCCTTCAAATATTCAGCGTAACGGTCTTGCAACGCAACGATTGGTTCTATTTGTACGGTGGGATATGCATTCGTATCACCAGTCTGACTGTTGTTGCAAAAGCCGGTCGTTAAGCAGCTTCCGGGATTCAAGGTTGTTCATAAACTGATGGTCTATCAGTGTTTCCGTGGACTCATAGCACTTGCGTTCCATAGGAAAGAAGAGACATTCGTGCTATGAGTCTGTAAAAGGAGGGTAATGATTTACATCACAATTTACTCATTTTAGGGACGGGCCAGCTAAATGCTGTTTTCCACTTACTTGGGAAGAGCCCAGAAGAGTAGGACAGATTGAAAAGCTTGCGCCAGCGTAAAAGAACACCTTTTCAAAAGAACAGGGAGTATACCATCCAGACTAACCGATTTGTCCACTTTGAGATCTTTAGGAACCCTTACAACCATTGGGAAACAGCTCCTGAGACATCCAATGGCTGACCGGCAAGCAGTGACTTTAAAATCTTGTTTCGACCATCCTTGATTGCAAAGACCATCAATTCAACGCAGTGACCTAAAAATTGTTCTTTACGTCTAACATGCTCAAAATGACTGGGAAAGGGTGGTGACAGAGGGGGAGTAAACGAGAAATCAAGAAAATGGGACTTGAATTTAAATGCCAACGGCAATCGGACCTTAAATTATTGGACGGCTAATTAAAAGCAATCTACCAAACCCAAATCAAACCTCCCCCTGGCGCTTCTTGACCCAATAGCCAGCAGCCGTATTTTCTTTTCTCAGTTTGAACCCGCCATGCAAATTCACATCATTTCCATTTCCCAAAGAAATTTCATTGGGAAATGGAAATGAAGTGGCGAAGACTCCGACCGATGTGAAAGGAACCTCGCGCCGATCTCCATTCCCACGGGAGTTCTCCATCAACCCTCTTTCACTCTCAGAGGGGAACAAATGAGAAATGCATCAAGTTCAAAGACAACTGCCGCACAACTGACAATTTTCATCTTGGAGACGCCATACGAGTGTGGTTCCGTTAGATACAGTGAAACGTTGAAACCCTTCGCTTTATTGTTGCCTCTGCGGGATCAATGTCGACAACAGAATCAGGAATTTCATTACTCGTGGTGCGCGCCCGCAAAACGTGAGTTTTCTCCATTAAGTCCCGCCAACGCTATATTACGCCACCCCCCGAAAGAATAAAAAAAAATCCATTCACGGATTATTTATCCGCCACCTCACAGCCCCTCTTACTGTTTTTTTTTATTTTTTCGGTGACTGTTTTTTTTTCGGCGTGTCCTGCACAGGAATAACGGGTATTACCTCATGTATTTCGATATCGATTTTTAGCACTTAATTGGAGCAACGTGGCTCGTTAGGAATCCACTTTCCTCACTCTGTCTCGCTCTCAAACAATTACCGCACACACATATACACACACGCAACCACACATGGGCCGACTATGTCTGTGTCAGTTCCTTTCTTCATCGCCCCCATGTGAGGGGTACAAATTGTTTTTCCATCTTCTTAGCGCCTCTCAGTTGACGTCAGAGTCCTCGACAGGGAGCCGAACAACGAACAAAGCAAGAGGGGGGAAGTGTGCGACGAGGCGAAAAAAAGACATGTACTTTCATATTTTCTCCCCCGGTCACAGGCAGAGGGTGTTGGGAGCTGGCATAGGCTTTGGCGCCAGGTAGGGGATTTCATTCAGCCGCTGGTGTTCTCGCAGAGATGTGGGGAAACTGTAATTCCCGTCGGAAGGCGGAATTTGAAGAAACAGACTGGTAATGAGGGCGCTGCAAACTGGATGCCACTCAGTTCTGCGGTGCCTCACAACTGACTTAATGTTGGCAGCTCACCCGCACAGATTCTTTAGGCGGCCACAAAGTTCCGTGACATTGGCGTATGTTCATAATTTACCCAAAAATCACGGTAAAACTGAGGAGCCTGAAAGGAAATTTGAGAAAATTTAGCGGGCCTTTGAAAATTTTCGCAATTAGCTCCGTTGGTTGTGCCAAAAAGTGATGTGCATGGGGGCAGACGAAAAAGGCAAATCAAAGAGATCTGAGGATGTTTGGAAAATTTTGGGATGGGGACAATAGTCAACCAAAGGGGATCTTTGTGGGAAGCTTGTGTTTTATTATGAATTTGGATCTCTATCACACTACAGATCACTCAATAAGTCCCGGGACACATAGGAGGCGCCACTTACAAAAATTATTAATATTAGTAATTTTTTTTAGTGGCATGATGTCTTATGTATGTTGTTGGCGCTACAGTCCAACCAGGGCCTAGCTTGCTCGTCAACTGCTCGTGTTGTGCGCGCTACTGTTCTCTCACGAGTAGAAGGGACGTACAGTTTTTGCCGGCTACGAACGGCGAAGTGTGAGAAGCTTTCTTAGACAGTTATAACTCTTTAAGTGTTGTCAGCAGCTCAAAAGAGGTGGTGCCGTAAGAAATCCGAATTGTTCTCCCAGAAATCTAACCTTCACCCTTCGGCGTGTGTGCGTCACACTCTACCCACTACGCTACGGCGGCCACGGCATTAAGTAGAATATGAGGTCATGTCTTCTTCTTCTTGTTGTGGCGCTACAGTCCGTGGTGGACCTGGGCCTCAACCAACATGCCTCTCCAGCCAGCACGATCTTTCGCCATCTGCCTCCAGTTGCGCACTCCAAGTTGGTTGAGGTCATTCTCCACTTGTGTACGCCACTTTAGTCTAGGTCGTCCTCTGTTGCGTTGTCCCAATGGAACGGATTCAAAGACTTTTCGGGCCGGAGCAGTGGTGTCCATACGCTCTACATTGCCTAGCCATCATAAGCGTTGTATCCGTAGACGCTTGACCAGGCGCATGTCGCTGTACAGCCCATAGAGTTCGTCATTAAATCTTCTCCTCCAGATGCCATCAACGCAAACGGGACCGAAAATCGTACGCAGAACTTTTCTCTCGAAGAGACTAAGGGCTTCCTCATCCGCCTTTGCTAACGTCTATTAGGTCATGTGGTAAGTTCAACAAATTGTCTTTCTTTAAAAATGGTAAAAAATACTGTCGAAAGCAAATACTTGCATCGTTCCAATACCGTCCCTAAAAAAACAAATCTTCTTATAACTGAGCTATCCTTCGATTTTTTCCACCTTCCAAATCTGTTTGCATCTGTCGAAAAAGTCAGTAACTGAAGAATCAGCGGTTGGGGTAAAACCTCCCATCTTGGCGTTTCTATGTTGTTTTTGACCGCTACAGTCACTTCGGGCCGAGCGTTTTCCTGTTGCAAGATCACATTGCCATGCCTTTCGGTCTTTACGGCTAAGATGGCCTAGGGGACGGCTGAGATGGCTCAGAGGACGGCTAAGATGGCCTAGAGAGAGGACGGCTAAGATGGCCTAGAGGACGGCTTGTGGCGCACACAAGTTGAGACGGACCCCAACCCACTTGGAGTGCGGAACTGAAGGCAGCTAGCGAAAGTTCGTTCTGGCTGGAGAGGCATGTTGGTTGACCCCAAATCCACCTCGGACTGTAGTGGCATAAGAAGAAGAATGACCGAATTATTTCTCTTCATATGCAGCTTTGAAGTGGACAAATTAGTGACTACCTGGTGTTCTGCAGAACCTAGCTAAAGATCTGTTAAACCTTAAACCAATCTTACCATCAAGCTCCCTCATAATGACCCACTAGATTAAAGCCGACCCCCGGGGGCTCTTGTTGCTCGACTTCTCCAAATTTGCCGGCATGCAAAAATTCACCTCCCGTTGGCAGATCTTCATTAAGCTGACCTCTGCGTTCCAAAGTTTAAATGAATTCAAGTAAGAAACGCTTTGCATCCCACATGCTTGCAGACTCGCAAATGATATCAGAAGTTTAAAAGCAAACCCATTGCACCCTCAGCTTCAAGCCATAAACACACTGTCAGTAACTTCAGGAAACTCCTTCTGCCAGAAGTTGGTTAGTTCCTCCTCCTCCCCCTCAGAAAGAAAAACCCTCATCATAAATTACCACTGACTGCAAAACACCAATCCACTTTTCAACCAGCCCACAAACGACCAACTTAAGTGCATTAAAACTTTTCGAATGACAAACCCTTAGCTTATTGCTGTTAACGAGTGTTTGGCGTCGCCCACCTTTTTGCCGTGGAGGAAAAATATCCATCCACTGGAACGGAATGCAAACGAAATGAAATTTACAATTCAAATTGTCACACATTCCCGCCACAAAACAGGGTGGGGCTGTGTTTGTTTGCTCTTTCCCTGTTTTTTGCCGCCAAACACCCAACAGCATCGGTGGACATTGATGGCGCGACAAAAACGCAACTGGCATCTTTCCACAGTCGAACTCTTTATGGAAATATGTTTAACAACTTTGTGGGGGGAAGAAGAGCAACTGTGTCAGCAGAATGCACCCACGGGGAAGAGGATGCGAAGATGTGCGAATAATAGAACTGCGGATGCATGCGGATACATGACGCCAAAGATAGCGAAAAGTTTTAATTAAATGCAATCAAGGCGTTGCTATTGTTCTGGATGATGTGGAGAGTTGTGGGTGGGGAGCGGATGAGGTGAAGGATAATGTGTGCGTATCTCAAAGAATCGATTTTCTCTACAGGATGCCTTGGGTTGAAATTATTTTTGCAAAATATCCCCACAGGGAGCACATCCGCATGAGTTTCCGCGTACAAGTGGATCATAAACGTGCCTGCCGGCTGGGTGGGGGTGTGAAACCGGCATTTACACGTTTTCGAAACTGATAAAGGCACTTTTTACGCGGTTCCCTGGGCTTGTCCTGATCGGGGGGCTGTGCACATATCCCTGCTTTGTGCCGTGATGCTCACCTTCTGTTCACGTTGCTGGGGCGCTAAAATTAATTGAATACTCGCATGGATCCTTAAAGATTGCCTCATTTGGTGTCGTTTTGGTTTTGAATAATGGAAGCGGTGCACGTCGGCGTGGGGCTAAGACAGAGGCTGCTTGCACAGTGACGGGGGGTTCCTTCGCAGTGAAAGTGGCTGCCTGCACAGTGTGATCTACTGAATGGGCTTGGGATTATATTTTAATCGAATGGTGGGAGGAGCATGTCTTCCTTCGTCGTGAAAATATTTGTTTAGGGCAGAGATGGCCTTAATCACGGGGTGGTAGAGGCGCAGACATTAAAAGCATTTTATCAATTTTTTAAAAATTAAATTAAATGCAAGATCAGGAAAAAAATTACCTCTCTGGATGTTATGTCCTTGCCGGACCACTTTCGTGGCCACGGGAATCAATCCGTGCAAAAGCCATTTCAAAACCTGCACTCCCTTCAAAGTGGATTTAAGATATTTTCCACTCGCCGCCAACACAACGGTCAGATCATCACAGACAGCAGTGTTTGCCTATCAAAGCATAACCTACCCATTTCAGGCAAAGCAAACATTGACGTCACACTTCCTCTACTAGCACCTCCACTTACCGCCAAATCCCACAAGTCAAAAAGCACTGCATGTCCCTTTAAAGGGGCTCCGTTTACAGTTACAGCTCAAGCTGGTCTACCTCTCAGTTTACGGAAACGGCAATTTTAATTAGAATCCCCGCCCGGACTCCGTGGTCGTGGTGGAATGTCAAATGGATTTTCATCTTGAATCCTGTTTCTCCTGTGGTCGGGGGAGTTAGACGGGCCCGAATAGCCGGAGATTTGTGTATGCCCGTCCTGCTAATTGAGGGCAAGGGTGAGGGGCAACTCTCCAGGCAGGACCGGTCCGTGGTCCTGTTAATCGCAATGGAAAACAAAAATAATTGAGCGCAGGTCTCCCTCCTCTCAGGGATTCAAGGATCGCAGGCAAGGAATTTAAATCAGGAACTAAATCATTGGAAAGGTTTGAAAGTTATCCCCGGCAAGGGGCTTAAAATAAAGACACCACCGAACCAAACCTCTGTCGATATGTGTAAATAACCGTTACGAGGAATAGGCTTGAGTTTGATTTAATTAATTTATTTCAACCTTAGGATGAGTCACTTGAAAGTCATCAGCATCAGCATCAACATCAGCATCAGCATCAGCATCAGCATCAGCATCAGCATCAGCATCAGCATCAGCATCAGCATCAGCATCAGCATCAGCATCAGCATCAACATCATCATCAGCATCAGCATCAGCATCAGCATCAGCATCAGCATCAGCATCAGCATCAGCATCAGCATCAGCATCAACATCAGCATCAGCATCAGCATCACATCAGCATCAGCATCGGCATCGGCATCGGCATCGGCATCAGCATCAGCATCGGCATCGGCATCAGCATTATCCTCCACCTAGTACCACTCGCCAACAGCCCGCAGAGTGATTTCCTGAACCTGAGCGTGCGGTGGCGTCGACAATGCGTACATGACAGCCTGTGCCACGTCCTCTGCTTGAAGGATTACGTCACCAAGGGCCTTCTTCGTGTCGTCTGGCACAATTTCGGTTGATACCCAGCCGGGGCTGATGTTCTGAAAGCGGAGCACAGAAACTCAGGCTGACTGTCGGTTCCAATTCGTTGTCACCTACTTACCGTTGTTTTGATTTTTGTCTTCAGCGTGATCAGTTCCTGTCTGCAAATCTCGTTGATGGCCGTCAGTGCGAACTTCGTTGGCGTGTACACGTTCAAGCTCGGGTACTCGTGGCCCGGGTTGTAGCCAGCCACTCCCGCTGTGCTGTTGATGAATATCAGATGTCCGGGGAAAGCTCGCTTTTCCATGCTGCGGAAGGCCTGCTGCGTGCAGTAAATCGGTCCCATGAAGTTCGTGTTCACCACGTCCTTGACCGCATCGAGGTCCATGTTCACCAGGTTTCCATCGCGAATGGTGCCGGCATTATTGACAAGCACGTCAGTGCCGCCGAGGTTGGTTTCGATCCACTCGAAGGCGTCACGCACGTCCTTCTCCTGTGAGACGTCACATTTCTTGTAGAAAAAGCGCGTCTGCTGTTCTTCGGGGAGGGATGAGCGAAGCTCCGCCATTCGTTCTGTGCGACGGGCCAAGGCAACGACTTTGAGGCCAGCGGCGACTATCAGCTTGGCGGTGGTGGCTCCGATGCCGGAACTGGCCCCGGTTATAACGGCAACACGGTTGCGCCAACGATCCATGGCGGAGGCTGGCTTAAGACTGCTGAGTGAACAGATTATCGTGTGAGCTTGTCAGCGATGGAAGCACTTTTCAAACCAAAATGTGCTTTCCTCGGAAATATTTTGAAGACGCTTTCTGTCCTTCCTTTGATCTCTTCTGTCTTATGTGCTGACTGTGCTGGGCCTACGGGATTATCTTCCCTCTTTTGAGCGCTCCACGTCTTCTGGTCTTCGTTCGCGAAGTATTTGCCTGTACAGCTTTCCTAATTCTGTTTGACCCCCTGCAGAAGAAAGAACCTTCCCAAAGCGAGGTATACACTTCACCGATTTCCTCGTTAATATTCCTCCAGGAGTGTACGCTTCGACTATCGAGACCGGGTCCTTATCGCATTGCAACCGCACTGAAGAGTTTTTTTAAATGAGATGTATAAAGCCACTCAGTATCCATACAAATAGCCAGGACCGATGACGTGCATCCATCCGAGAATTTATCGGATAAGGTCACCGGATTCCTGCCCTTCTCCATTCATCGCATTTCATTTCTGCAGTCGTTGTCCTTTCAGTCCTTTCACAGAGCTTTGCCGAAAAGGAAGGGCAAAAAATCAAAATTGAAAAGAACGTGATTTTCCATCCCCAGTGTGTTGCTTTCCTTTTGACAGCTATTCGCATCCACAACGGATGTGAAACACCGCGCACACGATTCGTTCGACACTAGCTACCTAGCGCACATTTCACGTTTTACGATAATATCGCAGCAGGTCGCACGTAACCGACTCAATAACAATCACGTCGCATTACCGTGAACGTGCGAATGCGAGCGTTGCGTTCCTCCGGAGCTGATTAAAAGATGAGACTGGAGTTTTATTAAATCGAACCGGAAGCTGTCTCCGCGTAATGTGGCCGTTCCTGCTTTTTGTCGATAGTGTGTGGGGACAGCAGCAGGGTAGAACGATTATGGGTCTGTTATTTGAAAGGGTTCAATTTTAAGGAGATTGGGATACTGTGTCATATGGAAATCGAAATGCAAGGTTGCGGGTGGGCGTTTCGAGATTAGCGCGATGTTTCCAGTTGCTTAGAATGTGCTCCGACGCGTTGTCCCTCTCATCATCCGAGCACTGTAGCACTGACGTGTTTCGTTCTCGTTGCGCGTTCGACAGATAAGCGGTTCTTGGGCGATAAGGCACAAGATTGTTGTGCCGGCCGGGAAATTACGATAAGATCGCGTACTTTTGGGTGTTCCCAAGTAAGTGGGGTTGATGTACAGACTCTACGGGTAGACGGAACAGAAGACGACGCACAGTGGTGGCCTAGTATGGGTGGCTGTGACTTTTGAACCCGTTGACAGATCTTGATGAAATTTGGAATGTAGCACCAGTCCCACAAGATCTTCCGGTCAAAATGGTTGATATGGCATGAAGAGTATCGGAGTAACCTCAAGTTAAAAAATTGAAAAAAAACAATCTTTATTCTGGTTTAATTGCATAAAAAAAATATTTTATACAAATTTTCGACAATCAATTTAGGCTCAAAACAAAGCTGGGATTAATACCTATGCAGAAATATTACATTCAATACTATTTACTAACACACTTTCGCTGTAAAAAATATATTAAAGTCGAAATTTAGTGGAATAAAGCTAGCGCTTCACTACTCAGTGGTTTATGTCCATGGTATTGGAACAATACCATATGCATGAACAATTAGAAGGAAAATTTTAGGAAAATTAAAAAAAAATGCCCAAAAATGCCCGAGATTGCTCCACTTAAGCGACTGGTTCTCGTAAGGTGCAAAAGTGAATTTTTGTTTTCTCAACATCGACAGAAAATATGTCAGGCTTTTAGAAATATGTGGATTCCCGTTAGACCCTCTTGCAGTACTTTTGTTATGCTCCACCAAACCTGGAAGTACTTCCCATAAAAGATGGGCTTTACAAAAAACCTGGTCTAGAAAACTGGAGGTTAAAATGAATAAAAAAGACTGTTGATGTAGTTTGAGGGCTATAGATACGCATTTTTAAAAAAATGTAATGTCATATTTCACGTTGGCTTATTTTAGAAAATATGCCACATTGAATTTTCATGAAAAAACAGTTTGTAAAATTTCTCAGTCCCAACTTTGAGCTTGTTGTACACTAAAACAAGTCATTAGAAGTCTTGGCTAAGCATTATAAGTTTGGATATTGCGTTCAACAGTTATCGACGTGTAAACATGGAGTTCACTAACGCCAAAATTCGCGCTATTTTAAAGTTTCCGTTCCTTAAAAGCTAGAGAAACTTTCCGTGAGATTGATGGTGTTTTGGGGTATGGTACTCTTTCACTTCGAACGGCGGAGGGATGGTTTCGACGATTCAGAGCCGGTGAAAACGACGCCATGGATAAGTCAGCCTTGGCTCCGCGTTAAACAGGAACAACAACATCAGTACCGAAATCAAACGCAGAATCACTCTTGCCAATCACTGTTTCTTTGGGCTCAAGAGGCAATTGAGTAATAAAGCCCTCTCTCGAAGGACTAAGCTCGCAGTATATAACAGCTTGATCATCCCCGTCCTACTATATGGCGCAGAATCTTGGACGTTAGCAAAGGTGGATAAGGAAGCCACTAGTCTTTTCGAGAGAAAAGTTTTGCTTGCGATTTTTGGTCCTGTTTACGTTGATGGAATTTGGAGGAGAAGATTTAATGACGAACTCCATATGCTGTACAGCGACATGCGCCTGATCAAGCGTCTACGGATACAACGCTTAAGATGGCTAGGTCATGTAGAGCGTATGGACACAACTGCTCCGGCCCTAAAAAGTCTTTGAATCCGAGCCATTGGGACAACGCAACAGAGGACGACCTAGACTAAAGTGGCGCACACAAGTGGAGAAGGACCTCAACCAACTTGGAGTGCCCAACTGGAGACAGCTGGCGAAAGATCGTGCTGGCTGGAGAGGCATGTTGGTTGAGACCCAGGTCCACCCCTGACTGTAGCGCCACAAGAAGAAGAAGAAGAAGGATAAGCCAGCCTCCGGAAGACCTGTGACGAGGAATACCGATAACTCGATGGAGTTAGACCGGCACGTGTCATCAGGAGATGGGAATAAGTCATCAAACCATTTTAAACCATCTGCGGAAGGCTGGATACAAAAAAAAGCTTGATGTTTGGGTGTCGCATGATTTGTCGCAAAAAACCTTTTGTTCCGAATCAACGCCTGCGATATGCTGCTGAAACGGAACGAAGTCGACCCATTTTCGAAGCCGATTTTGAAGCTGACTGGCGACGAAAAATGGATCACATTTTTCCAGACGCTTAATTCTACCATCTACTGCGAACAACTGGAACGCTTGAAGCAGGCGATCGACCAGAAGCGTCCAGAATTGGCGAACAGGAAGGGTGTAGTGTTGCATCAGGACAACGCCAGACCACACACTTCGTTGATGACTCGTCAGAAGCTACGGGAGGGCGGATGGGATGTTTTATCGTATCCACCATATAGCCATGACATAGCGTTAGTTGATTACCGCCTGTTCCAGTCCATGGCGAACGCCCTTGGTGGTGTAAAGTTAAACTCAAAAGAGGCTTGTGGAAAATGGCTGTCCGAGTTCTTCGCAATTGAGGAGGGGGGCTTCTACGAGGGAGGCTTCTACGATGGGGTCTTCTACGAGGGGGGCTTCTACGAGGGGGAGCTTCTACTTGCGGGGCTTCTACGAGGGGGGCTTCTACGAGGGGGGCTTCTACGAGGGGGAGCTTCTACGAGCGGACTTGTACGAGGGGGGCTTCTACGAGGGGGGCTTCTACGAGGGGGAGCTTCTACTTGCGGGGCTTCTACTTGCGGGGCTTCTACGAGGGGGCTTCTACGAGGGGGAGCTTCTACGAGCGGACTTGTACGAGGGAGATATAATGAAGTTGCCGTCTAGATGGAAACAGATTATCGAAATAAACGTCGCATATTTGGACTGAATCCGATCACTGTAACACTTTTTATAAAGCATTCAATTAAGAGCAAAAAAGTGAAAGGGAGATATTTGACAACCTTGTAATTGACTGTGCTCTGCTCTGTTGAAACCAACCTAGTCCGTAATTCTGAAGCGGTAATGCCTACACAATAACGTGACGGTTGTTATCGTCGATGAAAAACATGGCCCGAAAACGCTGACGCCATGAAACCATCAACAAATCGCACCAAACAGTTGCTTTTTATGTACGAAGCTGTTATCCGTGAAGTAAAGTGGATTTTCCCCGCTCAATAATGCATAGTTCGCTTGTTGACGATCTCATCGAGCCAAAAATGTGACCCCCGTGGCGTAGTGGGCAGGGTGCGACGATCACACGCCGAAGGTCCAGGTTCGATTTCCAGCTAAAAACCTCGAATTTTTCACAGCGCCACCTCTTTCGAGCTTCTGACAACGCTCAAAGAGTAATACCTGTCTAAGAAAGCGTCTCAAACTTCGCCGTTCGGAGCCGGCAAAAAAGTAGTTCCCCCCCCCCCCCCCTACTCGTGAGAGAACAGTAGCGCACACAACACGAATAGTTGATGGGCAAGCTAGGCTCTATTCCCCTGAGGACTGTCCGCGATCCAATTATCATTATCGAGGCTAAAATGAGCATACACACTGAAGATCACTTTTCGATGGAGTTCATCACTTTACCGCATCTTCCCCAGGACCCAATTGGAGAAATTGTGTAGCTTCAAATGGTCCCTCGGGTTCAACTCTTGAGGCAGCCTGATCTCGTGTTGGTGTAAACCATGTGCCTTACGCATTTTACGCCAAAGTGGGGTTTGAGCGATACCCCCAGAACCCCGTGAAATTGACTAATTTTGATTGTTTTCTACGAACGCCTGAACGCTGGCCATCATTTTACACTTTGACCAGCCCGTTGTCTCCCTGACACGGCAACATCGCACAAGAAATGTAAAGATTCAAACTTTTGCTCTTAACTTGTTGTTGCCTGTCTACAAGACCGGGAATAACGAGCGAAAGGTGATGGTAACGCTCTTAAGGCTGCCATCGCCGATTCTGAAGTTTGGTATGCAATTTTTATAATTTGGCAACGTTGCTCATTCGTGCTGATTTCACTGAATAAATTGAGAGTGACGGTTTGAATATTGTTGGAATAGTGCATTTACAAATGAATTTTTAAGTTGTCATGTCTCTATTGGAAAGGCCCTGGAGGAGGATGCATGAATTTGAGGACATGTCACATGACTTCAACCAAACAGGCTTTTGTCTGACAGAAAGCAGACAGAGGCACGATAATCTCTTGACGTTCCCTCTGAACAAGTCATCAGTGTCTGTGATTTCCCAGAATCACTTCAGACCCTTCATGTCAGCAGTGGAACAGCTGGAAAGCTGACCTTAATGCTCTTGCTTTGATTGGTTATCTCAGCAGGCAGGCATTGAGCTAAATTCAAAACTAAGTAAAGCCCCATCCGTTATGACTTACTGGGAAATGATTGAAAATCTATCTCCAGTTGGTGGCAAGTCGACGCGTGCCTGCATCAGTGCAGAGTTTGTTAATTCTTCATTTCATTTCGGTTGCCGCACAATACATGGAGTGCCATCATATATCAGTGATGGATGGCATCGCTTAAGCAAACTCCTCTGTTCACGCTCCTCCTGGGAATGAGTTTGCAAACAAAACTTTGAAGCATCTGCGGAATCTCATTATCCCTGAGTGCGGCACTTTTCTCGAGTGCTCCTACACCGTGGGTACCTGGCAGCATCGTTCGGAAACGGAATGCTTTTGCCGCAGATGACGGGGCTCGGAATAAGTGACCGAAAGGAATTTTCATCTCATTTCAATGATCGATTTATAAAATTTCAGTGTACCTTGGGATGCCGTACACATCGATTTCTCGGCGATGATGACTCCGCTGGACGCGGTCGATCTACATAATTGTCCCAGCATGACGTGCCGAATATTCTTTTTGATTCTAATTCGTGGGAAATGATTGGCGCGGGAGTTGCCAGGAATTTGCGTGGGGGGGCACTTTCCGAGGACTATGAACGTGGATGTTTATTAAACAGAAAAAAATGGACCGCCATCGAGTGGATTCCCAGGAGGAGATAATTGGAATTCTGACTTTGTCCGGGAATATCCTGCGGCAGCCGTAAAGCAGCGAAATGGGTTGCCAGAGAGCATCCAATCCAATTCCAGCGAACCGCCCATTAATTCACGTCGCAAAAATCCCAGAAACCATTCTTTCACCGAAATCAGTCGCGAACTGGGGGAAGACATAAAAGGGCTTTGCAAACGTGTCCACAGGCAGGGTCCCCTAAGAGCATGCCAACTGAATTCCGATGCCAGCACACTTGTTGCTCACGTGTCGGCTGAATGAACGACAAAGAAAGGGCGAAGTCCGTCCCAACCCCATCCCGGATATCGGGCACATTCCATGCTGGGTGCCCGATTGGAGGGCGTATTCGGCCCAGCCAGATATAAATCAACTTTCAGCGGGTGTCGGAATGTGTGTGTGTGCGTGACACGGCAAGAGTGAGGTTCATCTCAGTCACAGAATGTGCGTGGGCAGACAATCTTTGGAGTTATCTCGCAACCCCCCGCCACACGTGCTCCTTCGCTCGTTTTATCTTTATTACTATTGTCGAATAGTAATGTAGATGTTGATCTGAAATGAAATCTGTGTTCGCAGATTTGGCTTGTTCTCCACTTGTGCGAGTCAACCCCCTTTGGTGAGAAACACTGCGCGCAACACGGACGCCCATGGCGACACTGAGGAAATGAACTAAAAAATTGACGAACCGCCCTCAAGCTCCAGCTGTGGCAGAAAATCCAAAGACACTGGGATTAAAGGCCTTACACGTTCTCCTTACGCCCGGCTCCCCTCCATTTCTGTCGCCTGACGGCTTAACATTGCCACACGGTGGTGTAATAACAATAAAGTGCCGCAACAGCGCCTCTTTCAGCGACAGAATGGGATCGTTAATTTAATTTTGTCTCCATTCTCTGTATAGACCGGGGATTGAGGGAGGACTTGATGCATGTTATTACACGTGATTTGGGGGTGAGTGTGTGGTGCACTGGAAAAGTGAACAGAAAAAAAAAAGAATTTAACAAGGGGACACCCGGGTTTGAACCGGGGACCTCTCGATCTGCAGTCGAATGCTCTACCACTGAGCTATATCCCCAGTCGATGTTCTGGTGTTTAAGGCAGCACTCGTCTTGCGGAGAATGTCGGAGATTGTTTTGAGTGATGACTGATAGGGTGCCATTTGAGTAATTTGATGATTTGTTGAAGAATTGCTCCGGGAAGGGTGGGTACTGCTAACGAGGAAATGAGCAAGAGGAGTGATTTTCGGTGTTTTTTTTAATTTTTTTTCTATATTTTGATTAGAGATGATATGCAGGGTGTAGCTGCGCATGTATTTCATATTTTCTATTTTGGAGGACTTAAAGTTGTGGTTTTGCAATACATGTTGCATCCCTGCTACATTCAGCCTACAACAAGAAACCCAAGTCTTTCTATTCGGTTTTGGTCTTTTGTTTATGTGCAACTTGTGGGGCAAATCGTAAGGGTAACGGCGTGAATTCTGTTGTGTCAAATACAGTCACTTCGGGATACTGTCTTAAACGAGGTACTTCCAGTTCTTCTGGCAGTGGCGTCACTTAACCAAAGAAGTGATTAAATGAAGATTGAGATGATAGATGAGTTGTTAAGAAGGGTTGGCCTCCATTCCTTCTTCGAATGACAGTCCTTACTTCAAAAGAAAGACCGACACTTGAGTCAAAAAAAATTAACGGATACTGATCGCCAAGAAGATGCAGTGAATAAATACGTTGAGTCCCACCCTGCAGCCTGGAAGATCCATTCCTCTGCTGAAGTTTCCTTCTTTCCTCAGAGTTCCTCTTCCGACGTAATTTCAACATTTTCTGTGCAAAGCTTCTTGAAGGCGGTTGAAATGCGGCTTGAAGGACCTTCTCGTGAAAGAACTGCAGCACAAAGAGTAGGAACACTTTCGAAAGAAGCATGACTTTGCTAAATTGTGTACAAGTACTTTAGTTAATTTTGTAGAGTCTACAAGTCAGTACGATTTGAGTGGCTTCGTCGATACAGACTGTCGACATCGGAAATAAGAACGATGATTTGTTAAACATCGGCTGCCACTTCTCCACATCTCCCACCAAACAAGAATGGCCTAAATTTCACTCTCGTACCATCGTTTCATTAGCACAACAAATAGTCCACCGGCTAACTGCCATTTTCATCTGTCAAATTACCCACAAGTAAAAAAACTGTCTGAATTATAATTGCTGGAGTTTCCATCAAGTTTTTGCCGCTTTAAGAAGGCTCCAATTCAGACGTTTAATGGCATGCTGCCTAAGCACAACACATCGCTCAATATGTCCCAGGAAATATAGGGGGCGCCGCTGACAAAACAAGAAACGTTAAATTAATAATTTACATTAGTGGCGCCCCCTATATATCCCTCTGCCTACCTCTACAGCCAATGAAGTCTCCCTGAAATTGTAATCCAAATACGCTGAAACTTGCCCGTCTCAAACTAAGATCTTGGGCACATTTTAATTGCTCCACTGGCTTCGACCAGACTTCTGGTGTAATTTTCTTGTTCAGTCAGACAACAATTAAACTTTTCGACCATCACGCGGCAAAGCAAACAGACTATTCAAAGATTATGCGCAGCCATCGACACCAGAGTTATTCAACAACAAACCCTAGCTCCCACATCCATCCACGCCTTGGTTTCATTTTGAAAATGAAAACTTCTGTAAAGACATCCATTCTTTGATTAGTTCATTCCAAACGTAAGCCGAAGAGAACGCGGTTCACTTTAATAAGTTCACTTGAGCCATTTACCAGAAATCGGACATTAAACCCGGTTTCTGGCTGCTGTCAGTCACTCTGCAAATGCCTGACACCTCCCGTCAGCGAAGTAAAAGAATTCTTGCCTGCGCTCTGCCACACAAGAACTACGGCAACCGAAAACGAAATAAAAACGAGACCAAGTTGATGAACACTACAGAAAATTAGTTTTCCCCTTTTTTGATGAAAGGAGTACAGGGGAGGGGGCGGGAGGGAGTTGCGAAATCCAATTCGAAGTTCATTCTTCGTGGGGATGGTGGTACACTTGGGGGGAAACAAAAGTTTGCGAATCATCTACTTTGCAGTCAGTTTTAAGTATTTTTATCCAACAAAGGGAAAGTTTTCGGAATTTTTCTCTCAACTTTGCACACATGACAGGTTCATGTGGCAGATACAGGGTGTTGAGAAATATTGGAATGCGAATTGGACACTTTAAAACTGCAGTAAATTTTTGAGAATTGAAGGAAGTGTTAAGAGATGACATGAGGGGATTTTTCTTTCACAGGCACAGGGTGTTTCGAAAAGTGTCAGTTATGAACAAAATCACTTTGAATTAGTGGATTTCCGAGTTTTGAAGCATGGGTCCGCTTGGTTTTAAATTTTGAACTTTTACTATTCATGTTTGACAGCAACAGGGTGCCATGATAGATCAAAATTTTGAAAAAAAATTAGTCGCATAAACTTATTCTTTTTTTGTCCGAAAAATAAAGAAATGGTTGTGCAAAAACAATTTGAAAAAAATTTAACCAAGTAAATTGGCGATACTAAAAGCGGGTGAGAAAGTGGATGAGAAAGCTTTTTTTTCTTTTCGAAAGAAATTTTTTGCGTGCGACTTTTGATCCTGTTTGCGTTGATGGCATATGGAGGAAAAGATTTAACTACGAACTCTATAGGCTGCACAGCGACTTGCGCCTGGTCAAGCGTCTTCGGACACAACGCTTAAGATGGCTAGGCCATGTAGAGCGTATGGACATCACTGCTCCGGCAAGAAATGTCTTCGAATCTGAGCCATTGGAACAACTCAACCAACTTGGAGTGCCGATGTGGGGGCAGCTTCGAATCTGGGGGCTTCTTCGAATCTGAGCCATTGGAACAACTCAACCAACTTGGAGTGCCGATCTGGAGGCAGCTGACGAGACCGTCTGGACTGGAGGGTCATTTTGGTTGAGGCCCAGTTCCACTCCGGACTGTAGCGCCAAAAATGACGAAGAAGAAGAACCAGTAAATTTAAACAAAACAAGAATTTATTTCATTACGATATAATTCTATGTACGATTTTTACTTCAGTTTGAAATATTGATACCAGTACTTTGTCAACAGACCGTTTTTTCTTTTTTTTTTGATTAAGGCGTTTTAACAGTCTGTTGGACAAGCTTGGCCTCATGATGTGTTTAAATTATATTCCGTTCCATTCGGGATGGCACACGGAAGAAAACCTTATATTTTATTTGTGTACACAAAGTCATCCATCAATGTGTAAGACGGACTCTCTTTTTTCTCTAGGATCTCAACTTACTGCTTCACTTCTGGGCCTACCTACTGAAAGACACCTAGCACATGTTCGAAAGACTCTGACGTGAATATGCTGTGACATCTGCTAAGTACGTCAACATGGTTCATGTGCTCGATATTGACAGTGTCCCAATTCAAGTGCCCAACGCGTAATTTTGGGATAAATTTTTTTTTGTTATTGAGAGTGTGAGTCAACGACTTGCAGTCAGTAACAATCTTAATTTGTAGACCTACGGAAGCGTCTAAGTGCGTCAATAGGCTCCAAAGTTTCTAATTAATGCGAATGGTATTTTGACTCTTGAGAAGTGGTACGTTCTAAAAAAAGGAAGATCGGCTGGAGAGATTTATGTTCATGGCGTTGAAATGAAATCTGCAGAAAATCCTAGGCTACTGGCAATGCAGTGTAGTTCGTTGTCTGCTGTTGTTGTCTCTGCTTTGCTTTTATGTTTTCCAGCTGTTTGGAAGCAGATAATTCCTTTTCACCAAAGGTAAACTCACCATCCTTTTTCAACAGATCGTATAAAGGTTTGTATATTAAATTGAAAAAATACCCTAATGGACTTACGGAAATATAAGCATAGTCCGAGAAAGAGTAAGCATGTGTGGTGCTTATGAGAATGGGGAAATTCGTCACTGCCACACAAGAAGAGTGAGTGAGCGTGTTTGGTGCTTATGGGTATGGGGAAATTTTTCACTGCTTCAACCACACTCACTAGGTCCAGTTCCAAATGCAGAAACCTCTTATTCCGAATAAGTTTATTCAAAGCAATTCTAAATTATTCTTTGTCACTATATCCATAACTTCGTTCAAGATCAAACATAAACATTATAATGTACACGTACGATGCGAGTAAGGGGTAATATCTCTATTAACATTTTATTGTTTATTTTGACTTCCTTTAAAGGTCGTAAAAACAGGGTGTCACAAAAGTGTGCATTTGAGAGATTTCTGTAAAAAATCTTGAGATTCTTTAAAATAGTTCACTTTTTCTCAATGTCGCAATAATGCATGGTTGTAGGGTGTATCAAAAGTTGAAAGCGTAAAAAATCATATTTTTTATTCTTTTCCTCTAGCCTTTTTATTTTTTTTTTCAGAGGAACAAGCAAGTAACACATCACTCAAAAAGCCCCAGGACATATAGAGGGCGCCACTAACAAAATAAGTTAATACTAAATCAATAATTTTTGTAAATGGCGCTCCCTATATGTCCCGGGACTTATTGTGTGATCTGTTATATTATTGGCACCCGTGTAATAATAATTGTTGGCGCTAAGGTCCAAAGGGGGACCCGGGCCTAGCTTGCTCATCAACTACTCGTGTTGTGCGCGCTACAGTTCTCTCACGAGTAGAATGGACCTACAGTTTTTTTGCCGACTCCGAACGGCGAGATTTGAGAAGCTTAGACAGTTGTTACTCCTTGAGTGTTGTCAGCAGCTCGAAAGAGGTGGTGCCGTGGAAAAAAAAGTGGGCTTGAGCTGGGAATCGAACCTAGACCATTCTGCGTGTGAGTGTCTCACTCTACCCACTACGCAACGGCGATCACCCGTGTACGCTTCTCAAAACTCGACACTGCATTGATTGGGAGCGAACAGTTTATGATGTGAAGGTTTCTCCAATTTCTTTTACAGACTTCATCTTATTGTCTCAAAACATCACTTTAACAGTTGCCATGCAACCGATCACGTAAAAGTTTAAAGTGCACCCCAAAAGCAGGTTAAAATTTATTTTCTCTCTGCAATTTTAAAGTTGGTCGCCAAAGCACGTTGCATCCCAACTCTACATGCATGTGGCAGCACGCCTCACCCGCACGAGGTGAGGTGATGAAGCGCTGAGCAAGCAAAATAGAAAAAGTCAAATCCCAAGGAGCAAGCACACATTAAATTCACGTTGTTGTGCCACGAAACGGATGTGCGCTCCCAAAAGGCTTGCCCCCAGTGAAAGAGCTCCGTTCACTCACGTCCTGTGAGATGCAATTTTCATCAACTCTCGGTTATAATAAATAACCAGGTGCGCTCGTCGTGCGCTCCGGGAAGGGTTGACAACGAGAGGAAGATTTACAGCATCCGTTCGGTGTGCCTGCAGGACGTGCACAATGTCTCCTTCTTTGTTTTGTGTGTCGCGGTGCATGGACGTGGTCTTTGTAGTCGCACGGTAAGCCCGCGAGTCAGCAACTGACGTCTAAAGTCTTCACCCGTCGCTAAGTCTCCCGGAATTGTGTGTCCGACCGTGTGGCCATAAATTGATATTCTGATTTATGTTTGCTTGGAAAATAAAATTCTTTTGATTGAAAAGTTCCCCGGCACTTGACTGAGTTTGGGGTGCCTACGGTTGACTGGGCCACCTTTCGCAGTGCTCGTTCATCAAAGTTGGCGGGCAAGAGGGCAGAGCTAACGACAAGCCCATCAGCCATTACAACGCATTTGCTCCCATAAACAATGATGAATGGATCTGGATATTGAATCTATTGCCCATCCGCCGTTCGGCTTGAGCGTGGTATGAGAAGTGGCATAAATTGAAATCGATAATGTTCCTTCCTGCTGGATGTCTGTTGGTTGCTGGGGCGGACCGTAAGCGGACGAAGGAGTCTTCAGATAAAAGAGATGGAAATGTACAAAAGAATAACGAACTGCAAACAAAGTCATGAATTATTGATCACTGGCGGATGTTTCAAATGATTGTATCTGAGAGACAAACGGTCGTGTGTCATTGATTACCGATGGCAGTCTCGGTCGTGGCCTCCGCCTGGGCTGGGGAACACTGACTGTCACTACCGATAAATTGTGAAATAAAATTGTGGAGATTGAACTGACGGACGGGAGGAGAAGCACTCTTCAATTTTGATTGTGTTTCAAGAGATGATTTGTAGGCAAGGGGTTTGTACAATCGAGACGGCTGTCGCACACTTTAGAAGTGGATCTGGGCCGATGTCAATCGATATTTGGTGAGAGACTGAAAGACTTTGAAGTCTCATGACATCTTGTGCATTAAAGGAAACAAGGCAGACAGCGGAGGTGGAGGGAGGGATTGAGTTTTATTTTTATTTGAAGGTCCAATATGCGAATACGGAGGAGCAAAGTGCGCTGATGTCACATAAAATGTAGCAGATCCATTCCAACTTGATGTAGGTGCTTCAAGATTCAGCTTTTGAACGATGCCTTGTGTTGTGCGGGCAACAAGGACATGGAATGGTTTCCAATTCTTGCTGCATTTGATTGAGACCTTTGAAGATTTCTCCTGGTCACAGGAGGGCCCGCTCAAGTTGGTGAACATCCGTCATAGCAAATGGCCAGGCAGCTTGGGGCTATCACAATGAACTGATTTACGGAACCACGTAGGAGGCAGTTTTCTGTGAGGATGCTTACGCGTGAAAAAATGATTTCCAGACAACAATGTTGCGAATAAGAAGGTCTTTAAATTTCTGTCCATGCTTCAGAAGAAAGACCGAACCTTCAGTCGAAAAATCAAGTGATACCGGACACCTTTGGGATTTATTTGGTAACTGCGTTTACTGTCACACAGGAGGTTGAAGGGCCCGTTCCTGTACTGAAGATGCCTTCTTTACTTTTTTCTGGGTTCCTTTTCCGACTTATTTTCAAAATTTTTTCTGAAAGCTTCTTGAAGGCGGTTCGGATGCGGCTCGAAGGACCTTCTCGTGAAAGAAGAGCAGCACAAAGAACGGGAATTCCTGCGAAAGAAAGTGAACCTTGCTGCCTTGTGAGCAAGTCTATCAGTTAACTTTGTAAAATTGAGAAGTCAGAACGATTTGAGTGGCTTCTTCGATGCAGATGAGCTACAACAGACTGTCAACATCGGCCTCCCATGCAGGAACGATTTTGGAAAGTAAAACGATGTTCCGCTGGACATTGGCAGCCTCTCCTCCACTTCTTCCTACAAACGAGAATAATTTCCTTAAAGCACAACAAAAATGCTATTCTCATTCCATCGCCTCCGGAAGGACAACATAATGTCCACGCGTTCGCTGCCATTTTCATCTGTCAAACACACCCCAAGACAAAAAAGAACTGTCTGCAAAATAGTTGCCAACAGCGGATCACAAGGAGTATCCACACAATTATAAAGCTGGCACACACACCAAGCACCCACCGGTGTGCTCCTGACAAACGTGTACGTGGCCGGGAATAGCTGGCCTTTTAGTGGTCATTGTGAAATGGCACCGTCGCCGCCGACGACGCTTCCATCAGAATTATTGAATTAAACGACGCGTTCTAGAACTGTGCACAGGCACGCACACTTGATGGACTTTGTTCACGTAGAAAGTCTCGTCCACCTTGGTCATAATCATCAACAGCAGCGCCATGCCTGGGGGTGACATTTTAATGGCAGCAATGTTAAACGACTTCGGGCGCGTAGTGAAGTGTGTCAAAGGAATGACACAACGAGCGGGGAAAGTTAATCAACTACAGTTCGTCGCCACTGTCTGCATATACATTTCAAGGATGAAGGAAATGGCGAGTGTCTGGACGGTAGGCAGAAGCATTTGTGTCAATATGGATGGGGATTGAGTTTCTTTCAAATGACTGGCCACTTTCTGCAGGAAAAAAAATGAAACAAGATTCTCTTGCACACTGCGACTGTAGTCAAGTGGGTCCGGAGGGGTGAAAGCAAGGATTTGTTAATTGGTCGCGCAAATTGCTGTCTTTGAGGGGACTTATCTGGTTTTCATGCTAGAAGGAAGAGTGGAATTTCGGTATAAAGTTGATCACAAATTTGAGAGACTTAACTTCTTAATCGATTTAAAGCGGACATATTCCTTTATACAGGTTACAGCAATACAAGCTCAAACGACATTCTGCTTCACTGCAGCCCCTTTCTTTTCACTTGCCCCATTTCCTTTCTTTCATCTCGCTTTGGACTCCTTCCTACCTCTTGCAACAACTTCATTTTGAAATAAGGTATGGATGTGGAAGCCGACCCTTATGACACTTCCATTCATTTCAAAGCGACTACTGTAACCACTTGCGACGCTAGGTGTCTTCGTTTGAAAAGTTGAAAGCCCACCTTGGAGTGTTCAGTAGCGTTGGTTAATGAGATATGAAAATTCAACTTCACATGTCTATAAATATCAAACAGATGTTAATTCACAAACCTGCACAGTCAGAGAGAAAGAGGCCTAAAATCTACCCGCCTCTCGAACGCCATCTTAGGCTCCACTCACACGTGGAAGCGGTGTGCGGATCCGAGAGACCTCTCCAAGCCTTGAACATATTTCAGTTTAATTATGCAGCGTCTACCCCTGTGCGGCTCGTTTCCCCGCACATTGGCATTCGCAAGGAATGAATATTCATCTCGCAAAATGAAAATTCTTTTGGTAGAACTTGATTGCTGGCCCCCGTGAGAGATTTCACAGGCGAAAGTCACGATTGATATCCTAAATGTCTCGCCTACATTTTGAGTACGCAAGTGTATTGTGCGAGTATTGTTCGGCAGTCTAGGCCACAAGTCAGTTCGCGGAGTTATTTTCTTTGTGTCGATGAGAGGCATTCAGCTCCACGTCATTTGCATTTCAATTTCGTTGTGGTTTGGTTCGCCTTTGATGCGGTGTAGTCACCGAAAAGACCTTGCCAGCAGGTGGGATTGAGATTTTTTTTTGTATATGGAATATGTCTTGAACTTCAGAAAATCCAAAAGTCTCTAAAAAGCTGCACAATATATTCTGTTGCAGCTTTTTGTGGCCGTCGTCCCGTAGTGGGGAGAGTGCGACGCTCACCTAGACCTTTCGGCGTGGTCTAGGTTCGATTCCCGCTTGAACACCTCGAATTTTTCACGGCACCACCTCTTTCGAGCTGCTGACAACACTCAAAGAGTAATAACAGTCTAAGAAAGCTAAGTCGGCAAAAAACTGTAGGCCCCTTCTACTCTTGAGAGAACAGTAGCGCGCACAACACGAGTAGTTGATGAGCAAGCTAGGCCCTGGTCCCCCTGTGGACTGTCGTGCCAACAATTATTTTACTTTTGAGTTTTAATTTGTTTTTATTTTTGAACTAAACATTTTCGATCCTCCGAGTTTTTGGAATTTTTACGAAAATTTTTTAAAATTAAGAATTTTTGAATCATAAGCTATTTGAAATCTTCGTTCGAATTTTGGAACTTTTAAATTTTCGAACTGCTTCGCTTTTTTACTTGTTCTTCTTCTTCTCTATGTCATAAAAGTTTCGAACGGAACGGAATTGAAAAGATTTGGCTTCTGAATTTTGACTTTGTTTTACTTGAACAAGGATAACGTATTTTCCGATTTTTTTTTTTGTTGTATCAAGGGTAGTCTTTAGTCGGCTCTGATTAGCACGGTTGGAGAATATATTTACAATAATTGATCTGTGAGTGTCCGTAGGGTCAGAAAGTCGAAAAAATGGTGCCGAATAATGCGAGGTATTTAGTTGTCGTATTAAACTTGGGACATTTGACATGTAAGCATTCATTAAGAAAGTAAAAGTAGGTCGAACTTAAAAGCTCTTTAAAAACGATGAAGAGATCTTTAAAAACATTTGGTGTTTTGGACTTTTATATTTTTCCACTTCTCTGAATATTTAATTTCTTTCATATTTCAATTTGTGAATTTAACAACTTTCCAAATTTTGAATTTTGGACTTCTCATCTTTTAACTTCTGAACTTTCGACTTCTGAATTTTTATTTTCTGAATTTTATACTTCTGAACTTTTGACTTAAATTTTTGACTGCTAAATTTTTGACTTCTAAATTTTGAACGTTTGAACTTTTAAGTTTTGAATTTTTGACGTCTGAATTTTCGACGTCTGAACTTTTGACTTTTGAATTTTTGACTCTTTCTTTCGACTCATGAAGTTTTACCTCTAAATTTTTGATTTCTGAACTTTTGACTTCTAAATTTTTGATGTTCTGTATTTTCGACATCTGAATTTTCGACATCTGAACTTTTTAATTTTTGACTTTCAAACTTTCAGCTTTGAAATTTACTTCTAAATTTTTTACTTCTGAACTTTTGACTTTTTTTTTTGACCTCTAAATTTTTGATCTCTGAATTCTCTGCCTATGAACTTTTGACTTTTGAATTTTTGACTTCAGAATTTTTGACTTCTGAATTTTGGACTGCTGAACTTCTAACTTCTGTGTTTTTGACATCTGAACATTTGATGTACTGAATTTTCCACATTTGAATTTTTCACTTCTGAACTTTTGACTTCACAATTTTTGACTTCTGAATTTTGGACTGAATTTTGGTTTTTTAACTTCTGAACTTTTGATCTCTGTTATATTGGCTTCTGAATTTTTGCTATTCTGAATATTCCACATTTGAATTTTCTACTTGAACTTTTGACTTTTGAATTTTTGACTTCAGTATCTTTGACTTCTGAATTTTGGACTGCTGAACTTCTAACTTCTGTTTTTTTGACATCTGAACTTTTGATGTACTGAATTTTGCACATTTGAATTTTTCACTTCTGAACTTTTGACTTCTGTATTTTTGATTTCAAAATTTTAGATCGTCTCTATATTTGGACAACGGATATTTAAAACTTGTATATTTTATTAAATCGAATAGAACAGAACTTTGCTACTAATGGTCTTGGATCCTTTGAATCCCTGGTTTTAGGAGATTTCTAAAATGGTTTGTTCGCTTGTAAATTTGTTGGAACTTATTTATTTTTCGACTTTCTGAACGTCTAGTTTCAATAATTCGATTATAAGAACTATTTTATTTCAGACTTCTTCGTCGTTTTTGACGTAGTCAGACGTCTGACCGCTTTATAGTCACAACTTCATCACATTTCGCCATGGTCTTGTCAAGACACTCTGCCCCTTTTCCACTTCAAAGAATAAAATTGCCAAAAATTGAATTTCCAATAAGATTATGAATTTAATTGTGCTTCCAAGTATTTTCTCTAAAGCGTTCTTCAATCATGTTGGCTACTTTCAAAGCGACCGCCAAAGACCTGGATTGGCTTTAAAACTTATTTCAAAAAAGAACATATATACCCTGGTCCTCATGCTGTGTTAAACATCATTCTACAATCCACTTGCCGATAAATACCGAAACTTTTTCCAGTCGGGCTTCGGAACCTGCAACTAAAGTTTTGAGCAAGGAAAGGCTCATGCATCGTTGCCATCACCTCACCCCGTTTTACCGCAACGAATGAAAAACACTTGACTTTGCCGTCGGTTGGCCTATCAAAAGTGAAAATGTTTACCCGTACGTCCCGTACAGACCAACAGGGGTCTTGTTAAGGATTTTCATGTTTTTCCGCATCCCCTTGTGCCAGGGGGTAAAATTTGATCGAGTGGAATGTGGGTGAGTGCAACAATGGTGTGGCACTGCAGTTAGGAATTACACACTCGTCCAGACTGATATCAAAGTGCCCTTGCGGACAAAAGCAACGATACTTTGGGTGAAATGGATTCGGAGAGTGTGATTCCTTGACATTTGAAAGCTGTGTTGTATGGGGAGAGAGAGAATGTTGAAATTAAGTGGTCTGTTCAGGAATATTAAGTGAAAGGCATAAGTTTTCATTTGATTCTGGAACTTGTGTCACAAATTGGAGCTTTTTAATATTTCGTTGCACACACGGTCTTTGATGTGAGTCAACGTTTGAGGCTCTCAAGAGGTACATATTTAAATTGATTTATTCTGCTTTTGGAAATATATGGGGTGTGGATTGAGGGGACAAGCTTAGGTAGAATTTGCTTTATTTGCAGTCTGCGTATTTTGGAGGGATTTATGTTTAGTGTACCATTCACTGCTTTGATGTGAAGTTTGTAAAAAGTTGAAAAGTCTTGAGAATCAGGCCAGTGAAGGAAACATACACTTGAAGGCTGTGGCTATCAAAGAAAGAGCTAAAAGCCTCGTGGTAAATCAATTCTTAGTGGTTTGTGGAAGATTTAAACGTTCATTTTATTTCATATTCAAATTTTTATTTTATTTCATATTCAATAACAACAGGATCACATTTTGAAAATTAAAACTACTCAATTCTTTATTTTGTGTTTAACTTTTTTTTGTGGAAACTAAAAACTACATCTACGTCAGAGCATCGTCTCTCGACATTTTCCATCTCTCAAAATATTTTCGAATATCATCTCTAAAAATGAATCCTCTATGGCACCGTTCCAATCATTGAGCCAAACTTCGATTGCTTCAACAGACCGCAAATCGGTGACTTTCCGCATTCCTACAATTTCCGAGTTCATTTTGTGGTTGGACTGAATTTTGGTCCAGACAATTCCTTATCACAAAACTTTCAGATCGGGCAAACACCCTCATTCTATTTCACACTAAAATGACCACTTTCGAAGTGTCGTTGCCATTTACTGCATGATTTTTCGGTCGCTGAAGTGTCACCTTAAATTTGTTAAAACATTCGATAAGCTTCAGCTGTAAATTTGTTCAATTTAAGGAAGAAAATTATAATTTGCCGCAAATGCTATTTATTTTGTAAACATTCGGACATTTTCAAAGAGAGAGAAAGAGAGATGTACACTAATTCTTGCTGACTAATGCTACGTCTTTCCAATGAAGTGAATAATTGCTTCCAAGATCCGGCATAACTCGCTGGCGCCATCTTTTGGAAACGTCAATTGTGTACAATAAAGTATAAAAGCCTTTTGCAGGAAGATATTTCGTTGATATGAGTCTTGTATGTATATTCCTCTATTTCCATAAACAACCACCATACTTTTGGCTTTCAGTAAAACCTGTGAACAGATATCTGGAGTTTTGCATTTTTTTGTGTTAACTATTTTGGCAACTTTGCAGTCGTAAAGGACGTACAGATATCACCTTATATTAGGAAGAGCTTTCGTGGACTAGTTTTGGTTGTAAACATCGGCGCCGCTCAATTAATAATTTATGTTACCCCAGGACCGCCCTCTTAGTTTATATCGCAACCATTCACAAATCTGTAACGACGTCAGATAAACTGTGGCCAAATTAAAATTTCCTATACGATCGAAATTTTAACAGTGGCCGACGTGGCGTAGTGGTTGAGAGCGACCCTCACACGCCGAAGGTCTAGGTTCGATGCCCGGCTCAAGACCTCCAATTTTTCACGGCACCACATCTGTCGAGTTGCTGACAAAACTCAAGGAGTAATAACAGTCTAAGAAAAAACTTCTAAAACTTCGCCGTTTGCAGTCGGCAAAAAACGATTCATCAGAAAATGAAAGGTCCCTTCTACTGGTGAGAGAACAGTAGCGCGCACAACACGAGTAGTTGATGAGCAAACTAGGCCCTGGTCCCCCTGTGGACTGTAGCGCCAACAATTATTATTATTAAGTTTTGCAGCCATGGCATAGTATGTAGAATACGACACTCATACGCCAAAGGTCCCAAGTTCGAGCCTCTGACAGAACACCTCGCATCCTTCAGGGCACTACCTTTATCGAGCTTCTGGCATTATTCCAAGGGTATTAACTGCCTATGAAAGAGCTTGTCAAAACTTCGTCGTTCGGAGTCGGCAGTAAACTGTAGATCCCTTCCACTCGCGATACAACAGTAAAGAGCACAACACGACTGAGGAAGTTAAGTTCTGCTCCCCTTGGTCTCCCCATATGTAAGTTTGTACATGTCATTCACTTTCCCTTTCAACTTAACTCAAACTCCTGGATTCTGTACAGTGTCTCGAGGAAACAATCCACTGAGTGGACAAGGCATCCTAATTGATGTTCCATGTTCGTTTTGTGGCCGTTATCGGCCACCCACAACATTAAACTACAAAATGGACCAAAGAAGCAACAGGCACGGACATGTAGATATGTTTCTCGATTACACATGACAGTTTTTATTTTCTTCATCTTTGGGGCTATGGCAGCACTCCAACGTGTCAGCTGAACTCACCAACAGTTTATTTCCCCGCGCTGCATGGAAAGTTTCAATGGTCTCACGAAATAAATCAAACGTCGCTGAGTGTAGCCAGAAGCTCACCGGCATCGTGGATCTCTCAAGACTATGCCCAATGTGTTGACTTTTCTCAATGAGTACAGCGGGTCTGGCTGTTGTACAAGAAGAAGGGTCGAGCATCTATTTAAGTTTCTTCTCCGTCGTATTGTTGATCGGGTGGGTTTCGGGGCAGTAACGCAGTAAACCACAAGTGTGCCCGGTTGTACACCACAACGCATCAGAAAATAACAGCAAATAACGTTGCTTGATGCAAGTCGGGCAGGAGTGACAAAATTTTAATTTCCCCAGATTTTCTCGGCACACAAAGATATGCAGCGTAGTGGCTCTCGAAACGTTTCGTGATTGAATTTATTTTCTCTGAAACTGTTATTAGATGCAACAACTTATTCTGGTTCGACATGAGTTAAGTGAAATTTTCCTGCGAAAGATGGCTTTCAGCATCAGTTCATATAGAAACCTATGGCTTCGGCAGGCTACCATTCCTGCAGTTGAAATATGTCTCTTGAACCTCTTGCTGCCACTTAGCAACTTTTGTATTGCCGAGAAGAGTGTCAATGTTGATATCGGAAAGCCTACTCGAACTCAAAGGAAAAGCATTGTATCCTCCTCGGAAATTCACATTGAATTGAAGTTTCAATTTCACTGGCTCTTCGGTTGAAATTCAATTTGTTTGTCTTCAAAGAAACTGCTCCACCCACCCCGCTCTCCACTTGACAACTGACGTTTGCAGTCCAGTTACCAATAAAATCCGCAAATTAATTGCGCGGAACGTGAGCTTTCCAACGTCCACAACCGAAGCAAATAGTGCGATAAATATAAATTTTTAAGCAGCAACTCGATTGCTTTTCCGAGGAATCATTAAGCCAGCACTTGCCGCCCGCATCCAATTTGCTCTTAAAATTCACCGTTGCTCGCCACAGTCAACGCCAGTTAACTGCACGGTCTATTCGCGAGAGCACCCCCGAGCTCTTTGTATTCAATTATCCATGTAAGCAGTTTAATGAAAAATTCATCGATGTTTCGATTATTTGTTCTCGGCCTGTAAACTGATATCGCCCAGGTGCGTGAGTGGGCGAAAGGGTTGACACAGCACAATGGGCGGTCAAAAGTGTGACATCGCAGAGCAAGCAATATCCATTCTGGCACACACTGGCGCACGCTCTGTTGCGAGGCTCTTCAATTTACGTGTCATTAGTTGGTCCCCGCGATGACGAGGAAGAGGAAAAGGTAAAAGTCATCGAATTTATGTTTGGGGTATTGCAATGTCGTTTCTTTCTTCCTGCCACCTGTCATCCATCCGGGTTCAGGCGAATATTACAGTCGCTGTGTGGGGTATGCCGTCCCTGGAAATATCCTAATGTCCCCAGCCTTTGATGCGACAATTTGCAGATCCATCAAATATTAACGCCCCGGCCTGTCGTCCCCTATTCGTTTCTAGGAAGGATTCATTTGTGCTCCAGGCCGCAGCACATCAGCCCCAAAGTGCCTCTAGAAAAAAGGGTGAAGCCATTACTTGCTGTCCTTGTGCGAAACAAAACCGACAACCGCACAGCATCTGCATCCTTGGGGCATGAAATATTCACAAAACACATGGCCGCCACCGCACCCCTTGTCCCCAAAGCCCCCCAAAGGCCGGTTGCAACATGTATCACGAGCTATGTGATCCATAATGAAGAGATTCAGTTTAATGGATAAGGAGAAAGTTTCTGAGTCTTAACTCCCCGCCGCAGCCGTCGCCGCTCTGAAGGGAACGTCCTTTAAGGACTCATCACTAACACTTTTAAATGAATTTTGAATGGATGGCGCGTGAGGAGTAATCGGCTTTTGTGCCGTTTAACTCCTCCGTCCACTTGTGATCTCTCCTTCCTCGGGCCACCGTCTCAGGGGTTAATTTAAAATGAAAATGAAATCATTCATTCGAGTGGCAGGAGCAGGAGGAACAACCGTAAACGACGGCGCAAAATGTGTCGATGCAGATGCTGCTTACGATGATGATTAAGGCGATGATGGCGAAGAAAATATGTTGCCTTTGGGAGCACTCACTGCTGTTGCACGGCTGGAATTCGGAGTGATGGGTGGGGCGAAAGGATTTTCGGGCTTTCTTAATTATCACCCACAGCATCGCAGAGCATTCAATTTAATGGGACTGGGCACCGTCAGATTTAATTGTTCTCATTCATTGGAGAGCGAACTTAAGGACTTTGAAAGGAATGTCCGGCCATTCTTTCTCTGTATCTCCGGGGAGCAGTAGCCCCCACACCCCGTTCGGGTGCAGAGTTAATTGGCTTTGTTCCAGATGCCATTTCAGGGGATAATGGACGATACAATTACATTAATTGGGCTATCTGTCAATCAGAAATTGAGATTCTGAGTTTTGGGTGTGGAGGCGTTTAGATTTGGAGACAAATGGACAAATGTCGAAGGTGGTGATTTAGGGGGCTATTCGCATTTGTTTTCTTTAAAAGGGGACAAGTGAAGAGAGTGACAAGTAGTTTGATTGAAAGTTTCGAGTGAAGCCGTCAACACAGGGCATCTTGTCTTTGTTCTCGATGGCTTGGCAATCAGTTAAAGTATTTGAAATTGTTCTGAAACTAAAAGAGGACATTCTGTGGAGGGGTAATAAATCAAATCCAGAACATAAGAGCCAGCAGCTTTTGAAGGTCTGCCTTGAACCGGTTATATTATGGAAAGCAAACCTCTGTCAGTGTCTTCACAGCCACTGCTGGATAAGGTGGGTTTTGTCTAGAGGTTTATGTCTCGACTTGATATTTTCACTGCACTTCGCTCCACATGCACTTTGGAGGCGTTCAGTTTTTCACTTGAAACTGTACCATCGTCCCCATGTCCGGGCTTCTTATTTTCCCTGCACTACGTTCCACATACGCTTTGGTGGGTTTTTCTAAGTTCTGAACCTAAAAGTGTTCCACTTACACCTTTGCCGCCGTTCTCCATTTGTTTTTTTTTTTTTTTTTTTTTTTTTGTAGAAAAACGTTTCTTATCGTTTGTTCATTCTAGGAGATCATTGAAATCATCCTTGATGCTGTCATCCTTGTTGTTGTAATCCTTTCCCTTTATGTTATCATCCTTCTCCTCTTTCGGCACGTGAGCGTAGATCAGGTTCTGTTCCCGAATAAAGTCTTGATACGGATTCTCATAAGGCTTTCGCTTATGGGGCCGTAGCTTAAGAACAACAAATCCGCATCCTATTAAGTACTAATTTCTCTCCCTGTCGCAATCGGTGGACTGGATTACTCAGTTTCTTATCGTCCTCTTGCATGACTCATCCATTCTCACTTTCTCGATGGCGGTGATGTCTACTTAGTCGCAGTACAGGACCTTCGCCAGTTCTTCGACTGCGTCTTTGGAGAGACTTAACATTCCACGTGCAGTTCCGAAAATCATTGTCCTTATAACGATTTCTGGGGTCGTCAAAAGTTGACCCTTTCTTATCCGAGGCACGTTATTACTTGACAAGTGGATGTTTTTAAGTGGTGAGGAAGTCAACTTCAGACACAACCCACTTCAATTATCGAGGCATCACGCAGATATGTTCACTGCATTGGTTAACCACACACGGGTGTTATGATTGCTATCCGGGGCATCGTGAGAATGCTTTATGTCAACTTTACCTGTTCTGTAGCGAGCAAGTGTAGAGTTGACAGCCAGCCTTAATCAGGGCTTTCAACCACGATCCCTCTAGTGCACAGATCCATGCCACTCACGTACGTCCCTGTAACTGAATTAAATTTTTAGTGTTTAAATGGTACTTGCAGCCGATGTCTGTCTAAATGCGCTTCAGCAGCTGAGTTGCTTTCTTTGTTCTAAAATGATTCATAAAAAACAAAAGCAGCGTCGTCGCTAACATAAAAATGATCCAAACGAGCCACCGTGGTTGCCTTCACTACAGAATCAGACTCCGTTTAAAAATGTTCCGCATATAACCTCGTAACTGTCTCTAATTCTTAGTGTGAAAAATATTCCACACTTGCCACCGAATTCGCTTCGCGATGTCTGGTAGTATAAGCCACAAGGGCTGAGTTCCGTTCTCAGTCCTAAAATAATACGCTTACGTCCTCCTTATAAACATATACATTAGATTACGTGACGGTCCACAGGGGGACCAAGACCTAGTCGGAATCGAACCCACCCACACCGACCCAGAGACCATAAACGTCTTTGATTCACAGACGAAAATGTTTCACACACACAAAGGTGGCTATTTCTCAGCTCTTCAGTTGAAAATATTCTGCTTATACCATCGCCAACGGATTCTGTCCTCTGTTAAAAACTGACCGTGGCCTAAAATGATCCACAACCAATCGCTGATCGGACCTCGTCGCACATTTGAAACATTTTCAAGTAAGCCATCTTGGCTGCTTTTTCCGCCGCTTCAGCACTACTCGTAGGTTCTCCCTTTTGAAACGTTCTTCCAAATACGCCATAATAACTGTACTAAGTCGTTAACTTTAAAATGTTCTACATGGCCGTCGTAGCGTAGTGGGTAGAGTGCGACGCTCACACGCCGAAGGGTCTAGGTTCGACTCCCAGTTCAACACCAATTTTTCTAATATTTCACGGCACCACCTCTTTCGAGCTGCTGACAACACTCAACGAGTAATAACTGTCTAAGAAAGCTTCTCAAATTTCGCCGTTCGGAGTCGGCAAAAAACTGTAGTTCCCTTCTACTCGTGAGAGAACAGTAGCGCGCACAACACGAGTAGTTGATATGAGCAAGCTAGGACCTGGTCCCTCCTTTGGACTGTAGCGCCAACAATTATTATTATTACATTCGCCACCATACTCGCTACCGATGTATGTCTATATATGCCACCGCGTCTGCGCTCCATTCTCCGTCCTTAAATCATTCACGAACGACCACGCTGCTTTCCTTAAAGTGTTTTATGTCATCACAGCATCAGCGCACCGATTAAAAATGTTCCCCACAGAAACTTGTAAATGTCTTCAATTTTTAACGATAATATGATCCACATACGCCAACGCACCACAGAAGCTGCATTCCATTTTCATCGGGTTTATCCCAAAACTAGTTCCAACATTTCCACAAAAACTGAAACTTACCATCCACGCGTTTGATGCGAATTCAATATCCGCGATTTAAGGTCGACTTGGCGAGCCCAGGCTTTCTGACCTTGATTCTTAGTTAAACTAAACTAGACTTTTTCCTTTTCCTTTTCCACACGTGTCCAAGTTACGCATATATATTTGCCAACCAAGGCACATGGCCATGCATGTGTGCACAACATTCAAAAGATTTTCAATGAAAATCCTTTTTACTCGGAATTCAAATCAACCAACCATCTGGGCCTGTGAATGATCTGATCTGTGAATCATGTATTTAGGCTCTTCCACATCGGCTTGATGGACACATTATTGATTTCTCTCCTTTAAAGTTTTAACGAGAAAAGTTGATGTGTTGTAGGAAAAATTTAGTCGATCAATCGATTTTGAGGGCTTCTACAGAGAGAGGGAATGTTCTCGTCCTTCAGTGCCCTCTGACGTAGCCGCGACTGGTTTGGGATGTCACCATCCTTTAGGGAAATATACCTTAACTGTGAAACTGTTTCAGAATCTGACAAAGAAATATCAAGCTGGTCAGGAATGGTCTCTTCACCCATATCCAGGTACCACAACCTATGCGTGAAGACATAAGGATCCAATATTTGCAGTTCCTCATACACTTACTCTACACTTCGATTTCATTAGAATTTTGAAAACATCCCAAGAAAGGTTGACTCCTACGGAATGATATGCATCAGAAATGTAGCTGGGCGCTAACTTAAAGTTACTCACAAGCATGCAGGCAGGCTCTGGGCATTTTTTTTAGTTCATGGCTCGATGTGTTTAGCCGGGAAACGAACCCGGACCTTCGGCGTGTAAGTGGCGCACGTGCGACACTCGCACGCCGAAGGTCCAGGTTCGATTCCCGACTAAACATCTCGAATTTTTCACGTCACCACCTCTTTCGAGCTCCTGACAACACTGAAAGAGTAATTCTGTCTAAGAAAAAGCTTCTCGTACTTCGCCGTTTGGAGTTGTTAAAAAGCCGTATATCCCTTCTACTCGTCAAAGAACAGTAGCGCGCACAACACAAGTAGTTGATGAGCAAGCTAAACCCTGATTCCGTCTTGAACTGTTGCTGCATCCAATTATTTTTATTGTTTCCACCATCTGTAATTCAACATCTTGAATTTCAGCTCCGCTCGTCCAGCATATCGGCGTCCGCCCCAAAGCACTGAGATTGTCTTGCATTCGGCATCGAGTCAGTCCACAGGCATACGCGCACAGCGAATTCGCAAAAAGTTTCACTAAACCTCACTCGGCAAATTCCTCGGGCTGTTGACCTAACCACTCCCCATCCTCATACATAAGCGCGTGTCGCGCACATTACCGTGGAGAGCACCGCACGCCCAGAAACCCAACGGGCATGCCTTTGGTCTGGTTACGCCATTAAACCATCAAAACTGCATTACTCAGTTCAAAGAGAGAACTGTGTTGCCTCCACAAAATCAAACGCATTCCTATAGCCACCACACGGGGGCCTGAGAGGCCCCTCAAAATCAATACATGCCACAGCTCCTGGGAGCATGCCTTTCCTTGGGAAGGAAAGGAAAAAGTGCTCATACGCCCCATTGAACACGAAAACGCTTCCCTTCGGGAAAGGGTTGCTTGAGGTATTGCGCCGTTGATCCGTTTGAATTTAAATACACTTGCCTCCGAGAATTTCAATCGAAATGAAGGCCAGCTCGTGGGATAACTGTGGATAGGACGGCAATGGAAAACCTCGTGGTTTTTGCCTGCGCGTGCAATTTGAACCATCAAAGACCAATCGAAATTCGGGCAAACGACGTCGGGACACTTGACAGGCAGACGATTTCAATTACCCCTTTCGACGGCCGTGGTGGGCGTCTTTTTCGAATTCCGTCCCAAGTCCCGAGGGGCTCAGTTGTAATTAAAAGAATCGAGGAATTTAAATTGGCTTATTATGAGCAAATTGAAATTATGACAACTGAACGGGGAGAACCACGCAGACGGTGTCTTTGAACCGTTTGTGACGTGGTGTCGACAGCTCTTCTTGTCCTTCACGTCTTGCCGAGATGAATTAAGGGCACACGGTTAGGACACAGATTCGCCCCATTAAAAACTGTGTACGAATGGGATAGTCAGGTTTTATTGTGGCTAACGACAGTCGTTCACAGGGCTCCCAGTCCTTGAGGTGTCATTTAGGCAAGGATAATGTTAATTAAAAAAATTGTATGGTTCAGCAGTTTTTTGTTTCGTTGAAATTTGTTGCGCTCACCCTGTTGGAAGGGGCGACAACGATCTATTGACGCATTCATTGTGTCCGTGCTGTTGGCCTGGTCCTCTCGGTCTTGGGATGCTTGGCGTGCGATTTTTTTCTTCTTGTAATTAATTTTTGAGCCTCCTTGCGTCATTTAATCTTCCGACTTCCTGGCGGTTTACGGACATTTTGTAAGGAGCTTCCATCACTGTTCCCTGTTGGAGATTAATCGGTCGGACGGGATGCTATGCGGGGGGATTGAGACCCCAGAAGCTTCGGATTGAGTTAAATGAGATTGTTATTCCCCGGTTTTTTATGAGGCAATTAATTGGAATTGAAGCTAAAAAATAATCGCTTCTATGGGAGTAGGGCGTGACTTGACCTGAATTCGAAATTGATGTCAGTTCGCTTCATGGTTCGCTCAATGGTTGTAAGTTTAAAGGGGGGACGTAACTTTTGAGCTCATTGTGATGATTGTGGTTGTCGGCATAAAAGAGTTGAAGTGTCTTCAGCGTACAATCATGTCGTTATTTGACTTGAAGAAGCTGTAAATGAATACCAGGAATCTGAGGGGGTTTTTTTTTATAAGGACTTGAAACATTTTTTGATTTAAATAAATGGCAAGCAATTTGAGATAATCGGATTGAAGTGAAATCAAAACTTGAATGAGAATCAATTTTTATTCACGTGTGCGTCTGCAGCATTTGAACGACCCGACTACACCTATCGGTTGAAACAGCCACTATTTCACCTTCAATGTTGGCTCTGAGCCCTTTCAACGTCAAATCAGTTTGTTGGCATACACTAATGACTTAACGCAGCCCTCAGAAAATAGTCAAGAGGCTTAAGACCGAACGAATGAGGCGGCACGGCGACTGTCCCATTTCTCCAGATGATGTGACTGGATTTATGAATCACATAATTTAAAATCTCCATCTACGGATGGCGGCTGACAGACCCAGGCATTGAAGGAACCTGACTGGTAGTGACAGCTTGACCCGAGGCTATATTCTGGTGCCGCGGGAGGTCAGGGGCTGCTGGAACTTCGGTTCCAGTCTGACCGTGCGGCAGGCCCCCTTGTGGGAGTATCATGGTGGCTGTGGTTTATCACCTAACATCCCGGGTAGAGTCGAGGATAGTGTACTGTGCTGACTTGTCTAGTTCATTATTTAAGCACAACTAGGCAAGACGGTTAGGGGACTATCCCTTCTCTGTGTGGAGTTGCATTCTCAACCGGGCGCTGCGACCCAGAGAGCGGAAGAGGTTTTAGAAAGGCTTCGCATCAAACCAAGGTGGATTGATTGCCCCTCAAGCATGATCTCAGTTTGGTACTTGGGTTAGCTAAGGCGTCTGGTCTTGCGTTACGACTCTTGTTAAAAAGGTTCCCCGTGATATAAGCTGTTAAGGCAGGTGGTCACGTAAAACCAAATCCCACACCTGGCCCATTTCTAGAGGTACCACGCTCACCTTACTTAGTCCTCAATAAATCGATTGTAACATGTGCACTGTCGCTTGTCACCTTACTTATAATAATAATTGTTGGCGCTACAGTCCGAAGGGGGACCAGGGCCTAGCTTGCTCATCAACTACTCGTGTTGTGCGCGCTACTGTTCTCTCACGAGTAGAAGGGACCTACAGTTTTTTGCCGACTCCGAACGGCGAAATTTGAGAAGCTTGTCAGCAGCTCGAGAGAGGTGGTGCCTTGAAATATTAGAAAAATTGGTGTTGAACTGGGAGTCGAACCTAGACCCTTCGGCGTGTGAGCGTCGCACTCTACCCACTACGCCACTGCGACCACAGTCACCTTACTTAGTCCTCAATAAATCGATTGTAACGTGTGCACTGTGGCTGGTTGAAACCACATATCGCCAAACTCCCATTTAGGTCGGTGATCATGGCTTGGTAACACTAAACATGCACAGTAACGTGACGATCGTGAATATCGAACAAATCTGGCCCGACAACGCCGCCGACATGCAAACCGCAACAAACAGACATATGGCGATATATTCGATACTTCGCTGTATCACTGACACGACAATAACACGCGACCAATATATAAACTCATATTTTTGCACTTAACTTGTTATTGCATGTCTACTATACAAAAATTACGACCGAACGTTGGTGTCACCGATTCCGAATTTCGGTAATTTTTTTTTTTTTATAATTTGATAACGTTGCTCTATCGTGCTGACCTAACTGAACAAATTGACAGTGACAGTTCTACGATTAATGAAAGAGTGCGTTCACAAATAAAATTCAAAGCTGTCAAGTCCCTCTTGGAAAACCCCTAAGTATGGCCAAAGACCTTGAAAGGAATACTCACTACCATGGACTTGCACTTCTCTTTGCCTGTGGAACTGGAACTAGATTTAAGCACGTGCACATTTATGGTGTATTTTCGTGGTTTCTTTCTTAGAAATACCGCATCGAATAACAATTAGTGGAACCTGGTGTGTTTTCTTGCTAACTTTGACTTCAACTGAGCTTAAACCTTTTTCTTAGGTTTCCGAGTGAGAATTGTATTTCACTTTTCATGCATGAATTCATTTTTCCACGTACTGCATTTGATTCCTTGGAGGAAATACTTAAAGCGTGGCGCATGAGATGTGGTGTTTTTAAGACCCTCTCACAGTCCAATTCACACGGCTTGCATGAAATCCTTCACCTTGTACGTATGCGCCCCAAAGCATACACGGCTCCTCCTCACCCAGCTCGGTCTGTATGCATCCATTGCATTTGCTTCCTTTGAAATCCTGTCAACGATAACACATGACCTGTTCTCCGGAACCGTACGTTTGTCATTCTTCACTTGCTCTAAATCATTTCGAGGCAAATCATCATTACCGTCGCAACGTTGAGCACTTCTCCCGTGTATGCAGCCGCACAGTCATTCACCAGCGGTATCCTTGTCAGTAGTTCAAATCGATATCGCATCCCTCCATCAAACCCAGCAAATTATGTTCACTCTGGCGCTCTAAATGCATTCCGTCGCGGCTTGCTTAATTCAATTCGAACCGGCGCGGCGTAACGGTAATCTATCAAATTGATTTTTAATTCGATTTTAATTGCACTCATGTCATCAGAGCTCGACGCTTTGAAAAGGCGTGTAACGCTGGCGCGAACCGTGTTCGGGTGAAAGTGGAAAAGTGTGTGGTGTGTGGCGCACATCAAATTCGATTTTCAGACATCGTGGCGCCCCACCCCCAGGGCATGTATTTACATTGAATGGAAAACTGTGCGCCTGAGCGTGCGATAAGGAAATTGTTTGCATTTTTTAAAATAAAGAAAAAAAAAAAACAAAAAATGTCACCAGACTAATGAAATTGAATTTGCATCCCTCGACACAAACCCCAGTAACGACCAAATGTTTTGGTTTTTGGACAAATGTTGACAAATTTTGTCATCGGACACGAGTGAGCACGACGATATCCGGAGATTAACGTGGAATTTCCGGGAAGTGGAGTGGCTTTTGAAACTGAAATTGATGCAAACGTATGATAAGGGAACCTCAGCCTTCGGCATTTTTTGGTTTTTGTTTACAAGAGAGAGAATGAGAAGTTCCGGGGATACTTTGGATACATTGAGAGAGGGACGGGATTTCTGTGATAAATTGAACTCAAGCGCTGTCGTCAGTTCAAAAATTTCTCGGCTTATTTGGCGGTCAATCCCAAATTGTAGGATTCAAACATGTGCTGAACGTAAAAGCGACCTTGAATGAACAGAGACCTGAGACTGGATTGGTTCATTTTACTGTCAGGTGGTAGGTGATTGGCTCATTGTACCGTGAGGTGGTAGGTGATTGAAGCTGAAAGAGGATGACAGTTGATAACTGTTTCTTCCCGGAAATACATGAGTAAATTCATCACTGGTAACTTGAGATATGTCTAGCTGGAGCCTGCTGCATTCCTTACTCATTTCTACACATGTGCACAGTATTGCTTTAAAGCGCAGCACAGTTTTCTCTCCGATATCAGGTTGTAAAAGGATTAATTGGGAAATTAATTGGTCAGTAATTTAAGCTAAGACTTCCACCACGTTTAAGGTCTCCACTGTGGACCCGGCATATCTGTCCTCTTACACCACATGTTTGGTTTGTGCCTGGACTTTTATTCAGATTCTCTTAGAAACCACAACACTTTTGTCAAATTATCTTCGCAAAAGTCTAGTTATTCTTATTTTATCTGAATTGCTGGCTGCTACCAAGGCAAAAGATTCTGCAAGGACTCACTGTTGGTTGTTGGGTTATCAAGAGCTTCTCGATACGACTGAAAACTCTCTCTCGCAACCGCTACCTGTATTGGAATGGTATATAAATCATCACTCAATAAGTCCCGGGATATGTAGGTGGCGCCACTAACACAAAAAATTATTACAGTTAATAATTTGTTATATTCAGAAGATGGCACAATCGTCCACAGGGACACCAGGGCCTAGGTTGCTAATCGCCTACTCGTGTTGTGCGCGCTATTGGTTTCCTACGAGTAGAAGGGACCCACAGTTTTATGCCGACTCCGAACAGCGAAGTTTGAGAAGCTTCTTCTTAGACACTTATTAATCTTTTAATGTTGTCAGAAGTTCCAAAGAGGTCGTGCCGTGAAGAAAGTTGGGGTGTTCACTTAAGGAATCGAATTCGGGACCATTGACATGTGAGTGCTGCAATAGGTAATAATTCTAAAACCTTGCTCAAGATCTGGCCAGAAGAATCAATTCCCTCCCCATCTGGCAGACAGCCTCTGGCTGCCAGTTCATATGGCTGACTTCCATCTAATATCCCTTTAAATGACTCCAAAATCCAATTACCAAACCTCCTGCAAACCCAAATCCTCCACTGCTCATTTAGATTCCTTAACAACAGACCACCCCTCCCCTTCCGAGCACACGCATACACTAATTGATATTCCATGCAGAATTATGTATCGACGATAACCGGGGACCCCTGCCCGCCCCCAGCAACAACGATTTCAAATTCTTTTTCGCAGCTTATTTCCCTTCTTCAAGCCACAGACCAACGCCGACACCATCGCCACATCTCGGACGGTCTCCCATCTGACCGCCTCCCACCGGACGGCCTCCCGACTGCCGGCCACACAAAGGGATATTTTCATTTGCAAATTGAAGGGGTGCCCCACCGAAGCGCTACAGTGGGCGCGGGTGGCCCCGAGAAGGAAAGAACAAACGCAGTAAATTTTTCTCTTTCAAGTCGGCCGAGCGGGTAGTGGGCAAGGAAAGCCAAAAAAGGGACGAAATTCTTTGCCTGGGAACTGAACATAATTAGAATCCAACTCGTGCCGTTGAATTAAGTGGTTTTGTTTGAATCGGGTGCTGGGAGTGGGCTGGGACAGGGCTGACCTGCATTCGGTATAAAACGTGAAGGCATATAGACAATGCGCCCTCAAATGGGTGGTTGAGTTCCTTACCACGAGGACTGCAGATGCACTTCAGTTGCCGTCAAGCCGGTCCTTAGGTGTCTAACCCAGTTGTGGCCGCATCCTCTTCCCCACACGACCGAAGAAACGAGAACTGACGTAAATTCAATGGACTTACTCAGCGAATTCCACGGCCTATCGGTTTTTGATTACACAAAGGATTCGGGACACGGGCAGTGGCGACTGGAGGCACACACTGTTGAGAAAACGGTGCCGCATAAAGAGCGCCTTTGTGATGTTTAGTCGGTTTCCGGGTTGGGGTTGGCAATTCGTTTGCTACGCCATTGTACCGAAGTTCCATTGTTCCATAATTCATGTCGTTCGTCGGTTCGTTCACCTGTGCTCCTTCCGATACCTGGATTGAAGGAGAACGCTTCTCTTGACAGACCTAACGAGCACACTGCACGATGAAAGAACACTGCGTGTCTTCTGGGAAAGCCAACAACGGGCCTCAATCTACTAATGATGTGATCAATGTTAGTTTTCGCGCTACGGGCGGTGGTGGGTGTATCATTGTTTGTTTTCCTTTTGGAGGAAATTTCTGATTTCTGGCGCAGGGATTGAGTGTTATCTTGGCGTGGCAGTTCGATTGGATTGCTTGGGTACACACCTCTGACGGTGGTGCTGGTTTTCGACAAGACGGGCAATAAAAGGACTAACCAAGTGATTAGACTTCTGCTTGGTGGGGCATGCGTTGAAAATCTGAGCGTCGAATTGGCTTTCTTAAATGTTTGCTCAGTTAAGGCAATATTCTCGATTGGAGTCCACAATCGGAATGGAGCGCCACGCATGGAGGGACACGAATTAATCTCCGTCAGCAAAGCGGTGAGGTTTGCTACACAGCGTAGTGAAGTGAGCATTGGAGTGTGATGCCGATTGAACTAAACAGTGTTTAGTTTTTATTAATTTAGTTTTCATTCCATTCTATTCCTAATTCGGTGGATTATTTTTTGTTCCAAAAAGAAGTTATTTGAAAATGGATAAAAGGACCATCACTCAAAGTGTTGTCTGTTGGAGGCGACTACTTGTTCCCTTCTCTGTCTCCTGCATTGTGTCCACTATCAAGTCGATCCAATTATTGAACCATTCTTCGGTTTCTTCATAGACCCAAACCAGTGACTCCTCAAATCGTCTGGCATTCATCGAAATAGAAAGTTGGCCGAAGAAGCAAGGTCTACAAAAAACAGCGGCTCGAGTAGGAGCCCCAATCTCAGTGTTTTCAGGTAGTCTTTGACCACCAAGCCTTATCATGTTGCAGAAGTACCTTGTCATGCCTTTCTGTCATTTTTGCTTTTATTTAAGGTAGTCCAGAGCTCAGACGCATTTGTCGCAGTCGGTTACTATTCCCGCCAAGGGTTTTGCCTGGTTTAAGAAGCTCAAAGCACACCACATTCATCTGGTTTCACCATATAAAAAGCATAAGCTTGGAAACGTGAATGTTTTTTTTTAAGCGTTCAGCAGGTATGTTGGGTTCAGCAGGCATTAAAAATTATAATAACAAATATATTGCTCGACATTCCACAGGGGACCAGGATCTAGCTGGTTCATTAACTACTCGTGTTGTACGCGCTACTACTCTCTAACGAGTAGAAGAGGCCTACAGTTTTTTGTCCGCTCCGAACGGCGAAGTTTAAGAAGCTTTTTTCTTTGACATTACGCGTTGAGTGTTGTCAGCAGTTCGAAAGGGGTGGTGAAGTGAAAAATTAGAAAAACTCGTGTTGAGCTGGGAATCGAACCTAGACCCCTGGCCGCTGCTTTTCCAGCCAGCACGATCTTTCGCCAGCTGCCGCCAGCAGTTACGCACTCCAATTTGGTTGAGGTCCTTCTCCACTTGTGTGCGCTACCTCAGTCTAGGGCCGTCCTCTATTGCGTTGTCCCAATGGCTCGGATTCAAAGATCAGAGGACGACCTAGACACAAGTGGAGAAGGACCTCAACCAGCTTGGAGTGCGCAACTGGAGACAGCTGGCGAAAGATCGTGCTGGCTGGAGAGGCATGTTGGTTGAGGCCCAGGTCCACCCCGGACTGTAGAGCCACAAGAAGAAGAAGAATTAAGAATCTATCTTCTTCTCTGTTTTTGTTCGCAAAGTTTCCGGACGTTGAGCTGGTTTTGTAAGTGCGCATTTAATTTATTTCACAACGGACATGAATGCAGTGTTTACATGAGATAGAAAAACAATGCTTTAGGTTGAAAAGAAATTAAAGCAAATCGGAAATAACACAAGAATGTGACCAAGAGCATAATTAATGAACAAATTTAGTCATATGTGACCAATGTGGGAACCCTTGCTGTACATGACATCATTCCATTTTCTTTCCACTCCGTGCTTTGTAACTTCAAAGGGCAAAATTTGCCCCAAAACATGTAATCCTCTCGAAGCAAATCAATTTTCATTTCATTCCCCATTCAGTTCCTACAGGAAATGTTTCCCCTTCGGGGAACTGTATTTAATCCTACGAATCTCCACAAATTCCTGCGTTATTCTCATGGAAGGCTTTCTAAGTATCATCTAATGATGACCTCCGGCAATGGCTCCAGCACTTCTCTACCCATTGCCCCAAACGTTGTTTTCCTCCCTTCCTTTCGGATAACAATCGAAGGTATGACAGACTCACAACTCACAGTCATCTGAATTTTTGTTGCTGCCTCAGACAGAGTCTTCATCCCTCATGTTAAGTATCATTTCACTGGAAAGTCTATAGACTGCCCGATGGCAGCCTGAAAACTCCATTCCCTCACCACCGACAGCCAACGGTGGCCCTCGCGGCCATTCGTCGTGAGTTCTATAATTGGCAGTGCACCCCTCCGGTCTGATGGAAGGTACTGATCCAATTGAGTAACAAGTCACCGCACAAGCGGTATCTGCGGACAAGCATCTCATTAGGGCCCACCGCAAATTGATTTTTTGTTTTAAATTGGCGCTCGCCGCGGCAGTGTCCCCGCTGCCACGATGAAGAAATTAAAATCTCGTTTGTGCGCTCTGGCCGCACGCACGCAATCTGTTCAAGTGACAACTCAGTGACTGCGGATACCATGCCTACCGGTGGATCTCTGCTGCAATTGCTACTGGGTCTCATCTTCGTGCGCGCTGCATTTCAGGTGAGTGCGATTGTTGATGCAAGCACACTCACTAACGGCAACGTACCTCCAGTACTGCTACAAGATGAATCTGCTGTCGTTCCGGTCGAGCGAGACACCCGACTATCAATTCTCCATGAATCTGTTCAAAAACAACACGATTTCTTCAACTACCAAGGTGCTGCGGGACATTCCACTGCCGATGTGGCATCTGATGCTGGTGCAGCGCACCCCCAGCGAGCAGAAGGTCCACTACAATGGCACGATAAAGGTGTGCGAGTTCTGGAAGTTCGTAAAGCGGGTGCGGGTCTTCAAGGAGGTGGCCAGCTTCTTCCTGCGTCCGGAGAGCGGCAATATGTCGCTGACGTGTCCCATGCCGAAGGGAATCTACGTCCTGCAGAACGTTCATGTGCCACCGGATACCGGCATCCTGAAGTTTATCTACGCCCCCAGGTCCACGTACACGCTGTACGGGACAGTCCTTTCACAGCTGCCCGACAAGAGAGTGGATAAGCTGTGCACGTACGAGATAAATGCAACTGTGGTTAAGCGCTGCTAGAGCGCCAGAGTGAAGCACTGGAGCTGATGGGGGCTCGTGGCAATCCGCAGAGATGAATAAATTCAGATAAGTGCTTGAATTGACGTTGTTTGTGTTCGGTTGCGTGGTTGGCGGGTGGCGGGAGTTGCTGATGGAGAGCCAATTTGACGGTTTGAGTGACAACGACGTGAAAAATGGTAACGTGGCGTGAACTGCTGAAAATAGCCAACGACAGCGTTTTCCTCTCAGCCAATTTGTGGCGGTGGGACAAACTTGGTTGTCCCTCGGTTTCAAGATAAATACGAGTGGCAGTTCGTTTGGTTTTTATCTTTTCTACTCGACCTGGTGGCACTTTTTCTTGGGGTTTGTGCTTATCTAGAGAAGACAGTTTGGTGAACTTGGGATGGGTAAGTAAGGGCTCGTCCTTGGTTTTCCTTTCTCATTGAAATTGTTTTCACTCATAGTTCTCCATGCTGCGAGCGGTCTTACATTCGCCTGTTCATGAGAATTTTGCATCCCCCTGTGGGTAGGTGTCAGCTGGGGGAAGCTAAGGTAGGAGACGTTTTGACGTCGGTCTGTCCAAATAGTTTGGATTCAAACCTCTGTCTAGAAAGACCATTTTTCTCCAGAACGGAAATGAATGCTGCATGATATGCAAAATAGCAGAGGAGATTCTTGTTTGCGTGTAAGTTGAACGAAGGGGAGAAACCGATTGCAAGCAGTACCAAAATGTCGACCACATCGGACGCTATGAACAGCAGTGCTTCAGCTCAGTGTGTCTTCTTGTGGTGTAATGACCAGGTTCTGTGACCGTCCGTTGAAGCTGTTCAGTCTCAAACAGGAAAGTTCGGCGATGTTCCTAAAATTGCTCTCAAGAGGCAGAGACACTTTGCATGACAAATATAATGTCGTACGTCAGTTGTTTGATTTCCTAAGACATCTAGTGCGCCAATGCAGCTTACGAATGCATATTCAAAGCTTTAGTTGCTTTCAGTGACTCTCTTGTCCAAGAAGACGGCGTTCATGGGTCGGTCGCGCAGACGATGTGTATGTTTTCCGGCCCTTCTTTAGCTCACTTATCTCAGCAGCGTCCTTGTCCACGCCGATTGTGCTCACTACCGTGTCCTTTCGATATTTTCTTCATCTTCAGTGCTGTGTGGCAGTTGAATTGATTCATGCAAGACCGCTCCCCTGGGGTGCGCGATTCAGTTACGATTAAGCAGAGCGCCTGCTTGTCAAAGTGACTTCTGGAAAATGTATAGACTTCGAAATCCTGAAAAATATTTGATACTGCCGGAGCCAGTGATGGCATATCCAGTTAACATAGAGCGCAAGATAAAGCGTAACGCCTTAAAAACACTACTTCTCTCGGAATAGGTTTCGAATCTCGTCGTTGGTACTATGCATGTAGAACGTCTTCGTTGAGGAAAATGCGCACAATCGGAGGAAGTCCTCAACGAACTCAAGGCGAGAAGGGAAGTGCGCACATAATGAGATAACATTCAACAAACTAAAGGCGAGAGCACGTGTCAGCAGATCCACCTCGAAATGCAGCGTCGAGTCGGACTCCAGCGTCGAGTCGGTCTCTAGAGTCGAGTCGGACTCCAGCGTCGATTCGGTCTCTAGCGTCGAGTCGGACTCCAGCGTCGAGTCGGACTTAAGCGTCGAGTCGGACTCTAGCGTCGAGTCGGACTCTAGCGTCAAGTCGTACTCTAGCGTCGAGTCGGACTCTAACGTCAAGTCGGACTCTAGCGTCGAGTCGGACTCCAGCGTCGAGTAGGACTCTAGCGTCGAGTCGGACTCTAACGTCAAGTTGGACTCCAGCGTCGAGTCGGACTCCAGCATCCAGTCGGACTCTAGCGTCGAGTCGAACTCTAGTCGAATCGGACTCCAGCGTCGAGTCGGACTCCAGCTTAGAGTCGGACTCCAGCGTCGAGTCGGACTCCAGCTTAGAGTCGGACTCCAGCGTCGAGTCGGACTTTAGCGTCGAGTCGAACTCTAGCTTCATAGGGTGTGAGCCTGAGCTAAAGCTGCCCAAGCTCTCTAGCGTCCACAATCATTTGGTCTCTATACCGGAGGTTTGGCCTTCGATTCCTTCTCAATCTGTTCTGACGTTTTGCCTATCGTACAGCACTCTGCTCCGTATAAGAGTACGGGTAGGATTAGATCTTGTAGAGCATTATCTTAGTCCTTCGAGTCAGGGAGTTTCGATCCTAACTGGTTTGACAAACCGCATTAACACTGATTGCCAAGGGTGATTCTGCGCCGAATCTCCACTAAAGTGTCGTTTGTGGAGTTCACGTTTACCCCAAGGTAGACAAACTCCTTAACTATCATAAAGTTGTACCTGTCAATTGTCACATTCCCACCGAGATGGCGTTCGACGGATCGATTCCTTGTCGACTGCACATATTTCGATTTATCCTGTCTTAAATCAAGAACCAGTTCGTTTCACCTGTTCTTCTATGACCGCGAATGCTTCTAACTGCTGCTGGGAACGGGCGATAACATCGATGTCATCAACGTATCCCAGCAATTGCATTGGTTTGTAGTAGATTGTGCCTTCCGTGTTTACACCTGCCCTCCGCACTATCTCCTCCAGTACAATATAGAATAAGTCAGACTACAACGCATCACCTTGCCGAAACCTGCTTGCAATGCATCGTATTTGTGTTACCGTTGTGCGATACAACCAAATCAGTTCCCGGGATCCCAAATTCTGCCATTGCGTCAAAGAGTTCTTTGAATGAAGGCTGTCTTGATGATGTAGGCGGCTTTAAAATCAATAGAAAGGTGGTGTGTATCGATTCAAAACTCGCTGGTCCTTCCCAGGATTCGCTTTCGTGTGAAAATTTGATCTATAGTCGGTTTGCCGGGCCGGAAGCCGCACTGATACGTGCTAATTAGTGCGGTGTAAAACGGTTGTAGACGTTCTCACAGTATGCAGGACGGAATCCTGTAGGCGACATTCAACAGGAAGATACCTCGATAGATTTTGCATGACGTAGAATCGACGTTTCTGTGGAGTTTCTGTAGAGCTAGTGTTCCAATCGTCGGGCATGCTTTTGTCCTCCCGAGCTCCACAGACGATCTGATGCATGCTCCCAACCAGAACACTGCCGTCAGCCTTGAAGAGCTCCAATGGAAAGTCATCAGAAACGTCGGATTTGTTGCTCCTCAGCCTTTGAATGGCTGACTTCTTCAAGTCTGGGCGGGGGAACTACTTCATCGATTGGAGTTGGGATTCTCTCTTCTCCTACTACTCCTTTAAGAGTTTGCATTCAAGCGGACATAATTTTCAACTATGGAGGGCGTAACTGGAGCGGTATAGCCTTTAAGTTTTTTTCTCCTTCTTCTTGCGGCACTACAGTCCGAGACCTGGGCCTCAACCAACAAGCCCCTCCAGCTAGCACGATCTGTCACTAGCTGCTTCTTCGGATACATTTGAGTCCGTTTGTACTTTATTTTGTTTTCTGTGTCGCATATTGTTTGCCTTCGAACATTTCATTAGCTCATTGAACGACTGCGGTATATGCATGCGTGTGTGCACCTACACAGTCCTTAACTATGGGCTTACTAAGTTCAGAGCAAAAATCAACTTTGCTCAATGCACGCAAGCCCATCCCCCTTGTTGCCCCTCATTCAGCTTCATACTCGTGTCCCTGACAAGCGCATCTCAGTCTAAATTAAAAATACATCAGGTATCCCCTTTCCATTACGACCAACGTCAAATTCGTCTCCCTGACCTGGCTGCCGTCCAACAAAGTCCCCCCTTCGGTTTATCCTTAAAAGAACCTTCCCATTCCGTGCTCGACCTCTTTCATTCCCATCCAAGGCGCAGAGCCTATTTGCAAGTGATTTCATTGGATTTCAAGGCCGCCCTGGCCACCTTCCGAATGACGTAGTCTACCGAATCAATGTTTGCTTGACCTGCTCATCCCTGGAACGTCTCAATTATTCCGTCGCCCGGCTTATTGTTGACAAAGTTACTGCTGTTTGCTGTTATTGATTGATTTTGATTATATCTCCCATAGACCCGCATTCATCCGCACCGCCTCTACCCCATCCCCGTTTGACATGTTGACTTGGGTGCGCACACAGAAGCACGAATTTTGGGAAAGCGGCAACCGATGCAATAAAAAGCGAGATTGACTGTTGGAGGAGGACTGTTGTCGCGACGATTGCAAATGTGATTTGCCATTTGCAACATTAAATAGGAGAACAAATTGGCAGCTGAATGCATTTACAATTTACTGCACGTGCGCTGCAATGCGAATCGGGTTTTGATTCCTGGGAAGGTTTCGCTATCGATTCGAGTTCTGGAAGGACTGAATTCTGCGAAATCATTTGTCCAGGATGTCGTTGCTTCCCAAGGTTTTGTTGTTCTTCATTGGAAGTGTTATCCATTTGTGGCTCATTCAAGGTTGTTGCCTCAAATCTGACTAATTCATGCGAAGAAGGGAAAGCAGGAACAACGTGAGGCATCGGTTTCGGAAGTAATGCTTCAACTGTCAAGCTCATTGTTCCCAAAAGTGGAGGGATTGAGTGTCCACAGGACATAGGACATGAGCAACATTTCATCTTTCAGATGTCATTGCCCAACAGACAAACTCCTCCGACGCCAAGCCAATTATTCGCCTTATCTTAACAGTTAATCGTGAATAATAGCAGAAGCAATTATCCCCCGCCTCCAGTTTCAGTCTCTCCACGTCACTCCATTCGTGAATTATAACCTCGTTAGTGTCAGTGGATGCGGCCGCATAACCCATTCGAAATTCCATTGGCAAGCATGACCGTCGAGTCGAGGGCAAACAACTCCCCCTATGTCACGCGCAGTGTCCGCGATATCAATCGCAGCGCCAACACCAAGCCGAAGGCAGTGACCAGCACCCGCCCAGTGCAGTCAATTCCAATGTCCACTCCACTCGGCGTGCTGAAGGTGCTTCTTCTCAATCTGCTCCTTGTCCAGCTGACGGCGCAGGTAAGTGTGTTGCTGCACCTCTAATTAGGCGAACTAATTGAGTGATATCGACCACAGTACTGCTACAAAATGAACCTGCTCAGCTTCAGATCGTCGGACACGCAGTTCTACCGCGTAAAAATCAACCTCCACAGCAACAACACCATATCCTCCCTGACGACCGTAAGCAGAGAGGTGCCCATTCCGATGTGGCATTTGAAGCTCATTCAGCGGAGTGACCTTGCCCATGAGAAGGTGCACTACAACGGGACAATCAAGGTTTGTGACTTTTGGAAGTTCGTCAAGCGTGTGCGAGTGTTCCGGGATGTGGCCGCGCTCTTCCTGCAATCCGAAAAAGGCAATCTTTCGCTGAGCTGCCCGATGCCGGTGGGCCGGTATGTGGTTCACAACGTACTCGTGCCCCCGGACTCCAACGCCTTGAAGTTCATCTACGCGCCGCACTCCATGTACACGCTGTTCGGGAACGTTCTGTCGATGTTGCCGAACAACCGCTTCGAAAGGCTGTGCTCGTACGAGATCAACGCCACCATTTCCAAGTTATGCTAGCGTTAAGAAATAAAGTGATGCCAAATCTCCGTGAGTGTGTGTTGTTTCTCAGTGTTGTGGATTGATCCGATTTGCGCTTGCCAAGGAATTTAGTTTGAGCTGATTGAGGAAATATTTTTGAATTCTCTGAAAATTCACCATTCCAACAATAACTCTTCAATTATTCAAATGAGCTTGTAGTCGAATCAGCCACTTGAGCGTCAAAACTTTCTGCACCTAGGCCAATGAAATTTTCGGAACAATTGAAGTTAACTCATGAATAAGTCGTTAGATGAAGCAGCGTTAAATGAGGGTGAACGGTTCGCGTGAGGCTGATCCAGGCTCTTTCAAATTTTGAATACTCATCAATTTCCAGGAAGTTGGATGTGTTTTCCTTTTCCTTGCGTTAAATCAATTTTGAATGTTTTTTATTATTGCGGAAAATTATTTTCAAGTTTTGATGCGCAGTTAGTCCGTGGGATATTGGAAGGGGACGAATTTTTGAAGTATCCGGAGAAGAAGGTTTTATAGACAGTCCGAAGTGGAGCACGGCCTCAACCAACAAGCCTCAACCAACAAGCCTCAGCCAACACGCCTTGGCCAACTCCGTCCATTTGGGTATGCTGGCTAAGGTCATTTTCCACTAATGTATGACATTTAATTCTAGATCTTTCTCTGTAACGTTGACCCATTGGTTTGTGGCAGTTTTAAGGGCTGTATAGCGGCAATCGCCTATTTAAGCGTCTTCAAATCGAACGCTTAAGACGGCCATGTCATGTAAAGCGTATGGACAGCACAGCTTTGGGCCCGAACTGGGGTTATGGCCATCTTATCCATTCGATCTGAAGACGCCTAATAAGTTGGTTGCTGCAGTACAGCCCGTACAGTTTCTGGTTAAGTTTGCTTGTCCAGGCCTCAACAATACATCAGAACCAAAGATCGTACGCAAAACTTTTCTCTCAAAACAAAACAAAAGGGACGTCTTCATTCGCTTTCAGTTGAATTTACGTCTCTGCGCCATAGAGCAGGTCTGGGATAAGCGAAGAATTTCATAAAGTCACCATCAGATGGCTCTGCTTTTCGACTGCCCTTTAAGCCCAAAGAGCTACCAATTTTGCGGTTGATCTCGGTACTCGTGTTATTGTTTTTGCTCCAGAGCAGATGTTGCCAAAGTCCTTAACTTTCTCAAAGTTTCTGCTGCCGATTTGTCTGTAAGGGCGATCTGTCTGTGAAGACGACCTGTCTGTATAGGCAATCTTTCTGTAAAGACGATCAACCTGCAAGGGCGGTCTGTCTGTAAAGGGGATCTGTCTGTAAAGGCTATCTGTCTGCGAAGGCAATCGCTCTGTCTATCGGTGAAGGCGATCTGTCTACAAAGACGATCTCTCTGTAAAAGCTGTCTGTCTGCGAAGGCAATCGCTCTGTCTATCGGTGAAGGCGATCCGTCTGAAAAGACGATCAGTCTCCAAAACCATCAGTCTGTAACGCGATCAGTCTGTTAGGCGATCTATCTGCAAAGGCGATCTGTCTGTAAAGGTAAGCTGTCTGTATGGGCAATCTGTCAGTAAAGACGATCAACCTGCAAGAGCGGTCTATCTGTAAAGGGGATCTGTCTATAAAGGCTGTCTGTCTGCGAAGGCAAACGCTCTGACTATCGGTGAAGGCGATCTGTCTGCAAAGACGATCTCTCTGTAAAAGCTGTCTTTTTTTGCGAAGGCAATCGCTCTGTCTATCGCTGAAGGCGATCTGTCTGAAAAGACGATCATGCTCTAAAACCATCAGTCTGTAAGGCGATCAGTCTATTAGGCGATCAGTCTGTGAAGGCTGTCTGTCTGCGAAGGCAATCGCTCTGTCTATCGGTGAAAGCGATCCGTCTGAAAAGGCGATCAGTCTCTAAAACCATCAGTCTGTAAGACGATCTATCTGTAAAGCCAATCTGTCTGTAAAGGCGACCTGTCTGTATAGGCAATCTGTCTGTAAAGACGATCAACCTGCAAGAGCGGTCTGTCTGTAAAGGAGATCTGTCTGTAAAGGCTTTCTGTCTGCGAGAGCAATCGCTCTGTCTATCGGTGAAGGCGATCTGTCTGAAAAAACGATCAGGCTCTGAAACCATCAGTCTGTAAGGCGATCTGTCTATAAAGGCAATTTGTATTTAAATAGGATCAGTCTGTAAGAGCTGTCTGTCTATGAAACCGATTTGCCTGTGATGGCAATCTATCTATGAAGGCGGTCTGTTTATGAATTTGTTCTACCTGTTAAGCAATCTGTCCTTGAAGTCGATTGTTCTTTGTTATGGAAGCGGCTTCAATGATTCACCAGTGGGACTCACTTTACCCACTTCAGCTTCAATGTCAGTGCCCTTTGACGGCCCTTTAACGGCCCACCATGTTCATCAAACTATCAATCGGACCTGAGAAAGATCGAACCTCTTACAATGAACCTCGCACGAAATTCTCAAGTATGATTTAGAGGATATCACAGCAACAGAGTGCTGCCTCGTCCCAAACTGTTTTGAGCACAAAACCGATCTTGCCGTAGAAGCGAGTTTTCTTCGCGGTCAACCTACATCAACCGGCGGTTTTAGCAGGAATGTTCAGACTCGCTACGGCACAGTCTCTACGTTATATACGCCACAGGTAATGGTTTTTCCAGGATCTGTCGTAGCCGATTGTGCATGTCCCTGGCCTGAAACAGCACTGACATGGATTGATTCGATAAAAGGCAAATAGTTTCAGGCATTTGCACATAAATCAACCCTTTCTTCCCTTCTCCACTGTCCGAAGATCTCACGCTCTTGTTGTTCGATGCAGCACTGTCGGAAGATCTCACGCTCTGGTTGTTCGATTCAGCTTTAGGCTGTTTGTGCTTGTCTGCACTCGTTCTCAAACCATTACTACTTTCCTGGTGTTGTTTAAGGAACCACCACGTCAGTGGGTGCTGCTTTGGTCTTTCCAATACTCGTCCATTGTCAGTGTAGGCAGAGTCAAACTTTCAGACAGTCCCAAGCACTAATGACAGAAAATTCGAAACTTGTATTAGGGAAGGATGTGTGTCTTGAACAAACCTGGCAAAGTTTGAGCATTACACGTGTCCTAATAACGACAACCCATGCAGGCGTACACTTCAAATCAATGTCGAAATAATTTAGTATTTGCATCCAAATCTCCGATATCAAAACAATAGGTCCCCACACTCCCATTCATCCTCGAAACATTCCGGGTAATTGTTTACCAATCGCATTAACAATCAATCAACACATATATCCGAGAGCTATTTTCCAACGCCAGCAGGATGCAAGTGCACTTCGACCCCACCTCTCCGCCTGCAAGTTTCTCCAATCAAAATCAATTTGTTGGCAATGCAAGACGTGGAAGTTGTTTCCTGAATAAATTACCAAGTGCCACCTCGTTCGTCATCCTTCGCAGTGCGTTTCCGAACGGTTGTGAGGCAGGTTTGAGGGACGGACCGACAGGTGTTAGTTGGGCTCTGATTGATGAAACTTCATTGACTCGTCGGTTGACTTTAATTTAGCCTTAAGATGATTTTAATCAAATATTTATGAGAAGAAAATGACTTGGGGGGAGTGTGTGGTGACTTCGTAAACCGTCGTGTTAATGGGAAGGATACACACATTTACCACACCAACCACCAGAGGAACGCATGCGAGGTTTAATCAATCATTAATGAAAGTGACAAAAGGAGGTAACTTTGTTATTCCATATAAATTTCACCCAAATGACGGATAAAGGCAAGTTTTGTTTGAACAATGTATGAGCGAGTTGATTTCAGGAGTCCCGCTTCAATTATGTGTTGATTAATGCGTTGCCGCATCCAACGGGGAGATTAATTTCGAACTTATTACTAAGTGAGGAGTCTTGTCAATGGTTAATGGTCAGTTGGAAGGCGGATGAAGAAATATGGCGCATGTGGGAAATGTTTGAGTCAATGGGAAAAAAATGTCGGTCGGTTATTTGAAAAAAAAAAAAAATTTTGTTCAAGCATATTCAAATATCTCAACAACTTCATGTTGGAGGAGCAGTTATGTCGATCGGTTTCAAGAGATGGCGCCACTTGTAGCCAGCTGTGGAAGCAATTACCTTTTAATTGGAAAGGTGTGTTACTCGGTCAGTCTCTTTCACGGCTGCATTAGCATCTGCTTTCGACGACAACATTATTTGTTGACTCTATAGAAAATGTCCAGATTTGTTTGAAATAAACAGCATTTGCGGGAAATTTTCATTTTATTTTTTTAATTGAACAAAACTGCAGCCGAAGTGAAAGCTGTCGGATTTTCTGAAAGTCTGCAGCGACCGATACAGACAGTGGTTGCGACGTTTCAAAAGTGGTGATTTTGGTATGACATTACATGACAAAGAGCCCAAAAAGTTTATGTCAGGATTCGCGCCAATAAAAAAGTGAAGTAAAGTCTCTAAGTGAGACACAGCAGAGAATTTGGTTTTTTCAAAAGTAAGGATATTGGGTATCGTACGAGTTGAAACCGAAAGATTTATCGAAACCGAAGATGATTTTTTACCTGGGAACAGAAAGACATCAAGCGAAGGAATACTTGCACCGGATCGTAACTGGAAATCTGTTACACCGTTTTCTTCCCCATCGGTACGCGATCTCGATAGGGAGGGTGCCTGACCAGCTGCGGAGAAGGTCGTGAACCTTAATTTATTTTTAGTTTAGGGCGCCTCGCAATTAACCTCCCGTACGATCGATCACCCTTTAAATCGCGACAAAAAGCCAGTTCGCTTTACAATTTATTATACTTAAAATTATATAACTTTTCCTCTAGTTAAAAACTAATATAAAATTCAATAAAAGAAATGAGAAACGAAATTAATAAAAACAAAGAATTCAATAGAAAGAAATGCTAATACCTAAACCAGATTTCAACCCCAAACAAAAGAATCAACCAGCCAAAGTTGCCACCAACGCGCACTGCCACTGATCGGTCAGAAATTACTGCCGTATTTCGATTGAAGACAGATCCACTGTAATCTGGCATAAATGTTCACCATTCGCGTATCTTTTGTATCTGTCGGGATACTGATTTTTTTTTTTTTTTTTATATTTCGGGATTGGGCAACTGATGCTGAAATCTGGCAACTACCAGCTCTATCGTAAAGTTTGATATTTTTGAGGTTATATGTACTCAGAATGTTTTGACACACGAGCCCTATTTGTGTTCTTTGTAGTAACTTAAAAGATTCATCTCGCCCAAAAAAATGGAATTAAATCGTGAAAACTTTCGTGGGATTATTTTTTTTACAACTTTCGACGTTGATTAACTCAACAACAGTACATCGATGAACTTAATTCAAATCTTGGCGATGAAGCTCCATCAAGGACCAGTGTTTATCGATGGTATGGTGAATTCAGCCGAGGTCGTAGTTCAATCCAAGACGAATTTCGTGAAGGTCGTCCAGAATCAATTGTTTTTCCGGAAACCATTGATGCTGTGCGCCAACTGATATTGCAAGATCGTCATGTGACCTATCGTGAGATTGAGACAACCTTAGACATTAGGGGGACCAGCATATATTCAATTTTGCATGAACATTTGACCGCCAAACATTTTTTTTGCGTTGGATTCCACAGAATTTGTCAATTGCTCGAAAAATGGCTCGTGTCGATTGGTCGAAAGAAATCATCCAAAAATACGATCGCGGTGCTTCAAAGAACGTCTATGACATTACGACAGGTTATGAATCGTGGACTTATGCGTATGAGCCCGAAAGTAAACAGCAGTCGACTGTATGGGTGTTTCAAATTGAGCCAAATCCAACAAAAGTTGCTTGCGCACGAAGCACTTCCAAGCAAATTATCGCCTGTTTTTTCGGAAAAACTGGACATGTGGCAACCGTACCACTAGAACACAACGCAGAACAGTCAATTCTGAGTGGTACACAACCATTTGTTTGCCAGTTGTCTTCCAAGAAATCAGGAAAACCAACCGCCGAAAACGGATCACTCTTCACAACGACAATGCGAGCTCTAACACATCGGCACAAACAACAGCATTTTTGAGCACTCAAAACATCGATTTGACGAGCCATCCGCCATATAGTCCTGTCTTGGCATTGAATGACTTCTTCTTATTCTTGTACGTAAAGAATAAAGTGAGAGGTAAACGTTTTTCGACACCTGAAGAAGCAGCTGATACGTTCAGAATGCATGTTTCGGAGATATCTCAATCGGGGTGGCAAAAGTGCTTCGACAATTGGTTCAAACGCATGCAAAAGTGTGTAGACCTAAATGGGGAATATTTTGAAAAACAAAACAGTCATTTTCGATGATTAATATTTGTTTTTGTTCTCTCTCAACCCTCGTATCGTAGTTAAGTGAATTTTTCTTTTGGTTAAATTTCCTAGATTCTTCTTCTTTAAGTTGGTTGAGGTCCTTCTCCACTTGGTTTGTTTCGATGGCTCCGGGCCGAAGTAGTGGTGCCCATACGCTCTATATACGACGGCCGTTCAATATATTCTCGGTATCGATATGAAGGAAATTGCGAATTCAATTTAAATTGTTTTTATTTTTGAATATAATCTCCCCGTGGAAGAGTGCAACGCTCACACGCCGAATTGTCTAGGTTCGATTCCCGTCTGAATACCTTTAATTTTTCATGGCACCACCTCTTTCGATCTGCTGACAACACTCAAGGAGTAATAACTGTCTAAGAAAGCTTCTCAAACTTCGCCGTTCGGAGTCGACGAAAAACTGTAGGTCCTTTCTACTCGTGAGAGAACAGTAGCGTGCACAACACGAGTAGTTGAAGCTAGGCCCTGGTCCCCCTTTGGACTGTAGCGCCTACAATTTTTATATGGAACGCGGTAGTTGGATGCCACGGGAACTTTGCTTTTCTTTGAATTTTTCAGTGTCCTTTTAGAATGTCCTTGCACTTATGATTATCTTCTTTTAGGCTGAGAGATATCACCTTCCAGTCAATGACTATGAACAAGAGATAAGAAAACATGTCCAAAGTAGAGTTAGAAGTGGAACACAGAGCCCCGGAGCACAAGTGTCTGACGTTCGTTGAATTTTGACTTTTTAAAAGTTTCCATCTGGTTTCTGATGCTGGCCAAAAAGAGTCAAACGAGTATCACGCATATCACCTTCTACCGCTGCATAGATCCAACAAAAGATTTTTTTATTTGGCCTTTATTTGGGGGTCCAAATCTTTTTAAAGAGATGCAGAGCAATAGCCACCTTACTGATGCATTCCATTAGGTTTGGATCCCTGCTCAACTTACAGTCCAAAATAATTCCAACTTAATTTGTCTGCGGTTTGAACTTTCGCTCAACATTTCTCAGTTTAGACGGGACGACAGAGTCGACTTGGGTTTCCTCTCGAGGAGTACGAGCCACGTCTCTAAAGGATGATCGTTTAAACAGACATTGTTCGTTCAGATGTCCGCCCTCCTAGGAGCTTATTCTACCACGCCTCTAACTGTATAAAAATGTCACCTAAAACGGCTAGATCATTGACTTGTCCCGAACACATTTCAACTTCATCAGAATTTCATTAAAAATCCAAAGTAGGAGAGAGAGCACACCACCTTGCCGTGCTCCTCAGAAGACCCTTCTGGCGATGATGCGTCTAATCGCATTCAGAAACAAAAATTATTTTCCACAACTAGTTTAAAGTCCATAGCACACGGATAGGATAGAAGGACAGATGTTCCGAATTTACTTGAAAACACATGAATGTAAGTCGAACAGGAGGACTGCGTATGTAGCACTCCAGTCCCCCTTAAATCTTCATTACGACTGCCAAATTAGACGCTCCCCTATGGACAGCCCTACATTAAGTCATACGCCATACCCACTAACGACACAAAGTCACACCAAACTAGTGGCGAGTGAGCCAGGGAAAATGGACATAATTTCTCATAAATTGGCCATTTGCCTAATGCATTCTGTGCCATATGGCAGGCACGCTACACGTCCCCAAAGGGCAATGCGACTCACCGCAACCATCATGGACACAGGGAACCTCTTCCAGTTAGTGAACGTCTACGCTCTCCGGCAGTCCAGTTGCAAACCCGTATTGGACACTCGAACCTATTTTAATTAAAAACACGCGAACTTTTCCACACACGAACCACCTCACAGATGTGTGCCTGGTGCGGCAGGAGTTGTTATGCCGTGAATAAATATTTAATGGCGACAAGTCCACTACATCAGTTCAAATTATACCGGCTTATCCCATTCCCCGAATGAATGAAATTCAGTATCGTGTTGTGTGCATCAAAATGACAGGTGGCATGGACGATCTCTGCACTCAAAGCATTTAATTATTTCAGATTTGGTTGCCTGGCCACCCAGCACAGTTACGTCCCCTCGCCCTCGACGCCAGACCCGTGTACACAGACCAGACTTCAGTCGAGATAATTAATCACTCGTGCAAGGGTTATGAGGTGTGTAGGTGATATGGTAATTTATTCACGACAGACATGAACTGACGGCGAGTGCGGGGTCACTTGTAACCAAACCGAAATGAACGTGAAATGATTTCGGCCATGTGAGGATCCAGATTGAGACTGGGAAGGATTATGCGTGTAAAATGCTTGCAAGTGGAACGGGAATTTGGATTCAATTTATTTGAGTTTTCATCAGAATTGATTGTGAGGTAGATTTCAGAGACAATCACCCGGAAAGGCATTTATAGGGTGACTGCTTCCTACTACTTTTGGGGGGAAAATCTGAGGAGAAATCACCTGAAATTATTCAGATATCAAAAGCGTGTTCCGAAGTGTTATAATAATAATAATTGTTGGCGCGATAGTCCACAGGGGGACCAGGGCCTAGCTTGCTCATCAACTACTCGTGTTGTGCGCCCTACTAGTCTCTCATGAGTAGGGACCTACAGTTTTTTGCCGACTCTGAACGGCGAAGTTTGAGAAGCATTCTTAGACAGTTATTACTCTTTGAGTGTTGTCAGCAGCTCGAAAGAGGTGGTGCCGTGAAAAATTCAAGGTGTTCAACGGGGAATCGAACCTAGACCCTTCGGCGTGTGAGCGTCGCACTCTACCCACTACGTCACGGCGGCCGGCGAAGTGTTAGTTGAGCCAAAAATCGACTTCTCTAAACAGATGTAAGTATTTTTTCCAGGCTTAGACGAGGTGAAGATAGCAATATCCAAGCTGAAGTCGAACGAAGCTGCTAGAGTGGATTGCCCGCAAAACTACTTAAAGCAGCTGGGGATGGGTGCATGCACCAGCTCATCTGTAAGATATCGTCGGAGGAGGGCATGCCCGATGAGTGGAATCCCAGCGTCGTTTGCCCGGTTCACAAGAAGCTCCTTCTTTTCCCTTTGAATGCAAATACTATCGGGGGAACAATCTCTCTAACATCGCATACAAGATTCTTTCGCCGTATTGTGTGAGTGTCTTCAATCGTTTAAGGGTTAAGTCCACGATTGACTAGATCTTCAGTCGACGGCAGATCCTGGACCTAAGTAGTACAACTCGTCCCCCAACACCTATTCATCGATTTTAAGGCCGCATATGACAGTGCGCATAGAGACGAGCTAAACAGTGCCATGCCTAGTTTGGGCATTCCTACCAAACTCGTCAGATTGTGCAGGATAACGATGAAGAACTCTCGCTGCTCCGTCAAGGCCGGTAACGAACTCACCGAGACCTTCAATGTCGAAAATGGTTTCAGACAAGGCGAGGCACTGTCATGTGACTTGCTCCCGAAGTCAGTTCAATTGCTAGCTTACGCTGGTGACATTGACGTGATTGGAAAAACACAGCGAGCCGTCAATAAAGCGTTTGCTGAAGCGGAAGCGGCTAAAATGGGTCTGGCGGTAAATGAGGGCAAAACTATGTACATGCTGTCATCAAGGAAGGACACGCACCGTCGACGTCTCGGACAGAGAGTTACACTAGGCAGCGGAAACTTCGATGAAGTTGAGGACTTCGTCTACCTCGGTCCCCGGGGTAAATAGGGATACGGACGCCAGTACAGAAAGCAAACGCGAAGCACTCTTGCCATTTTTGGGCTCAAGGGGCAATTCATTAATAAAGCCCTATATCGAAGGACTAAGCTCGCTTTATATAACAGCTTGATAGTCCCAGTCCTACTCTATGGCGCGGAAACCTGGACCTTACTAAAGGCAAATGGGGAAGTTGTTAGTCTCATCGAGAGGAAAGTTTTGAGTGCGATTTGTGATACTGTTTGCGTTGATGGCATCTGGAGGAGAAGATTCAACTTCGAACTTTATGGGCTGTACAGCGATATGTGCCTCGTCAAGCGTATTCGAAGACACCGCTTAAGATGGCTAAGCCATGTAGAGCGTATGGACACCACTACTTCGGGCCGAAAAGTCTCCGAATCAAAGCCATTGGGATAATGCACCAGAGGATGGCCTAGAGGACGCCTGAGATGACTCAGAGGACGGCTAAGATGGCCTAGAGAGAGGACGCCTAAGATGGCCTAGAGAGAGGACGGCTGAGATGGCCTAGAGGACGGCTTGTGGCGCACACAAGTGGAAAAGGACCTCAACCACCTAAAAGTGCGAAACTGGAGGCAGCTGGCGAAAGATCGTGTTGGCTAGAGAGGAATGTTGGCTTAGGCCTAGGTCCACCACGGGCTGTAGCGCCAAAAGAAGAAGGTGTGGGAACCGCGTGCTAGCCACAAAGAAGTTCCCCCAGAGGCGAAGTCCAACAGTCCGTTGCCGAATGTGTTGTTATGTAGGCTGTAGTTTCCTATGACTCCACCAAAAATGTCCTCCTTTCCCACCTGAGCTTTGATGTCTCCTAGGACGATCCTGGTATTCTAGCTGGGGCATCGATCTTATGTTCTTTCTAGGAGGTCATATAAGTCATCCTTGATGTTGTCATCTCTGGCGGGGCGTGAGCGCATATTAGTCTGATGTTCCCGAATTCAGACTTGATGCGGATAGTCATGCGGCATTTGCTGACAGGGACGAAGCTCAAGACTTTTTGCCTAAGTCTGCCTCGAACAGCAAATACGCATCCGAATAGGCGCTGCCTTCTCTTTATAGCAATCGCTGCAGTAGGTATGGCAACTCTTCATCGTTTTTTTGCCGAGCCCATTACATCGCACTTTCTGGATGGCGGTAATGTCTGCTTTGTAGCAGTCAAGGGCCTTCGTATGTTGTTCAGCTGCACGTGGTCTGTTAAGAGACCTCACATTCCACATTCAAAACCATTGGTCTTATAACGTTTGCTGGAGTCGTCAGCAGTTGATCCTTTATTATCCAAAGCATCTCGGTGTTTCTGAACTATTAATTTTTACGTGGTGAGAAAGTAAGCCTCACGCATCACCGACAGACTAATAGGTCAGGCCGATTTTTTAAACCCTCGGGCAGAGGGGTTTGCTGCATACATTCACCACACAGCGGGTGTTGTGGTGGCTATCCAGGGGGCGCCGAGAGAAGGCTGTATGTCACCTTGACCTGTGCACTAACGAGAATACCATAGTTTTAGCAGCTCGGCTTGTTGAGTGCAATCGACAACGTTCCTCACGTGGACAGGCCCATGCCCCCTAGTATATTTCGAATACTACCTCTAAAAACTGAGACCTTCCTGGTATCGATTCAATCAAAGAGGCATTCTTCAATTTTTTCCAATGAAATCTTTGACTCCTTAAATCAGTTTGCATCCTTTGGGAAAAACAGTAGCCGAAAGAAGTTAGGTCTAGTAAATGCGCATTTCATCGTTTCCATGTAGTTTTTGAGGTCTATAGACACATGGAGCTGAGCGTTATTGCTTTGCAAAACCACCTTCTTATATCTTTTGGTCATTTCTGGCCACTTTCACGAAGTCCACAGCTCAAACGCATTAGTTGAAGTTGAAGTTGTTTCCCTTCAATGGTTTTACCGGTTTCTAACACCTCATACCCGTCTGGTCCTGAGTGACATACCACTCAATAAGTCCCGGGACATATAGGGGGCGCCACTAACAAAAAAAAAATAATATTAAATTATATTGGGACATACAGAGCATGGCCATTGAACCGTGGATGTTCTTTTTTTTGAGGTCGATGGAACGGGTGCACCAGGCTTTGCATAGTTCTTCTTGGGGTTATCGTAGCATGTCCACTTTTCATCTCCAGTTACGATCCGGCCCAAACATCCCCTCCTTTGATGCCATTCATGAAGCACCTACGCGGTGAAAAATCGCTTTCAGACATTTCTCAATTTCCCTGCTTCCTTTTGGGTAAATTCAAATTCCTTAAACCAAACCGAAATTATTTGCTGAGTCATTCCTAATGATTCTGTGATTCGAGTTGGTGTTTAGCACAGATCCTACTGCAGTTAAATCTCCAATTCCTGCTCTGACTGGTCAAGACGCGCTCTGTGTTCAACGCTAAAATCATCACTCTCGTAACACGTCTGTCTGCATGATTTATAGGTCCGTGTGAACTTACCATAAACTTCTACAAGCATTCACTGGGTTTCTATTGGAGGATGGGCTTTAAATTGGAGAAAAAAGCTTTCTTCTAAATAAAAATAAAAATCCAAATCTTCGGTAAATGCTGTTCATTTAAAACAAATCCGTACATTTTCGAAGAGGCAAAAAACAATCTTTTTTCCTTAAACAGTGTCTGTTTAAGAAAAGAAGATTGTTTTTTTCTGAATTCTGTCACACCTTTCCAATGAAGTAATAACTGCTTCCAATACAATCCACAACTAGTGGGTGGCGCCATCTTTTGTAAATCGGATCCCAATAAACAATAAAAGTTGATTGGCCCTTGTAGGAATGTGAACCCCCATTGTCCTTTCTAGGCCTTACGAATAAGAATGCTGCCACTTCTGAAAATCAAATCATATTTTTGTCCCATTTTCTTAGACTCTTACGCCGCATATTATCCGCCCAACAAAAGCCTCTCCGACAACATTTTGAATTGAATACTCATTCGCTTCTATTATCTCATCCCTCCTTCAACTTATACGAACCTATGCTGAGACGACAATGAATCCATTAGAATCCGAAGCGTCCTTGTGTTCGGCAACAAAACACCTCCAGGCATTAAACCATCATCGTCGTTGTATCGCATTAACATCGGATATCAATGCCGCGTTCACATTGCTGCTAAGAAAACAATGTCTGCCGGAAATTAAACGCTGTTACTTGTTCTTTGGCATCTATCCAGCTGCCAGTGGGGCGGAGGTAGATGTCTTTTCTTGAGCACCGTGTAAGCCAGCATCGCGTCGAAGGGCTTCCTTTCAGCAACTCTCACTTGACTGTTGAATAATACATGCAGTCCAACATTGTTGTCGGGGATGAGCTGCAAGTCACAAGAATGTGGACACAACTGAGGCCACTTTGAAATTAGGTTCCAGACGTTAGCAGCCAAGACGTTTGGAAGTTGTTGTTTTGATTGGGGCGCTGATCCACTCTCTGGCTTGTGCTCCATTTAGCGAGACTTTACGGCGTGCCGTGTGTGCTGAGAATAAATATTTCCCAGCGGTTAACTTGATTAAGGGTGAACACAAACATCGACGGTAAACAACGTGAGGTGCACAGGAGCCGTGCGTCGCGTCAGCCGCTGGGTGGAGGCTGTGTGTGGTGGCGGGGTAAAGCGATGAAGGGTCTTTCAATTTAATTGAATAAACAAACACGACGCTAAAGCCGGGGGTAGCGACTGCAATTTATGCGACAAGGTTCATTGGCTTGCCGCGGGGTTGAGAAACTGCGACTGACTTGTTGTGGGACTTTCTTTCGTGGATGTCATTGTCCCTGAGGAGGTTTTACGAACGCGACAAGGAAATAAGAAAAAGTGGCTGTTGGATATGAGGAGCCTGTTGGATGTCGGTCGGGGATTTATTCGCGGGCGTATACGCAACATTCTGGCGATTGAAAATCGAAGCTTCTGGTGGGTACGTAAAACGTCTGCAACTTTCGATCCCTTTCCATTGGTTTCTTGGACTCTAGCTTGTGAGAAAGCCCGTTCAGCGCCCGGCACACCATCAATCAGCCTGCATTCTTATGAAAGCAGTTCATAAACCTTTGGCAGTGCCCATGACTGCACTCCCACATGGGTCCTTGCACCGGCACGCTGAACATAAATTAACCGCCTCCCCCAACGCAAATCCCATGCAGTCCCCCGCCGCCACTGAGTGTGCGCCCCTCAGTCGGCGATGGACGCACCGAAACAAAAGAATTTCGGAGCAGTCGTTTGCTGGCGGGTTCGTGTTTGGATTTAATTAAATTTGAAGCAACCCTTCAGTGGCTTCGGTCCGCAGAAGGTAGCCATTAATTATGTGTTATAATTTAGTGTTTGTGTTTTTTGTCATCGCCCGGCTAACGCAGACAGAAGCTGCCCGCCAGCGGAAGTTGCCATCACGCTAATGGCGAGCCTCGTGCCCGGCCCGAGGATTATTAATTGGTTCAAGTAACTACGTTTGGGTTTCGGTGTGTTTTCATTTTTTCTTCGCTTTCGGTTCTTCTATCATCCCCTCGTCAGGTTTGTTGACAATAAATTAAAATTGAGTACCTTGCTCAGTTTTTTTTTTTAACGGGGAGGGGGCTGGGAGATGTTTTTGTTTTCGTTTCGTCGGTGTTTTGCTGCTGGTTTGTTGACGTTGAGTAGGTCCCCGTGGTCCTTTGTGTGACTGAATGACACAGAGTCCTACGAATTAATTTGGTTGTGCTATAAATTGCAAAAACAATGTGGGTGACAGTGTTTTGCAGGCAGATTTGGGAAATGCTAGTTTTCACCACGGAAAAGCTTAGCATGGGCAGGCGGTAAGGATTCCAGTGACAATCGCTTTTAACGTATTGCCACGGGTGCCTGTTCAGGTTTTGGGCTGAGGATCTATGTGGGATTAATGAAGTGCTACGAAATAAGAGGGATTTGGTGTCATCAGCGGTGAACTTGAGAGGCTACTGAAAGCACTCGAAAATGTACAATGTTTGAAGCCCATTTCAGAACTCTTCTTGGTCCTGTTTGCGTTGATCCCATCTGGAGAAGAAGTTTCAACGGCGACCCTTACGGGCTGTACGGCGGCACGTGCCTGGTCATGCGTCCTTGTGTACAATGCTTTAGGCTTGGTGTATGGACACCATTGTTCGGGCCAGAAAAGTCTACGAATCCGAGCCAGTGGAACAACGCATTAGAGGACACCCTACGTGCATATAAGTGGAGTACTACTCCAACCAACTTGAACAGCACAACTACACAGATGGCAAGCCATCCTACTGGCTGCTGGAAAGGCAGATTGGTTAGGGCCTAGATCCACTTGAGATTATAGCTCCATATAAAGAAGATGAAGAAGCAAATTCTGTAGGAACTCTCGGGCTCTCTGAAAACAACAAGTTTTGACTCTTGGGAGCACTGCCTTAATAATGGGCTACACAGGTCCCGCGAATTCTTAATACACATGACCCTTTCGTACACACTAACATTCACAATTGCACAGAATTCGTTTAAGGACATTGTTACAAAACTCATCTGCATCTTTGAAATAGTTTTCCTCCTTCCGGTTTGCATCCCTTAACTGCCTCAGTCCCTCCTTTTCACCCTAAATTCCTGCCATCACTCACCCCATAGACTACCTGCTTTGACGCATTCCTCTGCAGACGTGCGCGTGAGGCGACTGAAATGTATGCAGCCACAAAGAACCAGCACAATCAAACGACGCAATAGCGGGAATATTTTCTCCTCAAGAGACCCCTTTGTTTGTGATTTTAATTTCGCGTGACCTCCTCCCCATCAGCTGGAGGGCCTGCTTGTTTCTGCCTCGACGGGAATTACGCACGAGAAAGTCCCAACTCATCCAAGAGATAACAAATTAATTTTAAGCTCTCAAAACGGAAGTTTACAGATTTGCGCACGCTGTCGTTTATCCGGGCTGGGAAAAACACGCGCATCCCCTTCATCATCCGTTGATGTGGAAACGCCTCAATAGAACGAAGAGAATTTATTGCGAATTCTATCTTGGGCAAAGGACGTCCTTCCACGCTTTCCAGCGACTGAGGCACGCTCCTCGCAAATTGGCCGACATTTCTTTAGAATTAATTTGACCTGGCAGCAGTAGCAGCAGCTTCCTCTCTTGAGTGGCACAAAGGCAATAGCGAATGCGAAGGCAAAGCACCACTCAGCGCGACCCTATGAACTGAATCGTGTTTGCCATGAGTGGATGCAGCACCCTCGCAGGTAGCTGCAGGCGATGAACGACCGGGTTCGCTTTGTTGTGCACATCAGTCTTGCCTCCGTTTCGAGCGGTTTCGTGTGGGTTTTTTGTTCATGCTGCACCTGACTGACGGCTGGTTCTTTGTTGCACTTCTACACGGGTAAGTCATTAACTGCAGCTGGATACCTTCGAATGCACGGGATTGTATTCTTGAATCTTCAAGCAACGTGCAGGCACGCAGTGCCTGCCTGCCAACCCCCACACCCTCTTTCAGATTAATCGATATCCATCTACGGACGCTGTCGCAATATTTTCCGTTTTGACAGAACTCCATTTAGCCCGCCAGCAGATGCCACCTGACTGATATCGAGGAAATAACTATGAAATAATTACGATAATTACGTTCGCATGCCACTGTCCGAACGTGAGTTGCCCCCGCCTGCGAAGTGCTGAGAGCGGATTTACGGCACGCTTCAGATGCCTATCTTCGTATGTGGCGGTGCATATTATGTCCATTAATTCACTGTGCGCGGATGCATTTAACCAAAAAAACGAACAAATGTAGCGAAGAATGAATCAAATCGAAAATCGTTTTTTTCTGTAACGTGTGCGCTGAATGATGAATGCAGGGTGCTAGGGGGGGAGTTCGGCTGGGGATTAATCTCCCTATACCCCATTTCTGCGGAAATTAAGTTTCCAACGTATTAATTGAGTCGATGGCTGTGCCGCATCTTTGATGTAAAACCTTGTGTGTTGGACTGAGACTGTTGCTCTTTGTTTGCATTGTTCCTGGACCAGGAGACGGTCTAATGTATTTGCTTGATTAGCACACGACTTCTTTGGGCCATATGCAACAAATATCCGTTACGTTCCAGAACCTTATCTACAGAAATGCTTTCTAGGCATTAAAACTGCTCCACGTTCACCGTCAACAAAACCCAAGTAACAATTCCTGCTCAACTCTCACTCTTATGTGGGTACTCCAATTCTTTTCCGAGACAAGAACCGTGTTGAGCAGCGATCCAAGTAATTCTCAAAAGAAATCTTTCCTCTCTTGACTTCCACACATTTTTTTTCTTCAATGAATTAGACAAGTTCTACAATCAGGTTACGAACCATCGGGGAACAAGATGGTGCTTCAAATTTCACTACGGAATTTAAACAACCCTCAGTCTGTGCGCGAGATCTAGACAACGAAGAGTCAGGAACTGGTTTCTATTCAATTTCAATATGGTCGGCACAAATGGCCATCTGAAATAATGTTCGCTTCTATGTCTGCATTCCAAAAGGCCTCTTTAATAACAATAATTGTTGGCGCGACTGTACACAGGGGCACCAGAGCCTAGCTTGCTCATCAACTACTCGTGTTGTGTACGCTACTGTTCTCTTACGAGTAGAAGGGACCTACAGTTTTTTGCCGACTCCGAACGGCGAAGTTTGAGAAGTTTATTCCTTGACAGTAATTACCCCTTGAGTGTTGTCAGTAGGTGGTGTCGTGAAAAATTCTAGGTGTTCAGCCGGGAATCGAACCTAGACCCTTCGGAGTGTGAGCGTCGCCCTCTACCCACTACGCCACGGCAGCCACAAAAGACCTGTATGCCCTCAAAAATATTTTTGCGGGTGATATCTTTAAACGAGTCCAAGTGATTAGTTTTCAATTCTGGACTCTAAGACTTGGCCATCTTTGGAAAGACATGACAGAGGTGATGCTGTGATACACATCTGGGATGTACATTCATATGACCAGCGTCAAACTTTGTTTTCCAGTGCCAGTTCCAGTTAGTGAAAGCCCTTACAATTAACATCCGCCTGACGACTTACGTCTTTCTATGCGGCTAGTCTTTGGTTGTAGGCCTTATCGGAGTAGACTATCAATTAAAAGGGACAAAACAAGGAATGAGAGTCGATCTGTTAGTTTCTGGCTTAGTTTTTGGGTTTTAACAAAAGCGACTTGCTCCTTAAAATTTTGAATTTATCACTTCTAGGCGTTTTCCAATAAGGCTTGGGGAGTACAGTGGATTGGGTATTTTTCGATTTTGACATTTCCAGGTAGTTTTTGACTGAAGCAGTCACCTTGTCATGCCTTGTTGTCATATCTGACCATATTTCGCTCAACTCGCGACTCAACTGCAAAAGTTGTAGTCGAAAAAGTTTCCCATCAATGGCTTTGCCTGGATTTTGTACCTGATAATGAACCAGATCCGTCTGATTTCGCCATACGCTGAGCATGACCGTGGATGTTTTTCTTTGGCGTCAATGCAAACAATGATGGAACGATTTCAATAGACTTTGCATAGTTCTTTTCATCTCCAGCCATGATCTGGTGCAAAAGTCCCCTCCTTTGATGTCTTTCAAGAAGCAGTTTGGAGGTGAAAAAATTGCAAGACTCTACCTCTTGGTTTTAGCTCGTACGGCTCCCAGTCCACTTACTTTTGAATAATCCAAATTCTTACAACCGAATGGAAATTGTTTGCTTAATCACTCCCACGGATTCTGCGAGTTCACTGTGCGTATGGCACGAATCTTGATCCGACAAGCCTCCAAGTCCCCATCTTAAACTTTTTCGCTCTTTGCCTTCCACCACCTACCACTTCTGAAGTATCAAGACCACTTGTACAGATTCACCATTGATGGGCTTCAACTGTACCTTTCTTTCAATTAAAACAGAAAAACAAAATTTTACACAAATTATGTTTATTTAAGACGAATCCAGATATTTTCAGCAGACTTTGATACACCCTAATTAAATGTCACACCTTTCCAATGAATGAGCTAATCCCTTCCAACCACATTTCGCAGGTGGCGCCACCTCTATTTGAATACTCAAAATAATATAAGGAGGAGAAGTCTCCACACTGACAGCTGGTCAATTTTCATGACAGGGCCAAATGATGGCAAACGTTCCTGTTCATTTGGAGGAATTTCGGCTTTTTCAGTTAATCTAATAAATGGCCTGATTTCTCAGAAGCTTTTTCATAGACAACTGGAATTGTTGGTATTTCCAAAAAAATGTTCAATAAAATTCTCTTCTGCTGCCTTCGATGTAACGCATGGCTTGTATACACGGGCAGATCTCGGAAATCCGAATTCTAGGATCCAAAAGCTGCAAATGCATATGCACCTCAAAAAAGAAAACTCTGCATGTTCCTATAAATGTAAAAAAAGAAGTTGGCTCTATCCGATATTCGTATGGCGATGCAGTACTTCTTCTCCGAAAGGCAGTGTCTTCATTCTTTGGGACTCTTGCTTTGGTCTGAAGATGCCTAGGGCCAATTGGGCTTCACGGTAATCAACGAAAGCACATTTTGCTTCATTTTTCTCCAAGACGTTGGTATTCCTGATTTTGTGCTGCTTAAAACTTAGATAAGATTTTCGTACTCAAACTAATTTTGAAAAGTTTCTGTTACGATTTTTGGCTTCAAAAAATGCCGATTTCAAATTAAATACTCTTTGTTTAGAGTTCACATTAAACTCCCGATCATATCTTGCGTTCGTATACCTGCGAAAATGGTAGCAAGGAGTTGTTTAAAGTCCTACGTCCTGATCTCCTGTGAAATGTAACTTAAATTTCCTGGTACAACTAATTTCATTCATTTTCTAAAATCAACAACGCGTTCATAACCTCAAAAGTGTACGTGAATTTATTCCTGACCAAGGCCTATCATGGTAAAGGGAACGTGTTTGTTTAAGAAAATATTTGAACTTTATGACACTACTCAAACTAACAAAGAAAAGGAAGTTAATAAAGTTGAGAAGTGAACAAATTTGCCACAAATGTAAATATTTACACATGCCATTCCCTAAGTGTGAAATGTCATCAAGCACCGCGAACTTTCACATCATTCTGTCACTCCATCATCCCCCTGAATAGACTTAAACTGAACTTCATCTTCACATTCATTATCGCAAATCCCCCGTCCACGCGTTAATCTCCGAATTTTAGTGAAGAATTAATTGAATTGAGCAACGCGGCTTTCAGTACACCCTCTTAATACGTGCGCTGTGCCCTGCAGTTAAAACCAGTAATTGAAATTCATACCACGTAAAGTCACGTCATAATTTGTCATTCGCCGCACACATCGGTGCCACATGCACCGCAATGCACATTCAGGATAAATAATCGATGAGGCTTTTGATTTTATTTTTACCTCTCGCTCTTAGCCGGAAGTCTTCCATTAGACACGAATATAATTGCATACTTAATGCGCTGCGCTGAGTGCAACGCGCTGCTGCAAGTGACATCAACACACAAACCGCTGGAAGTGTGGGTGAATGTGGCTGGAAAGAAATTAAAACCTGGAATTTGTTCGAATATTCCTCAATTAATTTTTGGGTTGTTTGCACTTGGGGTGTGTACACTTTAATGCCGTCACAACGTGAATTGATTTTATTTTTGTTTTCATTTCACAGTAGAGGCGCGAAATTGTTGAACAGCATTCACCATGATGTCGACACTTATGATTGATCGAATTTGGGACGGGAGGGGTGGAGCGCATTTGGGTTTGAACGTTTTGGCAAGCAGTCAATTAGCCAGTGAGCTCCATTGTGGTGGGGACACGAAAGGCTAATTAAGCAAATTATGACGCCGTTGATAATGCAGTGCGATTTATGAGAATAACGCGCATTCAGGCGGAAATTGAAAAATACAAAAACCATCGCGATGTAATTAATATTCCTGTCAAATGCATTGATCGCTTTCATATTTGTAATTGCATTTTAACGATTTTTTCCCACCGTCCGCCCACCGTTCGCCCACCGCTCCTAACTGAATGACTAATGAGGTAATCTGCTGTTGACCCAGTTCGAAAATATGGTTTAATGGGTTTTTTATTGCTGTTCATAAAATAATGTCTTTGTTTCTAAAAATTCTTCAGCACTTACTGAATAGTGCAAGTTCTCAAAATCTATGAACATCCGGCTCGAAGGACCGAATTTTCTGCGAAAAGTTTTTTTTTTTATTTTGCCAAATTCACTCAAGCGCTGATAGCTGAAAACCACGAAAATCTTTGCAAACTCCAATTCGTCTCAACTTCCACACAGGATAATCGATTACGTCGTTTATGTTATTGCTTTTCATCCCCTCTTTCGACTCATAGCCACCACCACCATAGCCACCAATAGAGTGGAATGGAAGGAACAGACGGTTATTGAACAGGAATCTACCCTCCCTAAGGATGTCTGCCCTCCCTAAAAGACGGTTATTGAACAGCAACCTCCCTGCCCTCCCATTTCAAAGAAATCAAGGACGATTTGAATAGCAGGTACTCAGGGTCTCAAACATACGATAGGAGAACAAAGGGGGAGAATGACTTCCGTTCTCTTATTACGCAAGAAATTAGCTATGCAAATTCAATTTGAAAATCTCTACGTTGTACCTTCTGAAATGGATATCCTCATTGCCTTGTCTGATCCGTTCCGGCGACGTGGGCTAATGTTTAATTATTCAACCTAAAAGACATGTAAATGAGGGTCAGCGCGCGTTAAGTGGAAAAAGACTGTTGGACATCTTTAATCACAGTTTAATGTGCTTTTTAATTTCTCGTCCTTCTGGGCGGGAAACTTTCAGTGGTGTCTTCTATGCAAGTCGAAACGACGACCAGTTAAAGAATAAGACTGATCGATATGGGGATGTTTCAAATTTTGGTAGGATTTTGCTGGCTGACGGTTTTTGCGGGACAAATTTGTTAATTCTGGGCTGAGCTGTTATTTCCGTTGCGGCTTCCGTATCGGAACCCATAAATGGAAATGAATAATCGCTGTTTTGCATGTGATAGGAAAACTTTCAAAGTGGCCGCAGTAGACGGTGACAGATGGTGGTGGGATGAATTAAAGCCTGGACCTCAAAGGGGGTGGCCTCCTGATTATTAACATTGAACCGAAATAAATTGATTTGTGTTTGTATTAATCCATTCTTCGAATTCATCATAAACAATGACATTAAGGTAGACTATCTGACGTCTATCGTCTTGCTGGAGGAATTCAAATATTAGGTCCATAACTGAATTCAAGCGATTTGTTAAGAGATGGCGTAACTTGCATTATTCCATTGTTATTATTCCATTGGAATATGCGTTGGAATGCTACTGTCATTGTACGTCATTTACTTCAAGCGTAAACAACAATAATTTTTCGTTCACTCAAATATGTTGAACTTTATGCCTTCTGCCGAAATTCATCTCATTTTGGTGGAAATTTGTGGTGAACATGCACTTTCTGTGCGAACGTCAGAAAAGTGGATTTAAAAGTGTTGATTTCGGCTTGGAAGATTATGAACGTCCTGGGCAGCCAAGAAAGTTTTAAGAACTGGAAGCATAACTCTATGAAGATTGTTGCCAAACACACGAAGAGCTGGCAGAGTCTTTGGGTGTCACTCAAGCAGCCATTTAAAAACGTTAAAAAGCACGTGGATACATTTCAAAAGCAAGGAATTTGGGTTCCACATGAACAAAAATACCTGCGAATTCAGTTATATACCGAATGTATGCTGTACGGTTGGGCCAAAAAGAATACTTTCTATTGAGCTGATACATGGATTGTTTCGTATGCCACTGTTCAAAGTTTTTTCTGAACAATGTGTGGGTTAATTTTTACCGGTTAAGATAATCATCGCTTTGTTGAATAATATATCACTCTTTTTTCCTTGAATAAGGTCAAATGTACACATGTCAAACATCTCAAACACTTGTCATTTTCGCTAAAAAATTAAACTTAATCCTTGGATAGGATTGATATGATGTTTTTCTACGAATTTGAGGATGACGTGGCCCCGTTTAAGATAATTAATGTTCAACTTTGATCTCAGACCATATTTTTTCCGACGCTCTTCAGGTTTCGTTATCTTTCCGCATTCTTCTTCTTCTTCTTATGGCGCAACAGTCCGAGGTGGACGTAGGCCTCAACCAGCATGCCTCTCCAGCCAGCACGATCTTTCGCCAGCATCCTCCAGTTGCACACCCCAAGTTGGTTGAGGTCTTCTCCACTTGTGTGCCCCACCTTAGCCTAGGCCGTACTCTGTTACGTTGTCCCAATTTCTCGGATTCAAAGACGTTTCGGGCTGGAGCATTGGTGTCCATCCGCTCTACATGGCCTAGCCATCTTAAGCGTTGTATCCGTAGACGCTTGACCAGGCGCATATCGCTGTACAGCCCATAGAGTTCGTCGTTAAATTTTCTCCTCCAAATGCCATCAACGCAAACAGTGGCCGCCGTGGCGTAGTGGGTACAGTGCGACGCTCACACGCCGAAGAGTGTGGGTTCGATTCCCAGCTCAACAACAATTTTTCTAATTTTTCACGGCACCACCTCTTTCGAGCTGCGGACAACACTCAAAGAGTAATAACTGTCTAAGAAAGCTTCTCAAATTTCGCCGTTCGGAGTCGGCAAAAACGTGTAGGTCCGCGCGCACAACACGAGCAGTTGATGAGCAAGCTAGGCCCTGGTTCCCCTTTGGACTGTAGCGCCAACAATTATTAATTATTAAATGCCATCAACGCAAACAGGACCAAAAATCGCAAGCAAAACTTTTCTCTCGAAAAAACAAAGGTCTTCCTCATCCGCTTTTGCTAACGTCCAAGTTTCCGCGCCACAAAGTAGGACCGGAATGATCAGGCTTTTATATTAAGCGAGCTTAGTCCGTCTAGAGAGGCCTTTTTTACTCAATTGCCTCTTGAGCCCAAAAAAACAGCGATTGGCAAGAGTTTCTGCGTTTGATTTCGGTACCAATATTGTTGTCCCTGTTTACCGCTGACCCGAGGTAGACGAAGTCGTTGACTACCTCGAAGTTTATGCTGCCTAGTGTGTCGCTCTGTCCAAGACGTTGATGTTGTGTGTCCTTCCTTGATAACAGCATATACTTTGTTGTGCCCTCATTTACCGCCAAACCCATTTTAGCCGCTTCGGCTTCAATGCCAGCAAACGCCTCATTGACGGCTCGCTGTGTTCGTCCAATCAAGTCAATGTCATCGACTCGCTTGAACATCGACGAAATGTTGTGTCTCTATCACTATTTTATTGCTATTTCAACAAAAAATGCTCTAACGATTTAGTCAGCTGCATTCCTCCCCTTCGAGAATTCACCCGCAATACCCGCTTCGCTAGGAATGCTCACCCGTTCACCTTAGAGCCCACATTCGGACGTACTGTTAAGCTTAGAGACTCGTTCTTCAGCAGCACCACACGAATATGGAATGCTCTTCCCAGCCCAATTTGTCCCCTCCATTACAATCCACAGGCATTTGAAACCAATGGGCATCGGTACCTGCTTTCCCTCTCTTCCTCTATACCTTCGTCCCGTCCTGTGACTTAATTCTAGTCACTTAAGGGTATAAACAAGCCGTTTAGTGCTCGCCAATTAAAAAAGCTTTAAATGCTTCTACGGGCACTCCGTCCGCTCCAGCAGCTTTGTTCGACCTCAGCTTCGATATTGCTGTCTTCACCTCGTCTAAGTCGGGGGGACGAAATTCTTGTCTATGGTATGATCGACCAAATTGAGTTGAACATTCTGCCTAACAGCGGAATTCGGGCCGTCATCAACGTTAATTAGTCTGCGTAAATGATCCTTCCAGGCACTCAGCACAGACTGCTACTCTAGCAGAAGTTGATCCCGGTAGGCTTTAAACTTTAAAACTGTCGGACTTAATTCCAGTCATTTAAGGGTATAAACAACCCCTTTCGTGCGCGCCAGTTATAAAAAAACAACACCGTACTCTTCTTAGAGAAAGGGTTGTCAGCCGATCGATGGAGCTCCATTCCGACGTTTCTTAATTCACTCTGTGATATCCATGTGGTCGCCGTGGCGTAGTGGGTAGAGTGCGACGCTGACACGCCGCAGAGTCTAGGTTCGACTCCCAGCTCAACACCAATTTTTCGAATTTTTCACGGCACCACCTCTTTCGAGCTGCTGACAACACTCAAAGAGTAATAACTGTCCTAAAAAGCTTCTCAAACATCACCTTCGGAGTTGCTAAAAAACTGTAGGTCCCTTCTACTCGTGCGAGAACAGTTGAGCGCACAACACGAGTAATTGATGAGCAAGCTAGGCCCTGGTCCCCCTTTGGACTGTTGCGCCAACAAATATTATGATATCCAGAAGAAGTGCGATGGTTTTGTTTTCTTCTTGACCAGAGTTGATCAAAATCGTTAATTTCCATCGAAGGATGCTTACTCTCGACCCCCGACCCTCTTCGCAACAGTAGGGGACACGAGTTAAGTGCGCAAAACAAAAGGTGGTCAGAGAGGCCCGCTTCTATTACAAGCTTTCTGGTCACTTCTCATTTCTTGATGCCCGCCTTTTCTTCCCAAACTAAACAGAACACATCTACGGAACGTAAACATCCTCATAACCGGCCGCTCTTTATTAAAATAAACAACTCCAATTTTTGCACGTCTGCAGCAGCAAGGGGTGGATAGAGTCCACCATTCACCTCCTCTGCAACTACCAAGGTTTTGCTAAAGAGGGGAAAACATTGAGATATGCTCAGGGACAGCAGCTGCGAAGTATGTTCTAAACTCTTGTTCTAGACAACGGAGAAGTACACACACGGGATCACAAAGGGCCCAATGATGGCCTAAACGTGATGGCTCCACAGGCAACTAACCACTCCTATTAAAACTCACCTTACCCTGCGTCGAACTTTGACCGCAAACCGTATTCCATGCCGAAAGTTTTAAAATGTGTTCCTTCCATTTGGCAGAAGATAGCACAATTATCAGTGCCTTACAAGATTTTGAGTAGCTTCCAGTTTGGCAATGGGATCACTTGACTTTTACCAAAGTTCTGCAACAAATGTCCCCGGTGAACGTTCCGCGACATAAATCAAACCCGCATTCCCTACTGCTTTCAGGAGAGTTCAAACAGCTTTAATCCACACCCAGTGCGACGACTTACAAGTGGATAACCAAGTGAATACAACGTTGTCAAATATTTAAAACACCTCCTTTGTACCCTGCTCGCATCCAATTGCAAACCGTCCCGGCGCCCCAGCTGAACCACTTAATCTGCGTTCATAACGGTGGACAAATGGGGCCATTACCTCTTTAGTGTCATAATTTATCCATAAATCCACACGTTCCCCCACGAAACATTGCACAGCAGACACTCTCCCAACTTACCCAGGGATTTGCAGCAAGCACACGCATTACTTATAGTTTCCAAGCGGTTGCCGGTTATCCTTCGTTGTTCTGCGACAAGCTTTCCGCCACCCCTCACAGTCTTCCCACCCATCGCACAGCGCCGCAAAGCCAGAGCACTCGAGGAAACTTGCAAATATGCGTGAAATATTTATCCCCTCATCCATGGCAATGTGAACTGCGAACGAGCGAAGGGAATCGAAAAAAGGGTCCAGCACGGAAATCGTCCTTTCAGACAACTCCGGTCCGGTGAGATTACATTTCAGTCCGTGTACTCTCATCGGATTTGACGGAAGGCCTTGCCTAAGCCAAAATGCAAATGTTATCCTTCCATTTAGCGCGAGGAGATAACAGCAATTGCACCTGGGTTACTTTAAAGCACATTCGTCTTACTCTCGTTTGAACTTTCTTTTTTGATTTTGTTTTTAATCAAGACAAATGTCCTCTCCACCAACCCTCGTCACCCTCATTACTTGTGAAATTCGTTATAATCCTTCAGGGAAACAATCTTCTCTCTCCTCTCTCTCTCTCTCTCTCTCTTAGCAGCAAAAATATTTCATAAAGGATCACACCAACAGCACCATCAAGATTCGCCGACGAAGCCATCGGACATCCGAAGGCCACGGAGCATCCGTATTTGTTAACAAATCGACAACGAGCAGGAAATGGAGTGGAAAACTAGATGGAAGCAACAATGCGGTGGTATGTAGCCTCCACCACCACCGTCTGAGGGTGGGGAGGTCATCTGAAAAATCTCACGCAACCAACCCGAACCCAGTACACACACCCCACAAGCAAGGATCAACAACACCGACAACAGCAACGATCTAAGAATCAACAGCATTAACCTTCACAGACGGCAGATTGTGAATGAGAGTGTCCGTGGCATAGAGGGTTAGCCACAATCACCCGAAAGAATGCACCGGCTGCGCACCACATTCACGAGGTCACGCACTCCAACTGGGGCCGAAATGAAGACTCAAAATAGCCTCGAAGTCCCAAAGCAGGTCTGGATTGTGTACACAAAATATACTCTCTCTCTCTCTCTCATTCACTCTTTGTCTCTCAGTTTTCACTCCTCAAACCCAGAGTGTTTATTTTTGAAGTTGCTTGCCTTTTTTTTGCCCATCAAAGTGAAATAAAAACATTCCCCATCCCTGCCTGTATGCAACGCTTTGTTCTTTTTTGTCTTTCTTTTATTGTCACACATAGATGTCGTTGTTCGTGTCACTCACTTTTGTTCGATTTTTTCTTGTTTTGTTCCATTTCTATGTTTGTGTAATGAGACGTTTATTTGTTTTGCCTCGTTACGCTTGGAAGACATGCGTCTTTTTTGTGATTCAATTTTTTCGTGATTCCATTTTGTTTTGTCTCGCACGGAGGAGTCCTGTCGGCGGTGAATGTCGCGGCGTTGTCGAGGGATTATATGCAAATATAAAACCTGCTTCCGACGCCGGTGGCACAGGGCGACGACTGATGCATGCTGGGGTTTAATTTTGTTTCTGTCGATTTTGCATTGCGTTTTATTAGCCCCTCCCAATTGGTGCAATTATTGAGTCAGTCTTGTTTGTTTAAGCAATACACCGACAAAGTCCTTGTTATTGGGAATGTGTGCGTTGGTTTAGATTAAGGAGTTGTTTATTTTTGTTGGTCCTTCGAACCGGATACAACCACCCGAGTGGCGTGTATCAGCTTTCAGTGGTTTTTTGTTGAATTGGGATAACAATGTTCAAGCGTTGCATGAATAGTTCCACTTTCCGTGCGGTCATTGTGGGTGGATTTCAAACGAAGTTCTCATTTTCAAGGGGCGGTTTTATGAGTGGTCGGTGGGGCCATATTCGCAGCTGCGACCTGCTACTTAATTGGCGTTGCAAGAGTTCATACATGCCATACGTTGGTGTAAGTACCTTCTCGTGTTGATTTCAGCCAGTCTCTTTCAAAAAACGCGCAGAAGTGGAATCTATTTTTTTATGGCTTCCACACAAGAGGATCTGTCGAATAAAACCCACTCGTATTTGTTTATCGATTGCTAGCCAGTTGGCCAAGTTTTCTTTATGTGAAGACGAGAATGATATTTTGGGACAAAGATAACAGGACATTAAAAATCCGCCCTTTTCTTGATCAACGGTTCGATCATCAGCTTGTAGAACATGTTTAATTTCCACATATTTTGTCTCTCTCTCCTAGAATCGTTCTTATTCCCTAAGTGCATTCATCTGCTGTCCTGCGCTTTACTCGGGAATAGTGCAACGTTGAATGAAGAGACCAAAATTTCCAGTGTATCCCAACCTCCAACACAAATAAAAAAGAACAAAAAACACAGTTCAATCAGCATGGCCTCTGTGGACGACATTGCACAGCACTAGTTTACTAGATATACCAGTATGAGATGAGCGTTTTTTTTTTTTTAAATAAAACCCTAATTATAAATGGGAAAGTAAAAGCATTTTATTCAAAGTATTGGCCATTGTTTTCTACTCATTTTGACCACCTTTCTGGCAATTTGTGAATACCACGCCAGTAAAACTGTTCGCCTTTTAAAGCAAAGCATTCATACACCCAATTTTCGACCTCCTCGTAGGAATCAAAGTGCTGCTCAGCCAATGCGTGTCACATCGATGAAAACAAAGGATAGTCGGAAGGAGCCAAGTCTGGTGAATGCGGCTGGTAGTTACCGGAAGGTAATACGGGGATAGTTGCTCCCAGACAAGTGTTTTGATTGTATCCTGAATCGGTTTTGCTTTGTGTGCAGATGCATTGTTATGCTCCAAAGTTACCTTGCCGTGTCTTCTGGCCCATTCTGGTCGTTTCTCGATCAAAGCATGGTTCAAATTGAACATTTGTTGTCGGTAGCGATCAGTATTAACGGTTTCACCAGGTTTTAGGAGCTCGTGGTACAGCACACCTTTCTAGTCCCAACAAACACACAGCATTGTCTTCTTGTCGCATCGATCTGGTTTTGCAGTCGATGTTGATGGTTGTCCCAGATTAACCCATGATTTTTTCCGGTTAGGGTTCTTAAAATAAATCGATTTTTCATCGCCAGTAACAATCCGATGCAAAACCGATTTTCTTTCGTGTCTTTGAAGCAAAATTTCACAAGTTTTTTTTCGGTTTTCCATCTGTCTTTCATTCAATTCATGTTGCACCCATTTTCCACAATTTTGGATCTTTCCCATAGCTTTTAAACGGTCAGAAATTGTTTGTTGTGCAACATTTGACATTGCTGCCATTTGCTTTTGACTCAAAGTGTCATCTCCGTCCAATATCGTTTGCAATTCGGCGTCTTCAATTTTTTTTGTGGTCTTCCACGTTCCTCATTTCTCACATCAAAATCATTATTTCCGAACCGCTGAAACCATCTTTTGCATGTTGCTTGAGCATGATCACCATATGCCTCGACAAGCATTCGATGCGCCTCTGCAGCGCTTTCCTTCAAATGAAAATGCTTTCCGCAAATCATCACTTTCTGGTACAAAATTCGACATTTTTAACACGATGTTGTCTGTTCAATGACTAAATATTTTTCACGGATGTCATAGCAAACAAACAGAAAAAAAAGAGGATTCGTTCGCAACAAATGTTCCCTATCGAGACATGTGTATCTTGACGCTTCATACCGGTATACCTGGTAAGACTTAAAGGAACAAATTTTGGGAAGAAGCATTCTCCACGAACTTGTGTGGTAGGAGCAAAAGAAAATTAAACTGAGGGAATTATGAATAAAAAAAAAGCATGCTAAAAGAAAAGGGGGCAGTAAATCCCCTACAATCCCCCGCCAAACACTTGAGGATATTGACACTTCTTTCCTTCAAATTAAGGTTTTAAAAATTCGTTTGCGGTATTGCCAGTTTCACCTCCAAATTCAAATTCTAACCTCACAGCAAACATTGCTCCGAGTTAGTATTAGCTTTTCCTCTCTTCCCCAACTTAAGACGTCCCAACGCTGTTCATGAAAGGAAAACCTTCACGACGCTGGTTAGTGACGCACGTTAGTCAAGCACATTAGTATGTAAGGTTCATCTAACGACAAGCCATACGACGGCAAGTATGTGTCTCGGGATCACATGCACAAGACCAAGAGTTTATCGAAACAAATTCTGTGTCCAAATATGTACATTTTTGGAAATCTCTTTAACGGTCCCTATGCACTGGTTCAAGTGAGGTAATACCACGTAAGCGCTTGCTTCCCACAATTTTAACAGAATTGTCAATATTCAAGTTTCTTAAACTTTCACAAAAATCAACCATCTCCTCGGAATCTCAGTCTCACTCAAAGTAAATCCCACCGCACACCAACCTGATCCCTGCAACCTGATGCAATTACTGCAGTGGATTTTCATGCAAAGTCCACTTCAAAGGCTCTACTCTTGCCTTCCAGAGAGCCGCTGACCGCATCCGGCAGTCCTCCCACCACCCCGCCTACTGTGGTTAAAATTCCATCTGCTCTCGCAATTAATGCCACAAAAGTTCAGTTTTTCACATCACCCGCCAACGTCGCCGCCACCCCTTCGTATTATTTTTCATTTCCGTCTCGATTTCAGTCCGCCCGCATGCAACTCCGTCATTGGGGCAGCTCGCGAGCCGTCGTTTCATTTCGAGAAATTAAACCTCAGCTCATTCAATTCATTATTAAAATTCCCCCCAACGCCCGGGAGAATGAAAACGAATCAGATGAGCGTCCCACACCATCCAGGGCTGCATCACGGAAAACGCGACAGCCCATCATTGCAGCGTGGGCGTTATTCGTGCGTGGATACGATTCCACTCGTTGCACTGCACACAATGCTATCCGGCCATCAATCAGCCACTCACTCGTGTGGCATCAACCGCACACAGAAAACTGCATGCGAAGGATCTGCGACAAGTTCTGCTTCTCCTTGCGCTGATGCTTCATGGCGCTTGCATCGAAGTTATATGCTAGGGCGGGAAATATAATTAATTCCTCCCGCTGCGCGGGGAGTGCATGCACAAGGCGCCGCACGCTGTTGAAGTAAATATTTGCACGACTCTTTAAAAGCCTTTCAGTCGCTGCTGCGTGCAGCTGCTGATGTCCTGCTGAACGACAGCGCGTCGGTGGGTAGCCGTGCAGTGTAGCAGCAAATCATTTGTGGCGTCTTGCAGGCGAGACGTGACAGCGTACATGGCTGAAAGTAAAGTGGCGCCCAACAAGGGACTCGTTGCCTAAGAAGCGAAAAGGGGGTTAATAACCAGCTATCTGGATTTCACTTTTACGATGAGTGGTTGTATTGCAGCTTAGGATCCCCGGCAGATAAGGACACATCTCCATCTTTACATTGCATCCATTTCTAGCTTCTTTTGCATGATTCACCGCCTTGGTCTGTGTTAAGTTTTTTTGTTTTCTGGATTAGACGTTATCCCTGCCGTAGCACAGCCCTGAGTCCTTGCATGAGTGACTTTGAATATTTTGAAAGATGTACACACGCCTAACCACACAACATGTCACAGGTACGGTCCGCATCGTTCGACGAAATGCAACTGGAAGCTCAACGCGCCACTTCGCATCTGCTCAAACAGCAGTCGTCGTCGTCGGCCGACGAGCGGTCATCAGACGCGGGACTGCTCCAAGTGCCTCAGCCGCAATCGCAACGCTCGCGCAGTTTCGATTCCGCTGGAAGTGATGATTCGGGAACATTCCTTGAGGTGCCGCGCCGAATTCGGGCGCGACGGGCGTCGAACACAAAGACCCCACCGCCGTGCTATCATTGTTTGTATCTGGAGGAGTATGAGAAGCAAGTGAGCGCCGACCAGCGATTCTTTATCGATCACCGCGAGCTCAAGTCGTTGAGCTACAGCACGAGCTGCAGTGAGGACGAGGACGACGGTGTAGAGGGAGACGAAGGCCTGCAGAGAAGTCCGTCCGCCACCACCAGTGAGGACGAGGGTGTGGACGATGACAGTCCGCAATTTGGGAACACACTGTTGCCGCCTCCTCCGACAACGCCGTGCAACATAACGTTTACCTTGTCGCCCACGAACGGAGAGTTCGAGCCGCCCGCATTTCCCTTCGAGCATGGTTCGCCCCCGATATCACCCGTCTCACCCATGTACCTGTCCGCGACCATGCCCCAGTCCCCGTCGATTGAATACATCCCGCTGTCGCCGTCGATTGAGCTGCCGCCGCCAGAGCCCTGCATCTCAACGGCACCGCCTGACGACGGGGAGTCGATCCCAGTGCCTCCGATTCAGCTGCGGCCGCGTCGCCGCTCGATATCGCGACAGGAGGCGATTTTCGTTGAACCAACCGGGAACTCCCTGGAGAATGTGTCCAACGAAGAGGAGCAGCAGCAACAAGCTTTGGACTCGGCCGCGAAGCCGGCCGCACCCTCCCTTGTCGTTCGGGACATCTACCTAGCTGTACCTGATTTGAAGAGAGACCGCGCCGCCTCGGTCGACTCATGCTTCTCGAAGCTCTCGTCGAGCGGGAAGACGGAGGAGCTGCAACCCAGCGACGATGGATGCTTTCTCACCGTGCCTAACATCAACGCAACGAGATCCCGGTCAGTGGACATTGTCCTTCCAACAGACGAGCAGGCCCGCTACAAGGCCCTAGCTCTGACCGGCTCTTCGGGGATCTACGCTGACGGGTATGTGTTCAATGTTGTCATTGTCCTTGTTTTTCTTGTGTTTCTGACTTCTTTTTATGTTTACCCACGTCCTTCTCCCGAAATTTGGCCCTGCTCCTCTGCTTTTGTTGTCATGTTGTGTCTCGTTAAGTGATTGATGGGCCCACTCGTGTCCTGCAGTGCCACAGATTTTCGCTGAGCGTAACACAGTGACAGGGACACTCGTCCTCGTCCATGGGCATGGGATGGACGCGCGTTATTTGCTGGAGATATGTGCATTCCACTCGAATGGAGATGGATGCCGTCAAGGGCCAGGACTGATGACACCGCAAAGGGCGAACCGAAATCTCTTGTCATGGAATTGCGTAGTCAGGCAAACAAACAGTCGCAAAATTGAGAAAGGGGTTTCCGGGGTTTTGTCACATAACCAAAGGTGAGGCTGTCGTTAATGAACTTTTCTGGGATTGTATGGTTCGGAACTGAACTGGGATGGGATGTGGAATGTAATTCAACACGAGGTTTGAGTCAATGTGATACCTTCCATGTGGGTGCTATAAAAAAGTGTGACGCCATGATGGTTGCAAAATTGGATGGACATTTTTTTTAGAAATCGCGTGCCGCCAAAACTATCTGCCCGATCAAGCACATGCCCAGTCTGCTGACGTAAGTTGAAGCTGTAAAAGCAGGCGCCCACTCGGTGTCGGGTTAAAGTACAAACGTGCTGCTTCAAGCTCTGAATCTTTCGGGTAAACAAGCTGCAGTGGCTCGATAAATAAATCAATCAATTTGACCGCTGACTTGTTTTGCGGTGAAGAGGTGTGATTGATTGGCCATGCGTCTTAGACAAGATAAACGGAAGCTCAACTATCTGAGGAAGCACTTATTAATGTGGGATTTGTTTGGAGACTGATGGAGAGGACATCGAGTTGTTGGAGAATTGGTCACAAGTGTTGGAGGAGTGAAATTTATGTGATGATCTTTTTAAGTTTTGTATCATCTGCAATGAGTTCCACATTAAGTATGACAGCGTTTTCTTTTGGATTTTTTTGGTGCTTTAATGTTGGTCACCATTGCTGATGTTTATTTTTACTGTGACACATCGGAGGAGTGCACCAACGTCCTTCCTGAGCTGGAGATCTGTTATTCATTCGTTCCAGATTTCCCAGCCGTTCTTAACGAAAAACTTGTGTACTATTCGTAGAGCCCCTTGGAGTTGTTGAATGTTCTCCTCTGCTTAATTTTCGATGACTTTTTCCAACATTTGTGCAGCAACGTGGCGAATTTTATCTTTCAAGTGGTTAATAGTTTCCGTTTTCGGACTCTCACTCACATCACAGCTTCTTCTTCTTCTTGTGTCCCTACAGTAATAGATGGACCTAGACCTAAGCCAACATGCCTCTCCAGCTAGCACGATCTTTCGCTAGCTGCCTCCAGTTGCGCATTCCAAGTTGGTTGAAGTCCTTTTCCACTTGTGCTTTATCTTAGCCTAGGCTGTCTCTCTGTTGCGTTGTCTTAATGGCTCAGATTCAAAGACATTTCGGGCTGAAGCAGTGGTTGCCATACACTCTACATGACCTAGCCATCTTAAGCCTTGTATCCGAATACGCTTGAAAAGGCGCATGTGTCAATAGTTTCCGTTTTCGGACTCTCACTCACATCACAGCTTCTTCTTCTTCTTGTGTTCCTACAGTCCTAGGTGACCTGGGCCTAAGCCAACATGCCTGTCCAGCTAGCACGATCTTTCGCTAGCTGCCTCCAGTTGCGCACTCGAAGTTGGTTGAGGTCCTTCTCCACTTGTGCTCGCCATCTTAGCCTAGGCCGTCTCTCTGTTGCGTTGTCCCAATGGCTCAGATTCGAAGACTTTTCGGACTGGAGCAGTGGTGTCCACACACTCTACATGACCTAGCCATCTAAAGCGTTTTACCCGAAGATTCTTGCCCGGGTGCATGACGCTGTACAGCCAATATAGTTCGTCACTATACCTTCTCCTCCAGATGCCATCAACGCAAACAGGACCAAAAATCACACATAACCCAACGAAAAACAGTCAAGCGGCGTTAAATCGCACAAGCGGGAAGAACTGTTAAGGGTCCATGACGTGAAACTATGCCGTCATCAAACGCTTCCCTCAATAAACAAATTGTAGCACGAGCTGTGAGACATTTTGTACCGTTATGTTGATACCTCAGGTCCGGCAAATCACGATTTTTTAATTGATGAAGGAAAAATGGAAGAATCACAGCTCTAGAGCGGTTACCATTGATTGGGACATTCTAGCCAGCTTGGGCTTTAAAGAAGTACGTACCAACTATTTCACAAACCGTCATCACTCCATTTTCAACAGTTTTGCTTACCGACGTGTCCGCCCGACCAAAGGGGGCAGCATCGCTGAGTAAAATTCCCATTTATAGAATCTATGACTTTATTTTTGTGTTGAAATGCCAAAACGAACTTCAAATAAGTCACTCACAAGCTTACAGAATGTGCCTTAAAAACTGCGATACCAACCCAAAATGCAATACCTCTGAAAAAATCACACGTCAGTTGTCATTGTGGAACACGTTTGCCATTGTGAATTCACAATTAGCGTGCTCCAGTGCCTAGGAGTTGTGTCAAAAACGATTTCAGAACAGACACAACGCTGCACTCGCCTTAATGCTTTTTGGAATGTGAAACCAAATTCACGACGATGCTTGGGCAATCCGAAAGAAGGCTTCTGAGGACTTACCGACGCATGGAATTTGGGTTCCTCCAGTCTGTCATAAACAATAGAGCACGACAAGTTGAACAAAGGCAACTTTCTTTTCGTACCTCGGGTAATCTCCTCAGACTAGACACCTAGGGGAAGATCTGTCGTTTTATTATCTTCTGTAAAGGATGCTGTTTCATGTCAAAGAACATAGTATCTCACCTCTAGACTCAATTTACCAAAATCCCTCTTACAAGACACTCTCTCTTTCAGTTCCCCAGTACGGAGTCGAATTTAGTGATGCAGGAAACAGCGGAGTAGATTCTTGAAACCCACGTGGAAGAGGAGCGAAATAAAAGCCTTGCCCACAAACTGTTGATGTATCAAAAAGTGTTTTGAATCCTTCGATTGTTATGACTTGAAGGAGAGGGTTTTCGAATTCTAGCCTTAAGACTCGGAAAAGGAAGTAAGTTCAAAACTTCAAGTCACCAACTGTCACCAACAGTTGGGTAAAGCAGTTCAATATCAGATACTCCATGGGTCACTAGTTTTGTGGACACGGTGTCTCAGCATAACTCTTCACAGGTTTCATTTAAATATTTGTGCTTCCTAAAAATGATATGGACTTGTGGCGGACAACCACACCAACGGTCCGGCCAACCAGTGCAACTGAGCACACTGAACGGACTACGCAACGGCACACTCAGCAGCACATCGCAGTACGTGAACTAACCCAACGGCACATAACCCACGCGAGGATATCCTTCCACGCAAAATAACATCTGCGATCGCGGTCCGTACGTCGTTGGGTAAACAACCCAACGAACCCAACGGTGCCCGCGACGCACAAGAGGATATCCTTCGCATCCCACCAACGCCGAGGGATGCAACATGGGCATGTGCCTACGGAGCAATAAAAGGAATGGGTTGGGTCACACAAAAGACACTCGCAACTAGAAAGTCACACGGATCATAACTAGCAGTGGGATAGTGACACTGATCAATACTTACATTGAAATCGAAGATAACTTATCTAAATAAAATATTGTATACATAAATCGACTCCTCGCCTTTTAATTAACTCCAAGTAGGACATACTTGTGGCAACGAGCTACAGACTTTCTATTAGCGGCGCCGCCTATAAGTCATTCCCGGGACTTATTGAGTGACGTGTTGCACTTGAGGATTATCATAATTCCAAGTTTTCTTGACTGACGCATCCATACAATCCAAAGAATGATACATTGCTAAATAAAATTCGTTTCTGAAAAGTCTTTGGGACTTTCGTAAACTTTTGTCAAACGTCAGTCTATTCAAGTTCCAAACCACACTAAATTCAGTTCACTTGCCAGCTGACAAACTGGCGGCCATTTAAAGAAGTGCAGCCAACTTTGATTTATATTATAATTGTTGGCGCTACAGTCCAAAGGGGGACCAGGGCTTAACTTGCTCATCAACTGCTCGTGTTGTGCGCGCTACTGTTCTCTCACGAGTAGAAGGGACCTACAGTTTTTTGCCGACTCCGAACGGCGAGACAGTTATTACTCTTTGAGTGTTGTCAGCAGCTCGAAAGAGGTGGTGCCGTGAAAAATTAGAAAAATTGGTGTTGAGCTGGGAATCGAACCCACACCTTTCGGCGTGTGAGCGTCGCACTGTACCCACTTCGCCACGGCGGCCACAAGTTAGTTATAGTTATATTACCCAAAAAAAAAAATAACGACCTCTTACTAAGTGCGTGCTAAAAATGTTGAAGCCCTTCACTCCCTACTCTCATCTAGTGACCGATTTCCACTTCCACCACATATGACTGCTCGTTGCACATCAAAAACCTTAAAGTTCTACATCTTTCTGAAAATTCTGATCAAAAACTTGAGAAACTTCCTAAACTCACTCGAAAAGCCCACACCATTTGCAAGCGTGTTCTTGAATATGAACAGGCTCGTTCTCACCCACAGACGAATTAATTAAAAAGAAAAATTCTTTTGGATTCCTTCGAATAAAGAAACCCGAATGAAGGTTTCTGAAACTCAAGCCAACTGACAGCGATGCTGAGTGTGTGTACGTCCCTGTAGGATATGCACTTTGACAGGCCAGATCCTCCCTCTCTCTTTGCTAGAAGTAAATTAAATTCTCAAAGTTAGCTTTCCCCTCTCATTCTTTCCATTCCCTTTTTGTCAGACCAATCTATCCACCGCACTTTGACTTTGCATTTACCTCTAGGCAGACCGCACACACGCATCCTCAAGATACACAGCCAGTCGGTTTTATTAACGCACGTGTAGTCCTGAATAAATAAGCGAACGAAACACATAATTTTCTCTGTGACGCACACACAGAGTTACACCGACCGAAATGTACCTCCGGGGAGACAACTGGACAGAATTCAAATCGAATCAACTTGCTTGCGAGTACAAGTGCTGCCGGCTGCGGTGTGCGGTTATTTGCACTGGCAAATGTGATTGTCTTTGTGTTTGAAAACGAAAATGAATCTATTTCAATTTAGGTGAAGTCTGAAGGCTGGTGCGCAACAGGATATTGGATGTATGAGGAGGCAGTTGTGGGAGAAGTAATTTATTGGAAAAGTTTGTGGCTGCGAAATGTTATCCTTTAATTAAGAGAATGACCGCTGCTGTCTAAAGGATCTTTTTCACAAAGAACCATTTTCGAGGGAGACTTTTATATTCCTTTTGAAACGGCATCATCTTGGCTTGTACGGTCCTGAAACCTCAGTGGGGTATAGACCAGAATTCATGTCGAAGTCCTTAAGAATGTATTATCAATCAGATGCCATTTTGAATGTCATTTCGATGGCAATTAACTAGTCAAACAGAGGCAATGGAAAATGGAATGCAATAAAACCCTACCTGCAAATTTCAAAATGTCAAAATGTGTCGTTTTCTTATGGTTGAAATCCAAAAGGGGCAAATTCTAACCATTTTTGGGCTTTATTGTCAATAGCACTAACTTCTCAAGTCGAATAGGTCCTGATGAATGTCAATATGAAACGAAAACAAAGTAGTTTGAAAAATTGGCGCCCAACGCAAGATCAGTAAATTCCCAAAATAGTGCTTCTCAACCCTTTTTTGCTTAAAACTTCTGACCAACGTTTACTTATTTATGTATGCAGCGCGTACTGACTAAGAGTTTATCCTCTAGATTGAATACCTGGGTTTGGAGTAAGACAAGATTATGCAGAAACGAAACACGCTTCGGGTATGAATGACCCTACTGCCGAGCATGTACAACAATTTTCGCTTCAGGAGATGGACGGCGAGGACCTTTAACAGACCAAACGCAGCAGATAAGCCTTAGAAACCTATAGGACAAGCATCACAATGGGTTTGGGTCGTTAGAAGGAAAATGAAAATCTGCGAAACCTAATGCGGTGATTGCTACAAGGAGCAATTTTTGATAAGGATTTATTCTTAAAAGCATACATTGGCGAGAAGTCTTAAACTAATTGACAAGTCGCATAATTGCCGGGACACCACAATTGCAAGGGATCCTTTTGTGATCTCAAAAAAAACATAAATCCCAGTTACGACACAGAGATGAGGACATTTGCATGGACCACATCTTTGCAGAAGTTATCGGGTAGCATTGACTGCTTTATCGCACGTCCAAGTACTCATCTAGACTGTACGCTTACTCAAAATTCAGTATTTCCGAGACCATCACTCAACAGAGTGGCGGCCGTGGCGTAGTGGGTTGAGTGCGACGCTCACACGCCGAAAGGCCTAGGTTCGATTCCCGGCTGAACCCCTCGAATTTTTTTACGGCGCCACCTCTTTCGGGCTGCTGACAACACTCAAAGAGTAATAACTGTCCTAGAAAGCTTCTCAAACATCACCTATGGAGTTGCTAAAAAACTGTAGGTCCCTTCTACTCGTGAGAGAACAGTTGCGGGCACAACAAGAGTAGTTGATGAGCAAGCTAGGCCCTGGTTTCCCTGTGGACTGTTGCGCCAACAATTATTATTACCACTCACAGGAAGATGGTTCCTTTTTAAATTCGTTTCTGTGTATGATTGTCCTGTCCCTCCTTATTTTTGAAAATTTCGTATTAAAAGGATTTTTGTTTTTGACCGATTTACCAATTATTAGACTTTCTTGGTGCTTCCCCGTCTATTATTGCTGAAATGCCAAAACAAGCCTGAAATAAGAAACCAAACAAATTTGAAAATGTCCGTCACTTAAAGAAGTGTTTCCAGCTTTAAGTTTAATACCTCTGGAAAAAACACATTCCAGCTGCCAACATAGTGATTGGGTTCAAGAACATAACATCCTTAAAGAATTTCAAGCTGGATTTAGAAAAAGTTATTCTACAATCGACCAGAGATTCTGCTTAACAAACATTGCCGAAACATATAAGAGAAAGAAAAAAAAGTTGTACGCCTTTTTCGTAGATTTTCAAGCAGCGTTTGATTCAATACCACGTGAAGCACTCTTTTTCAAGATTTCGAAAATCGGCGTATCAAGCAAAATTATAAGAATTCTGAGAGCCTTGTATGAGAACAATACTGCACATGTATGGGATGGAGACTTAATTTCCGACGAGTTTAAAACTTCAATGGGTGTTAAACAAGGCTGTACTCTAAGTGCACTACTTTTTATACTATACATCAATGATATAACAGATGATGTCAAAGGTGGAATAAGATTCAACAATATTCCATTCCCGCGCTGATGTATGCTGATGATATCATCTTTCTGTGTGACACTATCCAAGGTATGCAATTAATGATAGACAGGATTAACGATTTCTGTAAAAATTGGAATCTGACTATAAACCTTGGTAAATCGAAAATGATGATATTCAGAAACGCAGGAGAACGCGTCTCATCTTTGGAAAAGTGGAAGTTGGACGGGGAAGAAATTGAGGTAGTATCCAGATACAAATACCTAGGTATCCTAATATCAGCCTCTTTAAATTTGAAACCACACTTTGAGGGAAAATTAGCTGTTGCTAAAAGAGCTATCTGTTCGATTTGGGAACGTTGCTTCAAAAATAAATATTCGATACATATTTATTTTTGAAGAAAAACAAACTTTATTCCACTCAACTGAAGCTTCAATAATGCTCTACGGAGCTCAGGTATGAGGTCACAAAGGCTGTGATGGTGTGGAAAAATTCCTTCGCTACTTTTTGAAGAAGATCTTTCGGTTACCAAAAAATACCCCCAACTATATGCTACATATTGAAACGGGAACTCCTCCGTTGCTCTCCATCAAAATGCACTTCAACTATATTTTAAAAATACTACAGATGAGCGAATGCAGATTACCAAACATAGTTTTAAGAAGTATAATTAGAACAAACGGATACATTTGCGAGGAATGGAAAAAAACAGCTTCTGAATGCGGTTTAAATCTGTCTATTGAGGCGGACGAGCCTCCTCATCTTTTAAGAAAAAAATTCAACTCAGTTTTGGAGAATTTCGGTAGACATACATATGACAAATATGTCGAAGAAGATGAATCTTAACCGTTTAGGAAGTACTACAGCAAACTAAATAATTTTTTAAATGAAAAAACATACTTCGTTGACAGTCACTCAATCGAAAAAATAAGCACAATTTTTGAACTGGGAACTCGTTCAGTTAAACTTTATCTACCACAGACCAGATTTACCAATTCTTTGTAACCTATGTAACATGAGGAAGAGAGAAGACATCTTACATTTTATTGGTGTTTGTCCGATTCTAAAAGAATTTCGACTAACAATTTTCGAAAAACCTGTTTTAGACGAATATGAAGTAACGTGCACCTTAAATGGAGAAAAGGAATGGAGAGCCTTATACGATTATTCAGTAGCAGCACTTTGTTATAGAAAACGTATCATAGATGGAGATTTTTAATGTAAAACTTATGTATGTATTTTGTCAAACTGGTAGACGGCCATAGGCCAAACCATAAATGACTTAATGTAAAGTACATTGTAAAACATTAATTGAAAATAAATGCCAAACTAACTAACTAACTAGTGGAACCTTTATGCCACTGTGATTTACAATTTGCGTGCTTCAGTATCCAGGAGCTTTCTTTGGTTTTTATTCAAATTTATAAATCTGTTTAACATTCTTTTAAATGAACTTCATTCATATTTGAGTGCCATAAGTCGACAACGCAAATTGGTAACGAGATGAAATACATTTTGAGAAGTGGCGCCCGGAACAAGATCATCACACCATCAAATTCGGTACTTTCCGGCTTTTCTTCAAACAGTTCCCCTAACCTCATCCACTAAACACCTTCATCATAAAATCTTGCCTCGAATTGCCCAGTAAATTAGCACAGTTTTCGAATTGGTCCGCGACTTTGCACACACCCCTCATTGAATAGTTAAACTATAAACATCGTCAACCCACGATTACGTTCACGACACAATGTTGCTCAAAACGGCGCATGGAAGGCTCCCACTGCCGGTGAAACCTAATTTCCCGTTGAAGTAATTTACATTAACCCTCTCCTCGCTGACGCACGGCATAAAAATCCCAAATCACCATCATCTCCAGCCACTCGCCCAACCCTTCGCGCTGTGGCTGTCGGTACTTTCTCGAAGTAATGCCTCCCCCGACCTATGAATATTTATGGACATTAAAAGTCGGAGCCAAAACAAAAGCGTCTCGCAGAAACAAAAAACGCCGAGGAAAAGAGAGAGGGACAAATAAAACCTGAACAGAGCACCGAGACACATAAACCGTCACCCCACCTTCTGTGCTCTCAACGGACTCACCTGCTTAAAGGTGTCTGTGTGCTCGTTCGTCCGCCCCACGAGTGTGTCAGATTCTCCTTCTGGGTGGACTTTTTTCACTCGCTTATTCCTTTGTGAGGAAACGAAAGTCGGGCGCTTAATGACGAGCTCCGCATACATCGGCGTACCACCTTGCCGACGGCAACGGCTGTAGGATTACATTATGATGAATCGCTGGGATTCTCCTCTGTCGAACCGCCTACGTTGTTCGTGTGCGTGCTCGAGACCATAAAAAGAAAAGAAGCAGAAGCTGAAAAAAGGGAGACTTCACAATCCGCCTCCTGCCCCGAGAAGTCAGAGTCAGGGCAAACGACAATGTATGTTGCGTGCGAGACCCGTTTCGAAGTGTGTCAGGGGGGGGCGAGGAGGGCGAGAAAAAAAATGAAAAACAAAAGCACCCCGGATGATTGAGAGCAACAACACTGGGAACCGGAATGAACAAATTATTCGCGAAATTCCCTGTATCATGGGGTTGTTAAAAATTATGGATTCGTGCAGGTCCTCCGATTGGGGAGAGTTCACTCCTTGTTTGTGGCGCCCTCTAGAGTACCTCATAAAGTCATCAGCTAAAGCGTGAGGGCGCAGGCAATGGTGAACAATGCGGACGAGCACACAAAGTAAATAAGACGTGAAAACGGCAGTAAGTTGCGACCGAGATGGAATTTCATTTCTCGAAGGAGTTGACTTTCGTCCTGTAATTGGATTCTTATTTCTGCAGGCCGGACGTGGGCGTACGGAGGAGTGGCACAACATTCTAAGTGGAATATAAAAGCATTTTAAGACACATTTTAGCACCAACGAAGAGTGAATGAGGTTCGAATGAATTTTAATGCGCATTTTGGTTTGTCTCTGATTCGGTGTTTGCTGTGGTTTACGATAGTGGAGATAGCGGTAAAGGATTGTTAATGTTTTCTGTGTGGAATGTGAACTGGTTGGAAAGAGAAAAATGAAAGGAGATTAAAAAGATGGGGATGAATTTCATGAAGTCCCACAGGGGGAGGTGGTAGAACCGCATTCTTAGTAATTGCGAACAAAATTCAAGGTTTAATGTGCTGCTGTTTACAGTCAATTGAAATCAGGGAAAGATGTCCTGTTAGCAATTATAGTAGTCAGAGAATATGTTGAAAGTACTGTACTCAGAATTTTGAATAGATTGTACTCACCGAATCTTGGTGCTGGTCTCCTAACTTGAAGTACAACGCCCTGTCTCATTGGTGGAGGCAATTTTAGAAGAGGCAAAGGTTGCCACTTTTTTGCCCGTGAAGGGTACTCTGAAGTTGCAGACCAATGGAAGAAATGTGGAGCTGAGGTTAAGAGGGCTTAAGATTTCTCTGATGACAAAATTGCCAGGAAGCATACATTTGGCAGTACGGAAGTTCACGCAGATGGCTCAGTATTCCATGAAGAACACGTGTTGACACGTGAAGATGAACCAGTTGACCAGACCGACTAGGAGCTGAGCGGACTCCGGCCGATCTGTAAGAAAAGGGAGGAAATAGTCAAGTTTAGACAAAGACTTAAAGAGCTACAAATGGAGCAGATAGAACAAGTAAAGGAGTACGTGCTTCCTGCAGTTTTAAGGACATCCAGCATGTGATGAAAATTCATTCATTGGGAACGATAATTCCCCAGAGAATCATTGAGTTGCGGAGTTTGAGGAATACGCAACACTTTTGAATTTACACAAGCAAAGAAAATTAATTTTTTGTAAAAGGTTTTTAACTGGTGCAGCCAAATTATTTGTGCGCTCAAAGAACTTAAAGAATTGGACGAAATGGCACAATAATGGTACAAGAAGATGGTGACTAAAGCTAATGTACGAGGGTTGCCTTTTATATTTCGGGATTAGAGAACAAAAACAAACAAAAAAAAATAGCTTACCAGGTATACCGTTTTTTTTTTTTTTTTTTGAAAATAAAACATTAATTATTAATGGGAAAGTAAGAACATTTTACTCAAAGTATTGGCCATTGTTTTCTACACATTTTGACCACCTTTCTGGCAATTTGTGAATACCACGCCAATAAAATTGTTCGTCTTTTTAAGCAAACCAATCAGACATTTTTTGATCTCCTCGTAGGATTCGAAGTGCTGCTCAGCCGATGCGTGTCCCATCGATGAAAACAAATGGTAATCGGAAGGAGCCAAGTGTTGAAACATCAATTGAATTATTACTATTATTATTGAATTATATAACTTTAATCTCAATTTATTATAATTACTTATTACATTACTGTCATTAATCTACTACCACTATAATTGAGCTATTGTTAATCTATTACTAATCAAATGAATTGTCAAAATGAATTGTCAAAATAAAATTTACTTTCTTTTTTCTGTACACTACAAGTAAGATCGTCATTTAATTTAACTTAACACCAAGTCGGGTGGGGTAGCTGCTCCCAGCCAAGTGTTTTGATTATATCCTGAATCGATTTTGCTTTGTGTGCAGGTGCATTGTCATGGAGCAAAGTTACCTTACCGTGTCTTCTGGCCCATTCATTTTGGTCGTTTCTCGATCAATGCATGGTTCAAATTGATCATTTGTTGTCGGTTTCACCAGGTTCTAGGAACACGTGGTACAGCACACCTTTCTGGTCCAACCAATCACACAGCATTGTCTTCTTGCCGAATCGATCTGGTTTTGCAGTCGATGTTGATGGTTGTCCTAGATTAACCCATGATTTTTTCCGTTTAGGATTCTTAAAATAAATCCATTTGTCATCGCCAGTAACAATCCGATGCAAAACCGAGTTTCTTTCGTGTCTTTGAAGCAAAGGTTCACAAGTGTTTTTTCGGTTTTCCATCTGTCTTTCATTCAATTCATGTTGCACCCATTTTCCACACTTTTGAATCTTTCCCATAGCTTTTACACGGTCAGACATTTTTTGTTGTGCAACATTTAACATTGCTGCCATTTGCTTTTGACTCAAAGTGTCATCTCCATCGTTTGCAATTCGGCGTCTTCAAACTTTTTTGGTGGTCGTCCACGTTCTTCATTTCTCACATCAATATCATTATTTCTGAACCGTTGAAACCATCCTTTGCATGTTGCTTCTGATAGAGCATGATCACCATATGCCTCGACAAGCATTCGATGCGACTCTGCAGCACTTTTCTTCAAATGAAAACAAAAAATTAATGCATTCCGCAAATCACCACTTTCTGGTACAAAATTTGACATTTTTAACTCGATGGAAAAATATGATTTTGTTCTTTTTAATGACTAGATGTACCAATACCAAAACTATTTTTCACAGATGTCATAGCAAACAAACAAAAAAAAAAAATAAGGGCTCGTTCACAACAAATTTTAAGATCTATACACTTTTGCATGCGTTTGAACCAATTCTCGAAGCACTTGCGCCACTCTGATTGAGGTATCTCCAAAACATGCCGCTTTTTCAGGTGTCGGAAAACGTTGACCTCTCATTTTATTTTTTACGCACGGTGCTAAGTGAGGACTATACGGCGGATGACTCATCAAGTCGATGTTTTGATTGCTCAAAAATGCTGTTGTTTGTGCCGATGTGTAAGAGCTCGCATTGTCGTGGTGAAGAGTGATCCGTCTTCCTCGGTTGGTTTTCCTGATTTCTTGGAAGACAATTGGCAAACGGTTGTGTACCATTCAGAATTGACTGTTCTGCGTTGTTCTGCATCGTGGTACGGATGCGACATGTCCAGTTTTTCCGAAAAAACAGGCTACCATTTGCTTGGATGTACTTCGTGTGCGAGCATTTTTTGTTGGATTTGGCTCATTTTGAAACACCCATACAGTCGACTGCTGTTTACTTTCGGGCTCATACGCGTAAACCCACGATTCGTCCCCTGTCACGATGTCATAGACGTGATTCGAAGCACCGCGATCGTATTTTTCGAGCATTTCTATCGACCAATCGACACGAGCCTTTTTTGGAGGGGTTGACAAATTGCATGGTATCCAACGTGAACAAATTTGTTTGACGGTCAGATGTTCATGCAATATTGAATGTACGCTGGTCCCACTAAAGCCTAAGGTTGTCTCAAGCTCACGATAGGTCAGATGACGATCTTGCAATATCAGTTGGCGCACAGCATCATTGGTTTCCGGAAAAACAACTGATTCTGGACATCCTTCACGAAATTCGTCTTGGAGTGAACTACGACCTCGGGTGAATTCACCATGCCATCGATAAACACTGGTCCTCGATGGAGCTTCATCGCCAAAAGTTGAATTAAGTTCATCGATGTACTGTTGTTGAGTTAATCGACGTCGAAAGTTTTAAAAAATAATCGCACGAAAATTTTCACGATCTAATTCCATTTTTTGGGCGAGATGAATCTTTTAAGTTACTGTAAGCAACACAAATAGCGCTTGTATGTCAAAACGTTCTGAATACGTATAAGCTCAAAAATGTCAAACTTTATGATAGAACTGGCAGTTGCCAGATTGCAACACAAGGGTTGCCCAATCCCGAAAAATAAAAGGCAATCTTCGTAGTGGATGAGCAAGCTAGGCCCTGGTCCCCTGTGGACTGTCGCACTATACAATTAATTGTTACTCTTAGTTTTCTGAGCTTTAAATTGTTTGATTAGACATTAAACCCTTGTTGTTTTTGCCTGTTTGGTTTTATTTCAGATACGGAAATATATATATTTAGGCTTGACGTTTCATTAATGACGTACGAATTCTGTTCAAGGAATAAGGCAAATTTTCATTTCTGAAAAAAATATTTGCTCGTGCATTAATTTCTATATTTTCCCCTCAAAGTATTTCCCCTCGGATATGCACTTTTTGTATACCCTTAAGCTCTCTCAGTGATTCTGTTTGTATCTCTTCAATCGTGGCAAAATGCCGTCCTTTCATTTTTTTTTATCTTGGGAACAGGGAAAGTTGCAGAGGGCAACCTTCGTAAACAGTGACTTAAGGGAAACAAGAAGGAAACCGTGCAACAGACAGGAGACCATAAAGCAAATTGTTTGGCCAAAATTATCGAAGAACTAAAACTCGACTTCAAACTGTATGTCCGTGAAAATTTATCTACCAACAAGATATCAAGAGCTGCAAAGTTGTCAGCTTTTAGTGAAGCTCAAATAGAGTAGATAAAAACAGTCCATTCACCAAACACAGTGCAAGTGGCAGACACATTATTTATTTGAAGAACTACCAAAACCAAAGTCCAGTGCAACACATGAGAAGTGGAAATAAGGGATACTGCGTGTCCGGCTGCAGCAGTTGTGGTAAAGCTTGCGATGTTGCAAGTTGATACATCAAAACAACGGAGCGGACATGTTCTCAGATATCTGGTAACTGGACTGTTCTGGAAAACTCATCGTTTTCTATCAGCTTTAGAGGAAAACTAAGTGAGTCTGCTTGATACATTTGCAAAACTGTTGGAAAAATTGAACAGCAATCTCACGTTGGGCGCCAGTTTTAGGAAAAAAAACGCATTCGTACGAATTGGAATTCCCTGATGAAAGATGAATCACACAACAGCCCGAAATCAAAAATTAAAGAATACGGACCTTCTAAACATTACCATAGCAAGTATTTCGTCAATTGCCATAGCAGCATATAACAGTGTGCACAGATGAGTTCCACAGTGCAGATGAGCTCCACAGTGCAGATGAGCTCTACAGTGCAGATGAGCTCCACAGTGCAGATGAGCTCCACAGTGCAGATGAGCTCCACAGTGCAGATGAGCTCCACAGTACAGATGAGCTCCACAGTGCAGATGAGCTCCACAGTGTCATGTCTAGTTGAAGCATTTCTACCATCGTCTGATTGTGTAGGATGACGATGGAGAACTCTCGCTGCTTTGTTAAGGTCGGTGACGAACTCAGCGAGACCTTCAACATCAAAAAAGGTTTTCGGGAAGGCGATGTACTGTCATGTGACTTCTTCAACATTATCCTCGAGAAGATCGTGCGTAACTCACAAGTAAACACCAGAGCCACGATCTTCCAAAAGTAAGTTCAAATGCTAGCTCACGCTGATGACGTTGACGTGATTGGATGAACACAGCGAGCCGTCAATGAGGCGTTTGTTGGCATTGAAGCGAAGAGGCTAAAATGGGTTTGGCGGTAAATGAGGCCAAAACTAAGTACATGCTGTCATCAAGAAAGGACACACAACATCGACGTCTCGGACACAGTGTCACATTAGGCAGCAGAAACTTCGAGGTAGTCAAGGACTTCGTCTACCTCGGCTCCGCGGTAAACAGGGACAACAACATCAGTACCGAAATCAAACGCTGAATCACTCTTGCCAATCGTTGTTTCTTAGGGCTCAAGGGACAATTGAATAATAAAGCCTTATCTCGAAAGACTATGCTCGCCTTGTAAAATAACGGTGTAGAAACATTGACGTTACCAAAAGTGAATGAGGAAGTTCCTAGTCTTTTTTGAGAGACCAGCTCTTCAAGCGACTTGGGTCCTTTTTGCGTTGATGACATTGAAAGGAACAGGCTCAACTACGAACTATTTTTATAATTAGCGCACGCAAAAGGGAATGGTTGGTTCCCTTAAGTGACCGGGATTAAGCCACAACACAGGCCGAAGGTACAAATGAAGACGAGAAGAGGAGGGGTACGGTGGGCTGCACGAAAACATGCGCCTGGTCAAGTTTCTTCGGATGCAACGCTTAAAATAGTCATCTTAGACCATGTAGCGTATGGCCTAAGATGGCTACTCTAGACCATGTTAGGCGTATGTTCCGTCCCGAAAAATCTTCGAGCGGGAGCAATGCAACAGAATGCCGGCGTAGGTCGCTAAGGCGCACATAAGTGGAGAGGGACATCAACCAACTTGACGTGGGCAACTGAAGGCAGGTGGCGAGAGGTTTTGTTCGCTGAAGAAGCCTATTGGTTGAAGCCCAGGTTCATCCCGGACTAAAGGGCCACACAAAGAAAAAGAAGATTTTCAAATTCAAGTCGGCACTTTAATAAAAAAAACAAAAATAACTTTCCGACGGTCCCTGAATTCAATTTGAAGTCACCTATCATCACAAATTTTACCATCCTTCCATAATTCCATCTTCGTTTATTGAAATTGATCTCTGCCTAATGTATCCTTATGGAAATGCCGCAAAAATCGCTTCAAAAACTTGTGACTCACTTCAAGAACGAACGTGTTTCGAAGACGAAACCTTCAAAACGCAATTGCTTATTAACAATTCACTACGAAACTTATCAAAAAACTTCCTCCCTGATATTCTGTTCAAGCTCGAATGCCCATCGTTCGGCCCTCTCCAACCGCACGAGACTCATCGATTTTCTTTGTAATCGAAAAGTAATGAGATTAAGTGCCTTCCATCTGTATTTAGCCCTTACGTAAGCAACGCCGATATTAATCAATTCCATTTGGTTCATTCGATTGATCCGATTTAAGAAGTAACCTCACGTTTTCGATACGCCAAAGGGATTAACTTTCCCCCACAATGCTGACCAAGTTCCTAATTATTTCGATGGCGGTGCAGTGCAGGGACTCGTTTCCTTGATTGAACTCATCCATCCGCCATTTGCTCTGATTGCATTTGGATTGGAGCCTCAATCGAAGTTATTATGCATACTGTGGCACTTAACTACTCCTGCTAATGCCCTGTGTCGGCTTACAGCTCGCAGACACGAAATGGAAAATTTATGGCACGAAGGACTTTATTTATTTAATCATTTATACATTTCGCCATCCATCTGGCATTTTTTTTTTTTGTTTTGAGAGAACGTCCAGGGGAAGATTTGCGCTCCTCACCTCTCTCGTCGGATGAGGGGGATTCATGAAATATGCAATTCAGTGCGAACTTTCATTGTAGTCTGTAGGTCTCTGTTGAATTATGTACAAAACAGATGCTGTCAAATTGAAGGATGCAAAAACAGCAGAGCGCAGCGAGAACCGAATTGCCAAAGGCAGTGAGGTCTTTGTGCAGGATACACCGCCCGAAGGGGATTTGAAAATGGACTCTGACTCTGTTTGTGTGCATGAGGACTAACTTTTTGATGAGATTTTTAGATTTTGCGAGAAATATGATGAAATTCAGGACAAAAGAACATCAAATGCTGTTGGATTTGATACGAATGTAAATGCCTCTGCGAAGTTTGTGCGCGTTGGACTGTTTGATTTTCTTTCTCATTACAAAAACCTCTCAAAGGCCTGACAAAAGGCATGGACAGAGAAGTTGGGTTTTAGTTCAACGACATGCTCTCCAGAGTTTAACTGCGATTTTTCCTTTTTCGGGTGTTTTGAGGAGAAAGCTAAGAGGCAACGTCTGCGTGTCCTTTTCCTCGCCCTTTTGCATTGGAAGGCGAGTTTGTTTTTCGAGTTGGGCTACACAATGGCATTTGAATCAGTTAGCTTTCCAATCTACTAAAAATAAATTGCCGATTGGACATGAAAAGCAGTTTTTCGATGAATTGGCGCCCAACAAGAGTGTACAGTATTTAAGATATGTGTACGAAGTCTTTTAAAAAAAATAAGGTAAAATGTCATTTTTCTTAAAAACATGTTTATTCATTCATCAATATCTACTTTGTCCTCCTGAAAGTATTCCCACTCTGCCACTGTTTTTTTTACAATCCTTAAAGCAGGTCTGATGTGCACTTTTTGGTATGCCCTTAAACTCCTTCAGCGATTCGATTTGTATATTCTTGATCATCGCAAGACGCAGCCCTCTCCTAGGTCTCTTCCATTTTGGGAACAGGAAAAGATCGCAGGGGGGGGCAAATCTAGTAAAACGGCAGCTTTGGCCAAATAATTTCGAAGAAGCAATGCCAAGTGAGCAGATGCATCATCGTAACGCAAAAGCCATGACATGTTTTTTTTCACAATTCCGAACGTTTTCTTGGTATCAGTTCTTGCAAACGGCACTTAACTTCAAGATGACACTCCTTATTGAACGTACGATCGTGGTAAGAACTCCTGATGCACTACGCGACGGTAATGGAAGCTGCACCTTCACATTTGATCGAACTTGGCGTGTTTGCTTTAGACTAGGCCGCGGTGGCGTAGTGGGTAGAGTGCGATGCTCACACGCAGAAGGTCTGGGGTCGATTCTCGGCTGAACATCTCGAATTTTTCACAGCATCCCCCCCCCCCCTTTTGAGCTGCTGAGTACACTCAAGAAGTAATTACTCTCAAAGAAACAGCTTCTCAAACTTCCACCATTGACAGCATAGAAGTCCGCCACGTTCGTTCAAGGATTTCCCTCGCCAACCGATGCAGGCTTAGTTTTCCCCAAGAAATAATACTCCCAGTGCGATGGATCATGCTTAACGGAAGTATTAGCTTACCCGACTCGATGTACGGACCCCAATTTGGGACAAGAGGCATCCGAGAGCAAATGTCTGCGACTTCGGCCAATAGACTACAATTTGCTAGGGTCTTCGTTTAAAAATTGATTTGGGACAAGAGGCATCCGAAAGAAAATGGTTGCGACTTCGGCCAATAGACTACAATTTGCTAGGGTCTTCGTTTAAAAATTGATTTGGGACAAGAGGCATCCGAGAGCAAATGTCTGCGACTTCGGCCAATAGACTACAATTTGCTAGGGTCTTCGCTTAAAAATTGATTTGAGGATTCAATCTCCGGCTCTACATGGAATCAGAGAGCATTATTTCGTTGATTATACACGAGGCGTATCCGAGTCCGAAAGCCATACAGCAGGGCACATCATCTTACCAGAACACCGACAACGATGTTTGTTGCGGCTCACACACGTTCATAGAGTTTCGCTGTCAATGCCACAAAAACACAACTCTCTTCGTGGAAAGGTTAAAGTCCACAAATCGACACAATCACCGGCAGGCCCTACATTCCACTGGTTAGTGTCACTGCTACTCCCGAAGAACTTGTGAAAACACGCCACTTCATTTTCGGCCGCCATTAAGTCCAGCAATGGCGGTGCTTGTGCAACCGGAAGAATGTTTGCAAATAGCTCTCAATCAAGCGATGGAAGCATTATCCCATTCATCCATCTCCATTGCCATCGCCATTCTCATCACCGACGTCCTTGCGGCCTCGACAAATGACAAGAGTAATTGAAACCAATTTCCGGGAGTGTATCACTCCGAGACCACCAATATATCATATCTGCAATCGCCTTCGAACACAGCTTCCACTTCATCTCCGCCCCGCCCCCGGCGCACCCTAATAAGCATTTATCCCACAATAAACAACATTTTCCTGTTTTATTATTCCATCAAACGACTGTATGTACGGCCCGGGCCTCATGCGATCCAGCCATTTAGGCGGTCGGCATTCATTCCGGGGCCCATCACAGTGAGCATCCTTGAGAGCATTGAACTATGTGTCTGCCACCCAATCAACCCTTGAGCTAATTTTCTCAAGAACTCATTGATATTCTACCAAACGACGTGGATGTGGATCAAGGGGGTGACCCGTAGAACACGCACACACGCGTGGAAGCTGTGTAAGCGGTGTGAGCAGGAAATATTTTCAGGCGACGATTGCATCCTTTTGCCCATCTCCTAGGTGGCCCTTAGCCCAGCTCAGCAACTTATCGCGTGCATGATTTTTAAGGAGTCCCGCTTCAGATTTTTTCATTCCCTTTCCAAAGCACCCCGCAGGGCGTTTGCTGGAATTATGATGTAACCGCCGTTCAACGAGACGACTTTTCCGGCCGCGGATAGGGATCTAAAACGGTGCCGTAAATGTTCACCGGGCGGCATCGATTTTTATCTCAAATTGAATTTGATTTACGAGTTCCTTATCCGTTGTTGTCCCTTTGTCCCACTCCTTCCAACTGAGAAGAAATTTGTTTGATTCAGTTTTTCCTTTATTTTATTTGCAGGTACGTATCCGAGATGCGAGGACACACAATGGCCCGTATCTGTGTAGCGATTAAGAAAGGTAACAAGGGGCGGGAATCGGAGGAGGAAGGATTAAATTTTGTCCGACGAAATCGAGAAGAATTGGTTTCCTTACAAATTTCGGGTCCCCTCTGTGAAATGTGTGATAAATTACAGGTACACAGGACATGCCCGTAGGGGATACGTCCTCGATTTGAGAATGGTTCATGGGATAGTGGCTGCGGGCAGTAGTGAAGAAGGAAGCATGTAAATATTATTTATAAGCCAACAACGCATCTCCGGGGACACCCAGAATTCACGAGAACGCAGAAAATTCGTCAATTTCATTTTGAAGTTCCTTCCTCGGCCGCAGGAATGTGTGTACTCCGATGTCCTGGGGGTAAATTTCACTAGAGTGAGTGTCAAAAGGAACAAATTTGCCAGAAGGTTTTTGAAAGTTTTTTTCTTTTTGTTTCCCGAAAAAGGAAACACACTTGGAAGCGTTCTCATGGACTTGGTTTTTCGTTGTAGAAAAAGATGAAAAGATCGTTTTGATGGAATTGAGGATAAAAGGGGGCTGCATTTTCATTTGATGTTATTTGGGAAGGAAGAAAGGTCTAGATTCGTTGACATGTTGCTGCTTGTCGATAAGGTAGTTTGCTCAAAATACGCAACCTTTTGGCACAGTGTTGTCTCTTTTAAATGTTTCCCTTGGAAGCTTATTTACAGAAGTTGGACAAATAAGTACATCATTGTAGAAACTTCGAAAGACACTTTTGTTTACTTTTAGTCAAAAAACTCTGTAACTGTAGCAAACAATTTTTTTTGAAAGTTGTGAGAGAGTTCTCCAATAGGTACTTGACAACTTTTTGCTTAAACAAAACAGAAAACGATCGAGGTATTTCAAAAGTTATTTTATCGGCTTAAAATACAATCAATAGATTAAGGAATGAGGCTCAACTTCGGTCATATGGCCACGCGGGCATTTCGTCCGAAAAAGCCTCCATTTCGTATTCAATATTGAGTATGACCTCCCCCACTGTCGTCAGTTTGCTTGTATGAATGACTACCTCCACAAAAAATAGTCAAACGGCGTTAAATTCCATGGCCGAGGCAGCATATCGACTGGCCTTCAAATATCACGTTCTCTTAACTTACTCTTTAATAAATCGATTGTAATGCGCACCACACGAGCAGTTGAAGCTGTGCGGCTTGTTGAATCCATTTGTCGTCCAAGTCCCAATTGAAGAAAAATAATGATGGCACGACAATAACATCATGATTCCCATCTTCGAGGAAAAAGTACGGTCCAACGACACAGTCGGCGCGCACAGCGCACCAAAGAGTTTTCTTGTCTTGCGGATAAAGTGGGGATTCGTGGGCACGCGTGGATCTTCACCCAACCAAAAGCGCATAGTTCGCTTATTGATGATTTTCATCGAGCCGAAAATGAGCTATGGTGCTGAGGATGAATTTTCGATGATGTGGTTTACCACCCAACATCGCGGGTAGGAATTCATCATTTTGCCGCGTCTTACTAGAACACCAATGGGCGGAGCGTACGATGCTTAAAATGGTCCATTGAGTTCAACTCATGAATCAGCTTGATCTTGCGTCGGTGTAAGCCATAATCTCTGGACAAAATACGCCATAATTTGGCTTGAGCTTGAGAACTCCGAAAAATTTGCTGACTTTGGTCATTCAGCATGGATGCCGCAACGGCAGGAATATTTTCGGCAAATCAACCAACCCGTTGTCTCACTGACACGCCAACGAATGTGTTTTCTCAATTTTTTTTCACACAACTTATTGCTGCTGGCTTTCGAATCGAAAATTGGAGTAAATGCTCTTGGTAAGATTACCGTCACTGACTCTGAATTTTGGTATAAATTTGAATAGTCTGGCAACATTGCTCATTTGTGTTGGGCTTTCTGAATAAATTGACAGTGACGGGTAGAGGATTGGTGGAGAAGTGCGTTCACAGATTAAATTCAGAGTTGTCAAGTCCCTATCGGCAAACCCTTTATAACACTGGGTTACGACAAAAACACTTCCAAATCATAGACATCACGAATTAAATAAAGAATTGCGATAGCCAAGACGGAGAGATCGGTACACCTAACTTGAAACATTACTCTTTGTAAAATCGCACAAAAATGAAGCTACCCAAGGGAGCTCCATTGGACCGTCTTCGGTTCCCCCATCGAATCACACCTCCGATGTCCCATCGCATTCTACATTTAAACCTCCATTGTATCCTCCATCGGATCCCCCGTCAGATGGACCAACGAAACGAATAGTCTAACTGCGAACACAGGCCGTCAGGGATAGATTCAGTTCTAGCCCTTGAACGTAAGGAATTACCAAGTATTGGCATTCGTTAACTTCAGTCACTACTAGCTGTGCCATAAAGAGGTTTTCGGAGTACGAGGGTTGCCCTTTATATTTCGGGATTAGGAACAAAAACAAATATTTATGAAAATTTTTTAGATTTTATTTATTGTGGCAATAGATTACATTTATGTGTTTGAATCTTACATTTTTAGAGATGCGGTCATATTACCTTACTACTAAAATATTAATACAAGTCCTTAAATGATATAACACAGATTAATTTGAAGGAAAAGCCACAAAAACCTTCATTAAATTTTGTGGTGTTTAGGAAGGGAAAAGAGAAGTGGTGTTTTTACTTGATTTCAAGGGTCAAGATCAAGGCAGTGGTGTTACTAGCGCGAACTAAATAAATGAATAAGTTCGTTTTTCAAAATATTCCCCATTAAGACCTATACACTTTTGCATGCGTTTGAACCAATTGTCGAAGCACTTTTGCCACTCTGATTGAGGTATCTCCAAAACATGCATTCTGAACGCATCAACCGCTTCTTCAGGTGTTGAAAAACGTTGACCTCTCATTTTATTCTTTACGTGCGAGAATAAAAAGAAGTCATTCGGTGCCAAGTTAGGACTATACGGCGGATGACTCATCAAGTCGATGTTTTGAGTGCTCAAAAATGCTGTTGTTTGGGCCGATATGTAAGAGCTCGCATTGTCGTGGTGAAGAGTGATCTATCTTCGGCGGTTGGTTTTCCTGATTTCTTGGAAGACAACTGCCAAACAAATGGTTGTGTACCACTTAGAATTGACTATTCTGCGTTGTTCTAGTGGTACGGTTGCGACATGTTCAATTTTTTCGAAAACAAAGGCGACCATTTGCTTGGAAGTGCTTCGTGCACAAGCTGGAATCACTTCCACGTTGGATTGCTGTTTACTTTCGGGCTCATACGCGTAAATCCACGATTCACCATCTGTCCCAATGTCATAGACGTGTTTCGGAGCACCGTGATCCTATTTTTGGAACATTTCTTTCGACCAATCGACACGAGCCTTTTTTTGAGCAATTGACACATTGTGTGGAATCCAACGCGAACAAATTTTTTTGACGGTTAAATGTTCATGCAACAGTGAATGTATGCTGGTCCCACTAATGCCTAAGGTTGTCTCAAGCTCACGATAGGTCACATGACGATCTTGCAATATCAGTTGGCGCACAGCATCAATGGTTTCCGGAAAAACAACTGATTTGGACGACCTTCCCGAAGTTCATCTTGGAGTGAACTACGACCTCGGTAGAATTCACCATACCATCGATAAACACTGGTCCTTGATGGAGCTTCTTCGCCAAAGGTTGAAGCAAGTTCATCGATGCACTGTTGTTGAGTTAATCCACGTCGAAAGTTGTAACAAATTATCGCACGAAAATTTCAACGATTTAATTGAATTTTGTGTGCGAAATGAATCTTTTAAGTAACAACACAAATAGCGCTCGTGTGTCAAAACGTTCTGAGTACGTATAACCTCAAAAATATCAAACTTTACGATAGAGCTGGCAGTTGCCAAATTGCAACATTAGGGTTGCCTAATCCCGAAATATAAAAGGCAACCTTCGTATGTCATAGGCCGGACGTGTATTTAAATAATAACAGGGGACCATTGCCCAGCTTGCTCGTTAACTACTTCTGTTGTGCGCGCTACTGTTCTCTTACGAGTAGAAGGGACCTACAGTTTTTTGCCGACTCCGAACGGCGAAGTTCGGGCCGAAATGATTGGATAGAGCTGCTGCAGTCTGCATTTTGGCGAGTTGCTCTACCCACACAATATTAGGCCATAGGATAGATTGCTACTCTTGTTGATTGCTGCTTTCATGTCAAGGTTATCTTTTCTCGAAACAAAACGGATCTGTTGTGACACACAAAGTATTTGGTCCTTCGAGCCAGATATGAAGCTGAAACTAATGAATATGAAGTCCAGGCACTCGTACGCACTTCTTTTGTAGGCTCAAAAGGACTGTCGCGTGCACATGTCTACAAATCTCTTCTTTTCTTTTAAGAAAAATTTCAAACTTTGAATCAAGTGATTGCATGGAGTTCGTTAAGTGGTCGCCGTGGCTTAGTGGGTAGAGTGCGACGCTCACACGCCGAATTTCCAGGGTCGAATCCCAGCTGAACACCTCGAATTTTAAACTTCACCACCTCTTTCAAACTCCTGACAACACACAAAGCATAACACTGTCTACAAGAAAGCTTCTCAATCAAACTCCGCCGTTTGAAGTCGGCAAAAACTGTAGGTCCCTTCTCCTCTTAAGAGAACTGTAACGCGCTCAACACTTGATGAGCAAGCTAGGTCCTGGTCCCCTGTGGACCACTGATGGAACCAAAGACCAGCTTGTGGCGGAATGACGGCTTCCAGACATACGTATTGATGGAACCTCCCTGGTAGTAAGAGCTCGACCAGAGGCTATATTCTGGTACCAAGGGAGGTTAGAAGCCTTTGGAACTTCGTTGACCGAGCGGTAGGTCTCTTTAGGTGAGAGTATCGTGGTGTGACTGTGGTTTACCACCAAACATCGCGGGTGGAGTCGAGGTTAGTGTACTGCGCTGACTCGTCTAGTTTTTGTTCTTGTCTTGTCTTGTTTTTGTTGCTAGGCCAGGCGGTTAGGGGACTACCCGGCTCAGTGTGTAGTTGCATTCTCAACCGGGCTTTGGTACCCAGAGAAGGCCTCGCATTAAACCAAGTTGGCCTGATTGTCCCTCAAGCATGATCTTAATTTGGTACTTGAGTAACTTAGGCGTTAAATCTTGCGTTATCTGTAGCTCTTGGGAAAATGGACACCGTGATACAAGCCGTAAAGGCAGATGATTGCGTTAAACCGAATCCCACATCTGTCTGGAAAAGCATATTGGTTGCGGCCCAGATTCACCCCACACTGAAGCTCCGATCAAAAAGAAAGAAGCTACCTGTGCGCAACAACCACCTTACGATCTAGACACCAACGCATTCACTTCCCAATCAGGCTGAAAGTTTGTTGGAGTCTTCAGGCGAATTGGTAAGAAGTGGAATCTTTGAGCCAGTTTCTTTTATAAACTACACTGGAAACTATGCTCTGTTTAACGTTGGGCCCTACAGACCGAGTCGATCTGTGATACGTGACTGGCGGCGCACCCAGCCACAATCCGTAATCCGCCTCTGCAATGGTTATAGCTAGTCTCGAATTGGCGATTTGGTTTGAAAAAGGACCAATATCATGTTGACACTTCTGAAACGATGCACGCACTCAAGGTCAAAAAGCTCAAGGCGGAGGTGACAGAATACGAACCCAACTGAAGCATGCATTATAACGCACTACCCTTCCTAGCAGGGGCGCGAAACATAGAAGAAATTCAAAATTTGTCGCCGTGCTTAAATGAAGCGTCTGTTGTGTTGCTCCGAACACTGCCTAAGATTTTGGTTTGCAATTTAGAGTTCAATCTCCCTGTGCTTTGCTCGTTTCCGGGTTGTTTCACTCAATCTCGATCCTTACACAAATAAACACGAGAGCAAGAGAGCTCTCAAACATTCAACTTTCAATCAAACAGGCTTACCACTGAAACTAGAGATAATTTTTCTGAAGTCCCTTCAAACGAAATACAGGTCAGGGGTGACGCAGAGCGGATAAGTGCCTGAAGAGACTGGATTTGCACTGTCACCCTAATTCAGTTGAAACACTCGTTACCTTTAAAACAAGTGACCGTCCTTTGACTTTGTTTTCCAGGTGTCCATATGCAATCACCAATCTGACCTCATTTCACCTTAAATTCTCCGAACTCAAAAATCCCCCCACACACTCGGACGCCTTAGGAAAAGTTGAACAGATATTCTCACGTCCACAGAAGCCTCGACTGTTGTCCTCTGTCGATGGTTCCGCAGGAAGAGCAAGTTCTTTTATACTCACCTCCCTTATCCCCCTTATCCACTTCCTTGAAACTGCGCGACCACCGCAGGCGTTATCCTTTCCAATTACTTTTCACATTTTCGCTCTCAGACCATTCCGAGGTCCAGGGCACAGGACAAGGAAATGAATTCCATGGAATCCACTCTTCGAAGTTTATGATAACAATTCTTGGAATCTATCAGACAGGACATCCCTGCTTCCTCGAAGTAATGAGCAAGCTCATGCGGAGGCGCCTCTTTGAGTCCGCCAGGCACACTTAACCCACGAAACTAAACTTGATGACATATGCTCGTCGATGGGGACTTCTCATTAAGCGAACCATGCTGCCGGAGCATGCTGCCGAAGCAATTGAACTCGAGTTTATTTAGCATCCGCGTGTGCATGCAAACCATACACATGGGCAGTCAAGGAGGGAGGCGCAGGCATAAATGATTGCGGGTGACTTACATTAGTCAAAAGACGTGACCTTGGAGTTGAGTTGGCATACGCACGTCAAGACGGATCCAGGCAGCGCCCCGCACGTGACAAAGATGGGAGCACCCGCTCGCATTAGGGTAAGTGTTTCGGAATGCGAATTACCGAGGGCCGACCTCAGAGGGCGTGCTGAGGAGTTGCGTGCTGTGCCCCCAAGCCGACGTGCCGGCAGGAGTGCGGCCCATAATTTCACGTTCGCCTGAGGTGGCGGTGATGGCAAATGCTTGAGATGAATAAATTCACCTAGGCGCATGGGGCTTACACGGTTGAGGTCTCGTCAAGCGAAGGGTTTTTGTGAGTGGTGTTGGGGGCCACTGTGTCATTTGGGGAAGGAATGGTGTTGGATCCCTTTGAGGAGATAAAGCCTTAGTGATTGAATTTGAGCACTCCTGGAGTGGAATACACCCCCTGGGAGACATCCGAGCCCAAAGTTTTATTGTTCGAAAGGAGTCTCGCTTGTGTGGAGTTCAAGGAACCAAACAGTGGTGCTCTGAGAGGTGAACGGCTTTGGATGAACTTGAGTTGTGATGACGAAGCACCTTTGCGGTGATGACACATTAGGACCTAAACCTCTTAGACGCACTGTCGAATGTCGTGTATCTCCATGTCATTCTGTCGTCCTTTGTTGCAGCATGGCTGAGACATCTGTTAATGTTCAGAGGGATGATGCCATTCAACTGCACAACGACTGCGATGAGACACTTTGCAGACGTGATCGGAATGAGGGCCCTCATTTGAATTTTAATTCATTTGTTCAGAATTTCGAAGAGTGTTCAGCGTGTGGAGAGGCTGAAGATTTCAGAATTTCTGTCATTTGTTGCTCGAAGTGTGTGCAGCATGTGGGGAGGCTGATGATTTCAGAATTACTGTCATTTGTTGCTCGCTGTGGGTGAAGCTTGTGGGGAAGCTGATGATTTCATTTGCATCGTGGCCGCAAGCAAGCTTCGTAGGAGACACTTTTTCGCATTTGGTCCTTCGAGCCGGATACATGCAGAGCCGATTAGGTGCTTTGGTCGAGTTCCTGGAAGTGTTAGGTGCCCTGGGGACCCATTTAGTGGAACATGCAGGTCCATAGTGGAGACCTTGCTATTCAAACGGAAATTCAAACACACAACCTACCACCTGCATCCTGCCGAATTCATTGTCTTATGCTAAGTCACGATCTTGATGACAACAATATTCTCTGGAAGCAGACTTTAAATGGTTCTGTGCTGTACGTGACCTAATAATGCATGACATTGATTTTGGAATCGTCACCATCCGCACACAGCAAATGTTAACCACATGGTGTACCTCTTTTTTCAAGAATACACTCACTTTGCTGCTTGTAAGACGCGAGACGCTGCAACGAGTTCAACACTTCAAAAACTGTTTTGGAATCGAAATCGTGCATCAATGAGCTAAATGAGCCTTTTGATTGTCATTACGAAGCTAATCTAACCCAATGGCATACGAACGGCGCCCGTAGAACATTTGGCGGCGAGCTGTTGGACGAAGCAGAATCTTTTGTTTTTGTTCTGACCTTTCCTGGTACTGTTATGGACCCTTGGAGCAAAATTGTCGTGGAGCAAAATTGTCGTGGAGCAAAGTTATCATGGAGCAAAATTGTCATGGAGCAAAGTTGTCGTGGAGCAGAGCTGTCGTGGAGCAGAGTTGTCGTGGAGCAAAGTTGTCGTGGAGCAGAGTTGTCGTGGAGCAAAGCTGTCGTGGAGCAGAGCTGTCGTGGAGCAGATTTGTCGTGGAGCAAAATTGTCGTGGAGCAAAGTTAACGTGGAGCAAAGCTGTCGTGGAGCAAAGTTCTTGTGAAGCAAAGTTGTCGTGGAGCAGAGTTTTCGTGGAGCAAATTGGTCGTGGAGTAAAGTTATCGTGGAGCAGAGCTGCCGTGGAGCAGAGTTGTCGTGGAGCAAAGTTGTCGTGGAGCAACGTTATCGTGAAGCAGATCAGAGTTGTCGTGGAGCAAAATTGTCGTGGAGCAGAGCTGTCGTGGAGCAGAGTTGTCGTGGAGCAAAGTTGTCGTGGAGCAGAGTTGTCGTGGAGCAAAGTTGTCGTGGAGCTAAGTTATCATGGAGCAAAGATGTCATGGAGCAAAGTTGTCATGGAGCAAAGTTCTTGTGGAGCAAAGTTGTCGTGGAGCAAAGCTGTCGTGGAGCAAAGTTGTCGTGGAGCAAAGCTGTCGTGGAGCAGAGCTGTCGTGGAACAGAGTTGTCGTGGAGCAAAGTTGTCGTGGAGCAAAGTTGTCGTCGAGCAGAGTTGTCGTGGAGCAGAGTTGTCGTAGAGCAAAGTTGTCGTGGAGCAAAGTTGTCGTGGAGCAAAGTTTTCCTGATGCTCTCATGAACCCCTGGAGCAAAGTTGTCGTGGAGCAGAATTGTCATGGAGTAAAGTTATCGTGGAGCAGAGCTGCCGTGGAGCAGAGTAGTCGTAGAGCAAAGTTGTCGTGGACCGAGTCATGGAAAGAGCCTTATCGACTGATGAGGCGCAAGTTCTCTGACGGCGGTTCAACGTTTGGCCAAAACTATCTTCTTCACTTCTTCAATGTTCTTGTTAGATGTTTGCCATGGTAAGGAAATTCGGTACCCTTTTACCCGTTTATATTTGCTCGTCCCTTCTGAGAACTTTCTGTGATAACTTCACAACATGCCCCAGTCCACATTTGGAAAGCGTTTGTACTTTGTTTTATTTTTCTCTCAAATTTTCGCACAGGTCCTTGGTCCTTTTCCTCACATATTTTCGCACAGGTCCTTGGGTTCGTTTTCGGAATTGGAAAAATGAAAAACGAAGCAAGCAAGCTTCGAATTCACCTCGGAAATGTGTGTAGCAAACCCTCTTTGCTTATATACTTCTGTAAGCCCACTTATCACCATTGTTGAAAGTCTTTCTGTTATTTGTTGACAGATTTAAGTGGCGATTTACTTGTTATCAGATGTTTTTGAATTTCTTTCTCAATGAACGTCGAGAAATGATCTACGTGGTTAAGGTCTGAAGACTTGGGTGAAGTTTTCAACTGCCTTGGAAGGGGACGTATGCTATATGCGTTGGATTTTTATCATGATGAAATATTTGGCGGACCGAAAGAAACGTTTTTTTAGCACTGGCATTCGAAATTACTTTTAAAACGTGAATGCACTGATGATGGTTCATCGGGCTTCCAATTCGCGCTCATTCGTCCCCAAAGCAAAACTTATTGACCTCCTTGTTGGTATTGTGTTGCCGGTGTACATTGCTTTTCCAACCTTTCTCCAGACGCTATGTTCCCCATCAGATCCAAAACTATTGATTTTGGTTTCTGGCACTAAAACCTGCAGAAAAATGCAAGTACTTCTTTGCAAAGTTTGCAACCGCTTCTTGCGGTTCACTTCACTTATCTGTGACTTGAACCGTGGATCTCGATCATTGAAGTCACCATTTCTGGGAACCCTCTCTTCTTACGGTTCACTTCACTTATATGTGTCATGAACCGTGGATCTTAACCATTTTAGACAGCGTTTTTGGGAACCACTGAATCACTTATATTAACGTTTTTATAATAATTGTTGGCGCGACAGTCCACAGGGAGACCAGGGCCTAGCTTGCTCATCAACTACTCGTGTTGTGCGCGCTACTGTTCTCTCACGAGTAGAAGGGACCTACAGTTTTTTGCCGACTCCGACCGGAGAAATTTGACATGAATTTTTTTTAGACAGTTATTGTACTTTGAGTGTTGTCAGAAGCTCGAAAGAGGTGGTGGCGTGAAAAATTCGAAAAATTGGTGTTGAGCTGGGAGTTGAACCTAAACCCTTCCCTTTTTATCTTGCTTCACTTTACGGGTTTTTAATCGACTTGTCACGCAAAATTAATTTTCTACGGACGTCCAGATCGCTGTTTCTATTCCATTTTAGACTGATGAAAATTCGAAAAATTCTTCTGTTTAAATGAGTGGATATTTCTTTCAACTTTTTGTGCATTCTTTCTTTCTATTGTGCATTTGAAAAATATTTTTTTTCTTTCTTCTTGCGTAGTTTCCTTTACTTTTGTTCCCATTTCATCGTTATTTTGAATAGTGAATCAGGAAAACTGTTTTGTGTGCTCCTAAATACTGGCTCTGATATAAACGCAGAAGTTAGTAACATATATCACCAAGATTTGATAACGGTAAACAACATATACTGTGAACTGCAGAAACTTCGAAAAACTTTTGTGATATGGGATTCTCCAACTTAACGCTAATTATTTTTATTTTTATTGTAGGAAATGTATGACATTCGTTCTTATGGCAAAACCTTATTAATTCGGTCCGTATGTCTATAGAGTTAACATCTAAATAATTTGTTTTTAGAAAATGTTTTCATAGAACGAATTAACTTTTTCCTGTTATTTATTTGAGCAATGACCTTTTTTTTGACCAGGTCGCCGTAGCGTAGTGGGTAGAGTGCGACGCTCACACGCCGAAGGGTCTAGGTTCGACTCCCAGTTCAACACCAATTTTTCGAATATTTCACGGCACCACCTCTTTCGAGCTACTGACAACACGCAAAGAGTAATAACTGTCTAAGAAAGCTTCTCAAACTTCGCCGTTCGAAGTCGGCAAAAAAATGTAGGTCCCTTCTACTCGTGAGAGAACAGTAGCGCGCACAACACGAGTAGTTGATGAGCAAGCTTGGCCCTGGTCTCCCTTTGGACTGTAGCGCCAACAATTATTATTATAATTATTATTAATGACCTTTTGCCATTTTACAAGCAACATCATAATTTCGCGTTCATAAAACTTCTTCTATTTATCGGCAAAAAAACTGAGCCAACTACAATTTGACATCACCATCATAAAATTTCCTAAATTGCAACCATTTAAGGAGTGGGATTATCAAACTGTTCTATAAAGCGAGTTAAGTCCTTCGAGAGAGGGCTTTTTTACTCAGTTGCCACTTGAACCCAAAGAAACAGCGGTTGGCAGGAGTTATTCTGCGTTTGACCCAACTTCCTTGCTTTTAAATAAATTCACTCTCACTGAGTCACTCACAACAATTTTGCGAGTTCAGTTTGCATTTGGCATGGGTCTCAATCTAGTTAAGTTTTCAATTCTTCATCTGTACACTGTTTGAAACTTTGTTTTCGACGCTAAAATCACTACTTGTGGAGTCGAAACCACTATCTGCACGGAGCAGACTTACCACAAACTTCACCGCACTTTTCTTCTAATTCAAAAGGAAAATCAAAGCTTCCTGCAAATGCTGTTAATTTAACACAATTACCGATATTTTCAAAGAAGCAGAAAACAATGTTGCTGTTAATAACAATTTTATGGAGACTGTTTACCGAAGATAAATACTTCACCTTTCCGGCAACAATCGCCATCTTTTGAAAACTTAAATCGGGGATGGTGCACAAAACTGGCAAAATTGTAAATTTCTTTCAACTTCATCAAACCAAAGATATTTTAAAATAATGGTGAAGTTCAGTTGCCAATTGTTTTGCTATAGAGAAATAAGCAAGAGAAAATTGACTGCTCATCCATATATCTAAAAGGTCACAAAATGTTGTTTTTGATGGGAACACGAATTTTAGGCTTCAATTTAACCGTTATTGATCCACAATCTTAAAAAGTCAACGGCAGTGAATTCTGAAACTATGAATACGCCTCTTTGAAAGCCTAAGATTCAGAAAGGGTCGCCATTGGAAATGAAGGTTATTTTTCAGTAAGGGAGTTTTACTTGAAAAACAGAAAAGCAATAAAATACAATTTTAAAGCAAAATGTATTGTGTCTTCAGATACACTTTGTGGCGATTGCTTTTGACTTTCAATTTCCATCGAATGTACGGCTATGATATCTTTGCAGTGGCCCTGCATTTGAGCCCAATTATGGATTACGTTTTTGTATAAGGTTTCTATTTCATATTCGAGCTCATCTATCACTACCGGCTTACTAAAGGCAAATAACTTCTCGTAGCACCAAATAAAATAGTCTATTCGGTTTAAATCACATGACCAAGACAACCATACGACGTGTCCATATCTTGATTTAACGCCCTCGCCAAACTAACTCCTCACTTAATCGACTGTAGCATATTGTCTGTGGCATATGGAAGCAGTATGTGCTCAAATTAAATATAGGCCAACTGCAACTGAGACCGAATTTAGTCTTTTACAAAACCGTGTTGATTTACATCATCAAAAATAAAATGATCTGGACCAATGACACCTCCGGCATGCAATCCACATCAAACAGTGAATTTTCGAAAGTGCGATGGTACCTCGTGAAACACGCCTGGGTTACTACCCGCTCAGTAAAGCATTTTGTGCTTGTAAATAACCAATTCAGCAAAATATTGGCCTCAAAAGTGAAGATGTTCATGAACGACGCTCACAATGGTTCAACTTCTATAGTTCGTGTGTCAACTTCATCTTGTAATCCTGTGGACAAGGAATTTTTCCACACAAAGATGAACATCGAACATTGAAAATGTCGTTTGAGAGAATGATGTGAATTCTCTTAAACGGAAGCGCTTAAGGCAGCGATAGTGTCTTCACTGCGCGCACTTCCTTATCGACTTACATTGGAACACTGTGCAGGGAAAATGTGGACTCTAATTTTCTTTAGTAGACGTTGAATTGTGTCATGTGGCGAACTACAAGTATAGCGGCATGAAATGAGTGTTTTATTTTTTTGAAAATAAAACACTAATTATTAATGGGAAAGTAAAAACATTTTATTCAAAGTATTCGCCATTGTTTTAAACACATATTGACCACCTTTCTGGCAATTTGTGAATACCACGCCAATAAAATTGTTCGTCTTTTAAAGCAAAACAATCAGACACCCAATTCTCGACCTCCTCGTATGAATCAAAGTGCTGCTCAGCCAATGCGTGTCCCATCGATGAAAACAAATGGTAGTCGGAAGGAGCCAAGTCTGGTGAATACAGCGGGTGGAGTAGTTGCTCCCAGCCAAGTGTTTTGATTGTATCCTGAACCGGTTTTGCTTTGTCTCCAGGTGCATTGTCATGGAGCAAAATTACCTTGCCGTTTTTTCTGGCTCGTTTCTCGATCAATGCATGGTTCAAATTGAACATTTGTTGTCGGTAGTGATCAGTATTAACGGTTTCACCAGGTTTTAGGAGCTCGTGGTACAGCACACCTTTCTGGTCCCACCAAACACACAGCATTGTCTTCTTGCCGAATCGATCTGGTTTTGCAGTCGATGTTGATGGTTGTCCCAGATTAAACCATGAATTTTTCCGTTTAGGATTCTTAAAATAAATCCTTTTGTTATCGCCAGTAACAATCCAAGATGCAAAACCGATTTTCTTTCGTGTCTTAGAAGCAAAATTTCACAAGTTTTTTTTCGGTTTTCCATTTGTCTTTTATTCAATTCATGCGACACCCATTTTCCACACTTTTAGAATTTTTCCATAGCTTTTAAACGGTCAGAAATTGTTTGTTGTGCAACATTTAACATTGCTGCCATTTGCTCTTGACTCAAAGTGTCATCTCCATCCAATATCGTTTGCAAATTTGGCGTCTTCAAACTTTTTTTGTGGTCTTCCACGTTCTTCATTTCTCACATTAAAATCATTATTTCTGAACCGTTGAAACCATCCTTTGCATGTTGCTTTTGATAGAGCATGATCACCATATGCCTCGACAAGCATTCGATGCGACTCTGCAGCACTTTTCTTCAAATGAAAACAAAAAGTTAATGCTTTCCGCAAATCATCACTTTCTGATACAAAATTCGACATTTTTAACACGATGAAAAAATATGATGTTGTCTGTTCAATGATTTGATGTACCAATACCATAAATATTTTTCTCAGATGTCATAGCAAACGAACAAAAAAAAAAATAAGGGCTCGTTCACAACAATTGTTCCCTATCGATACATTTGTATCTTGACGCTTACTTAATACCGGTTACCTGATAAATAACCAATTCAGAAAAATATTAGCCTGAAGAGTGAAGATGTTCCTGAATGACACTCACAATGGTTCAACTTCTATAGTTCATGTGTTAACACAAGGAATGTGTGTGGACAAGGAATTTTTCGACACAAAGATGCCCAAACATTGAAAACGTCGTTTGAGGGAATAATGTGAGTTCTTTTGAACGAAAGCGCTAATGGCGGTATTATATTGTCTTCGCTGCGCGCACTTCCTTATCGACTTACATTGGAACACTGTGCAGCAAAAATGTGGACTCCATTTGTCTTTAGTAGACGTTGAATTGTGTCATGTGGCGAACTAATGATGGTGTCGAAAAAAAAGTTTCTTCTTCTTCTTCTTCTTCTTCTTCTTCTTCTTCTTCTTCTTTTTCTTCTTCTTCTTCCTCTTCTTCTTCCTTTTCTTCTTCTTCTTCTTTGTTGGGCACTACAGTCCAGAATGAACCTGAAATTCAACCAATATGTCTAACCAGCTGCCTCCAGCTGCGCCCTCCAAATTGGTTGATGTCCTTCTCCACTTGCGTGCGTTATCTCAGTCCAGGATATCCTCCGTTGCGTTGTCTGAATGATTCGGATTCAAAGGCAAAATTGTTTAATGCTCTTAAAAGTTGCGATTTTTGAACGCATATTTTTGGAATTAATTTAAATTTGAATACCTCCGTTCTGCTGCGTGATGATTTGCCAACTATATATGAGTACAAGTATCAAACAAACTCAAAAAATATGTCATCGCTTACTGTTCCTATTAAAAGAAAATGTGAGTTCCCCTCTTGGAAAGCACTTTGAATGCTACCAGGTGTGTATTTTTTGAAATAGGAATAACGTACTTATCCTGCATCCTTTCAACTTGTTAGCCTTGTGCGTAATTCAAGTAAGATCCATGAATTAAATAGGGTCTCATCAACATCAGCGGAAGTTTGAGCTCAGCCCATGGCAAGAACCCTTCCTAATAACAGACAAACGTTTTTAGGTCATTACCTATTAGCTTGTTCTTTCATTTGTATGACAAACCACCTGTTTGCTTCAGCTGTTGGCGAAAATCCATCCAAGCAAATCCCAACGTCTCTTGACATATAAACGTACTCCCAGTTGCCGTGCTGTTTGGTAGCTTTCCGCTTAAAAGACGATAATCCCCACAGCAACCCCAGTGATGAACTGATCACAAGACACACATTCCACCGCATCACTTCCGCTCCTTAACTTTTGATCCGTTTGTGGATTTCGCTCTAAAACGCTTGCAAATATTGTTCTTCCCAAGACACGCACTTGAGCCTTCCACGAAAGGCTCCCCACTAAGACGGCTCTAAATCAAATTTATGACCACATCTTGGAGTAATCACCGCGAGTCCCATTATCATCCAGTACACCCTCCGCAGATGACAGGTCGAGCCGCCGTAAATTCATTCAACGAAACGCGCAATTGCCTCCCCTGACGATGTGCCAAGAGGTTGACACAGTCTAATCTTAATCGTAATCTCTCCTGACAGCGATAAAGTTTTCCCAGGGCAAATGCGAGAACGATACACCCATGAATGAATTAGTCAGACGCGAGTGCAGATTGCTTATGGGTGGTGAGGGATGACTTCGACTGTTGGACGGCGCTGCCGACGGAGACTGAAATTTATTACGCCACGCGTGGTTATGAGCTTATGGAAATGTAAACAGCTTATGGAATTGTCGCTACCTGTCACACTTCTGTGATATTCTGGCTTCGTAGAAAGCTTCCCAGTAAGGAGGTCTGTGTAGAGAAGCGGTGACTGTTTTGATGGTCTTTGAAATTCTATTATTTTTTGCGATTACGTGTAGTTCTAGTTTCACCGGTCTGTGCAAATGAAGGCGTCGCGTATCTCCTCAATTATTCATCGGAAACTTTTGACCTCCCATGTGCCAACTCACACTGCATGCAAACATTTCCCCTTTTGAAATTCAAATCGCATCCCCCAAACGCTGTTCCCCGGAAAAACAGAATCAGGAAAAATTAAAAAGCAAGAAAAGACAAAAAAAAATAATCAGGAAAGATACACAAACAAGCGGCGCACACTTTTGTGTAATATTTGCTCCTACATACTTTGCCACTGTTGCTGCCGCACTTGTTTGTTGCATTACGAAACGAGAGTTAAAAAGATAAACTGAACGAGACAAGAAATTATCTACGAGTCCCGTATATTCACCAAACGAAAGGTGCAAACGAGCAAGACAACAGCAACAAAAATAAGCAAAGTTTGGAGGAGGAAGGGAAAACACAAAAATGCGACTAGGTTGCGAGCCAGAGCTGAATGAGGCGAGATAAATTGAGATGTCACAGCGTTACTTTACTTCTCAGATTCGAAGGGGGAAGGATTAAAGTTTGATTGAGCTAGAAATACGCGGTTTGCAAAATGAAGGTGTAGTTTTAGTTTCATTTTCATTTTTGTGTACTCTACGTTTGCTCTGCCAGTTTATGAACTACTTTTGCTGACGACAGTTCTAATTCTTACTCGAGTGAATGTTTTTCAACTGTGCACTCAGATATAAACCATGACCTTGATTTACTAAAAAATGTATCATCTTGGACTGTATTATCCCCGCTCGTTATTTATGTTAGTAGATAATGGCTTATTAAAGTTGTAATTAGAATATGCAATTTAATTTGATTATTGGCGCCACAGTCCAAAGGGGGACCAGGGCCTAGCTTGGTCACCAACTACTAGTGTTGTGCGTACGTGTGTACTGTTCTCCAACGAGAAAAGGGACCTACAGTTTTATGCCGACTCCGAACGGAGAAATATGAGATGATTTTTTTTTAGACAGTTATTACACTTTGAGTGTTGTCAACAGCTCGAAAAATGTGGTGCCGTGAAAAATTCGAAAAATTGGTGTTGAACTGGGAATCGAACATAAACCCTTCGGCGTGTGAGCGTCGCACTCTTCCCACTACGCCACAGCGACCAGAGAATATGGAACGGTTTCAGTAAAATTCTAGAAAAAGTTATAAAAATTGAAAAAATCAAAATTGAAAAAATCAAAATTTGCAATTGAAAAATTGAAAATCTCGAACAATTTAGCTTTAATAGAAGTCACAGCACAACCCATCAAATTTTAAGAATATGTAAAACTGTAAGGCAACACTTCAATCTCAAGAAGTTAACAGGTCTAATTCTCCCTGACGTTGAAAAGGCTTTTGACTTAGTGTGGCATTATAGCTTAATATACATAAAGACTGACTAAGCTAACAATAATTTGTATGACGCTTCAGTCCACAGAGCACCAGAGCCTAGCTTGGTCATCAACTACTCGTGTTGCACGCGCTACTATTCTCTCACGAGTAGAAGGGACTCCGACGCCGATTCCGAACGCGAAGTTTAGCAATATTCAAGCCGAAGTCGAATGAAGCTGCTGGAGCGGACGGACTGCGCGCAGATCTATTTAAAGCAACTGGATATGACCTGGTTGGGCGCATGCACCAGCTCATCTGTAAGATATGGTCGGAGGAAAGCATGCCCGATGAGTGGAATCTCAGCGTCGTTTGTCGGGTCCACAAGAAAGGAGACATTCTTGACTGTGCCAATTACCGAGGGATTAGTCTTTTTAACATCGCATACAAGATCCTCTCTTCTGTATTGTATGAGCGTCTGAAACTGTTTGCCCATGAACTGATATATCCCTCTCAGTGTGCCATCAGGCCAGGGAAGCCCACGATAGACCAGATCTTCACATTATGGCAGATTCTGGAAAAGACCCAAGAAATGCAAATTGACACTCACCACCTATTCGTCGATTTCAAGGCTGCATATGACAGTGTGCATAGAGACGAGCTATACAGTGCCATGTCTAGTTTTGGCATTCCTACCAAGCTCGTCAGGTTGTGTAGGATGACGATGGAGAACTCTCGCTGCTCCGTCAAGGTCGGTAACGAACTCACCGAGACCTTCAATGTCAAAAGAGGTTTTAGACAAGGCGACGCACTGTGACTGTGACTTCTTCAACACCATCCTCGAGAAGATCGTGCGTAACTCACAAGTCAACACCAGAGGCACGATCTTCCAGAAGTCAATTCAATTGTTAGCTTACGCTGATGACATTGACGTGATTGGACGAACTCAGCGAGCCGTCAATGAGGCGTTTGCTGGCATTGAAGCCGAAGCGTCTACAATGGGTCTGGCGGTAAACGAGGGCAAAACTCAGTACATGCTGTCATCAAGGAAGGACACACAACATCGACATTTCGAACAGAACGTCACAATAGTTTGCAGAAACTTAGAGGTAGTTGAGGACTTCGTCTATCTCGGCTAGGGACAACAACACCAGTACCGAAATCAAACGCAGAAACTCTTGCCAATCGCTGCTTCTTTGGGCTCAAGGGGCATTTGAGTAATAAAGGCCTTTCTCGAATTACAAAGCTCGCTTTGTATAACCGCTTGATCATCCCACTCTATAGCGCGGAAACCTGAACGTTACTAAAAGGGGTTGAGGAAGCCCTTAGTCTTTTCGAGTAAAAGCTTTTGTGTGTGATTTTTGGTCCTGTTTGCGTTGATGGCATCTGGAGGAGAAGACTTAACGACGAACTCTATAGGCTGTACAGCGACATGCGCCTGGTCAAGGGTTTTCGGGTGCATCACCAATGCTGTGGAAAGTCTTCGAATCTGAGTCATTGGGACAACGCAACAGAGAATGGCCTAGGCTAAGATGACGCACATAAGTGGAGAAGGACCTCAACCAACTTGGAGTGCGCGATTGGACGCACCTGGGGAAAGGTCATGCTGGCTGGAGAGGCATGTTGGTTGAGGCCCAGGTTCACACCGGACACAAGAAGAAGGAAAGTAATGTGTTTTCTTTGTACTGAAGTGCAAACCACTTTCCACTTAGGCAACTGAATGTATTTAACTATTTCATATTTTTAGTTTTAAACTTTTTGTTATTTTTTTTTAAATAAATCTATTTTCACACATTAACTGAACAATTTGAAAAAAGAAACTAATTTGAGAAATATAAAACGTTTTAAAGAGTCTGCTGGCGTTCTGAATATTCAGAGTCACAGCACCCCACTGCCCGGAAAAGTTCGACATTAGCCTCAGAGCATGGCAATGTTCAGCATGTATCGTAGTTTTACGTCCCACTTTTCCTTTAAATGTTGTCGACGTTCCGCACTTGCTTCCGAATCTGCCAGTGTTGAACATTCTTTCCAGTGGCTGAAAATGTTCCACATACGCCACATTGGCTTTGAATGTTTCACCTCAGCCCCAGAGCATATCAATATTCCACATGCGCTACAGAATTTGCAAACGCTCCACTTACGTCCTTGATGTTGTCAACGTTGCACAATTGCTTCCGACTCTGTGAATATTCGAAATACTTCCCGTTGTCTGGAAATGTTCCACATACGTCCCAGAAACTTCCACGGCTTCACATAAGCTCCAGAGCATGGCAATGTTCCACATGCGCCATTTACGCTCTATACGTTGTCGTAGTTCCACACTTGCTTTCGACTCTGGTATTGTTAAAAATTCTTTCCACTGGCTGAAAATGTTCCACATACGCCACAGAGGCTTTGAATGTATCACCTGAGTCCCAGAGCTTATCAATGTTCCACATACGCCACAGAGGCTTTGAATGTATCACCGGAGTCCCAGAGCTTGTCAATGTTCCACATGCGCCACAGTTTCATGAAAATTTCCCACTTACGCCATATCTGTTGCCCACGTTCCATTCCTTGAATGAAAATGTTCCACATACACCAGCGGAATGGAAACAATTTTAAAGGTTTTCATTTAATCTTCCGATCTGATTCACAACAGACATAGTTTCCTTAAATGTGTTGGAATTCCTTAAAGACTTGGTCAAGGTCTTAAGCACTGATTTGCGGCTGCGTTAGCCAAAAATTCTTCTCCCTTTCCATTTGTTTTTCACAATAGTAGTAAAGGGTGATTTTTTAAAAGTCATAGGAAAGTTTTTTTTTTTAAAAAAAACCACATATAATTCAGAAAAATCCATGAAATCTGTATTTGAATAGATAGTACTGTCCACATAATTTACCATAATGTTTGAAAGTTATTTCATGTACACTTTGAGCTCGACTGCGCCTCAAACGATCCATGCGCTTAGTCCAATTTTGGCATACTCTTTCCACTATTTCGGACGGTAGCTCACGAATAAATGCTTCAATATTGTCTTCCAATGCGTCAATAGAAGCGGGCTTGTCTGTATAGACATGAGCTTCATCATCGCTCTAAAAACAATAGTCTAAAGGCGTTAAATCGCACGATCTAGGCGGCCAATTGACCGGTCCCGAATGTGAAATAAAATATTCACCGAACTCGCCTCTCAACAAGTCCATTGTTGCGCATGCTGTATGGCATGTAGCACCGTCTTGTTGAAACCACATGTCATGCAAGTCAAGCTCTTGCATTTTGGGCAAAAAAAAGTTGGATATCATCTCACGGTAGCTCTCACCATTCACAGGTTCGTTACGATTCGCATCATCTTTGAAGAAGTACGGTCCAATGATGCCACCAGCCCATAAACCGCACCAAAATGTGACTTTTTCTGGATGCATCGGAAGTGGTCGCCGTGGCGTAGACTCCCAGCTCAACACCAATTTTTCGAATTTTTCACGGCACTACCTCTTTCGAGCTGCTGACGACACTCAAAGTGTAATAACTGTCTAAAAAAATCATCTCATATTTCTCCGTTCGGAGTCGGCATAAAACTGTAGGTCCCTTTTCTCGTTGGAGAACAGTACACTCGTATGCACAACACGCGTAGTTGATGAGCAAGCTAGGCCTTGGTCCCCCTTTGGACTGTAGCGCCAACAACTATTATTATTATTATTGGAAGATCTTGCATTGCTTCTGGCTGATATTCACTCTAAAATCGACAATTCTGCTTATTTACGTACCCATTGAGCCAAAAATCAGCTTCGTTCATTTTTGACCATAAAATGGAAGAAGCGCGCTATGAACTTTTTTAACAGAAATTAATAAGAAAATTCAATAATTTGCAAGTGTTGTTCGTTTGTAAGACGATTCATGGTTAAGTTATAGACCACACTGAAAACGTTTGACAGTAAAACAAAACACGAAACGTGCGTCAGCTGTTTAAACCAGTGTTGCCAAAAAGATAAAGCTAAAAAATCACCCATTAAGACTAGTGTAAATTGGTGCTGTCCTGATACACGAATGCGCAAGCGCCAGAGCCTTTATGAATCTTGCGTCCACAGTGCATTTCACTTTCAAATTCTGACAAAAGCAATGTCCTCATTGGAGGCACGGAAACCACAACAGCCGTCGTGGTTGTCCATTCACTGGATGGTTAAACTTTGGGACTAGACTTGTTGTTTCCCCTATTTTAACAACTGAGTGTAACTTACAACTCAGATTATTGATCTACAGACAAGGAGAAGAGCGCTGCATCTTTGTTCAATCCCTCCCAACACATCACTGAATAAGTTCCGATAAGAGGGTTACCCTTCTATATTTCGGGATTAGAGAACAGAAACAAATATTTACCATCGAAAATAGCTTTATTGTTTTTCAAAATATTCCCCATTAAGATCTGTACACTTTTGCATGCGTTTGAACCAATAGTCGAAGGACTTTTGCCACTCTGATTGAGGTATCTCCAAAACATGCATTCTGAACGCATCAGCCGGTTCTTTAGGTGTCGAAAAACGTTGACCTCTCACTTTATTCTTTACGTACAAGAATAAGAAGAAGTCATTCGATGCCAATTCAGGACTATACGGCGGATGTCTCATCAAATCGATGTTTTGAGTGCTCAAAAATGCAGTTGTTGGAGCCGATGTGTGAGAGCTTGCTGTGAAGAGTGATCAGTCTTTGGCGGTTGGTTTTCCTGATTTCTTGGAAGACAACTGGCAAACAAATGGTTGTGTACCACTCAGAATTGACTGTTCTGCGTTGTTCTGCGTCGTGGTACGGATGCGACATGTCCAGTTTTTCCGAAAAACAGGCGACCATTTGCTTGGAAGTGCTTCATGCGCGAGCAACTTTTGTTGGATTTGGCTCATTTTGAAACACCCATACAGTCGACTGCTGTTTACTTTCGGGCTCATTCTCCACGATTCATCACCTGTCACGTCTATGACATAATTCGAGCATTTCTTTCGACCAATCGACACGAGCATTTTTTTGAGCGATTGACAAATTGTGTGGGGTCCAACGCGAACAAATTTTTTTGACGGTCAAATGTTCATGCAGTATTGAATGTATGCTGGTCCCACTAATGCCTAAGGTTGTCTCAATCTCACGATAGTTCACATGACGATCTCGCAATATCAGTTGGCGCACAGCACCAATGGTTTCCGGAACAACAACTGATTTTGGACATCCTTCACGACGTTCGTCTTGGAGTGAACTACGACCTCGGTTGGATTCTCCATGTCATCGATAAACACTGGTCCATGATGAAGCTTCATCGCCGAAAATTGAATTAAGTTCATCGATGTACTGTTGTTGAGTTAATCCACGTCGACAGTTGTAAAAAAATAATCGCATGACAATGTTCACGATTTAATTCCATTTGTTGGGCGAGATGAATCTTTTAAGTTACTGTAAACAACACAAATAGCGCTCGTATGTCAACACGTTTTGAGTATGTTTAACCTCAAAAATGTGTGTTTGGACGATTTCGACGTGGCTCACCGACTTATGTGTATTCCGCTGACTGCTGATTTGACTCTGGAGGGTACTGTTGGATCCATGTTTCATCCATTGTGACATATCGATGCGAAACGTAACAGCTAAACTTTCTGAATTTTTCACAATTTAGTACTATAAAAGGCGCATGTCTTATTGTACCTTAACACTAATAATAATAAATTGAAATTTAATTTAATTGAATTGAATTGAATCGAAAAGCTCTCAGAAGCATCTTAACTTTTTGTTTTTGATCCTCTGTGAGCAATCGCGGCACCCACGTTGAAAACAGCTTTCACAAGTGTACACACTGCCTTCTGATGTCTTTAAGGTGCCAGCTATCTTACTTGATTTTACTTAACGGTTTTCAAATCGATTTTGTCTACTTTTTGACGTTTCCAAGTGTTACCATCTCAATTGGCCGTGTTCAGCATCGTTGGTGTCAGTACAGTCACGTTTAAAGTCAGCACACCACCGACAAGTAGTTGTTTTTGATAACGCAGAGCCCCTGTAGCATTTTTCAAGTCATTGCTGAGCTTAATAACAATAACTGTTGACGCGACAGTCCACAGGGGGACCAGGGCCTAGCTTGCTCATCAACTACTCGTGTTGTGCGCCCTACTGTTCTCTCACGAGTAGAAGGGACCTACAGTTTTTTGCCGACTCCGAACGGCGAGATTTGAGAAGCTTTCTTGGACAGTTATTACCCTTTGAGTGTTGTCAGCAGCTCGAAAGAGGTGGTGCCGTGAAAAATTCGAAAAATTGGTGTTGAGCTGGGAGTCGAACCTAGACCTTTCGGCGTGTGAGCGTCGCACTCTACCCACTACGCCACAGCGACCTTCCTAAAAATAATATGGATTTGTGGGAATGAAATCGGCCCCTAGCAGTATATAGTTGACCTGGAGATGAATGTTACTTGTCTTTTCGTTCCACAGGAACAACCGAAAGGTCAGCTCGCGTGTCAACCAGAAAACGTTGTCCTGTTGTTTTGTCGTAAAGGAAAAGTCGGCGAGATGTTGTGCCATGAGCGATGGCCGACTGCACTGGTGGTCGTTCTAGTTTTCCTGCTTGAATTGGCATGGAGGCTTACACTTTCTTGCATGCGTCCCAAATCTTTGATGGTAAAAGCAAAATGATTTGTCCTTGAGACCTTTGTCGGTGTTGCGTGGACGTGATCGGGAATGTGAACGGGAACGTTGTTTGCATATCTTTAATTCTCTTAGTAGCTGCTCAACTTGACGGGAAAGGTTGCTGACTTTTTCTTCCACATGTACGTTGCTTGATGATGATTGTGACTGTACAGCCATCATTGCATTGTTGGAAAATGATGAAATACTCCAAACGTCAGCTGCCAGTTGTGCCAATTCCTCGTTACTTACATTTTTGCCGGTTGCATGACTCATACGTAATTCTCTTGAAAGTTGATCCAACCAAAGTGCGTGAACGTAGCTTGGATCTAAAGCACCGTTGTTTAGCGACTGCATCTCCGCTAGCAGATGGTTTGCTTTCGCCAAGGGCCAATCCAGAGACTTATTTACGAAATTTTTGTTCCGGACTGATGCTGAAGCGATTGAGTAGTGCTTTTTTAAGGTGATCGTACTTTTTTTTTTGATGGCGGATTAAGGACTTCTTCTTTGACCAGCGTAAGAATGTTCTCCTCTAACCTGGAAACTAAAGCATTAAATTTAGAGGAATCTGAAGTTACCCGCTGTATTTGAAACTGTGCTTCCAGTGAAGCAAACCATAGCTCTGGTTCTTTAGTCCAGAAATAGGGAATATTCAGTCGTTCCATACTATTGACTGCGGTAAAAGCTGTCTGCGTTGTGTTTGTTTGATCTTGTTTCTGCGTGTTGGGACTTGTCGTGGCATCAGACTTGTCGTCCTTCTGAATTGCGATATTTTTGTCTTCACATGCTATGATTTCGTATGTAGGGGTCACCAATGTGGGGTTTTGTGGTAAATGTTAATGAAAACAATAGTCTTCCTTTAAACTTAAAAAAATCCAACTTTTTATTAATTTACTTGATTTCATACATAAAACCTTAAAAGAACAAACAAAAATGTGCAGTGTGTTTGACGAAGCAGCCGTTGAAAACAAATCCCATTTAAAAGTGACATTTCGTTTTTATCCTCGAGTGCGCTTTCACTGCTAGGGGGCCGATTTCATTCCCACCGATTTTTTTTTTTGTAAGTGGCGCCCCCTATATGTCAGCAAAGTGCTACTTTACTCTGTTTCCACCAGAAACCAATAAGAAAGGAGATGGTCAACTGAACAGCTGATCAAACAGCTGATTTCCCCTTTGTCCATCGACCGTTTGACTGTTATTTACGTGTTTTAGTAAACATAACCCGGACATAACCTCAAATTCCGAAAGTTATTTACGTATCATTGAACATTGTCTCACTTTACTCACACATGTTTAAGTTTCCCCTCCAAATTTGAAAAGATGGCGGCTGATTTGTCAATTTTTGCCTTCAAATAGTGTCAAACACTCGTAAATTGTCACCTGTTCGTGAATTCATCAGCCATTTTGTGTACAGTCAACGAAACGTGTTCAGAAAATCGACTGCAAATTGATTACCCAAGTAAGTGTAACCGAAACTTTAAAAAGATTTATTTTTAGTAAATTGATAATCCGATAGCATTTATATTTATAATAACTTATGAAATATGTAGAAAAATAGGAGAGTAACTCGTGCTGAAAAGTCGCACATTTGGGAAAGATTTTGTTTTGATGTTCCGAGTTACGCGTATTATAGTTAAAATAAATATTTGGTGTTACATATTATTCTTAAAAAATGTTATTTTTATTGTCCAAATGACATCCATTCAATATGAAAGGTGTTGTAATCAATAAAAACAATGAAACCTAACACAAAAACAAATATTAAACATATTTCGCACAATAAAAATAACAACAATACAAATAAAACGAATATATTTTGCGAAACATCTTTGTCTAATTTAACTCAGGGCGAAGATATATGACAATTGTAACACATTAAATATACTTAAAACAATTAAGTCGCTTCAAAATGAGAACATATTTACAAATTCAAGATACCTTTTGAGTATTATTTCAGGCGATAGGAACAAAAATAATTTCAGACATAATATTACAATAGGTATAAGATTAATACATATGTATATAAAACGGGCTTAAGTGTTTAAAATCAGTAGCACTTATTCAGTGTTTTGTAATTTTCAATAGTTCATAAGAACTATTTAGAAATTTTTGCGTTTAAACTAAGTTTATGTCCTTATTTTGTTTTTAAAATAATCATAAATTTTTTCAGTATATAGCTTTTGTGATGCAACCTCTGCCTTCTTCTTCTTCTTGTGGCGCTACAGTCCGGGGTGGACCTGGGCCTCAACTAACATGCCTCTCCAGCCAGCACGATCTTTCGCTAGCTGTCTCCAGTTGCGCACTCCAAGTTGGTTGAGGTCCTTCTCCACTTGTGTGCGCCACTTTAGTCTAGGTCGTCCTCTGTTGCGTTGTCCCAATGGCACGGATTTAAGCCTTTGAACTTCTGCCTTATAAACATCATTTCTGAACGCAGCTATCGTCAACCATTACTTTGCGTTGGAAAACACTATACTTTCTCTCCTCTAATTTGTTGATTTATATGTCCCCTCCTTCTTACAGTTTGAAGAGTGAGGAGATCCACCATATAGGCAGCTCACACGTATTCTCATTTAAAAACAAAAAAATCATGTCTGTGAATCCGTTGTTCAGGAGGGGAAATGTTGTTAAAAACGCTGTCAAAATGAGTTCAAGGGCGGGAGACGAGGGAGTTGACAGTCTCCCTATTGGTCTCTGGTTTCCACATTTTGATAATTTCAAGGTCTGACTCTGTTATATTCTTTCATTTTGAGAGGATCTTGCTCTTGGTCTTTCCGCTAAGCATTAAACTCTCGACTTGGACTTGCTTTCGTAACCAACAGTGGCTTTGCAGGAACTGCGCTAAATTGAAAACATTATCCTTGACCACAACCCTTGATTGAACAAATTGTGTACTGATGTGTATAAATTAAATGACGCACAGGGAGGCCAAGCACTTATTTTTCCCAGCAACAACTAGTGTTGCGCGCCCTACTGTTTTCACACAAATAAAAGTAACCCACAATTTAAAGCCGACTCCGAGCGGCGAAGTTTGGGAAGCTCTTTCGTAAACAGACATTGTACTGTTGAGTGTTGTCGTTGATGTTGAGTTTTGCCCGCTGCTCAAGCGGAGTGGTGCCGCGTAAAATGCGTGAAGTTCAGTTCAAGACTTGAACCCGGGGCCTTCTGCGTGTGAGAGTCATACTTAACACACTCCGCCACGGCGTCCACTGTCTATACAACTCCAAAAAAGCAGGATGGCATAGTTTCATCAGCTCTGATTAGTTACATCATCCTGCAGTCTTCGTTTGCAAATTTCGGAACTTTATTTTCAAAATACATTCAGTGATCTTAGAGAACAGATTTCAAATCAGTTTGGACACATAATTTTTACTGTAACCCACAGTTGCTTCCAAAAGACTCATCTCTTTGCGACAGAACTTCCCATAAAAGTCCAGTTATTAAGAAAATATAACATTGCATTACTTTTGCTGCGGATTTCAGAGGCTTCAGGACCTAAAGGAGACTGATAAGGAAGCCGTCGCTCTTCAACTAATCTTCACCTGAGACGTTCCTTTTAGACTGCAACTCAGCTTGTTCACGCATCGGAACGCACCCTCCTCCGTCTTCTGCACGTCAGCAACCAATTCAAAAGTACAGCCGCCGCGTGGATCGCCAGTCACCCCTAACATTTACATCCATTGTAGAGCAAACAACTGACGTCATCATCACTCATAGCCAGTCGGCGGGTGCAAAAAGAGAAATATCTGCCAAATGCGAATTCTATTTCCTCATCCACCGCCGCGACATCGCTGCTACGAGATGTCTCTTTTACATATCCGCGCGTCACCTTTCACGAACACGCCGCAAAGCATCACCGCCAGCAAGTATGCGCCGTTCCAAAAGCGCGACAGCTCTAGATCATCGCGTCATGCCGCAGGAGCAGTATCATGCACCCACAGCGATGGGAGAGAGCGAGAGCGAGCGGTAGCATGTGTCTTGGTGGTCGCTGCGATCGACACTGCTAGTCAGGCACCAGCCAGCCAGCGCACCGGCTCAGTTTTTAAAGCCTTTATTCGTTGTCAACTCGAACCGGTCGGTCGGCCTTTGCAGCCCTTAGTCACCCTATCCACAGACGCATTGTGCAATAAGTTTGCATCCGCGCTAAAGACGCATAAGTCCGCAATTAAAAAACAGATACAGTGTCTGTCGCGTTCTGGTTTATTGCGCTGTCGTGCCATTGTCTCGCGCGAATGTGCGAATCTGCGAGTGACACAAAAACAGCGCGGGCAATTAATCGTGAGTTACAAGTGGAATTGACGCTCCGTTGTTCCGCGCGTAATTGTTCATTGTGTAACAAGTGTTTGGTGTGTGTGTGTGTGTGTGTGCGCGCTTTTGTTCTCCGGGCCACCCTTGGACGGGCCACCCTGGAACGTAGACGAGCGCACTTCGGGGACAGCTCTTCGTCAGCACCTCTTGGCCGTCCGCACCGCACACGGCGGCAAGCGAACCGTATAGCGGTTAGCTAAAAATATCGCACCGAGTGCCAGGTCGTTCTGTTTTGGTCTTATTTTGGGCGACATGTGTTGCGCTGCCCGCCGATGCTATTTTCGAGTGTCTAAGTGTAATTTTAATTGAAAAATCTCGCGCAAGATGAAAGGATGAGAAGACAAGATGATGATTTGCCTCCTAAATCTGGTCTCCGCTGGCGAGCATGTGCGTTGCATAAGTCGGGGGTGTGTGTGCACAGAGTGCGGCCGCCACTGGTTCGGCATTTGCGGTACTTCTTGTCGGTGTTAGGCGTCGACTCTGCGTAGATTACGGTCGGTCGTGGCGGTGACAAACGAGTTAATTGCTGAAATTGATTTCTGGACCCCTGCGGCGGTTGGGGAGTCTACAAACCCAACTCGAAATTATGCCTAGGGGATGGGGTTGATTTTGATTGAACCATTACAGGAATAATGTGGCATTCTGTTGTCGCGTTAAGTGCTTTATGGGCCAATGAATGCGCTGTCAAGTGGACAGGATGTCAATTTTATGTGAGGCGGTAGCCGCTGCGACCAGTGATCGTTGTTCACGGGCTTTGATTGCTGTTTAAGTGCGCACAGCGTTAACACCTTTTTCAGTAATTGGGGTTGATTTTGTGTGCGTCAGTGACCGTATGAATTTGTTATGTTTCCACTGACTGACACTTTGACTGGAGATAAATCGGTGCCTAGTCATTGTTTCGAAATTCTTTCCAAAATGGATCCAGAAAGGCGCCAGGCTCTTTCGTAGAAGGATGGCAGCTCGTTATAAGTCCAGTCAGCTGTACTTTCTGATCGTCAAGCACAAATGGCCCGATAAGTACGTGAATGTCGCTTGCTATTGCATTTGAAAACCAATTGAGTTCTGTTCAAATCAACGCCTTTTTTGCAGTCCTTGTCTTGTGTCTGTTTTATTCTTACTTTTCAGATGCGCCTTTTCTTGATGCGTCGTTTTGTCAATTCGATGGGATGTGTCGTGGCTGTCGTGTGTCGGTAATGAAGTGTGTTTTACAAGAGTTTAACAATTTTTTGAATAGTCTGCCTCATCATATAAATGGATTCAGTGTCTCAATGTGTTTTGTGTATAAGCTTGCTCAATGAAGGACCAGTTGACTTTGTGAGTTATTTATCTGCCTACGGATTCTACTGCTGGGAGTGACCGATGCAATGAAGTATTTCTCTGGCAGAGATCCTCTGCACATAGAATGCAACAAACAGCACACAGAACGCAAATTTTACTCATCGTCATTGTCTTCTTCTTTCCGCAGCATGTTCCACCAAAGTGGCCGCGGGGGTAATGAATGCACGAGAGCCCTTCAGGCCACTCGATCCTACGCGATCGATTCTTATCTGATTAGAATGTATGTATTTCCAAACGCAACTAGACGAGTTTATGGATTTGATTCAACCACCTCGCCCTGGGTGTACTGTGAGGTCGCCTTTCTAATAGAAGTGCATCTTAAGCTCACCTCGGAAGTCGTGATGAAGTGGACATTCATTCCACGTTGCCAAAGCAGCGAAACGAAGTCCTTCTCAAAATTGAGTTCCCCAGCACTGTCGCACAGTAATGTTCTTGTATGGGGAACGCGGAAATAAGTCTTTATCTTTTAAACCCGTTGATCGATCTTGATGATATTTGGAATATAGCTTAGTATATGCCGTTAAATCGTCCTGCTGTCAAAATATGGTCGATATAGCATGAAGGATTAAGTCAAAAAAATTTAAAACACGCATTTGTTTTGTTTAGCTGCATGGCAAAAATATTTCATAACAATTTACCAGAATAAGTTTAGGCTCAAAACAAAGCTGGAATTCATACCTATATAGAAAAATTACAGTTGGTACTATTTCTTAACACACCTTCGTTGTTAAAAATTATAAATCTGAATTTTGTTTAATAAGGTTGGCGTTTTATAACTTAGTGGTTCATGTCCATGATATTTGCACAATGCAAGCATTAGAAGAGAAATCGTAGAAAAATTTAAGAAAAAGCCGAAAGATGCTCAAGATTGCTAGACTTAAGCGACTCGTTCTCCCAAAGTACAAAAATGTACGTTTGTATTTTTGCGCTATCAATAGAGAATATTTCTAGGTTTCAGAAAAATGTAGTTTCCCGTCAGAGGACTTTTGTTGCGTTCCACCGAACGGGGAAGTACTTTCCGCAAAAGGTGGCCTTAATCAAAAGCCTGTTGTAGAAAACTGGCGATCCCAATGAAAGAACTGTTAATGCAGAGTTAATTTGCTTTATAAATTTAACATCATATTCCAATGTGTCAAATGAAATTTTCTTGAAAGGACGTTCAATTACTTAAATTTCAAAGTCCTTTCTTTGAGCTAATCGTTCTCCGAAACGTCTCACTAGAAGTCTGGGTTCTCAAATATGTATAATCGAAGTGCTAATATTAATTGGTTGAGAAAACTTTTTAATTCTACGTAATTTTTTCCGGCACCACTGTGCAACGCAACGACACGAAGCTTTCTCATCTCAGCAGGCTGCATACGAGGTCTTATTCTTTCAGTCATTTACCGAATTGCATGTTTGTTGTTCAACAAACCTTAGTCAAAAACTGATTACTAGCTAGCTCAGCTTTCCTTATTTTTGATCTACCAAGCCGCTGATATAAAATTGATCCAGCGTAGACAATCCTACAAGAGTGCTCAGTGTTGCTCCTCTCATCACTCGCGATAAAGACCACGAGGTACTTAAAATTCTCAATGAGGCCCCATTAACTTCTAGAGTGTATTGGATACGCGTTCCGGATTTGTCCACGTCTACCTTCATTCCAACATCCATGCATATGACCAAACAACTATTCAGCGCGCGCTGGAGTTCCCTCTTCAAGGGTGTGAGGACAACTACGTTATCTGCAAAAAGACGATGATTTACCCTAGGCCTTTCCAAAGCGAAACCATCCTCGCATCGGTTGCGATGCAACAGCCAGTCCGTATATATAATGAAAATGAGAGGTGACAACACGCACCCTTGGCGAGCCCCAATGCACAGGGTCAAGAGTGTTGATTAACTACCGTCTGACCAAACAGCTACAGTTGGTGGAAAGAAATAGGACTCGACAGGACACCATCAATCCCCAAATTGATCTCCGCAGCTTAACTTGAAGGACTAGGTCATGTGCCTTTTCCAATTCTACAAAGCAGCTGTAGCTCGGTTTAGCATACTTCCAAGTTTTCTCATGCTGGTCGGGTTGTTCGTCTATTCATTCATTATACCCGCAAAGCGAAATGCTTATCTGCATCTACAGGTGGTTATGCTTACCAATATTTGAGTTCAAATGATTTTACTTTAAAGTAATTCATTAAACGAGTGAATAAGACAGATATTGCACTATTTAGAGCTAACAAATTTAAATTCAAGAATTCTTACATTTAACTTACAGAGTACAATTTTTGTTAATTCGATTTTGACTCTTTTTTCTCCTTTTAAAGTTTTAAATAAATTTTAGTGATTGAAGTAGTACATTGCTTAGTTTTGGAACAACATATCGTAATTCTCGATCTCCATAGGAATTGTGAGCTTTCAGGATTTTAAATATTCCTTGAGCTCGTCTTTTTACCGTGTGTTGCATTGGCCGCCACCGCCACCGTCGGTGCCGTTGTCGGTTGGAGCAACCACGCCTCCGCCTCTGGTGTGTGTGTGTGTTTTAGGCTGTGGCGCGCCCGGCCATATCATCAATCGGTCGGTCATGTAGTGCATTAGCATGGTCATCCAGTAGATTGCTTTGACGTCTAATACTTTAATTGATCCCACTAATTCAATAAGTCGCTGCTTCAAGCCAATTATATTGTCAAGATGGGCTTTTGCTGCATTGTCCCAAGCTAGAGCTAGCTAGCAAGTAGTACATCTGTTTCCAAACCTCAGTAGTTGAATATCTGTTCAGATACTCCATAGCAAACATAACACTTTGGAACTAAATACCCAAGGAACTTATATACGAGGGTTGCCTTTTATATTTCGGGATTAGAGAACAAAAACAAATGTTTATCATCGAAAATAGCTTTATTGTTTTTCAAAATATTCCCATTAAGATCTGTACACTTTTGCATGCGTTTGAACCAATTGTCGAAGCACTTTTGCCACTCTGATTGAGGTATCTCCAAAACATGCATTCGGGACGCATCAGACGCTTCTTCAGGTGACGAGAAACGTTGACCTCTCATTTTATTTTCTTACGTACGGGAATAAAAAGAAGTCATTCGGTGCCAAGTCAGGACTATACGGTGGATGACTCATCGAGTCCATGTTTTGAGTGCTCAAATATTCAGTTGTTTGGGCCGATGTGTAAGAGCTCGCATTGTCGTGGTGAAGAGTGATCCGTTTTCGGCGGTTGGTTTTCCTGATTTTTTGGAAGACAACTGGCAAACAAATGGTTGTGTACCACTCAGAATTGACTGTTCTGCGTTGTTCTAGTGGTACGGTTGCGACATGTCCAGTTTTTCCGAAAAACCAGGCGACCATTTCCTTGAAAGTGCTTCGAAGCACTTCCAAGTTGGATTTGGCTCAATTTGAAACACCCATACAGTCGACTGCTGTTTACTTTCGGGCTCACACGCGGAATTCCACGATGCATCACCTGTCACGATGTCATAGACATGCATCGAAGCACCGCAGTAGTATTTTTAGAGCATTTCTTTCGACCAATCGACACGAGCCTTATTTTAAGTGATTGAAAGATTGTGTGGGATGCAACGCGAACAAATTTTTTTGACGGTCAAATGTTCATGCAATATTGAATGTATGCTGATCCCACTAATGCCTAAGGTTTTCTCAATCTCATGATAGTTCACATGACGATCTTGCAATATCAGTTGGCGCACAGCATCAATGGTTTCCTTAACAACAACTGATTTTGGACATCCTTCACGAAATTCGTCTTGGAGTGAACTACGACCTCGGTTGAATTCTCCATGTCATCGATAAACACTGGTCCATGATGGAGCTTCATCGCCGAAAATTGAATTAAGTTCATCAATGCACTGTTGTTGAGTTAATCCACGTCGAAAGTTATAAAAAAATAATCGCACGAACATTTTCACGATTTATTTCCATTTTTTGGGCGAGATGAATCTTTTAAGTTACTGTAAACAACACAAATAGCGCTCGTATTTCAAAACGTTATGAGTACGTATAACCTCAAAAATGTCAAACTTTACGATAGAGCTGGCAGTTACCAGGTTGCAACACTATGGTTGCCCAATAACGAAATATAAAAGGCAACCTTCGTAACAGAGCCATAAAAACTTGTTGTCTATTGTTACTACAAGCTACCTAAGTCGTTAAACTACTTCGATTGCGTTATTGGTGGTGGTAAGTGGACAACAGTCATTTCTGTTGTGTGGTTTTATTGGACGGGGTCCGTATATGCATCACTTTAGTTCTTGCAGCATTTACAATAAACCCAAGCATCAAACTCCTCTTGTAAAATACTTTTGGCTACCCAGGTCTTGGTGCTTTGCCACGATTGCTATATCGTCCACTTCGTCCTATATAGGTCATTCTCTTATTAGGTATCATCAGTACTTCATTCGTGAAAAGATTAAATAAGATAGTCCCCAATTCCGATCCTTGTGGTACTCCATATTTAATTCTTTTTTCACTGCATGTTTTGTCCGATAATAATAATAATTGTATTGCGCGACAGTCCAAAGGGGACCGGGGCCTAAAATGCTCATCAACTACTCGTGTTGTGCGCTACTGTCCTCTCACGAGTAGAAGGGACTTACAGCTTTTTGCCGGCTCCAAAAGGCGAAGTTTGAGAAGCTTTCTTTAGCACTTATTAATCTTTGAGTGTAGTCGAAAGACGTGGTTCCGTGAAAAATTCGAGGTGTTCAGCCTAGACCTTCCGCATGCGAGCGGCGCACTCTACCCACTACGCCACGGCGGCTAACGTTAATCGTTCTTTTTGCTAAATAGCTTCCTAACAAATCTGTCATTCGCAGTCTAAGGCTCACCAATCAATTTTTCTGACTACAGAGTGTCAAAAGCCTTACTCTTACCAGGACGAATTTTTACTTTCACTGTTAATCGAGACGCCTTACTCTTACATCCCTCATTTCTCTAAATCGGTTTTCTGTTTTTCGGTATGTGGTCTTCATCACATAGTGGCTTAATGCACGCAAAGGAGCTTTTTTTTCCACGACCTTGAAATCTCTACACTTTTCTTCCGTAACCGAAGTTATCATTGACAACTTCTGCTCAATGTCAATGAAGAACAGTTGATCCGCTCTATCCGTTAGAACATCAGAAGCAGCTGGCTAAGCATGGTTGACTATAGAACCATTCAATACCACTCATCTCTCGAGTTCTTTGTCGATGCCAGTTTTGGTACGTCAAAGTTATCACCAACGGATATAACATAAAGCACGTTTGATTGTACGAAAAGGTTAGAGCCGGCAATTTCTCTAAGTGCCTTTCTTTTGCAAGGACTTGGCTGTAACAGAGGTTATAAGCAATGTATTCTATCTCTTTTTCGTCTTTGTAGTTACTTCAATAGTTGTTGTGAGGAATATCGACTCTGGAGTGGCAAAATGAAACCTGTTGATGCCGAAAATGTGTTTTGTTCAGCCTTACAAGGCAGCAACATCGTGTGCTGTGTGAGACAAGTCTGCTGTCAGACCATTGCTGTTTTGTTCGCTCAGTGTGTTTACTTGAAGCGTGTTTCTTTCCTGTATCGTGGAGAATAGATGGTAACTCAGCTCGAACAAAGTTGGCGATTAGCTGCTGCTTACGAGAAGTTTCTCAGCTTCATTTCACTGGAAATCACTTCGCCCTTGCATGCACAGTGTATATTGTACATTTCATTGAAAGAGGCAGTTGTTTGATTAACCCTTTGTGTCAACTAACCTTTGTCCACGTTTTTTAACTTTTTACTTTGTTCGAAAACACCGGCCGAGCAGCCAAACAAGTGACCGAGTGAAAGGTCACTTGTGTGGCACGCTCGAAATGTATCAAACTTTTTATGCTGATAGCGCTTAGAGTCTTCAAACTTCCGAGAAAGAGCTCATAAAATTATTCATTCTCCGTCGGCATTGCACACAACATTAGTGGACGACACGCTCGGTTCCCAGAAAATTCTTCACTCAATTTATCGCAATCAAGTGCCCGAAATGGCTAGTGCGCCTGTTTACATTCTAAAGAGCAACATGTCGCAGGTATCTAACCTTGTTTATAAGTTGTCTAGATAAGACGATTATCAAAGCGATACGCTTCGTCAGATAACCGCTACACGACTTACAAGACAGCAATCCATTTAATGATGCAATAGATCTCAGATTTTATCGCTTTTCTTGGCTTGTCATGCTAAGATAAACTTCTTCACAGATTAACAGAGCTGTCAGAATTTCTTGAAATAAACTCCACCAGAAACACAATGGATCCTCTGTTGCTGTTTGCACTTCAGCCAGTCAAATGATCTTTTCGAAGAGGATCGACAAAGTCAATTGAGGATTACAAAAGTCAGTTGAAGATCACCAAAGTCGGTTGAAGATCACCAACGTTGGTTGAGGATCACCAAAGTCAGTTGAGGATCACCAAAGTCAGTTGAGGATCACCAAAGTCAGTTGAGGCCCACCAAAGTCAGTTGAGGATCACTAAAGTCAGTTGAGGATCACTAAAGTCAGTTGAAGATATCCAAAGTTAGTTGAGGATCACCAAAGTCAGTTGAGGATCACAAAATTCAGTTGAGGATCACCAAAGTCAGTTGAGGATCACCAAAGCCAGTTGAGGAACACCAAAGTTAGTTGAGGTCCACCAAAGTCAGTTGAAGAATACAAAAATCAGTTAAGGCCCACCAAAGTCAGTTGAGAATCACCAAAGTCAGTTGGGGATCACCAAAGTCAGTTGAGGATTACAAAAGTCAGTTGAGGATCACCAAATCAGTTGGGGATCACTAAAGTCAGTTGAGGAACACAAAAGTCAGTTGAGGCCCACCAAAGTCAGTTGAGGTTCACCAAAGTCAGTTGAGGATCACCAAAGCCCGTTGAGGATCACAAAAGTCAGTTGAGGATCACCAAAGTCAGTCGAGGCCCACCAAAGTCAGTTGAGGATCACCAAAGTCAGTTGAGGCCCACCAAAGTCAGTTGAGGACCACCAAAGTCAGTTGAGGCCCACCAAAGTCAGTTGAGGATCACCAAAGTCAGTTGAGGATCACCGTGGTGCAGAAAAAAATAAGGCATGAAGTTTATTTACTTCTTTTTCAAACTGACCCAAAGATTTAGAAGAATTCTTATCGTTTGTCACTCGCACAATACCCGTAACAACGAGCGACCTCTCTCAAAAACTAGGAGGTCCCCGCTTTTAATTGGGAATCTTGATTCCACTGTCATCTGCGTTAAATTAGCTGGGATTCAAACCTAAGACATTTGTCTTCTCCTCGTTCTGCCCCTTTTTTTATCATCTCGCACTTCCTCATGTCAAACATTGCCTCCGAGTTTCATTCAAACTCCAGTTCAACAGTGCTTCCCCAAACCAATCGCCCATTAAATGACCCATCGCCGCACGTGTAGGAACAGCGAGGTTCCACCCATCTACGAACACATCCAATTCTCCATCAGTCACAGTGAATCTAAAAATACCTCATGCAGAGCCTGCAAATACGCGGAACAATAGTCAAGGATACACCGCAGGTTCGTCTGCCACCGTTGCCGTCATTCTCTCAGACAACAGTCTTCCGCGCGTGTAGATTGGGAAGGGAAGCCGCAACAGCACATGTGACCGCGTGTGCGCTCGCGCTCTCCTTATACCGCGAGCAGAGGTTGCGAAAAGCAATCGCAGAGTCATCCCTTTGACTAGAAGACACAACCAGCGGTGGGGAGGGCGCGTCTCGAAAAGGTGCTTCCGTCTGAGACGTTTCCATTCACGAGCGTGTCACGTACTTAAACACGTACGCACGTTCATCATCGAATCACTTCGAGGCAATGGGATACTGGGACGGTGACCGAGAAGCCGATGGGATGGTTTGCGTCTCCTAGAAGTCACCCGTGTATTTTTAGTCAACGACGCCGCCACCGTGCGTCGAGTGAAGCTAAAGAGGAGGAATGACGCAAATTGTTTTGTTTAAGTTCTGGAACTTGAACTGGAATTTAATTTACTTTGTGAATGGCCAGCCGACTGCTGCTATTGCCGCTGTTGCCGGCGTTTGGCGCTGACGGTAATGAGTCAGGGTGCTTTGAAGAACCATTCACGGAACGGCTGAGACTAATGGAATCAAGGAAATGAGTCAGTAAACACTTTAAAATGCGTCGGAGTGAGGTTAATGAGCCTCAGACAGAGGGTGAGCGCAGATTTATCGGTTTGGGCTGTGCTCCGGACAGATAGGGGCACTGTGTCATCCATTGGACGGGGAAGATTCTCGCTTTGTTGAACCTAATGCTGACGGGATTGTGACTTTTTTCGAATTGCAATTCGATCATTCTTGCCGCGTGTGTAGAGCGTGTCCAAAATATTGCGGGCATCTCTGAAGGCGCTGAGACGCGACACAATTAATCCGGAACCCATTGAAATTAGATGTTCTTCTGCTGATTGATATTCCGGCGTTGCGCGCCAGAAAGTGACAGACGGGGGGAATGCTTTTGATTTGATTTTGTGAATGGCTGTTAGGAAAACTATTTCTTCTGGTTCTTCTAATTTTCCCTCTTCTCCAATTGGTCAGATTCTCTTGCATGCGTTAGAACCCTTGATAGATTTCCAGATGGGGCCTCAATTGATTGATGAGCCAAACATGTTCGATTGGAACATGACCAGGTTATAATTGAACATGTTTGGCTCGCAAGTCATCTGAATTCGAGGAAGTGTCTTAAAAATCGCTTTCTATGCTGCAGGAAGTGAAGAATCTGAGACTCAGGTTATCTTTAAGCGAGAATCCTTCTTTTTTTGATTTCAGCCGAAGTTAACCTATAATTTCTATAAATATCTAAAATTATAGAACAAGAACGTGGGTTGCCATAGACCAGAGTTTGTCTTTTTTACTGCCACGTGGAAAGGAGATTCGGGGTTTGAATTACATTTATCAACCAGCCGCCTGTTGCTTACTTAGATCTTAGGTAGATTGTAAGAGAAGACGCATATTAAGGATTTAGACGCCTATTAGGTGCATTTAAAGAAACGGGTTGTATACCCCTCTTCTTGTCATCCTCCGAACAGACCGTACAAAAGACATTCGAGAATATTTGAAGACTTAAAAGGCTGTGGCCGGCAACCATCTTCTGCCTCTTACTTATCGAGCTAAGCGATCTCGTTCAATTCAGGCGTGGTCCTATTATCTTACTGATTATCACCCTACCCTCATCTTACTGATTATCATCTGTTTACGATCCGTAGCAAGGATATTTGTCCATCTTTTCAGCATGTTACTCCAGTATCATTCAAGAGAAGATTAACTTGTAAAATGAACAAAGTAAATTCCTGAAATTTGAGTGATTCATAACAAATACCCTCCGTCTTGGACCCATTTCTGCGAAATGCAGGCAGCGTTACTGTGCAGGTTTACCACGAACTCATCACCGATTTCGGAATTAAGAGAAGAAATTAAAAAGGAAAAGTGTAATATACTTTAAGGGCGCTAACAAGCTGCTGAGGTGCAGCATAAGCATGCCCTAGATAAAAACTCAGCCCTTGAGAGCAACATATGTAATGAGCTGCACTGTTGGGAGGGGTTTGCTTATGAAAGTGGTTCAAGGATCTTGACATTGGAGAAGTAGTAGAAATGCTGATTAGGAGATTAGTAAAAATGCTGATACCAGTATCTTCAGCTTTGCACATTCAGCTGTAGACTTGAAGCGACGGTGTATACCAAACTCATTAAATTCCGATCTTGACGATTGGGGTGAAAAGAATAGATGGAAACCTAATGCTTCGAGAACAAAATGACGGGAGCCCCCGCACAGTGTTCTTAAGGGGGAAAAAATACGTAAAATGAAGTAATTTTCTCAGCCAAATAATATTAGTGTTTCGATCATACATATTAAAGAATCTAGAAAGCCAAAATTTTGTTGACTTCAAGTGAGCCGTTTCGATGTGCGACTAGCACAGACTAAGTTAAGACTTTGATGTGAAAAAAATAATAACAATAATTGTGTGGCGCGACAGTCCACAGGGGAACGAGGCCCTAGATTGCTCATCAACTACTCCTGTTGTGCGCGCTACTGTTCTCTCACGAGTATAAGGGACCTACAGTTTTTTGCCGGCTCCGAAACGACGAGAAGTCGGGGAAGTATCTTCTTGGACAGTGATTACTCTTTGAGTGTTGTCAGTAGCTCGAAAGGGGTGGTGCCGTGAAAAATTCGAAAAATTGGTGTTGAGCTGGGAGTCGAACCTAGACCCTTTGGCGTGTGAGCGTCAAATGCGAGGTGTTCAGCCGGGAATCGAGCCTGAAGTTACGCACTCTACCCACTATACCATTGCGGCGACAATTTGATGTGATATATTTAAATCAAAAACTACATTGAAACATGAAGTCATTTTTACTTGAAAGGGCTGCATTTAACCTTCAAACTACGTCAACAGTTTTTTCATTTTAAACATCAGTTTTCTAGTCAAGCTTTTGATTAAGGCCAACTTTTGCGGGAACTACTTCCAAATTAGATGGAGTATGACAAAAGTCCTCTGACGGGAAATCACATTTTGCTGAAAGTTAGAAAAATTCTCTTTCGATAGTGAAAAAATAAAAATTCTCAGTTTTGAACTTTGGGAGAACGAGTCGTTTAAGTGGAGCGCTCGCCCCGCTAGAAGTGCCTGCCCGATCACCCTAGAGCCCATCTTCGGACGTACAATTAAGCTTAGAGACTCGTTCCTTAGCCCCACCACACGAACATGTAATGCAGGTTGCTGCTCAATGTTTGCCCTTCACTAGAGTCCACCCGTGTTTAGAACCAGCCAATGTGCACTAATAAGTCCTCTCCCTCTCTGCTCTATACCTTGAACCGGTGTTGTGCGGTGTTGTGATTTCATCCCGATGATGAGCGTTTTTTTTTATTAAGTACTAATTATTAATGGGAAAGTAAAAACATTTTATTCAAAGTATTGGCCATTGTCTTCTACACATTTTGACCACCTTTCTGGCAATTTGTGAATACCACGCCAATAAAATTGTTCGTCTGTTAACCCATTTATTACCAAAGACATTTAAAACGAAAAATTCAAATTTTTGGTAACATAACTTTATTAAATAGTGTCAAAGGAATACAAAAATATTTTTTTAATTTTTTAAAAAAAGTACAAAGTGTGGTTTTGAAGCTGTACCCAAGCAGGTACAATGGTAAAATATGGTTGCTAATTTTGTAGATGAAATTTTCTAAAGCATTCTTTTTCGACACACATAGCTATGTCACAGAACTCTCAAGCCCATCTGACTCGCATATGGCATACTCTGCATCTAAGAGGCCTTTCGATTCTCTTTGGAAAGTGGTAACCTTCCGATAAAGCAACGCTTGCAGATATGGAGCGTTTTGATTTCGACGGTTTGAGAATTGTATATCTTCTAAGATAATACCGTGCAATATCTCTTTGAAACGATAGCAAGTCATCTTGAGAATTAGTTACGACTTTATGTAGTTTCCAAGCGTTCACTAATGTTGAGCTTGGCATTCATGTAAAAAGCGGCCACCACCACTTTTTGCTTCGAATTCTGATTTTATAGGCATTTACACACTGGTCGTGTAAGTCAACGCCGATCAAATTCATTTCTTCACTATCAAAAAGTGTTTCAAATATTTCGACTGGCGACTTATTGTCTAAAGCACATTTCATATTCATCTGGTTTACCTCATATTTATTAGAACGGTTCATCTTCATATCAGTTCCTCTTTTAGACCAGCGTGGTTTGCCTTGACATTGCCCAAGTATTGAGGCTCTTATCGATGATAAAGGAACTTCGTCCTCGCTATCGAAATCATCATCCCTCATGAAAAGCTCAATGTTACCTGGAACATCTTTGGGTATGTGATCGTAATCCAAATTTTCTGTGTCTATTTCATCCTCGTCTGTATTGTAATCTGCATCTGGTGGTATAAATGCAATGTCAAATGCAGCGTTTTGGTCATTTTCTTCGATTGCATTTATTGCATCTGGAAGATTATCAAATCTCCTTCCATCAAATAATGATGTTGAGAAAGCTTTGAAATCCATTCTAAAAAAGAAAGTTGCTCAGTTTTTCCCATTCCCACAATTACGCGCACTTACCTATCGTAAAAATAATGAACACTTGATTTTTTCACTTTTTTTCTGATTTTATTATCAGTTCTTTTAATTATATTCAAGAAATGAAAAGAAAATTGATATACGAATATTTTTTTCTTTTTCTAAACACAACACAGCCTCCGAAAAACCCAGAAAATCGCAATCGCACCCAATGCGGAATAATGAAAAAGCAAATCCGTTCTTGTTTTTACAATAAACTCAACGCCTACTTGTTGAACACATGTTAACGAACCAGAAAAAATCAAATTTCATGCAAACAAATTTGAAGGAGGACAACGGTAAAACCATAAAGTTGATGAATTTTGGTAGAAAATCAGACAATTTTCGATCTCCTCGTAGGAATCAAAGTGCTGCTCAGCCAATGCGTGTTTCATCGATGAAAACAAATGGTAGTCGGAAGGAGCCAAGTCTGGTGAATACGGCGGGTGGGGTAGCTGCTCCCAGCCAAGTGTTCTGATTGTATACTGAACCAGTTTTGCTTTATGTGCAGGTGCATTGTCATGGAGCAAAATTACCTTACTGTGTCTTTTAGCCCATTCTGGTCGTTTCTCGATCAATGCATGGTTCAAATTGATCATTTGTTGTCGAAAGCGATCAGTATTAACGGTTTTACCAGGTTTTAGGAGCTCGTGGTATAGCACACCTTTCTGGTCCCACCAAACACACAGCATTGTCTTCTTGTCGAAACGATCTGGTTTTGCAGTCGATGTTGATGGTTGTCCCAGATTAACCCATGATTTTTTCCGTTTAGGATTCTTTAAATAAATCCATTTGTCATCGCCAGTAACAATCCGATGCAAAACGATTTTCTTTCGTGTCTTAGAAGCAATATTTCACAAGTTTTTTTTCGGTCTTCCATTTGTCTTTCATTCAATTCATGTGGCACCCATTTTCCACACTTTTAGAATTTTTCCATAGCTTTTAAACGGTCAGAAATTGTGTGTTGTGCAACATTTCACATTGCTGCCATTTGCTTTTGACTAAAAGTGTCTACTCCATACAATATCGTTTGCAATTCAGCGTCTTCAAACTTTTTTGGTGGTCATACACGTTCTTCATTTCTCACATCAAAATCATTATTTCTGAACCGTTGAAACCATCTTTTGCATGTTGCTTCTGATAGAGCACGATCACCATATGCCTCGACAAGCATTCGATGCGACTCTGCAGCACTTTTCTTCAAATGAAAACAAAAAATTAATGCTTTCCGCAAATCATCACTTTCTGGTACAAAATTCGACATTTTTAACACGATGAAAAAATATGATGTTGTCTGTTCAATGACGTATATTCAATGATGTATATTAAATATTTTTCACAGATGTCATAGCAAACAAACAAAAAACAAATAAGGGCTCGTTCACAACAAATGTTCCCTATCGAGACATTTGTATCCTGACGATCACTTCATATACGTATACCTGGTAAGCATACCTGTAGCTAGGGCATTTATTAAAAAAAAATGGAAGTGCTTCTAAGAGCTCCACTAATGGAAACGCACCCCATTCTATTTCCTTCTATAAAGGGGCTGAGGAGTGTACCTTCATCAGGTAGCAAACACTACGTCAGGAGCGCTATATTTATAATTTTGAAAAGACGAAGAAAGAATAAGAAGGCCTTAAAACTCTTTTACATTCCACACACTTCATTCACTGTCACTGTTCTCGCCTGCCTCAAGATCTCAGCTAAACTCCTTTTTGAATCCACCTACCTTTCTTCTTTTCTGTTCATTTTCTATTTGGCCTGTTACAACACAATACTATGAATCCAATTTAAAGCATGGGCCATATTGGGGCCATGTACAGCTAGCTTGTGTAAGAAATGTCAAGTTTTTCAGTCTTTAGCGTTCATGTAACTTTAAAGAATTTCACAGAATTTTTAAGGTTTTGAAAGAAACCTCAAAAGTTTTTAGTCAAATTTCAGAAAGTGCAAAAATTGAATTTTCTTTTAATTTTTGTAAAATTTCATAGAATTCCTCAAAGTGTTGTGAAAGTTCACATGTATGAAATTCTATGATTCTGTATCTCTTCTATTTTTTTTAATTTTAAAAATTGTTCGTTGAAATCTAAAAATTTCTATGCACTCCATGCCGTCTCACATATTTTCATGGCATCAGCAGTATCTTGTAGAATATCATGTGGTTCAGGTGAATTTCGTCGAAGAGTATTTCTCAACAGTCGCAGCTTACAGAATGACTTCTTCATTCAGAGCGATCCTCAGCTGTTCCCCATTTTAATTGCTCGTCGAATTAACATCTGTTATCAGATTTGTAGCCTCAAGACGGCCCTATCAACCATTCCTATCCCGTCCAACTGAAGAATGCTTTCATTTGATTACCCAGCCCTCACCTTACTCTCGCTGTCCACCCCAGAAGCAGTTGCTCCACTTGATTCCAATCCCCGAGGTCCGCACACGTTCCGTCAGACTCCGTCTGACATTTCCTCCCCTTCTCCCTCTCTCTCGCAAACCAGCTCACACACGTTTCTCGAGAGCAGGTTCAACGCAGTCGCCCCATCTCCATTAACAACCAATACATGGCTCAAAACGAAATGAAAACAAACAAATATCTCGGGAGGGGAATCAAACAAGTTGCATTCCACTGTACACTCTGGTCGCTTCCGGTCTGGAAGGCAAGTCAAGCACTTGCCGGAGGAGAGCCAGGTCAGGGCTGCAATAATTCGATTATTGTCTGTTCATGTTCGTTCTTGAGGAATTATTTTTCCTTGTCGGTATCCTTTCGACTAGAGCAGCTTCTCGAAGTTTGTTCCAATGCTCTGCCAATTCATTTGGCAAACTGGTACCACTGAGGCAGGGTGGCGAGTTGATTTCTTGAAGAAGTGAAATTTGTAATTACCGCTCTCCTGGTGAGGGAACGAGTGCACTCCTTGCTGCGCTAACACCGCAGCCAGCCCGATGTTCCTACGTGCTGTAAATATTTACGACTCATTAAGGAGCTGCAGACAAGCTCGTCAGCCTGAGGGGAATTAAGACATTCACACGGAACGCCGAAGAATGGCAGTTCCGGCGTGGGTGTGCATGGTACGTGCATTAATCCTGTCGACGGAGAATTCGCACATGTGCTGCGAATGAAGTCACGCATCTTCGGTTGAAATGTGAAATTTGAAAAGGATTCATGATCCGGAGGGAGGTGTTGCCGGGCCGCAGGCGATCGGAATATTAAGTGGGACGGCGGTCCATTTCGAAATAGTTAGCATTGTGCCAGACCAGTCAGCCCTGTGGAGTGCTCGACAGGGCCAAACAGAGGCTTATTCATAAGCACTAAGTGGGGGCGTTTGGAAACAGATTCGAAGTCAATTACAAGGGAAGTGATTGGGATTGAATGGTGACTCTGAGCACGACGCGGACGGGGTCATTTGATCTGCTCCACAGCGACAGGTCCATTAAAGAGCCGCGTGATGAATACGCAACGAGAGACGAAGCTGTCTGTTTGAATCTGTGGGGAAATCTCTGACGAAAGGTTGACACAAACGACGCTGCGAACGCTTCACAGCTAGAATAAACATTTCTTTATTTGATGATGATAAGAATGAGGAGCGGACAAGGATGAGAATGAGGATGAGGAAGAGGAAGAGGAAGAGGATGAGGATGAGGATGAGGATGAGGATGAGGATGAGGATGAGGATGATGATGAGGATGAGGATGAGGATGAGGATGAGGATGAGGATGAGGATGAAGATGAGGATGAGGATGAGGATGAGGATGAGGATGAGGATGAGGATGAGGATGAGGATGAGGATGAGGATGAGGATGAGGATGAGGATGAGGATGAGGATGAGGATGAGGATGAGGATGAGGATGAGGATGAGGATGAGAATGAGGATGAGAATGAGGATGAGGATGAGGATGAGGATGAGGATGAGGATGAGGATGAGGATGAGGATGAGGATGAGAATGAGGATGAGGATGAGGATTAGAATGAGGATGAGGATGAGGATGAGAATGAGGATGAGGATGAGGATGAGGATGAGGATGAGGATGAGGATGAGGATGAGGATGAGGATGAGGATGAGGATGAGGATGAGGATGAGGATGAGGATGAGGATGAGGATGAGGATGAGGATGAGGATGAGGATGAGGATGAGGATGAGGATGAGGATGAGGATGAGAATGAGGATGAGGATGAGGATGAGGATGAGGATGAGGATGAGGATGAGGATGAGGATGAGGATGAGGATGAGGATGAAGATGAGGATGAGGATGAGGATGCGAATGAGGATAAGGATGAGGATGAGGATGAGGATGAGGATGAGGATGAGGATGAGGATGAGGATGAGGATGAGGATGAGGATGAGGATGAGGATGAGGATGAGGATGATGATGAGGATGAGGATGAGGATGAGGATGAGGATGAGGATGAGGATGAGGATGAGGATGAGGATGAGGATGAGGATGAGGATGAGGATGAGGATGAGGATGAGGATGAGGATGAGGATGAGGATGAGGATGAGGATGAGGATGAGGATGAGGATGAGGATGAGGATGAGGATGAGGATGAGGATGAGGATGAGGATGAGGATGAGAATGAGGATGAGAATGAGGATGAGGATGAGGATGAGAATGAGGATGAGAATGAGGATGAGGATGAGGATGAGAATGAGGATGAGGATGAGGATGAGGATGAGGATGAGGATGAGGATGAGGATGAGGATGAGGATGAGAATTAGAATGAAGATGAGGATGAGAATGAGGATGAGGATGAGGATGAGGATGAGGATGAGGATGAGGATGAGGATGAGGATGAGGATGAGGATGAGGATGAGGATGAGGATGAGGATGAGGATGAGGATGAGGATGAGAATGAGGATGAGGATGAGGATGAGGATGAGGATGAGGATGAGGATGAGGATGAGGATGAGGATGAGGATGAGGATGAGGATGAGGATGAGGATGAAGATGAGGACGAGGATGAGGATGAGGATGAGGATGAGGATGAGGATGAGAATGAGAATGAGGATGAGGATGAGGATGAGGATGAGGATGAGGATGAGAATGAGGATGAGGGTGAGGATGAGGATGAGGATGAGGATGAGGACCGGACAAGGATGGGGATGAGGATGAGGATGAGGATGAGGATGAGGATGAGGATGAGGATGAGGATGAGGATGAGGATGAGGATGAGGATGAGGATGAGGATGAGGATGAGGATGAGGATGAGGATGATGATGAGGATGAGGATGAGGATGAGGATGAGGATGAGGATGAGGATGAAGATGAGGACGAGGATGAGGATGAGGATGAGGATGAGGATGAGGATGAGGATGAGGATGAGGATGAGGATGAGGATGAGGATGAGGATGAGGATGAGGATGAGGATGAGGATGAGGATGAGGATGAGGATGAGGATGAGAATGAGAATGAGGATGAGGATGAGGATGAGGATGAGGATGAGAATGAGGATGAGAATGAGAATGAGGATGAGGATGAGGATGAGAATGAGGATGAGAATGAGGATGAGGATGAGGATGAGGATGAGGATGAGGATGAGGATGAGGATGAGGATGAGGATGAGGATGAGGATGAGGATGAGGATGAGGATGAGGATGAGGATGAAGATGAGGACGAGGATGAGGATGAGGATGAGGATGAGGATGAGAATGAGGATGAGGATGAGGATGAGGATGAGGATGAGGATGAGGATGAGGATTAGAATGAGGATGAGGATGAGGATGAGAATGAGGATGAGGATGAGGATGAGGATGAGGATGAGGATGAGGATGAGGATGAGGATGAGGATGAGGATGAGGATGAGGATGAGGATGAGGATGAGGATGAGGATGAGGATGAGGATGAGGATGAGGATGAGGATGAGGATGAGGATGAGGATGAGGATGATGATGAGGATGAGGATGAGGATGAGGATGAAGATGAGGACGAGGATGAGGATGAGGATGAGGATGAGGATGAGGATGAGAATGAGAATGAGAATGAGGATGAGGATGAGGATGAGGATGAGGATGAGGATGAGGATGAGGGTGAGGATGAGGATGAGGATGAGGATGAGGATGAGGATGAGGATGAGGATGAGGACCGGACAAGGATGGGGATGAGGATGAGGATGAGGATGAGGATGAGGATGAGGATGAGGATGAGGATGAGGATGAGGATGAGGATGAGGATGAGGATGAGGATGAGGATGAGGATGAGGATGAGGATGAGGATGAGGATGAGGATGAGGATGAGGATGAGGATGAGGATGAGGATGAGGATGAGAATGAGGATAATGGAATCGCTTCCCCTGGTTTGCTAGCCGCACTCCATTCTTCTTTTTAATTTGCCGCCTCCGGCCATAACTGCTAATACGCTAACCATATGTTCTTTTCAAAATAAAGCCTTCATTACCATCATGCAGCGGCATGTCTAACAGCGATTTCTAAATTGCCTCGAACGCCATAGCCTTTGTCACAAATGCTTATCATCTGCAATTACCACTGAATGACGTTCTCTTGTCCGCAGTGTGTAACATAGACCCAGCAGCTTGTCTGTTATCTGTCTCTAACCGCAAGCTCATCAAATCGACTAATTATGTTCAATCGCGCTCGTAAACTTCAGGTTTCTGTCTTTTCTACATTTGAACACCACCCCTCCCTGCAGGCCTGATGGGATATATCTGTTAAGCCCCAACCACTACCACTAACTCCGTCCACAGGGCACCACTTATCTGTAATTACACCGTTTTTTTTAAGAGGAAAAGAAAACACCTCCCCGAACTAAGTACGACGAAAGAAGTAAGTTCAGTCACAAACGATGTTGATTTTAAGTTTCCACTGTGCGTGCTGTGGCGTCATAGAAAAAGTTCGCCATTCAGAATGGGGTGCGTTTAAAATACCGAAGGAACTGAAAACACCTGTATCCTATCAAATATCTGCTTGCCTTCCGTTTCCTTTTGTTTGCAGCTGTTGCTTTGGTGTGATGGTAGAACTTTTGTGCGTCTTTCCGATGAATTAAAGTTCTTTTTTGTGATTTTTTTAAACTTTTTCGTCGCGCTTGGCAAGCTACCGCGCAAAACATAAAGAACGATGGGAGGAACTTCGAGTTGGATATCATGGACTTTTACTTTGATTAGACAACTTAAGAACGCAGATTTTATCTGTCGGAGTTTTGCATCCAATCTCTTTTCCTTCGCGGTGAATTCGGGTTTTCTTGGTAAACGGTAGATGGGGTTGGAGAATCTAGGCTGATTGATAGTCAGATTAAGTGAAGTTCAGCAGGAGTACAGCTGCTTAAAGTGTCCGTTCTCCTCATGGCGGAAGAGGGCTTCAATGGGTTTAGATGGCACAAAAGGAAATGTTCTTGCCTCCATTTTACTTGCGCAACAATTTGTTAATTTTTCAACATGTCACTGTATCTTGTGGGTCCTCGTAGCATATCTTGAACGAAAAGCGACTCCAAAGTTATTCCGGTTTAAAAAACTGTGTCAAATTGAAGAAATGTATGTTGAGAGTGTTTTAAACTGGCTCTGTGCGGAAATAATTTAAATTCGTCGACTACCCTACCGACGACTCTTCTCGCCGATACCAAAACCCATGAAACTCTGTAGCCCTCTTGTTGATCAAGTTGTTTAATTTTTTTTTTAAATTTTTAGCACAGTTGGCAGAGATCTGACACACAACTTTTCAATCAGACGTTTCCTTGTGAATTCACTAAATTTTTTAGCAGTGTAAAAAAGAATACATCGTCAAAAAATTTGCAGAAGACCACATTTGCTTTTCGTCCCCTCAATTTTTGTTCGAACCCATTGTATGGCCTTTATGCCCTTTTGTTGACTTCATCGCCTGTCGCACACACAACAAATCCTCGCCGGTGAACGAACATAAAATCGAATTCAACCTTCAGTCCCACCCAAAGACCTTCCTGCCCACACACCACCACAAAGTTGTGTATACTCCCCGTTATCTCTCACTTTTAATGATAATTGCTACTTAATTGGCGCAGAATAGCAAGACTGAGTCATGTAACCAAAAGCCACTTCGCCGCCCGCCACCGAGCTGCCCATGTTTTCATTTCTACTTTCCGTGATTACATTATGATTAAGTTAAATTACCCGTTAAGCCCTTATCAGATCCGATGCCTCTCCTGCCAAACCCCACCAAACCCTGTGCGGCATTCCCGCTCGATGCCGATGTCGGAATATAAAATTAAGCAAATTTAACGGTGATTCGGGCAGTCTATCAAATAGCACAGACCCGACTAGCAGGTGTTGGCGTGCTCAGGTGCGGGTGCCTCTGTCCTTTCAGACTCGCCCTAGCTATCGTCGCGGTGGTCGAACTAATGAGAACAAACACGCGCACACCTCGTCAACACCCACCCGCACCACACAAACACACACTCGCGCACACATGGCAACACCTTTGACGAGTCAGTTTGTTAATATCATTTAACGGTAGTGTTCCTTTAACTCTTCATCGACGTGCAGGATTTCGGACGTTTGTGTCGATTTTCCCGATTCCCTGATTGATGTGAATGTGAATAGTGCTGCAAAGTGCAGAGAAGCACAGACAGACAGGACTCGTCGGTGAGCACGCGAATGTGCATTTTGATTTGGAGTGATTAGGCTGTGAGTCGTAGTCGGGAGGCGGTTTTGTAATTGACAGTTCCGTGCATGTCTATTTGTGTTTGTGCACCGGTCGGTGGTATGTTTTCGAATGGATGCGGCAACGTTCATTCAACAGCAGAACCCAATAAGCAGCCGGCTCTCGGCTGTAGGTATCGAGCGCAGAGCTGGTTTTCGACGGCGCAAGCATGATTCCATGGGAACTGTTCGTAAACTGAGGTAAGTTATGCCGTTCTGTGTGTTTTATGTTTGTGCAAATAGTTTCAACTGAAGTGGCCCAAAAAGTGAAAATTCATTTATTTGCTTATATTCTATCAGGGGAATACATCACATTTTTAGTTTGGGAAATGCGTCATAAGCTTTAAATTTGTTTATACCTGAGCAAATTCTTGGATCATCTAGAAGGGGAACATGCTTCATTGATGGAATAGAGCGTTGTAGTAATCGATAAAGGAAACGCAATTTTTCTCTTGATTCGAATTCATGAGTTGATGGATGCGTATATAAGATGAGTCTTCCTCAAATAGCTAAAGGGATGAATTGAAGTTCCTTTTCAGCCATGTCTGATAGCAGAAATGTCAATTTGAATGCAATTATTGTTCAGCTAATCTGAAAAGCCATCTTACAACTCTGTGGCTAATTCACGCATGGAAACACAACTACTGGTACGTTGTATAGACTCTAATCTTGAAAGTAGAAGGGGCAACCGTTGTGTGGTTCATTCCTTCCTTCCTTCATTCCTTCCTTCCTTCATTCCTTCCTTCCTTCTTCTTCTTTCCTTCCTTCGTTCCTTTCTTCTTTCATTCCTTCCTTCCTTCATTCCTTCCTTTCTTCCTTCCTTCCTTCCTTCCTTCCTTCCTTCCTTCCTCCATTCACTCCTTCCTTCCTTCCTTCGTTCCTACTTTCCTTCCTTCCTTCCTTCCTTCCTTCCTTCCTTCCTTCCTTCCTTCCTTCCTTCCTTCCTTCCTTCCTTCCTTCCTTCCTTCATTCCTTCATTCATTCCTTCCTTCCTTCCTTCCTTCATTCATTCCTTCATTCCTTCATCCCTTCATTCCTTCATTCTTTTATTCCTTCATTCCTTCATTCCTTCATTCCTTCATTCCTTCATTCCTTCATTCCTTCATTCCTTCATTCCTTCATTCCTTCATTTATTCAATCCTTCATTCCTTCATTCCTTCATTCCTTCATTCCTTCATTCCTTCATTCCTTCATTCCTTCATTCCTTCATTCCTTCATTCCTTCATTCCTTCATTCCTTCATTCCTTCATTCCTTCATTCCTTCATTCCTTCATTCCTTCATTCCTTCATTCCTTCATTCCTTCATTCCTTCATTCCTTCATTCCTTCATTCCTTCATTCCTTCATTCCTTCATTCCTTCATTCCTTCATTCCTTCATTCCTTCATTCCTTCATTCCTTCATTCCTTCATTCCTTCATTCCTTCATTCCTTCATTCCTTCATTCCTTCATTCCTTCATTCCTTCATTCCTTCATTCCTTCATTCCTTCATTCCT